>CM023483.1:119037288-119712694 GCA_013339685.2 Hyalomma asiaticum | reverse complement strand
CATATAAACTACCACTTCTAAAAAGCAACAGGCATGCAATGGAAAACAGTGGCACTGGTTATACACCTTGAGCGGCGATTAGCGCATAAAAAACGAAGACAGCGGTCTGGCTTGTGTCCCCTCCCGCTTGGGTCCTCATTTTTAGCGCTGACCGCCCGAAATGTATAATAGAGCTGCAGTATCCAGTACGGGCGCAAAAGACAAAAATAGGAGCAGCTCGGCACGGGCCTTCAGGCATGAGCCGACAGTTCTAGGGCCTGCGGGCAATTTTGTGGAAGCAGGCTACCAAAATCAATCCCTTCACAATTCGGTGCGGTTGCACGGATATCGATCCGAGTAGTACCAGAGTGTCGGAACGGAACGAAAAACGAAAACGAAAAACGAAAAAAAAAGCGATATTTTTTACCGGAACGAAAACGTAACCGGAACGTTATTTATTATTTCGTTTCGGAGCAAAAACGAAATATCTTTTATCTTTTTTTCGGTTCACGGGAAAACTTGGCGGTCCGGAACAACCGAGGTCATGCAACGTGAGCAATAATGCACAACTCAGGGTTCAACGTCAGCTCGCATCTCAGGAAGGTATTTCAAAGGAAAGATGTGTTGAAATAACGCAGGAAACGAAAAAAGTGGCAACCATAGCTGTTTGTATTAAATTCAAGCGGACTTTCGCGTGCCTCTCACACAGGCCGTCGTGGAGAAGGCTTTGTCGTCGCTTAAGTTTGCTTGCTCAGAACAGCGGTCTCGCATATCAGAGAGTACACTCGATGACGGGCGGCTTCTGAGATCATGCTCGCACTCTTGACTCAAAGCATTGAACCTGCTGAGAAAATTTCTAATTAACCCTCGAGAAAATTAAATACTATAACTTAGAAAAGCACTGATTTTCGTTCTTTTTGGTTAGGAATTGATGGCAAAGTTACTTGTTTGTTTTATTCCTGTCCAGGGTTTTTAAAGGGGAAATCTTATGATATTATAGTTACTATAACTTCAATGTTTTGCATACATATGAAAACCGTTACGAGCCATTACGGGACACTTTTTTTTTTCGTTCCGGAACAGAAACGGTGCGATACTTTTTCCGGTAGCACGAAACTAAAACCAAAACAAAAAGCATTTCGTTCCGACAACCTCAGCATCAGCACCGAAAACTTGTAGAAGTGTATTCTTGGCGAGTATTCAGTCCTGTTCGAGCAGCCAACTGCGCAGCAGTTATCTCGACGCCGTTGAAGGCTTACGCAATCGTAAAACTGCGACAGAAAAACGCAACTATCACAGAAACTACAGTAGTCGCCTAGACGCTCACAGGAACACTGCGAGTCGCCCGAGTCCACTTCGACAGGCGGCGGCGTCGGCTCTTTGCACAGCGCCTATGGTTTCGTTTTCTGCTGGTGAACGTTTCCTCACCGAGGCTTGCAGCTAGTTCCGATGGGACGCGACAGTACAAACCGCGCTCGACGGCATTTCAAGTATGACAGCGTCTCAACCAAATCGATACGTCAGATCGAGAACTGCCAGCACGTTGTGTCGGGCGACCATGCACGGTGGGAACCTGGAGCGGCATTTGCAGCGGCGCCACAAAGAAGTGTACGACAGCATTCTGGCCGACAAAGCCAGCTCTACAAAGCGTGCTGTGTCGGACGAGGTGGAGGGCTGTACGGCGGCAAAGCTCAGGCAAGTGGATATACAGAGCATGTTTCAACCCACATCGTCGAAGTGTGTTTTGCTGGAAATAACAGAAGACAGCACTATGAATAGTTGCCTTAAGCTAGTCACGAGAAATGGTCGGCCATTTCGGCTAATTGATGACCCCGGCTTTCGCAAAATAATTGATCCCGTCCTAAAAGCGCTCAGTGCTAAGCGAGCCATCACTGCAGAGACTGTTAAGGACAAGGTCCAGGAACAAGCCAAATGCAAGAGAGAAGAAATTTCGCCGACGCTGAGAAAACGGATGTTTTCTTTGAAAACCGACTGCGCGTCGCGACTTGACAGGGCTCTGCTTGGCATCAATGTACGGTATGCCGAATATGGAAAGCTAATTCTTCAACCGCTGGCCATGAACGAGCTTTTCGATAGACACACTGCCAAGCATCTCACATCACAGATGAAAAGCACTCTGTCACGCTACGACCTCAGTGTCGCCCGAGTGTCGCAAAATCGTGTGCCCCCCCTCTTGACGAAAATTCGGGATTCAAACTTGAGGAAAAATAAATACCAAATTTTTGTTGTGTCCTTGCTTCGAAACATTTTGCGACTTCCCTCATAGTCACATCGTGGGTTTGGGACGTAAAACCCCAACAATTATTGCATTTTTATGTATTAGTTCAGTATTTTTTGCTGATTTTAAAAGATATTTTTAACATTAAGTATTTTGTTCGTCTTTCTTATTGAAAAAAAAAACGTTATGAACCGTTACGGAACGATTTTTGTTGTTGTTGTTGTTGTTGTTGTTGTTGTTGTTGTTGTTGTTGTTGTTGTTGTTGTTGTTGTTGTTGTTGTTCCGAAACGAAAACGGAACGGAACTTCTTTCTGTGGAACGAAACGGAAACCGGAACGAAAAACATTTCGTTCCGACATCCTGCCAAGTACACGGATCGCTCCTAAAGAAACACCCGTTGTATAAAAGCAGTCGGTTTATTCTACGCAATCTGCACTGCTTTTCCTGATTATTACCGAAAGCGACACAGGTTTTAGTATTATCATAACGCTTCGATTGGAGCGTAACGAAAGAGGACAATAATCTAACCCGCGACCTGACGCTTCGTAGCACAACGACGCAGCCATTGTGTCATCCTCGTCACGCGCGTGCTTCTAAAAAGAAAACTATCACGTGAATCGTGTCGCGGCGCTGCGAATATTTTTCATTCCTTCCACCCGTCCGTAAAACCTGCCCATCATTCATCTAACCGTCATCACGTATGTATAAGTCATCTCTCTGTGACATGTTTTATACATTTACATCAATCTATCTTCCACCTTTGTGCACCTACCTATCATCTCGGTAACCATCATCGCATAAATATAAACTGTCTGTCTGTCTGTCTGTCTGTCTGTCTGTCTGTCTGTCTGTCTGTCTGTCTAATCTCTATTTCCGTTGAAGGTAAACGGCACGTACTGGGATATTCAGAGAGCAGGTCGACACTTCGCGGCATTAAACCTTTTCACAGGAGGCATGATAGAAGCACCGCGATATAGGGCTGTGCACGGCAGTAAAAAAGCTCGTGTAGTCTGTTTCGTTCCATTTGTCTTCACGTGCGCGCGCTGTTTGATAATGAACACCTCACAACCCGCCAAAATTGCTACTACAAATCCCTAGGCAGTGCTCTTTTTTTTTTTTTTTTTGTCTGGGATGGGGGTCACACATATTTAGCACAGCCCAGTGGAGGTTATGGCGGCGCTTAGGGAGTCGTATGTGAAAAAATGTATAGGCTCCCTGCGCTGTACAGCTTTCCTGATGCGACAGCAGCGCCAAAACGCGGCATGGCGGAGCGAGTGGAAAAGATAAAACAGAGGGGACGTGACAAACACTCCCCCGTCACACCTCGAACTTATAACACGAGTCACGAGTGTTTGTAATCCGAGAGCGCCCAAACGCGCATGCAAAGAACGATCAAACATGTGCACGTTGCATTTTCAATGTCCCATCTTTTTCGCAACCCTATAGATGCCGATGTCGGCAGGGGAGGGTTGATAATTACGGCTACGCAGCGCCGTCTAGCCAGTGCAGGGTGCCTGTAAGATCGTGTATCGAGTAACGAATACAAATTGTCGACGTGCGCGATTGTTTCCACGCTCGGCGGTGCGTGGAAAAGCATCGATCATATCGATCCACTAAACGAGCGGCTGCGCAAGGAGAGGGCGAGCGCAATCGTACACGCTTCATCAACAGGAAAGGCTCCGGGTCCTCGAACTGCATCTGTCGCTGTGGTCTATTGCATGGTTATGGCGCGTGACATAGGAACCCAAAAGACGCGGGTTCAAAACAGGCCGAGGCGGTGGCATCTCCGATGGAGGCGAAAATGCTGGAGGCCCGTGTACTGTGCGATGTCAGCGGTGGTCAAAATTTCCGGAGTTCTCCACAGCGGTGTTTTCCTCCTTTCTACTCCCTCGTTCCCTTTCCCCAAATCCCATGACGCTATAGTGAGCCGTGCTCTCGTGTAGAAAATAGCCGTCTTCTCCTTCAACGAACCACAATAATATCCTTGCTTGCGGAATAGAGCGCTGAAAATTGAGAAAGGGTGCCACCTGCTTGCTGTGGACATCTGCACATGCGCAGTTCAGGGTTTCTCGTGGGCGGCTGTTTTTCGTAAGGATAAACTTAGTTGCAAGTGAGCGTCTTTCCTGTCCTCACTTACCCTTCCTAAATTTTCAGCGCTCTATTCCGCAAGTATGACCTACCAACTAGCCCAACACTTCACTGTACCCACAATAATATCATTATTCCCTCGAACAGCCCATACACTCATAGCACGATAACCTTTCGTTTATTCTATAGGTACACAAAAATGTGATAATATGCTCCTTTACTAAAGGTTAAAGCACTTTAACCTTTAGTAAAGGAGCATATTTTCACATTTCTGTGTACCTATAAAATAAACTAAAGGTTACCGTGCTAAGAGTGCACGGCAAGTTGCTATAGAAGGCGCCGTGACAGACAGTTGGCGTCTCGGCTGTTTAGGCGCAAACGCGGTTGAATCTTTATATTCATTTTTAGCAGCGAAGCTGCTTAAGCTAAGCCAAAATTTTTCTATCATGAAACGCGTTGTGTCACGAAATATGACCTTGAAATGACCTTGCCTAGCACCCAAGCGACGCTACCAGCATAACCTTGCATGGCCGGCCTCGACATCGTGCTATACCACATGATACGACGTCACAACATGTGACCGGAAGAAGATGAGGATGAAGTTAACGGTGGATCGAGACAATGAAGATGATGTAGATGATGATGATGAAGATGATGATCAGCCAGCTTCGCTGTGATCTGGCTTTGCGCGACCTAGCGGAAGCTGTGACATTTCCTTTTTTTTTTTCGTAATAATGAGTATTTGGTAGTCGACAGCGGAACGGTGTGAGAGTACTGTGTGTGAGGCACCGCGGATTCATCGCACTTCGACGGTCAGTAGTGGAACTTAAAATAACTTGGCACGCCCAGAACTACACGATCATTTTACATTATTATAAAAATGAACCGACAACAGGTAATTTTATTTTTATTTATTTATTTATTTATTTATACATACTGCAGCCCGTTAGGGCTATGGCAGGAGTGGGCATGCATGAAAAAAAAATACATATATATATATATATACATACAGGAATATGCGAATATTGCAACTGAGAAGTAGAAACAACATATGAACAGGTAAAATGAACTATACATCATAAACGGCATTCACAAATTCAGAAATGGGTAAACAACGAACTTCGGCAGGCAACAAATTCCATTCTTCAATCGTGCGTGGAAAAAAACTGTATTTAAACGTATTAGTGCGTGGATGGAATGGTCTAATCGATAACTGATCAACACACGGCACTAGTAAGAGGTCCGAAGTGCCACCATTCTATTTTCTTTTGTTCAAGGTCACTTTCGAACGAGACTTTTACGACTTTTGCTTTAATAACTTAGTGAGGTCTCCGATACCGGCATATAAAATTGTAAAGAAAAGCATGAAATAGGCAGTGAACTTTTCCTTAATTGTAAAAGCAGTGAACCGATTTAGTACCGCATGTTAACTATAGAGGAACGTTGTTTAGGAAAAAGCCTATATTTTAGCAATCCGAACTACGTCGTGTTTTTATGTCGTGTTGTTCTGCGACTCGTCAACAATGAACAATAAATTGAAGATTTACTAAGAAGGTAAAATAATTGCAGGCAACCCTAATCACTGACTTAGTAAGCGTCTCTTAGTGGCACTCGCAAGCCGTCGGCGTTGTCAACGTTCGGGCACATTATGCATGCATACCCACATAAGCAATGATGTTTAAGCCAGACGCGACTGCTTGCTTTGACATTTCTTTGCGGGTTCGTGCCGCAAAGAAATGCCAACTGCTTGCCGCGAACCGAACACGCGAGAAAGCTGCCAGCCTAAGACAACCAAAAGCAATAAAGCCCCTCTTACACTGGACGTTGCAAATGACGAAGACGCAAGAGCACCAAGACTGTGGCATGTAAACCATACCGCTCATGACATGCATGTCATGATTCTAATGCTATTTTTTTTTTTAGTAAATGTAATTTAAGGAGAGGTTTAAGGAGATCTAATGCTATGATCTGTCATTTACGTTCGTGATGCAGTTATGTTGTTGCATACCAATTTTCGTATACATCCCATTAACGAAACGGCCAGAAGTCGCGGACGGACGGACGGACGGACGGACGGACGGACGGATGGATGGATGGATGGATGGATGGATGGATGGATGGATGGATGGATGGATGGATGGATGGATGGATGGACGGATGGATGGATGGATGGATATGCTCAAAGTCGCCGAAGTTCGCTAAGAAATGCTTCGCATTTAAAGACAACTGCGACTATTAAGAATGCCAGTGCAACTTACGCTGGTATTCTTAATATACAACTGCCCACGTGTACAACCGTGTTAGTCGTTTTGAGGTTAGAAAGGCGACCGAAACAATCACACGAAACTATACTGCACCTAACGAAAGCTGGCCTTAGGTAACTAGAAACTAGCAACGTATTACCCCGAATACAATACGAATTATGCAGCGTCGTATCACCACAATATGCCAGTGAATAGCTGCAAACGGGCATTCCGAATACGGATGTTTCGCGTTCTTTTGTTGCTGCGCGTATACCACGAACAGTGGGATTCGGATCATCAACAGATTGCTTCGGATGGGCCGTAAACGTGCGATTTGATTCGTCCGAGAACGCAGAAAGACCTCACGCTTGCCCGAAGCAGCATGCACACCAAAATTTTGCGACTTTCACCGGAATTTATGACCAGCCACTTAGTACTGAAGAGAGACAGCGAGAGAAACGATCTGCATTAGTTGAGCGCAGTGAAGACAAAGACAGCGGGAGGAAGACACGCAGTGTGTCTTTCTTCGCGTGCCTTCGTCTTAGGTGCCCTCAACTATACTGAGATGCACCAACAAGCCACTTGACCATGCTTGTTGTTGTTGTTGTTGTTGTTTTGTCGGGTTTTACGTCCCAAAACCAGTTGTGATTATGAGAGACGCCGTAGTGGAGGGCTCCGGAAATTTCGACCACCTGGGGTTCTTTAACGTGCACTGACATCGCACAGCATACGGGCCTCAACATTTCGCCTCTATCGAAATTCAGCCGCCACGGCCGGGATTCGATCCCGCGGCCCTTGGATCAGCAGCCGAGTACCTTAGCCACTAGACCACCGTGGCGGGGGCGACCACGCTTGTAGAATAATAGAAAGTAATGTTGGCGAAAACATTTCACCAATGTTCATTCTTCAATTGCAAGCAGATGCAGACACCGCACGGAGGCGCGCCGATGCAGCGTCTTGAAGTGTGTGCGTGCGATATGCAGGCAAACTACATTCTTCAGAAGGAATGCTGAATCACCTACAGTGGCTACGCCTACGGCGTACACGATCATTTTACATTATTATAAAAATGAACCGACAACAGGTAATTTTATTTTTATTTATTTATTTATTTATTTATACATACTGCAGCCCGTTAGGGCTATGGCAGGAGTGGGCATGCATGAAAAAAAATACATATATATATATATACATACAGGAATATGCGAATATTGCAACTGAGAAGTAGAAACAACATATGAACAGGTAAAATGAACTATACATCATAAACGGCATTCACAAATTCAGAAATGGGTAAACAACGAACTTCGGCAGGCAACAAATTCCATTCTTCAATCGTGCGTGGAAAAAAACTGTATTTAAACGTATTAGTGCGTGGATGGAATGGTCTAATCGATAACTGATCAACACACGGCACTAGTAAGAGGTCCGAAGTGCCACCATTCTATTTTCTTTTGTTCAAGGTCACTTTCGAACGAGACTTTTACGACTTTTGCTTTAATAACTTAGTGAGGTCTCCGATACCGGCATATAAAATTGTAAAGAAAGCATGAAATAGGCAGTGAACTTTTCCTTAATTGTAAAAGCAGTGAACCGATTTAGTACCGCATGTTAACTATAGAGGAACGTTGTTTAGGAAAAGCCTATATTTAGCAATCCGAATACGTCGTGTTTTTATGTCGTGTTGTTCTGCGACTCGTCAACAATGAACAATAAATTGAAGATTTACTAAGAAGGTAAATAATTGCAGGCAACCCTAATCACTGACTTAGTAAGCGTCTCTTAGTGGCACTCGCAAGCCGTCGGCGTTGTCAACGTTCGGGCACATTATGCATGCATACCCACATAAGCAATGATGTTTAAGCCAGACGCGACTGCTGCTTCGACATTTCTTTGCGGGTTCGTGCCGCAAAGAAATGCCAACTGCTTGCCGCGAACCGAACACGCGAGAAAGCTGCCAGCCTAAGACAACCAAAAGCAATAAAGCCCCTCTTACACTGGACGTTGCAAATGACGAAGACGCAAGAGCACCAAGACTGTGGCATGTAAACCATACCGCTCATGACATGCATGTCATGATTCTAATGCTATTTTTTTTTTTTAGTAAATGTAATTTAAGGAGAGGTTTAAGGAGATCTAATGCTATGATCTGTCATTTACGTTCGTGATGCAGTTATGTTGTTGCATACCAAATTTCGTATACATCCCATTAACGAAACGGCCAGAAGTCGCGGACGGACGGACGGACGGACGGACGGACGGACGGATGGATGGATGGATGGATGGATGGATGGATGGATGGATGGATGGATGGATGGATGGATGGATGGATGGACGGATGGACGGATGGATGGATATGCTCAAAGTCGCCGAAGTTCGCTAAGAAATGCTTCGCATTTAAAGACAACTGCGACTATTAAGAATGCCAGTGCAACTTACGCTGGTATTCTTAATATACAACTGCCCACGTGTACAACCGTGTAGTCGTTTTGCGGTTAGAAAGGCGACCGCAACAACCACACGAAACTATACTGCACCTAACGAATGCTGGCCTTAGGTAACTAGAAACCAGCAACGCATTACCCCGAATACAATACGAATTATGCAGCGTCGTATCACCACAATATGCCAGTGAATAGCTGCAAACGGGCATTCCGAATACGGATGTTTCGCGTTCTTTTGTTGCTGCGCGTATACCACGAACAGTGGGATTCGGATCATCAACAGATTGCTTCGGATGGGCCGTAAACGTGCGATTTGATTCGTCCGAGAACGCAGAAAGACCTCACGCTTGCCCGAAGCAGCATGCACACCAAAATTTTGCGACTTTCACCGGAATTTATGACCAGCCACTTAGTACTGAAGAGAGACAGCGAGAGAAACGATCTGCATTAGTTGAGCGCAGTGAAGACAAAGACAGCGGGGAGGAAGACACGCAGTGTGTCTTTCTTTCGCGTGCCTTCGTCTTAGATGCCCTCAACTATACTGAGATGCACCAACAAGCCACTTGGCCATGCTTGTTGTTGTTGTTGTTGTTTTGTCGGGTTTTACGTCCCAAAACCAGTTGTGATTATGAGAGACGCCGTAGTGGAGGGCTCCGGAAATTTCGACCACCTGGGGTTCTTTAACGTGCACTGACATCGCACAGCATACGGGCCTCAACATTTCGCCTCTATCGAAATTCAGCCGCCACGGCCGGGATTCGATCCCGCGACCCTTGGATCAGCAGCCGAGTACCTTAGCCACTAGACCACCGTGGCGGGGCGACCACGCTTGTAGAATAATAGAAAGTAATGTTGGCGAAAACATTTTCACCAATGTTCATTCTTCAATTGCAAGCAGATGCAGACACCGCACGGAGGCGCGCCGATGCAGCGTCTTGAAGTGTGTGCGTGCGATATGCAGGCAAACTACATTCTTCAGAAGGAATGCTGAATCACCTACAGTGGCTACGCCTACGGCGTACAAGTTCTCGTTTACACTGCACGTGGGACAAAACGACACGGTGAATGTGCGAAAGCAAGGTTTTAAATCTCTATACTCGTAACCGAACTCGATGAAGCGGCTTTCACGCACGAGCGAACCTCAACCGCCGTCAGCAGTTCACAGCGTTGAGCATGGAGGCAAGCTACACACAAAGGGAAGAAGCTATTAGTAGCTCCCTGTCAGTTTTACGCGCACTCCGCGCGAAATTCTCGAGGCATGCATGCGTACGCGGGATACACGTCGTTAGCACAGATAATCATTTCCGCAACGATGGCTTTATTCGATACCATTAAAAAAAAAAAAAGGGGGGGGGGGGTACAGTCTTGAAAAAATCTAGCAATTCTCTTCTGGTCATGTACATACTAGGCCCACGTAGCATCAAAAGTCGTTCACTTTACAGCGCGGCCTATAGCCAGCCATTCGCAACGGCCTCGTTAAGCGGAATTCGATACCGCATTAAGCGCGAACAAAAATGTCGTAACCGACCTTGCGGGGTCGGCGAAGTTCCTAGAACGTCACGCGCCTCTAATGTAAGTCGACGCATGCCCAGAGAGGGGCGAGAGCGCGATTGCATCTCATTAACGCCGCTGTGACAAGAAACACGAGCTAAGCGCAACGAACATGGCACTCCGGCAAAAATTATAGCGTCAGCTGCCGCTTGGGATCGCATGCTTTCGGGGTACACAAAGGTCAGACGGTGGCGTGCGAGAACACGAGAAATTAAAGACAGAGAGAGATAAAAAAGAAAGATAACAAAAGAAGAAAAATAAATTAAGATGTCCATTCAGACTGCATTAAAAAGCGAGGGTCTTCCCTTCGTGATAAATGACGTCGACAGTCTCTCTCTCTCTCTCTTTCTCTATTACAGCATCGTTGTGCGTCTCTACGTTTCTTTCGTCAACACGAGCGAAATCAGTGCAAAGAAAGAGGTATAGTGATACGAGACTGGAAAGCGTTCTAATTTCTGAAACACATAAGGGAACACGGCACATCGTCCAGCTAGAACCAACCAAGAAGAACGCGTCCTGTGCGTCTCTCTCTCTCTCTCTTATTGAGCCGCTGCCACCTTGGCCACCGCCTTCCGCTTGGATGACTTAATGGGGAGAACACAGCTGCACAGAGGCGCGAATTCTTGTTAGCGCACCTGTACCTGCAGCGGAGGTTGCACAGGCGTGCCAGACGCCTGGCGTAAGAGAGAAATGAAAAATAAAACTTCCTCAGGGTCTCTCAAAACAGAAGACGAGTAAGAAGAAAGACGCGGCTTGCAAACAGCAGGCCTGGCTTTGCGAGGAGGAGGACATCGATCACTCTCGCTGCGACAACGTGCCCAGCTTCGTGACGCCCAGTGCCTGCCGAGTGCGCGTCGCGTATTTATACATAGCGCAGCTAGAGTGATCACTCACCACGGACCTATTCAATCTCCCAGCGCTGTGCCACGTAACCACACAGCGACGTACAATTTAGGTTATAAGAGTTTTACGTACACGAGTTACTACGCATGGGGAGCTCTGGCGCTACAACGAGTGTGCCGAGTGCCTCGCCGACCGTACAAGCTAAGATAGCTATGAGCCGGAGTCGTCCAAGTGATCAAACGCCTCTGGAATACACATAATGCGATGTGGCACCACCCTGCATCCACAAGAAAGAAAAAACTAGGAAAATAGCATAAAATCGCCGTTCTTCCAAATTACTTCGCGGTCAAACCTACGATAAACACAACGAACAAGCTTACATTGCTGTGGGAAGAGAGCGTTTTCCTGCGAGCAGATGACCGTCCAGACTAAAGTTCAGCAGCATTCTCTACTAAGTTGTGTCATGTGGGATGGACAGCAAAGCACAGCTCATAGGCTCAGCTTTCCTATTTTCCAGGGTTTCCGAGGAGAAGAGTGATAGATGCTGAAAAGGGTAAAGGTATCTGCGTGCGTTGCGTGCGTGAGTGTGTTGGTCGGCGCAAGCCAAGGAGATTGCACGCAAGGTTCATTTCAGTATTACGTTATATGTCTAAAATGAATTTAGCCGGTAATTAAACGGTCTGCTCCCCCTTCCCCTCCTATATTCAGTGGACCGGCTCATCAGAGAAGAGTCTACACCGGCCGTGGCAGCGGCCGTGGTCCGCACTTTCTATGTCAGCGTGCAAGAGAATAAATTTTGCACACGATGTTTGCAGAAACAACCACGCGTCGCCGTTCGTGTACCTGCCAAACCGAAAACATTCAGATCGCGCACACTCGCGGCGGGAGGTGAAGGCAAAAGTAACGAAAGAAAGGAAAAAGAAAGGCCGTCTCGATGGTAGTCCGTCCAAGCTGGTCTCAGAGGACCTCTACGAACAACGCGTCTCGTCGCCACGGCCAAGGAGACAGCGAATGCCAGAAGGGTTCCTGGAATGGGACCTCCAACCTAAGGTATTCGCCTGGTGTGCGACCGATGGCGGCGCTGCGAACGGCGCCTGTATGACGTCAGAGCGGGGATTCGCGCGCTTTCGTCTGCTACGTAGGCCCAGCGCCGTGTTGAAGCCACCGTTGCGGTAAATCTCAACAAAAAAGCAGTTCAGTTGGTTATCTCGCGTATGGTGGCTACTGACGCTGTTCGAACAACCGTGGGTCAGCTTTTAACGTTCATTTAGAACTACGGCTCTTTGTTTTTTAGAACTGCGGCCGCTTGTCTCCGCGGCGAGTGCTGCGCAATGGTGAAGTACTGCTCTGTGCCTCAGTGTACTTCGTCCGCTCGTGAAAGAGGCGTTAGCTTTCACAACTATCCTAAGGACCCAAAGCTGAAGAAGAAGTGGATGGTCAAGCTCACAATGGGAAAGCGCCCCACGCCTTCATCGACCGTGTGCAGCAAACACTTCGCGGACAGTGACTTCTGCTACCCACCGTACGCGCCACTCTTCGGTAAGTTTGTGACCGTGTTTAAGCGCCTCGCCAATACTTAAGCCGTTTATTGCACGCAGGCTATAAGCATAGGCGACTTACACCAGGTGCGGTGCCGTCCGACAACCTGCCGCGAAGGCCCCTAGACAAGAAGCCGACGACGCGGCCTCCGAATCGCCTCGCGGGTAAGCGCGCCTCGTGAGCTCAGCTGAGCGGCGCAGGATGTATGAGACTACGGCTGCGTCTGGATGGTGTACATACGTATTTTACCTACGAAGCCACGAAGTCACCTACGAAGTCTCTTTTCATTTATAGAAATAATAGAAATGGTGCCGCAATTAAATATTTCATGGTGCCAACATTAAACATTCAAACTAGTCTCAATATTGAACTTGCCTCTTAATTTAGAAACATTAACACAATGCAAAAGGCGATATGAGCTCGACACCAACTGCAGACCAGCAGTGAACATAAATTCTATGTTATGTTACACGTTGACATTGCCTCACTCTGCTTTGCACGAGCAGCGAGCATTGGCCACTTCACTGCTGTCGATCACGACAGAGACGTTGTGCGGTGGGTTGGTGAGTCCACTTGTTTGGAGGACGAGAGCGGCGACGGTGATGCGACCTCCGTTGACGGCCTCGACCGCGCATTCAACAACGTGGCCTGCGTCGTACGCCGCCTCGCCCTCGATGAGACACCGCGACGTTTCGCAAGCTTTATCTACATACTTGTAGATGCTCGAGAACGGCACGCTTACTGTAATATCGAAAGAAACACCCAAACTAATTAGTATCGTACGGCGGAAACAAGATAACGAGCGCGAACACTCACACATAGTTTCACTTTCTTACGAGCAATGCGGTCGGTGGCATCGGCGTACTCGTCGGCCATCCAGGGGATTTCTTGGCCTTGTCGATTGGGCCGCAACTAAAACAAGTTCAAGATTACACTCGAAAACAATCGTTGCAGGAGTTAGTTGACCGTCGCGAGGCTGTTCGTTCGACAAAGTTCTCACGTGAAGCAGACGATACGCGTACAGGAGCAGCGGCTGCTGCAGCACGGTTGAAATCGGAGTCCCCGCTCTGACGTCACACGCGAGAGGGCGCCACTCCAAGATCTCGAGGCCAATAGAAGCAGGACTAGCCCCTCGATACCGCTTCGAACAATGAATGTTCATCCATCTAAATCCTTATTCTTTCCGGGGGCCGCAGCACCTTCACATACAGCTATGAATGATTGTCAGTGAAATTGGAGGCGGATAAGGAGGAAGGAAACAGAAAGGCAGGGAGGTTAACCAGGAAGCGTCCGGTTGGCTACACTGAACTGGGGCATTGGCAAATGGGAATAGAAAGATGAAAAAGAGAAGAGCGAAACAAAAAGGTGGCCGGGGATGGCAGATAATGCGTTGACGCGTAAGATATTGCACTGGTGCTCAGTCAGAGGAGCTCGCACAAGCCCGTCGTCCTCAAGAAACAAAACAGTGCTTTCACTGCCTTGTGGGCCGACGAGAGATGGGGACAGCGTTCCATTAGCATCTGTACCGAGAGCGGCCGACTGTCGAGTCGGTGGAATGCCTAAGTGTTTGACGTTCCACGGCAAATCGAGGGCAGTGGCATAGTAGTCGTAATTACGCTACGCATGCAAAAATCACTATTCGCGTACTCGTAACACACCCTGAAAAAATCGGGCAAAATTCGCTCGACAGTAACCTTGACGAACGGAAAGGCATGGCTATTCCAGTGCGTTAAAGGTATTTGTTTTTCCCGGAAGATAGATCTGCCACGCTCGGGCAATTACGGACTCGAAATAGAACACCTGCATATTACACGTCACGCGCGAAAGCATCGTTCGCAGTTTGACGGCTGATAAACAAGGTCGTCGTCCGAAGGTCGCGGTATAGTTTACGAGGCCAGACAACGTTAATGAACTCTCCGGAGTTTGTGCGCGGCGTCATTTGGGACTGAAGACGCGGGTAACGAGTCCTTCAACGCTTGCAACGACGACGCATGCAAGCCTTCGTCGAAAGTACTATATGTTTACCATTATGATGGCGATGACTGTTATTAGTATTCCCTCCACCCAGAAAAGCGGCGGCGGCAGCCCCACTACCCCACTAGGACTGTTCACACACACACACACACACACACACACACACACACACACACACACACACACACACACACACACACACACACACACACACACACACACACACACACACACAAAATAAAAATGTCACCTGGTCACGCACGTTAGACGTCGAATCAAGCTTCTAAGTTATGTAACAAAGCCGGTTATGACGTCATCGCATACGCTGCACGAAGCGTCCCCTCGTTTCGGTTTGAACACATCGTTCATTCGGTTACTGAAGATTATTGGCGAGTCTCTGAGCAAATTGAATGGCCCTGGCTGCTTCGGGACTATCAGCTCTATTAGAAAACAGCGATATCAGAATGTGGTGGGAAAACTGCAGGAATTCCCCTTAATGTACTGACCACCCTCCACCGCTCCGTCACCTCTGCTTGTAGCTTGTGGGCGCGCAGTGACTCGCATGCGGCAAACTCATTAGGTCCTGCTCATTCGTTAAGTGTCTTCGAACACACGCGCTGAGGAGGAAATACATCGATTATTATTCTACTGATCACAACTATTAGCGCAACAATACTCATCATCACACCCCCATAGCAATGTCAGACCTCCACCCCCTTTTTTATTTGATTTTATATTTTTTGAAAACAAAGCTGAACCCACGCCTGCAGCATACACGCTAGATTACGAGTGTTTTCGAGTGCCTACAGCAATTCGTAGGCAGGACAGCAGCGGCAACTACCTATGCAGTCAACGAAGTCCTGGAGGCCTCGCCAATAAATATTCCCTTTCCGAAATAAAGAAAAGAAAATGACCAGCCAAACAGACTGCAGAAGCAGGAAGTTTGAGCACGGAAAACTGGCGTATATATATATATGCAATACACACTCACGGCTCTTCCGGGAGAAGAACTTCATTCCGCGAGCGGGGATGTACGGACCGGGGAGGGTGCCTCAAGGACGGATTGACGACCAGTGCGCACGGGACAGCAGCTTGGCATGCAAGCAAGCTGCGCGGGGGATCAACAACTAAGTGGACCCCCCCTCTGTCGCGCCGCGTTACCCGAGCCTATTCATTTCCCCTCGCGATTTCGTCCCATGAGAATCAATCAACGGCCGCCGCCGCCGCCGTCGCGCGCCTGGGCGCACCGCAGGTCTCTGCGACGCAGAGCATGCAGAGCCATAGTTTCAACCGTGCAAACGGTCGCGCTTGTTGCGACGTTACGCCGCGAACAACAGTGTGACACGAAACGACACGCATGCAACTAATCACCGTTCTTGGTGCCGAGATGGAGGGAACAATAAGTGGGACGTAGTTGCGCAAATAAAAGAACTCTGGAAGAAATTACAACACAAGGAGGTAAAGCCTGTGAAATCTCAGTAAACAGCGAAGCTTGGGCAAGTATGTCGGCTTAACTGTCACAGTAACGTGGCACTGTCATTGTAACCATCGCTTTCAACGGTAGCAGTGAGCTGAAGGCAAGCATGTGGGCTGTGCGTCGAGGGCATCTGTGCAGCCAGTGACTTTTATCTCTCTCTCTCTATCTCTTCCTTTAATTCCATTTCTTCCTTCCTTTCTTGTTTCTTTATGCACCTGCATTGTTATGTCCTTCGCCTAACCTCTATCATGTGGCAATGTGGGTAGTGGGGCAAGGGGAAGAGCGGATCCACTTTTCCCTTCTGCGTGAGAGCTCCGCTGTTAACTGCGGACGCCATTCTGTACGGCCTTACCTCGACCTAAGCAGCTCCGCTGTTAAAAATGGTTCAGAGTTGTATGAAGTAAACGTGTGTTATCACAGCACAGTAACAGAAAGGGGTAATTTAACCATCAGGGTAATTAAAAAATTAGTTAAAATTGACGCAAGTGCGCACAGCATTGAATAAGCGGGTATAATGAGGCCGAGCGTGAGGTAGAAAGAACCAAAACACGTGTGCCTTATACCCGCACTGGATATGTGGGTACGCCGTGGTCAAGTAAAGTCCGCCTCGGTCAAGTATAGAAGTGTACCAAACGCCATATAGGAGCTATAGCGCCATTTAAAGGGACACTAAAGTAAAATAGAAAATCAATTTATACCGATAGATCGTTTCTTTAAACAATTCCACGGCCGGTTTATTTCGTAATCGTGGGTTCAACATACGAAGAAAAAAAAAATGAGGCTCAAAATTCAACCTTTTTTTTTTTTAATTCTTGGAGAAATCAACTCTGGGCCGTCCGGCACGCCGAGGCAGCCGCCCGTGTCCAAGGGCTCGAGGCCGTCACCTAGGCTGGGGTGCTTGTGGCCCTACCCCGACACGATCGCCGGACCTATTTGTGAAGTTTTCTCTCTCTCTCTCTCTGGGGAAATTTCAGCGCCTCAAAGCATTCATGAGGTCATGTACACCAAGCTCACTTTGCGTATTTTGGCCATGTACGATCAATGGACTTTCATGAAACTCGGTAGTTCTCTGAACACCTAAGAACACAGTGCAATTCACTTGTTGCCGGTTAATAGTTATGCGGGTCCTAGAAGGCACCTTCAATATATATGACCACACGGCGAGTTGGTGCGTGAACTTCAAGCCGGTGGCGCCACCTGCATTCTTGTGCGTTTCCTCGCTTACCGAGCGATGTCTCGCGGCATGAGTGGTGCTTTTGGTATCGTGAAACCGTGCTTTACTGATACGAGAAAAATCGTTTTGCTCTTTTAGTGTCCCTTTAATACACTCAAGTGAACGGTAAGGTCTAATTCACAAATGCGTCTTTGTTGTTGATCATGACGATGATGATGCCGAGGTTAATTACTGTGCGTTTCGCACATTGGCCCGTTTGGTCAAAAAGAGAGAGAGAGAGAGAGAGAGAACATTGCCTGCACCAGCAACAACGATGTTGAAGGTGGTGACTAACACAATGACCGGTCCATTAGAGCGATAATGAAATCACCGTCCAGCTACCTGACCGGACACTGTGTGCACCGCTGCCTGCGCGATAGCAGTCATTCGTTAAAAAAAAAGCGCACCATAAAACGCACCCAGGACAAAAAGAGCGCGAAGCACGTGGGGCCTACATACCGAATCTACGGTAACCAAAAAGATAAGCCTGTGTACACGGAAGAGCTAGCTGCTTTCGTGTCTGCAGGGCAACCACGTGCCCAGCCTATAAATTATCGACGGTGAGTCACACCGTTGTCGTCAATGATGTCAACGAGCCAAGCTTCAGGTCAGCGCGTTGTGTGCTATGCGTTGTGTGCTATGCGATGTGTGCTGCGCGTTGTGTGCTGTGTGTGTGTGTGCGCGCGGCGGCGGGGGGGGGGGGGGGTGAGTGAGTGAGAGCGAGCGCAGGGAGGGGGGGGGGGATAAATTTTTTTTAATTGCAGCTTTGCCAAGGTTGGCTTACTAAACATCCGTTATATGAGCGAGGTTCAATGCAAACAAAGATATAACAAAATATAACGAATACGATATACGAAGCTTCACACGCCGCTACGTTCAGTATCGTCTTGTTTCTAGACCCGAACGCAATAACAAGGTATACACGGTTTGGTTGTTCTTTGCCTAGATCGTACAATTATTTAATCATCTGTGGTAGATATAGTAAAATTTCATTGAATTAACTGAACTACTCGAAGACGCGGGCAGCACACCCACGCGAGAGTGAGATGCTTGTTCGACTAATCAAAACAACTTTGCTCATTAGTGCAGGATGTGCTACACTGCACATCCCGCAGTTTGTGAACTGTGGCCGGTGAGTACGCAAGGCACATCGAATACGATTTAATTGTTAATTCGGCACCGTCTGAAAACTAAATCACTCCTTGAAAACTTCTTTCACGACACTTTTTCGCGATCAACAGCCAATCACTTTTTTCAACAGCGACCGATATCATGCGCGCACGTGTGCAGCGTCGGTCCACTGTCAACAGGCAACACTGCAGTACAGAGCGTGCAGTTTTCCCTATCTGGGCTATCTAGGAAGTGCACAGCCTCCCGACCATACGAAGCAAACTAGTCGAGTAGTTTAGTTTGTCCGCAGGCTCCTTTACGTTTACGGGGTAACGGGAGCTGTTTGGGGCAGTGGCTGAGGTGGTATACCCTGCGGCGTTGTCTCCAACATTTATGGGTTTCCAACTATAGGCAACAGTCGTGCCAGTGTTCTCGTCAAAACAAAACAATAAAGCATGCATATATACCGGGTGTTCAAAGTTAAGCTTTATGATTTTTTTAAAATTAGGCGCTCGAAGGCACGTGAGAACCACTTGTGCAAATAAGTTAAGCGGCCAGGGGGACAGAAAGTTAGATGATAATTATCGCTGTCAGCAGCCCAATTACTATAATTTAATAATTAACTTTTTACTGGCTGCGGTAAGTTGGCATGTTTATATTGAAAAAATGTAGGCAGTGGTGTTTGTACACAGTTTCAGTTGGAAGATTTTTCCTAGCACGCCTGTGCTCCGAGATATCCGGCTCGAAAGTTTACTTGTCTTTCGCATGATTACGCATGCAAGAGGGTAAGGGTCCGCGCAAAGCTCCTCCCTAAAGTGACGCATCTGTTGTGTGCGCTGTTTAGTGTGTGAAGAGGGTGGAAGCGTAGGCATAGGTGATAACAGTTACCCTTGCCCTCTCGGCCGTCGAAATCAAAAATCGAAGAACCCTTGCAACCAGTGTCGTAACACGCAACTGCAGAGCCTCTAACGATAGTGGCAGATACCATGCCGAGATAATGGTGCGAGCGGAGAATCTGGATGCCAGTGCGCGTGCGTAATAATGACTAGAGAAGCGTGCGTGGTCGTTGCCTGGGCTACGCGAATAGCGTGACTGCTGATGTCCGAGTACTGTAACTTTTATTGAAATCAAGAGCAACAGCTCCACCAATAATAACTGAAACAGTTTTATCCTTGCTAACGCATATTTCCTGCTGCTACATAAGCTTATTTCGGTCATGCAAAAATCTATCGAAACTCTTCACCTCTCAAGACGTCAATGCCCCAAAAAGTGTTCAAAATGCCTGCCTTCGGCAGCAACGCAAAGCATGAACCGCTCTCGCGTCGACTCGATGACTCGGCGCACTACTTCTGCAGGAATACTCGCACAGGCAGATGTTATTCTGTCCTTCATGTCATTAACATCGCTGGGCTCTGTTACGTAAACTCGATCTTTAACGTTGCCCCAAAGGAAAAAGTCGAGCGGAGAAAGGTCAGGAGATCTTGGTGGCCAAAACATCGCTCCTGCGCGCCCAATCCACTGTTGTGGAAAACGTCTGTCCAACCAGTTCTTCGCCCTGGTAGAAAAATGTGGTGGTGCTCCATCGTGCTGAAACCATACTTGGCGCAGGTCATTCAGGGAAAGAGTGCAGACAAGGTCATCAATGACAACACCTAATATTTCTTCTGTGTACATCTTTCCATTCAAGTTGTCCTCAGAAAAGTGAGGTCCGATGATCCTGTCCCCGAGTATGCCGCACCACACATTCACACTCCAGCGAACTTGATGCTTGTGCTGCCTCAGCCAGTGTGGGTTTTCTTGTGCCCAATAATGGGCGTTGTGAAGATTAAAACTTCCATTTCGGCAAAACCGAGCTTCATCAGTCCAAATTATTCTGTGCAGAAAGTCAATTTCTTGATGGGTTTTGATGAGGCCCCAATTGCAGAAGTCAACTCGCCTTTCAAAGTCCGCCTCATTTAGGTTGAAGGTAAACGTGATATGGATGGAACTTGTGCTTTCTTAGAACATTTGTGACTGTTCCGACGCTGCGACCGCACTTATCGGCAATCTGTCGGATGCTGAGCTCTGGCATCGAGGTTACGCACGCGACAACGTCGATTTCAAAGTCTTCAGTCGACGATTGCCTTCGTGGTCCGTCTTGGAAGGTGGACAGAGCCTGTTGTGCAAAAGCGTCGAAATAGGTTTATGAAAGTGGGCCTTGTTGGAAGGGGACGGTGTGGGTGGCGAGACGCGTAAAGCTCCATTGCTAACGAAGCGTTGCCATTCATTTCAGCCATTGCAAGCACCACGTCTACTTTTTCTTTGGTAGAATACCTCATGCCAGAAGCAGCCATATTAGCTCGAAAGGACTGCACGTGGATTTCCTTGGTAGACCTTCAATGCAAAGACGCTGTGCTACCGGAGGCACCCCAGTACAGGACGGTCAAGCTAACGCGTTCACAAGAAGATGTCTCCGTGTGATCTAAAGTCACGAAAAAACGTCGCGAAAAATGGTCTCCTGTTATCGCGATCATCAGGATCACGCGTAAGGCTCATGGCGCACCGCGCTGTCACATTTTGATTTCGCCGGCCGAGAGGGCAAGGGTAACTGTTATCACCTATGCCTACGCTTCCACCCTCTTCACACACTAAACAGCGCACACAACAGATTCGTCACTTTAGGGAGGAGCTTTGCGCGGACCCTCACCCTCTTGCATGCGTAATCATGCGAAAGACAAGTAAAATTTCGGATATCTCGGAGCACAGGCGTGCTAGGAAAAATCTTCCAACTGAAACTGTGTACAAACACCGCTGCCTACATTTTTTTTCAATATAAACATGCTAACTTACCGCAGCCAGTAAAAAGTTAATTATTAAATTTTAGTTAATTGGGCTGCTGACAGCGATAATTATCATCTAACTTTCTGTCCCCCTGGCCGCTTAACTTATTTGCACAAGTGGTTCTCACGTGCCTTCGAGCGCCTAATGTTAAAAAAATCATAAAGCTTAACTTTGAACACCCGGTATATATATATATATATAGTTTGGCGAAGTAGGCGGCTTCGGCTGCCGCATAAGGTATGAGGCGTAGCACTTCAATGATATTCCATTTATTGGTCGACGTCTTCGGTCACAGCATGACCGAAACGTCGACCAATAAATAATATATATATATATATATATATATATATATATATATATATATATATATATATATATATATATATATATATATATATATAGTCAGCTCAACAAGAACAGAAGTTCAGGGTAAGATAGAGGAATGAAGAGGTGAACGAACACGTGTCCCACGGAAGTTCCGGCACAAGACGCATCTGCTAGTCACGACACTTAGCCAGCAAGCACCGCCAACAAAACACAGACACAAGCAGAGACGACAAGGACACGCACCACCTTCACGCACACGCCCGTAGATGCTAACAAACACACAGATATTGGAGCAGACCTCACCACCAAAACCGAGAGAGCAACACCCGTGAACGCTAGCTAAACCCAGGCGGTTCGCCCGAAACAAACACAAACGACTAACAAACAGTAATAAGGCAGCACAGATAACCAGGAAATTCGTTCTCTCCTTCACTACTGTACGCTCGCCGCAAGACAAAGGCTATAGACTGCACTTAAAAACAAAAGACTACACCCTACAGGAGTACACGGTCGTCAGCACCCCTACGTTCATTTACCACAGAAGCACGTGAAATAAGCAAGTGCGCCTCCTTTGTTCTTCTGAGAGTCGTTTGTGCAATTACCGCAGCTACCCTCAGAAGATAGAGGCGCAATCTCAAGGGCCCCCATAACAGGTACTAACAGGTAACGGTCAACAGCTCCGCGCATATGAGAAAGGCGTAATAAAAAAAAGCGAGGACACTTACGGTGACTCCACCAGCGCATAACGAAGCAGCCGGGGCGAAACCAGGTGGTCGAAAACGTGGGCTTCGTGCGTGCGTCCGTTACTTCCTAGACACCGCGTACGTTTGCGAAAGAACACAGAAACAAAACGGGAAGAGACAGGGAGGGTGAGGAGTGTCGATAAGATCAAAGAGACAGCACACGCGCCCGAAAGAGAGAGAGAGAGAGGGAGTTTTTGAAAAAAAAATAATAAGTTATAATAAGGAGCGGTTTTGGAAGCGCGCGGCGGAAGCAAAGAGGCGGAAAATAAGCACGTGCTCTCATCTCGGCACGCGTCCAGCCTTCTCCTTCATATACTCCTTCTCCCCCTCCGCCTCTCTTTCACCTCGTGACGTAAGCTGCGTAAGTGTTCCCGCTCCGCTAAAAGGGTTTCCCGCAGCTCAACTTGCAGGGAAGCCTGCCAGGACGCCTGCATCCAGGGAAGGCAGAACGGAGCCAGTTTCACGCTTGGCTGGAGTTTACTTTATAGGCCTGTCAATACTTTGTTGCAGAGAATATACGATAATTAGGATGCGTCACGTTTACAATTAAAATTAGATGACGGGGTTTTACGTGCCAATATCGCTATAAGATAAGAACGTAGCGGGGGGCTCGAGGTCATAGTTTTTGACCTTCAGTATTTCATTGACGGCCATTTAAACATAACTGTTTGCATACACGGGAGTCCTTTTTCTTTTTTTGCATACCACACCCTCGTCATCGCGGCAGGGTATCGAACCGCAGTCCTCAAGTTCAGCAGCGCAACACAACCGGCGGCTAATGCGGCCATACAAAGACCTCGCATCAGATGCCCATCCCGCGCTGCCTATACAATATGCACTACAATGCCTATATTGTTTCCGACGCACTGCGTACACTGTTGAGCGCCAGTTGATGTAACACCTCTTCGATGTCACTCAGACGACATTTCACGTACGTGCATACATATAACGCAGAATTCTTTTAGTGATTGATTTGTGGGGTTTAACGTCCCAAAACCAGCTTTGATTATGAGAGACGCCGTAGTGGAGGTCTCCGGAAATTTCGACCACCTGGGGTTCTTTAACGTGCACTGACATCGCACAGTACACGCAGCAGAATTCTTTTAGTGTCCTCACTCTACCGAAGCGTTAACAAAGCATACACCAAAGCATTCTGAGCACCGTGAGCTCGCACCAAGTGCGAACACCGCATGATTGTTGAAACTCCAAAACAATATTCTCAGCATGCATAGCCCTTTGAGTGATCTCGAAGACATCGTACCGCATCAGCGCCTGGGCGTACACACACCTCCTTCATCAGTCACGCTAGCGTACAGCTGTTTATGTTTACAGACGCACTACATGCTTCTCGTGTAGTAGCAAAGCTACTCGATGAACCGAGGACTAGATATTAGTTGCTGCTAGCTATAATCGGGCCAGCAATTAGTGCTATGAGGGACCATTTCTGCTCATTTGATCTAAGAGACGCTAAAGATAACGTTCTTATATTATTCCAGTCATCCGGAAATTCGGCTTAACCATGCAGCTTCGTCTTGCTAACGCTTTGCTCCCATACTGCCGATATATGCATATAATGCCTACATGATTTTACGTGTCACCCGGTCTTTTCCCCGTTAAAAGAAATAAAGCCGTCGTGATGTAAATAGAGCAATATTGCGGCTACGTCTTCTGTTGTTGTCCTCCTGTTGTCGTCGTTCTGTTGTTCCCATTGTTGTTTTGTTTATCGTCGTCGTCGCTGTTTGTTGTTTGTCGCATGCTTGAATACAGAGCTGGAGACAACGGTCATTCTCTCGTCTGCGCTCACGACCATGCCGGCACGAGACACGCACAATTCGTACACACGCAGTTCGCGCTACAGAGTGCGTGAAACTTATATACGTCCCCAGAGCGCGCGCGCGCGCGCCGCCAAGTTTGCGGAGTCGCCACATATGCCCCGCCGCATAAATGAGAGAGAGACCGCGCAGGGGCAAACATGCATGCATACATATGCGCCGCATGCAACGAGACTTCCGCCGAACAGTATACACATCGCGCGGGCTCCTCTTTCTCAGCGTGTGTCGGCGTGTGCGTGCGCCTGACACTCAAGAAAAAGACGGTGACACACACACACACACACACACACACACACACACACACACACACACACACACACACACACACACACACACACACACACACACACACACACACACACGAACTCCACGCGTCTCTCGGATGCATATAAACGCTTTGCCGCGGAGCCGGCAAGGAAAGCAGCGAAAGCACGTGGCTTCATTTTTCCTTTCGCGTAGAGAGCACGCCAAGGACGGGCGGGCGGGCGGTCGACCCCCCCCTCTTTCCTTCTTCGCGACCGCCAACGGTTGGTGACAGCTATAAAGGCCGCATGCAGCAGTCCGTGGCGGCGGAAGAACCAGCCACGGACGTCTTGGGCAAGAGCACGTGAACACACTAGCACGCGGAACGCGATATGCATGACAGCCAAGTGGTCCCAAGAATGCAGCTCCGCATACCATTTCAGGGAAGAGCGATTATTGTTAGCAGTGGGCGGTTATTACACCTTATGTTCCTTACTTCTGCCATAACGATTAAGAAAGCTGCCTCTATAGACGTGGTGTAAATGTTTTCCCGGCGCCTATGAAGTTAAAAGGACTTTGTCAAAAAAAGAAAATGTCAACAAAGTTGAAAATGAAGGGATAAGGAAATGATGCTCGTTCATCCATACGAACCGGCCCCTGGAATTCCCAGAGGTATAGTGCTTCACTGCATTCCTCTTTCGTGCAAAAGAAATATATCAGCCAGACGGCCCGGTGCAAACCGTCCTTCCCGGAGACAGAGGTGTTGGACCGCGCTCCTAATGAGAGAGAGAGAGAAATTATCCATTCTTTTCACATCCGTACTAGCGCAGGTTTGGTTTGACCTATAGTTAGAACTGGTTCATAATTGGCCAAAAGTTACCGTCGCAACTTAGAGGACTAATTAACACACGCGTTTCGCAATGCCCACGGACTGTAGGTCGCGCGCTTGGCGATCCAAGATGGCGGTTCGCAGGAGGGTCGACCCGTCTGTAGAGCGCTAGCGTAGAAAAAGACAACGCGCGGTACGCCCCTTGCCGCTTTCACCGGATGAAACCACCAGCTTCACTGAAATCTATATGATACCAATATACTTGCCCAAATCACAAAAAGTGCTCAATGCTCGATACCTCATTTTTTTTTTATTGATGTAAAAATAAATTAAGGAGTTGTTGTCGCCATTTTTGGTGACGGCTACCCCTTTTCGCTTAGATAATAAAAATAAATAAAAAAGAAAATATAATAATAAGCTAGTCCCAAAGGAGTCCGCTCGCGTCTCACACACGTCAACGCTGTAAAAAAGGTCCAGTCAGTAATTGTCACTGATTTCCGTCTCTTCAAAGAAGCGTTGAAGGGCTTTTAAGGCCTTGTGGTGTATCTTTGGTGGCCATGGTCCTAATATTTTCATTATCTGACACAATGTGAAAAGTTTTACTCCAGCTCCGCGGTCGTGCAACAACGATGCTTCGCGATCTCCTGTGCGCGCTACAGAAAACCGCATGAACTAGAATGGGCGTGAAACTGGACGGCACTCGGAGGTACGTGACGAGTCTGGCCGACGTGTTTGCCGCAGTAGTGGGCCGTACCATGGAAAGAAGTATTGAGGGACCCTGGCCTTACCTATAGCGACGTTGTGGCACTGCTGCACAGAACCGCATGTTGAAATGTGACGATAGTTACAGAGGCAACGACAACAACGATAGCTTCAAAATATGTTGCACCTTCATCATGCATTTATTTACGCGTTCAGGAAGACTAAGTTATATTCGTTTATCAAACGCGAGCACGCCATTTTGTCGTTCAACTTTACGATCAATTACATGGGCATGCATGCTTTTTTGGAACGTCTAAAAGCTTTACAGCAACAACGGCCCGTTGGGACCAGCGTTGGTTCCGACAGCACAGGTGAAGTTCATTTATATAGCAACACAGCAGCACGGTTTGAGGTCGTGACCCCACGCTTCGTAACTTTAACCAGCGTCACCGAGCAATGTACGCCAAATTCACACAAAACCGTGAAATCCAGGCTTGTACTCAGAAGACAGTCACCGTGTAGCCCCCAACTGAATTCGGCTGGGAGTGCACCCAAAGAATCTCTCGCTCGGAGCGTGGAAGGTGTGCCCAAATCTCAGACACCTCCTGCAAGGTCGGACGACCTTCCTTCGAACGCCTTCAATGTCGTGACAATGGATCGTGTTCTTCTCCAGTGCAGAGGTCACAACGTCAAAGGGAACATTGTGGAGGCGTCAGCCAACGGACGCATGAACTTCCGGACGTCGAGCACACTGGAAGCAGCCTATATACCGACTAATCAATTTCCGGACGTAAGCACACTGGGCATCACGTTCCGATCGGCATCACGGTCTCAGCTGCGCAGCAGGGCCTCACACAGGCATCACCTAACGTCGCCAACGAAGTTGATCTCACCCGGCCCATGTGAATCCTGTGCTCCACCCAAAAGACTTGTGGTACTTCTCGTCATCGGACTGCATGGCAACACGCGCCCATTATTTACTCTTCTTCCATCGGCTCTCTTTCATTCCTCATTCCGTGTCGTTCTAAAGGACGCGGCTGATCGAGGTATCCACCATCGTGCGAGACGGTTTACGACACGAGTAAGGTCCCTGTATATAACAGCGCAAAGCAGTTATACAGGGAGTTTAGGTACGACAACAGCTACTTATAAGAGGCAGAAGTGCGCGGCTATCCGCCGGCGGTGAAACGCTGTTGCCGCGGAAGTCACATGAGTGCGTGGGAAACTCAGGAGACCGCTATGCTAACACGCACTTCTTTTGTGGGGTTTAACGTCTAAATGGGCGGCTCTGATAGGTCTCTTCAGAATGTGGCAGGCCGCGTGCCGCTTGCAGAAGCAAAGCTTACACGTCTTGTCGCAAGTGTGGCCGGGACATTATTGCGAGCAAGCTAGGTTCGGAACCATTTGGTCATCTCGACTCCGAAGCCCTCCTGAGCCCTCTACTACAGCGTCTCTCATATCGTGGCTTTGGGACGTTAAAACCTAGAAATAAATCAACCCCAAACGCCACCCCACCTTATTTCCGCGTGTGACGGAAGATACGTGAGAGTTCCGTCACAAAACCGCAGTCGCGCAATGAAAGATACCACGCACATCAGACAGCTCCGGACCAATTTAACGTTACAAGTGCGCTTCCGTTAGGCGTACTGGGAACCTCAACAGGCAATATCATCAGCTCTCTTTAATCCCCCCAAAAGAGAACGTGGCTCGGACAGGACCTCGCCGGGTGGTGCTAGTTGAGGCAGTGTCACACTCACTGAACCCATAACTGCGTGTCTTCTAGTATAGCCCGCAGATGATGGCTGTTTGGCAAGGAAGCTGCCATATTTTCTATACATGCAGCACATGCAAGTACACAATATAAAAAGCTAGGCTAGTTGCATTGGTTTGAATTGCTTGACATTCTTAAGCCGCAACAGAAACGCAACAAAAGAATAAATAAAGCACCCTAGACGAAGACACGTCTTCGAGCTCGAAGGACGTGCGGCCATATATCCCATTCCAGCACACTTAATTCCAGAAAAACCCCAGCAAACCTAAGTGGTGAGACAACTGCTACCGCAGCGTCTCATTCAAAGGGCGTGGTGAACGGTCCCAACTAGCGCTCCACTCACCACACACACACGTTCCTTCGGGAATAGTTCGTAGACCCGGAGGTCGCGGCCAGGAGACGCGCCAACAGAACGGTCGGTGTACTCTTCTACGGCCCGCAGTGCACCATGCCGTTTCTCCACGAGAACCGATACTCCCTCGGGCAGGAATGGTTTCCCCGGCCGGAGGCTTCGTCGATGCCTCCACGGGCCTCGACAGAGGTCTCATCTTGCGCCTCTTCCAGCATCCAAAAACGTTGCGGAGGCCCATGGTGCAGATCGGTCGAACGGGCAGCGAAACGCCGCTAACGTACGCCGTGCACTTTATGCGTAAACGGACAAAACGACGCCAGTAACGCAGCGTGCGCTTCGACAGATCCGAGCAATGCGCAACAGGAGAAGGTCCAATGCTTGAGGTGTCACGGAAGGCTTCCCGAAGCGGCTTCCAGATTGCGGCGAAGCTCTCTCTTTCCTTCCTCACGCTTCGGGTGGATTTGCGCACCTTCTTCGGGAATGGCGCAGAATGCTGGCCAATTGAGATATCGAATACCACCGCGAGCGCGCACATACACACAACAACAACACCTGTAGTCTGTTTCAGTAGTTCCGTACAGCACTGTGGAAGCTCGAGGCCACTTCTGCCAATCAGGAGGGCAAACACGTGTTAAACGTGTCCCTCCGCACAATGACATCTGCCAGTCGCGAACGGTGCACTCGGAGGAGAAGCCTTGGAAAGTGGAGGAGGAAGACGGAGTGAGTCCCCTATCGGCAGGATTGGCTCGCATGTTGAAATGTGACGATAGTTACAGAGGCAACGACAACAACGATAGCTTCAAACTATGTTGCACCTTCATCATGCATTTATTTACTCGTTCAGGAAGACTAAGTTATATTCCTTTATCAAACGCGAGCACGCCATTTTGTCGTTCAACTTTACGATCAATTACATCATGGGCATGCATGCTTTTTTGGAACGTCTAAAAGTTTTACAGCAACAACGGCCCGTTGGGACCAACGTTGGTTCTGACGGCACTAGGTGAAGTTCATTTATAGCAACACAGCAGCTCGGTTTGAGGTCGTGACCCCACGCTTCGTAACTTTAAGCAGCGTCACCGAGCAATGTACGCCAAATTCACACAAAACCGTGAAATCCAGGCTTGTACTCAGAAGACAGTCACCGTGTAGCCCCCAACTGAATTCGGCTGGGAGTGCACCCAAAGAATCTCTAGCTCGGAGCGTGGAAGGTGTGCCCAAATCTCAGACACCTCCTGCAAGGTCGGACGACCTTCCTTCGAACGCCTTCAATGTCGTGACAATGGATCGTGTTCTTCTCCAGTGCAGAGGTCACAACGTCAAAGGGAACATTGTGGAGGCGTCAGCCAACGGGCGCATGAACTTCCGGACGTCAAGCACACTGGACGCAGCCTATATACCGAATAATCAATTTCCGGACGTCAAGCACACTGGGCATCACGTTCCGATCGGCATCACGGTCTCAGCTGCGCAGCAGGGCCTCACACAGGCATCACCTAACGTCGCCAACGAAGTTGATCTCACCCGGCCCATGTGAATCCTGAGCTCCACCCAAAGGACTTGTGGTACTTCTCGTCATCGGACTGCATGGCAGCACGCGCCCATTATTTACTCTTCTTCCATCGGCTCTCTTTCATTCCTCATTCCGTGTCGTCCTAAAGGACGCGGCTGAGGTATCCACCATCGTGCGAGACGGTTTGTGACACGAGTAAGGTCCCTGTATATAACAGCGCAAAGCAGTTATACAGGGAGTTTAGGTACGACAACAGGTATACTTATAAGAGGCAGAAGTGCGCGGCTATCCGCCGGCGGTGAAACGCTGTTGCCGCGGAAGTCACATGAGTGCGTGCGAAACTCAGGAGACCGCTATGCTAACACGCACTTCTTCTTTTGTGGGGTTTAACGTACACCCCTGAAGTGGCGGCTCTGATAGGTCTCTTCAGAATGTGGCAGGCCGCGTGCCGCTTGTAGAAGCTTTAAGAAGCAAAGCTTACACGTCGCAAGTGTGGCCGGGACATAATTGCGAGCATCCTAGATTCGGAACCATTTGGTCATCTCGACTCCGAAGCCCTCCGGAGCCCTCTATACCATGGCGTCTCTCATATCGTGGTTTTGGGACGTTAAACCCTAGAAATCAATCAACCACACCCCACCTCTTTTCCGCGTGTGACGCAAGATCCGTGAGAGTTTCGTCACAAAACTACAGTCGAGCAATGACAGATACCACATACATCAGAGAGCTCCGGATCAATTCAACGTTACAAGCGTGCTTCCGTTAGGCGTACTGGGAAGCTCAACAGGCAATACCATCAGCTCTCTTAATCCCCCGAAAAGAGAGCGTGGCTGGGACAGGACCTCGCCGGGTGGTGCTAGTTGAGGCAGTGTCACACTCACTAAGCCCATAGCTGCGTGTCTTCTAGTATAGCCCGTAGATGATGGCTGTTCGGCAAGGAAGCCATATTTTCAATACATGCAGCACATGCAAGTAACGTAAACAGCTAGGCAAAATGCATTGGTTTGGAGCGTTTGACATTCCTAAGCCGCAACAGAAACACAACAAAACAAAAAATAAATAAATAAAACACCCTAGACGAAGACACGTCTTCGAGCTCAAACGACGTGCGGCCATATATCCCATTCCAGCACACTTAATTCCAGAAAAATCCCAGCAAACCTAAGTGGTGAGACAACCGCTACCGCAGCGTCTCATTTAAATGGCGTGACGAACGGTCCCAACTAGCGCTCCACTCACCACACACGCACGTTCCTTCGGGAATAGTTCGTAGACCCGGAGGTCGCGGCCAGGAGACGCGCCAACAGAACGGTCGGTGTACTCTTCTACGGCCCGCAGTGCACCATGCCGTTTCTCCACGAGCACCGATATTCCATCGGGCAGGAATGGTTTCCCCGGCCGGAGGCTTCGTCGATGCCTCCACGGGCCTCGACAGAGGTCTCATCTTGCGCCTCTTCCAGCATCCAAAAACGTCGCGGAGGCCCATGGTGCAGATCGGTCGAACGGGCAGCGAAACGCCGCTAACGTACCTCGTGCACTTTATGCGTAAACAGACAAAACGACGCCAGTAACTCAGCGTGCGCTTCGACAGATCCGAGTGATGCGCAACGGGAGAAGTTCCAATGCTTGAGGTGTCACGGAAGGCTTCCCGAAGCGGCTTCCAGATTGCGGCGAAGCTCTCTCTTTTCTTCCCTACAGTTCGGGTGGATTTGCGCACCTTCTTCGGGAATGGCGCTGAATGCCGGCCAATTGAGATATCGAATGCCACCGCGAGCGCGCACATACACACAACACCACCTGTAGTCTGCTTCAGTAGTTCCGTGCAGCACAGTGGAAGCTCGAGGCCACTTCTGCCAATCAGGAGGGCAAACACGTGTTAAACGTGTCCCTCCGCACAACGACATCTGCCACTCGCGAACCGTGCACTCGCAGGAGAAGCCTCGAAAAGGGGAGGAGGAAGACGGAGTGAGTCCCCTGTTGGCAGGATTGGCTCGCAGGTGCGTGTCCGAACAATGACGTTTCGTCTCGCCTCGGAAGAATTCTGCGCTCGGTGGCCTCGTGGCCTTGGTTCTGCTGCACGGAACTCCTGAAGTAGACTGTACGTTCGAAATTCTCCGGGCGCGCAACCAGCTTATTCTGCTTTCAACGGCCAAGACCTACACTATACGTCAGTGGCAAGGCGAGTGGAAAACAACGTGAGACGAGCACGTCGTCTCCCCCACGCCCCCTTTTCCTTTACGGAAACCGTCGACTTTCCGGACTTCCCGTTGCCACGAAGGGCTTGAGCTCGTCGGGAGACCACGGTTCTTCTCCGCGGGGGAGGAGAAAAACTTAAAAGGGAACAAACGAAAAGAAAGGTGAGCACACCACTGGGACATTGTGGTGCTTCGCGCCAGACGACGGCCGCCCACTTCGGAGTCTCTCTTTTTCTTCTTTTTTCGAAGAGACAAAAGGGGCTGCTACTTATTTCGCGCTCCAGCCGTCGCCTCGTGCGTGGGCGGACGGACGGAAGAACCAATTTGCAGCAGCTCAGTAGCAGAACCTCGCATATACAGAGAGTACGAGAGGCCCCACCCCACCCTGCATCGCACATTATCATGCGCGTTTTTCTTTCTTCTTTTTTTTTTTTTTTTTTTACAAACGACGTGACGTCGACCTTTCAAGCGATCGTGTTCGAGCGCTTCAACTGAGGTGAGAAATAAGACGGTTCCCGCACAGGAAGTAAAGGGGTTCGTTCGAAGCTCGAACGGCGCGTCGTCGTGATAGCGTAAATATATACCTATACATACTCTATAAGCATCAATTAATTTTGCTTGTATTCATGTTGTTCACTTACATAATTTTGTCTATATGTGGTGCCTAAGCCCAATTCAATTATCTTGCTCTGGGCTGAGGACTCCACCCACTTAGCGAGAAACTTCGCACGAAATAAAAGTTTTGCCTGCTCCTCTGCAGTTGCTCAAAATGATCCGGACGTTACGAGGCCTTCTCTTTAGATCCTTCTCTCCTCACGCTTTAGGCGCCTTACGGACGAAATATTTCTTCGTCAAAGGTTTCATATCGCCCGCATGTGTTAAACTCGATAAAACAACACAAACTAAGCGTGATCGAAACGGCAACTATGCGTGCTGAAGTGTAGGCGTTCGCTAATTACATGGCCAGAGATTTTCTATTTATAGATGCGCTGCTTTTTACTGTATAGGTCGTGCAGTGTGCGACGTACGTACCTCTTTGGACAATGCATAGGCGGCCTAACTCCACGAGTCAGCATAACAGCACAGACACTTCCAGTATTCGCTAAATGCAACCCAAAGAGAGACAGCAGATCAGGTTTGAGCGATAAGTATTATTTCACGACTCTAACCTCGTTATGTGGTAGGTATGGTAAAATCGATGAACGATTAATCGATTAATCGATTAAATGTACACCGTTAATCGATTAATCGTCATCGATTTCTCACTTTCAATTAATCGAATTAATCTATTAAAGCTCTTCGATTAATCGATTACGGCACTCACCCCCCCCCCAGCACCGCCCCTTGGCCGGAGCGCATGACTGCGCGGCGCGCAACTCCGAGACGCAGATGTCGACCGCATACCTCTACTCAAGTAGAAGGACCCCGGAGCCGCAGACGGCCATACCCCATAGAGATAGAAGCGAACTCGACCCGATCTCCGTCGCCTACACCGTTTTATTTAACTCCCAGATTTCACTTGCTTCTTGTGTAAGTGCCACATTGTAATATGCGCTGCTTATTTCTTGACTGGTTCAGTTCTTATTGCCGTTGTATTTTACTCCTTAGCGAATTAAAGATTATTTGTCACCAATGAAAAAAAGAGAGATAACATATTGGAAGGTAGAGAGGGTGGCCTGATCCAATACTCCCCGGCCTTCTACCCTACTTTGGGGACAACGCAACAGGGGCAAAGAGCGATGAAGCATGATGATGGGGATAAGAATGAGTGATCCGTATATACATAAGACATGACCGCTTGTGCAAAGGGGACATGGACGCTAGTAGACTTATTTCATTACGCTTGGTGCCACCTAGCCCAACTGTCCGCCTTGACATACCTTTCGATAACAGTAATGCTAGCTTCCCTGCAATGCAGTTAGCCACACTTATGGCAGCTATTGACTTCTACAAAACAGCGTGCTATTACGCCGAAAATGTCGACTCAGCTCTCTTGACATAAACACTCATAATAGTCAAACCCCAGCACGTGTAACTGGGACCTCGCCTCCACTTGAAACGTGACAGGGGCCGCCATTACTTGGGCGAATATGCTGTGCAGGCAAACGAACTCGAGGATTATGAAAAAGGGTCTTATAGCCCCATAATGGAAAGAAGCCACATTAACTTCATTTAAGTTGAATAGTCGCTTTTCATAATCCGAGACTTTGCGCTTTGGTATACCGAACGCCTAGAATCCAGTCCATTTCTATTGAAAAAATGACCTTGTAGCATTTGGTAATTCTGTATGGTCGCCTATTTCGAGTGAAATACAGCTTTCATCTATTGCTTGTAGTTCCATGTCAGCCAGCCTAGAGGCCGCCGTCTACTGCTGTGGCACAAATGGAGGACAGTTGCGAAATACTATGTGTTCTAATATCTGATGCATTAGACAGCGTTCACAGTTCGAGCTGTACGCGCGATTAAGTAGCGCCGATTTAAGTCGGTGATCAGGTGAAGCCTTTGCAGTATACTGGCACAACTGCCGTTTACTCTAGCCGGGAGGAAAAATTCGTGCCACTCTATTGCCCGCAGACGCCTGCACTGATGGCCTGTTTGAGACCAGTATGTTGCTGTGCAATCTCACATGAGTGACCTCAAGGAAGAGATCACGTCAGTTATAGTATTACCGGGGGCTTCCACAATACATAACGGACAAACCGAGAAATGTTGCCGTCCCTACAAGAGCGAGCGTCTTTAACTTTCCTTTCGTCCTCGTCTATTTTTCCTTTTTTACCTTTCTCGGAATTTTCTCACCCTCGGCGACACTGCATCTTTACGGTGCGACTTTCCAACCAGTGTGGTCGCCGAAAGCGTCTCCGGCGATTTCGGTTCGCTCTTCGAGGAAATACGACCTGCTGCCGAATTGTCCGTGGATCATGGCAACGCACGGAATTTCCGATCCTTGACATCATCCAAAGACGACGGGCTCCCTGTGTTCAGTGGGCGAAAGTGCGAATTTTCACGCAGCCGCTAATGCGCACATGCGACCTCTAGCGCGTCGGATAAATACGTGTCTATATCAAACACAAGTAACGCTTCTCATACAAGGCACCATTTCTCAAGCAACTATAAAAAAATGTCGATTAATCGATTAATTGATTAAAACGTCACAGCGAAAGCGATTGATCGATGAAAGGCTAAATCGACGAACGATTAACGATTAATCGATTAAAAAATTTAATCGACCATCCCTATTATGTGGCGATATCAGAAGTTTATCTCCGAAAGAAATAAATGAAGTTCGATTTATTTATTTATTTATTTATTTATTTATTATTTATTTATTTATTTATTTATTTAATCTTGCAAAAGACACAGCGCCGCGGTATGTCATGGCGACGCCGCGAGTATTGGAGTATTCCTTTTTTCCTGCTTGGGCCACTATGGCTCAATGAAATTGTCAAGTTCTGTTTTTGGCACATTTCGGACGCACTGTAATCAACCTTATATCGATACAAGGTCAAACGTAACATATGTACCCGTACAGGCACAGCGAAAATCTCTGACGAGGGACGAACGGGTGCCGCCTTAAGGAGCTTCGCCCCTAAAAATAAATAAAGCACCCTAGACGAAGACACGTCTTCGAGCTCGAACGACGTGCGGCCATATATCCCATTCCAGCCCACTTAATTCCGGAAAAATCCCAGCAAACCTAAGTGGTGAGACAACCGCTACCGCAGCGTCTCATTCAAATGGCGTGACGAACGGTCCCAACTAGCGCTCCACTCACCACAGACGCACGTTCCTTCGGGAATAGTTCGTAGACCCGGAGGTCGCGGCCAGGAGACGCGCCAACAGAACGGTCGGTGTACTCTTCTACGGCCCGCAGTGCACCATGCCGTTTCTCCACGAGAACCGATATTCCCTCGGGCAGGAATGGTTTCCCCGGCCGGAGGCTTCGTCGATGCCTCCACGGGCCTCGACTGAGGTCTCATCTTGCGCCTCTTCCAGCATCCAAAAACGTCGCGGAGGCCCATGGTGCAGATCGGTCGAACGGGCAGCGAAACGCCGCTAACGTACCTCGTGCACTTTATGCGTAAACAGACAAAACGACGCCAGTAACGCAGCGTGCGCTTCGACAGATCCGAGTGATGCACAACGGGAGAAGTTCCAATGCTTGAGGTGTCACGGAAGGCTTCCAGATTGCGGCGAAGCTCTATCTTTCCTTCCTCACACTTCGGGTGGATTTGCGCACCTTCTTCGGGAATGGCGCAGAATGCCGGCCATTTGAGATATCGAATGCCACCGCGAGCGCGCACATACACACAACACCTGTAGTCTGTTTCAGTAGTTCCGTACAGCACTGTGGAAGCTCGAGGCCACTTCTGCCAATCAGGAGGGCAAACACGTGTTAAACGTGTCCCTCCGCACAACGACATCTGCCACTCGCGAACCGTGCACTCGCAGGAGAAGCCTCGAAAAGTGGAGGAGGAAGACGGAGTGAGTCCCCTATTGGCAGGATTGGCTCGCAGGTGCGTGTCCGAACAATGACGTTTCGTCTCGCCTCGGAAGAATTCTGCGCTCGATGGCCTCGTGGCCTTGGTTCTGCTGCACGGAACTCCTGAAGTAGACTGTACGTTCGAAATTCTCCGGGCGCGCAACCAGCTTATTCTGCTTTCAACGGCCAAGACCTACACTACGTCAGTGGCAAGGCGAGTGGAAAACAACGTGAGACGAGCACGTCGTCTCCCCCTCGCCCCCTCTTCCTTGACGGAAACCGTCGACTTTCCGGACTTCCCGTTGCCACGAAGGGCTTGAGCTCGTCGGGAGACCACGGTTCTTCTCCGCGGGGGAGGAGAAAAACTTAAAAGGGAACAAACGAAGAAGAAAGGTGAGCACACCACTGGGACATTGTGGTGCTTCGCGCCAGACGACGGCCGCCCACTTCGGAGTCTCTCTCTTTTTTTTTTCTTCTTCTTTTTTCGAAGAGACAAAAGGGGGCTGCTACTTATTTCGCGCTCCAGCCGTCGCCTCGTGCGTGGGCGGACGGACGGAAGAACCAATTTGCAGCAGCTCAGTAGCAGAACCTCGCATATACGGAGAGCACGAGAGGCCCCACCCCACCCTGCATCGCACATTATCATGCGCGTTTTTCTTTCTTTTTTTTTTTTTTTTTACAAACGACGTGACGTCGACCTTTCAAGCGATCGTGTTCGAGCGCTTCAACTGAGGTGAGAAATAAGACGGTTCCCGCACAGGAAGTAAAGAAGGGGTTCGTTCGAAGCTCGAACGGCGCGTCGTCGTGATAGCGTAAATATATACCTATACATACTCTATAAGCATCAATTAATTTTGCTTGTATTCATGTTGTTCACTTACATAATTTTGTCTATATGTGGTGCCTAAGCCCAATTCAATTATCTTGCTCTGGGCTGAGGACTCCACCCACTTAGCGAGAAACTTCGCACGAAATAAAAGTTTTGCCTGCTCCTCTGCAGTTGCTCAAAATGATCCGGACGTTACGAGGCCTTCTCTTTAGATCCTTCTCTCCTCACACTTTAGGCGCCTTACGGACGAAATATTTCTTCGTCAAAGGTTTCATATCGCCCGCATGTGTTAAACTCGATAAAACAACACAAATTAAGCGTGATCGAAACGGCAACTATGCGTGCTGAAGTGTAGGCGTTCGCTAATTACATGGCCAGAGATTTTCTATTTACAGATGCGCTGCTTTTTACTGTATAGGTCGTGCAGTGTGCGACGTACGTACCTCTTTGGACAATGCATAGGCGGCCTAACTCCACGAGTCAGCATGATAACAGCACAGACACTTCCAGTATTCGCTAAATGCAACCCAAAGAGAGACAGCAGATCAGGTTTGAGCGATAAGTATTATTTCACGACTCTAACCTCGTTAATGTGGCGATATCAGAAGTTTATCTCTGAAAGAAATAAATGAAGTTCGATTTATTTATTTATTTATTTATTTATTTATTTATTTATTTATTTATTTATTTATTTAATCTTGCAAAAGACACAGCGCCGCGGTATGTCATGGCGACGCCGCGAGTATTGGAGTATTCCTTTTTTCCTGCTTGGGCCACTATGGCTCAATGAAATTGTCAAGTTCTGTTTTTGGCACATTTCGGACGCACTGTAATCAAACCTTATATCGATACAAGGTCAAACGTAACATATGTGCCCGTACAGGCACAGCGAAAATCTCTGACTTCACTGGAAAGTGGTGCGGAATCTTCCAAGGCAGCGTCGGCACCGGCCTTCGCGTCTCTGGCGCCGAAAATTGATTTCGCAGGAGTCGCTTCCAATCGCTCACTCTAAGAGCAACGTTAGCCAATGTTACGGTTGCTAACAATGAGGATGCAGTAACGAAGACACGGTCACGGAGACAGCGGCTCAAGCACTGTGCGCGTCCCTGCCTCACTTTCGTTTCTAGGGCAACCCGCGTGATCCTGAGCCGGCAAGCGCACGTGAAGCTGGCTTCTCCCAAGAGGCCCTCTTAGTGCGGAGCAGCCAGCTTTCGCGAAATCGAAAACATTTAGAAAGCTGAGCCATAGCCTCCTATGGCTGAGCACACACGAGGGCAGCTGCCTTAACCTGATTCGAGTACACTGGCGGCATGCTTGAACAAAAGAGCGTTAATTCTGGCTCATGCACAAGACTAGCTTTTGTTTGTTTGTTTGTTTGTTTGTTTGTTTGTTTGTTTGTTTGTTTGTTTGTTTGTTTGTTTGTTTGTTTCGCTAAATCTAGAAGTTTGTTTCGCCGAATGCAGAAATGGACTTGAACAACACCCGACTTTAGCACGTCTAAGTCAAGGCAGTAACGACCGGGCGTAAATGACTAAAGGATATAAGCAACCCCTGTTTGTTGCGCGATCCTTCCAGCTCGCTTTCTATAAAGCTACGCTAAAATAAAACATAACGACGCCAGGATTAATCAGGCGTCAGGACAAAGCATCCGCGGTTTCGTGTCGTGATCACAGGACACAGACCTGCCTCATTACAACACGAAAGCCAACAACGAAAATTCGGCTGTCGCGGGTCCTTCGCTATTTCCGAGACAACACCTCGTCGTCTGCGACGATGTTAACTAAGGCAACGTACGATCAACAGGCAATTCAATTGAGCCACAGTATCGGTGCAGCTTTAAAAATTACCCTAAACTGGCCGAACCCTTTAACCGTTCGCGCAGTTTTACTGAACTGTTCGGGGGAAAATACCGATGACGTCAGAGAACAAAATGGCTGCGCGAGTTCTGCTGCGGCACATCACTAACAGGAGTGCATGGTTCATTTTATCCACGAATGAGCAACATTTTCTACAAAAGAATCGCCGATCAAGCGTTCTCTCTCTCTTCTCTAAGAGCCGAAGAATCATGCACAAGTTGGCAAGCTCGCCTTAGCTATGAAATCTCTCCGGTCTTTTGCAATATGCTACTGCGCCTTACCGAACACCATTCATTAGCTAAACGCTTAATAGGGGAGGCGTCGCCAACGAAAACTAAAAACCAACCAGAAAAGGGCATATAGCAAACCAGTTCAGCGGAACCTAGCAAAGTGAAGTAAGGGATATCAAAGGGAAAATGGGCCTGTCTAAACTCCCTAGCACAGTGCAGGCGGAGGAGGCTTAGGTAGGTAATATATTTAAAAGAAAGAGTCAGAAGCGTTTCCTTCCTTCTATAAGAACTCGGTCAGCTCCCACTGCTCATTGGCTCACAACGGCTGCGGCTTTTGCAGCAGCGTGCACAGAGTTCGGTTCCTGAAACGGAGTATAGGATACATACGACCTGCCTGCTTCGTCTGGTATTGCGCAACGAAAACCGAAAAAGTCTTTTCATACGTCCAGGGAGCCTCGGGGATAAGGTAAACAAAGGAATCCGAGATCCCACGCAGCCCCTGTAATTGAGACGGGCACTCCGCCCTGGCGGTTGCGACACTAACCCCACCCCTCCCTCCCTCCTCCGAGTGAAAACCGAGCTTCTCTGCGGCGCGCTTAAAAAAGGAAAGCCTGTCGCCAAGGGCCCAGATGCAGCCTCGCAAAGCAGGAAGCATCGGTGGCACTACAGTGTAACGAGATGTGGCGTACACAGTAATGAGGCGAGCTGCGTGCCTTGGGAGTTTCCCCTACGCGCATGCGCCCTCCCCAAAGCAACATCTTGCGGGAGGAACAAAGGGCGGCAACGTTACAGTGGCTATAGCAACGTCAAGATTCGGGAGTTGCACTCCTTTCTCTATAGTCTGTTTCAGTAGTTCCGTGCAGCAGAGCCAAAGGCTACGAGGCCTTGGAGCGCAGAATTCTTCCGAGACGAGACGAAGGGCCATTGTTCGGACACGCGCACCCCGCTTCATCTTCCTCCTTCCAGGGCTGCAGCTGCCACTGCAGCGCCCGCCATTGGCAGACGACAGGCCGCGGAAGGACACGTTTAACATGCGTTCGCCCTTCTGGTTGGTCAAAAACGCCCGCAGCTTCCGCAGTGCTGCACAGAACTTCTGAAACAGACTACATATACCGCGACCTTTTCTCTCCCCTTACCCCACCCCCCTTTTTTTTTTATCGGTAACCTTCCAGTTTCTATGGTTCGGCGCCATGTTTGTCGCGTCGCTGTCCCTTGCGCTGCGACCGACCGTGAACGTGACTCAATTCAGAAATTGACGCCCAAGCACGCCACGTAGTAAAACGAAGACGAGAGAAAGGGCGAAAGAAGATTGAGAGGCGCAGTGCGCGTTACTTATATCGTCGTGCATACACGACAGAAGAACCACGCTGGCGCGGAAGCACTCGACGTATACGTGCTTAAGCGGCAAGGCTACGTCATCGACCAATCACGCTAAGTATATTCCTTCCCTCAGCAGCACGACCAACTCACGTAACGGGAGAAATAACAAGAAACTCCGCTGCTCGATGTAATAATGCATAATATAGGCGTAACCCTGACATGACAATGTGGGACTTGCAGGCGGGCCAAGCCAAACCGAACGGTAACTAATGATGACAACGGCACAGTTTTGAGTTTTTATTCCGAACACGCACTTGCCTATACACATGGCTGATGAGAACGGATCAAAAAAAAAAAAAAAAAAAGGAAGAAGATACGGGAATGCGGAAGTGACGTGACAGTATTCGGCACGCACAAAAACAGTCCGTATGAACAAGGCATACAAATGTACAGAAGAGTTCTGAGGAGGAAAAACATTTACTTAGCACTACGGAGGGGAACAAAAAAAAAAGGGGGGGGGGGGTGGCAATAACGTATAATTACACGCATTCAAAACGAAATAATAACAAGCCTAAAATGTGCTGCGATAAAGAAAATTAATATGAAACGTTTCTTACTACAGGACCAGGAGGAACGAAATTATTTTGTGCAGTAAAGTTCTGGCACTTAAAACACCATCATTATTGTTGGAAGAGCCAGCTAGCAGTGCTTGTTTCCGGCGGCGAATGTGAGACATTCCTTTTGCTCCATGGCGCCTACGCACCACTGGCGCGCGGTACGTACGTAAAGTTATGACATATACAGAATCTTGTCCTCATGAATATTAATTAATTCGCGGTGCAGCGTCAGGAAACTCGCAATTTCTGTCACGTGTTTATTGTCCTAATAACCTGACGTTCTTATAAGTGCATGTCGGTCAAACCACGCCATCGACTTATGCATATTTATTCCCGCAAACATTCGCTTTCCTCCGTGAAAATCAACACGACAATGAAAGAGCCTACCATCATGCACTCTCGATCGCGCGTGTGTGATGTTACCAGTGCGTTAAAGATTTGTTAAAAATACGAGTGTCTTAAATCTTCCAGCGCTTTTTGTCGCTTGGAAATCAAGTCACGTTCGCGGGAAAAATAGAAACGAGGCTAAGCGGTAATTTTACGCGCGTCTGCCACAGTTCCAAACACACGCACCGCGAATATCCTTGATGAGACCGCCTGTGCGGCGGTGACAGTATGTCTTTTTTTTTTTTCGATCGTTAAAACAATTAACGTATTTGTTTAAAAGCCGCGTTATGTTGTTCCAGGCGTGTCACGGATACACGGTGCGTGCACAGCGGCGAGCAGCAGTGGGAAAGCATCGTGGAGCGACGGCCGAAAACGAGCAGGTAGCAGCCGATACAGGCTGAGATACAAGTTTCGGTTTACGGGCGCTCTGAAGAACATGGCGCTTACGGGAATGTCGACAGATGGTACTCTACAACTTGTCTAAAACCAGAGAGAACGGACAAAAATAATTATAGGGAAAAATAAGGCCTTTCTGCCATAAGGGGCTGAGAACTGGGCTATGAATTTACGTTTTAGCTATAGTATGATCGATTTAATTGAAGTAGATTTAAAAGGCATGAGGACTACTTAGAGAGAGAGGGAGGAAAAAAACAAAAGTTCTTAAATTATTTTTACGAGCCTGGTGGCGCACATGTCACCGCCCCATTACAAAGGGGACGCTCATAGCATCCATCCGTCCATCCGTCGCGTCCTCTCTCTTTCTCTCTCTGTGTGTGTGTGTGTGTTCAAGCTGTGGCAGCCAGCTGCATTCGCTTACCGAGCGGTGTTCTCGGGGCAAGATTGGCGCTTTTTGTACTGTGAAGAGGCAACATCCCGATGAGACAAAAACCCCAAACGGCAAGCGTTTTCAGTGCGTATTCAATTCTTGGAAGTGCGTACAGAACTACGTTTGACATAAGAGAAGACAAGGCGGCGCTACCTTAGCGCAGCCAGGATAGAAAGACTTATGTACAAGAAATATATTGTGCCGAAAAGGCAGCGTGAGATTTTTTTTTTCTTTGGTGCCGTGTTGATACGGACACGACTAAGGCCCAATAGCCGCGTAAAGAAAAAAAGGAAAGGAAATGACGCTGAGGGGGTGGAATGGTCGGAGAACTTGAAAGAACTTATCTTCACGTTTGCAATCGAAATGTATAATAATCGAAAACAGTCTATGACGGTTGCGGTTATTACACATATATGCATCTCGCCATACATACGTATGCATTTACGACCCTGTACGCACTGTACGCTATCATTTTCCGTTCCATCGATGGAACGGAAAATGATAGGCGTTACACTAAGGGATAGGAAGACAGCCGAGTGGGTCAGAGAACAAACGGGGGTCGCCGACATAATGAATGATATTAAGAAGAAAAAATGGACATGGGCAGGCCACGTGATGAGAAGGCTAGATAACCGATGGACAGTTAGAACGACGGAATGGATACCAAGAGAGGGTAAGCGCAGCCGTGGGCGGCAGAGAGTAAGATGGGGGGACGAAATCAAGAAATTCGCAGGCATCAAATGGAATCAGCTCGCGCAGGACAGGCAAGGATGGCGAGGATTGGGAGAGGCCTTCGTCCTGCAGTGGACATAAAATTGGCTGATGATGATGATGATGATGACGCACTTCCAGCGTGCGAGGTACCATGTCCTGGTCGTCAGGACATTCGGGGCTCTGTTGACACGGTAGCTTACCACACCGCTCGACAGGTAGCAAGTATATTCCGATCTGCGATGTGTTGGGAAATACGCTGTGCTTCGCGACATAAAAGTATGCGAGATTTTAAGTCACGTCAAATCGCATCTTTCTTTTAGGATTTTTTTTTTAACCTTGCAGTCGGGAGTTGGGAAGTGCAAGAGTGCGAGCTGGGAGCGCTGCCGCATTCATAGAACCAACCGGACAGAACTATACCGCTTCCTCCATGACATACGACATTCACGGTGAAAATGGAAGAAAAAAAAAGAAAGAAAGATTGCTTTCGCGAGAACTCCGTCGTATGCTTGGCATAAATTACGTTTACCCTTTCGTTTGCGCACTTTCTCACGGAAAACGAGTGCCACTTAGAGCCGGCAATCGCAGTATCGTAGTGCAATGGCCTTTCGAAAGTCGTCGCCGCGGTGGCACGGCTGTCGAGTGGGGAGACACCTCACAATCGACACCGTCCGAGGACGCCTGCCGATAGCGGAAACCGTCGAGCACATCTACCACTTTCCCACAAGAAATGATGCAGAATATATCTCGAAAGACAGCTGCCACGATGGATCGAATGACCCCGGAGTTGCCTCAAATCGTTCGGGAAGGGCAGTTTAGAGTGGGTCTTTTGAGAAGTCCCGGTGTCAATCAGTATGGGAAGAAAACGGGGTTGCCATAAACGAAACGACTGAATTAAGTCTTGACAAGTGCTAAGAGAGGCACTGAAAGGGCTTTTTGTGCCTGTAAGGAACCTAAACGTGTAGGGCATAAACGGACATAGGTCATTTGGGTGCTGAGAGGATGAGAATATGAACAAACGTTATCCTGCCGCTCCTTCGCAATACAGCCAGCTGCGAGGCGTTTTGCGATTGTGTATCTGACATTAGGAACTGGAGAGGCACTGAAGAATAAATATGCGAATAAGCAATGCAGCTCTTTTTGCACAGAGAGCGACCCCTTTCCCCTTCCGTCCAGCGTGGGTTAAAAAAACCATAAGTTTATTTTCTTCAGGCGCGTTCATTTGTTTCTTGCACTCGCTGGATAAAGCTACATCGGTAGCTGTACAAACCTTCTAAAGACAAAAAGAACATGCGGTTTGTATTGTTATTTCTTTTGTCAGGTACACGCAAGAAACAATGAAACGTAATGCCATGACCATATCACTCAGAAAGCTTCTGTGCAGTATGTTTCGTGTTTTACAAAAGCTGAATGCATGGAAGTCTCATAGCTCGTACCAAGTCTGACGCACCTACGAAGTTATTCCTCGGGTACTTATTCGATATGTCAGGTCGTTTGAGCGCTGAGAGGTTGCAATACGTGAACTCATGTGAAACGCACTTTCGCTGAAATGTTCTCGCAGAGCCACAAGAGGTACAATCCATCTTCAAGTGAACCACATTAATAGCCGCCACTGTCATACACGCAGTCACTAAGTGAACATCACGTGGGTAACCCCAGCACAATTCCGGCTGCTATCAAAGTGACCCTGCAATCTCATCCTTTTGTCAGAGTACAAAGAAGCACATTGCTGTGACACTTTAAAATGGCAACTCCGGCGATTTTTCATTGTCCACGGATCTCAATAACTTTCAATATTTAGTTTTCCTGGAAATGAATTTTAAAATTTTTTAGCCGATTCCCACGCGGGCCACCCTGTGTTTTTTCACGTCATCACCTTCAGCAATGCCTACCCGAGCCAGCGGGCTGTCAAACGCCAAAATGGCAATACTCCAGCTTTCAAATCGTCGCTGTCAAGTTCAGAAAAGTTGGCATAACTCAATACATTGTCGGATGATTTCGCCACCGCAATTTTTCTGGCACCAGCTCCAAATTTCTCATGGCGGGAAGGCTGTGACGTCATCGTATGCGCTGCACGAAGCGTCTGTCTAACCGTTTCGGTTTAGGTTTGAACAGGCCTTTCATTCGGTTATTTAATGTTATTGGTGCGTTTCTGAGCAGAATGGACCATCCTGTCTGCTACAGGGCTATCAGTACCATTAGAAAACATCGACATCAGAACATGGCGAAACAACCGCTGAGGGGAAAAGCACGGCGCACACGAAGAGAAGAGGGAAGGGGGTAAGAGCCTGATCATTTTCAGTAAATGAAGCTTAGGAGCCCATTTTTCTGATCTCCGAAAGAAGTGGAAATGGTTGCATGACACCACCAAATTAAGCAGTGGGCAGAAGCACTTTAGTGCACAAGGTGTTGAAGCATAGAGATCAAGGGAACTAGAATAGCTCATGATAAGCATGATTACTAAAGGAAATGCCCACTAAGTGCACCAAAGTTAACTGGGCCAGTTGGCATGTCTGTCTTCCATAGTGTCTTGTGTTTCATCCGCTTTCTGTTGAGCTGTACGAACAATGCACCAAGTAAAACGAGGAGCTTAAGAACCTCATTTCACATGGATGTCACAGTGGGAAACTGTTTTTCACAGGTAGACAAAACTTTCGATATGTGATGCCCTGCTCTCGCAACATTCATAAAAGGAGCACACGGTTGTCTCAAAACTATGAACGCGGTCACACTGACATCCCGACCAAATTCGGTCATTAACGTGGTGTCTTCAACAGTTCAATTCAACGCAACAAAGACAGCACTGTTGCTGTAACAACTCCCCTTGCAACTTGTTGCGGCGAATTGTAGATTTTCCTAATATTCAGAAAGCAGCCCCCGACGATACAAAGTGAACCTGCGCACGCAAAAGTACTATATATGCTCACTTCAGAACGCCCCACCGAGTTTCCACATATACCCTTTTTTTTTTTTTTGAGCAGTCCGAAGCACCTAGTCATAGCACCACCCAAATCAAACTATGCGAGGAAAGCGAACGTACTGGTCACCAGGTTTCACTGCAACGCACACGCCGAAGTTTGCTCGATGAACCGACAACACTATTAAGGATAATATCTCGGAAATTAACAACAGGTGTACATGATCTAGAGGTAGAAGCATTACATAAACGACGGAACCGGTGCTTCTGCAGGTAAGCTCCCAATCAGGAGCGTGAATTCGTCGTGCGAGAGTGCGCCCGAAGATTAGACCCTTACCTCCGGACGCGCTGACAGGCCGGCCTTCCTTAAAATGATTCTGAAAGGGAAAGGAAGAAAGTTGGAATAAGCGAGAGAATACGAAAGTAATCAACGAAATGCACCCATTCGACACAGTTGGCTGGTCCGGCGGCAACTAGCCGCCGTCCCAAGACCACCTTCCCGATCGCGTACCGGGTTTCACGGCTGTAGTGCGGACGTCCGCACCGTGAAAGCACACAGGTAAGGCACTAAGAACGTAAAGGTATACGGGTGATAGCTAGACAATCAATCAGAAAGCTTTCTCCTCTAAAAGAAATCAGGTCGCCAGGAATGGTTGGCCGGCTCTCTACACAGCCTGATCGATATACTGCCACGGTGTAGAAGCCACTACTTGGCGCCTAGCAATTAGCGTCGTTAGCTCTAGCACCGGCCTCCTGAAGCCACGATAGAGACTGCGTAAGTTCCAACCGCAGACATAAGAAGCTGAGCAAAGTTTCGCGGGAATCTCATACATAAACCGCTCATTCCTTCGCGGCAACGTACTACACAGCCTTCCAATATACGCACAGCGAATGCGACCATGTAGCAGCGACCAATCGATGCGCTCGGCCCTGTAACTCACCGTTGAATCCATCACGCCTTCGTCATCACTTGTGGGGACACGGACGAGACTTTTGTGGACAACGGGCGAACAACTCTTTGCTTTTTCAGCGCACAGTACCAAAACCGCTGAAAACCACGCCACTCCTCTTGATTTCCTCCTTCAGCGACACCTGTTTATCATGCGGCGCGGCCGAGGCCAAGTGGAACGAGCGGGCCGTGAAATATTGCCGCCAACGTCAGCGCTAAATCGTCGCACAGTCACTTCAAGTCTATAATTGATCGGCCGGTAAATTTACCCGCACACGTTCGCTACATCTATGACTGACAAATAAAATAAAAAGCGTACTCAACGTTTAAAACATGGCGGTCATGACGTACTTTTGCCTCAAAAAAAAAAAAATATTATGTTCACGGTTCACGCACTGGCATTATACAAAAGCATAGCCTCTGAGATTGAGACTTGAGAAACTGGCGCCCTATGTAAAGCACTAGGAAACGAAGCCCATCCAAGCCAATCCGAATACACGCCCCGTTTAGAGTGTACTAGAAAATATTCTAGTACACTCTACCCCGTTGACAGTCGCGATTGTTGCGGTTTGCCTAGTTTGTCACCGTTTGATCGTTTCGCCTCCGCTTTGTGACGTTTGTCTCTGCGAAGTCTGTTTAGTGTTCCGGACCACGATGACGACCGAATTCGAGTGGCCGTGGCAGTACGGCTTTCCTCCGTTCTTCACCCTCCAGCCGACACTGGCGACCAGGGAGAAGCAGCTCGAGGCGTGGAGCAATCTGATCCTGAACTACCACAGGGCTCACAAGGCGTACGTGCTTGACGTCGCCGAAGCCCTCGCGTCGCCGCTGTTCCACAATAGGGACATCTCTCGGAAGCTGTCGGCGGACTCTCTGCGCGAGATCCTCAAGTACATGAGTTCGCGGGGCCAAATCGCCTGGACGGACAAGCAGCAGTCGCGTTGCTACGTCTACTGGCGGTCACCCGAGGAGTGGGGTAAACTGATCTACGACTGGGCCGATGCCACGGGACACTTGAACGCCGTGTGCACGTTCTACGAGCTCGTGCAGGGGGACGATACTGCAGACACCGAGTTCGCCGGTCTGGACGTGGACCTGTTGCGGCTATCCTTGCAGACGCTGGAGAAGCAAGGAAAAGCCGAGCTGATCTCTTTCGATGGCAGCGACGGCGTCAAGTTCTTTTAAGTGCTCCGTGAACTGTATGGCGTGTGAATGACACCCTGTTGCCCACCGTGCCAGAGCCTGCCTTGTCACTTCTATTGTGTGGAAAAAGTGATATTGTTACTTGGAATAACATTCGGTATCGTGAGAATACAAGTTCGTTTATTTTTAATTGAGCTCGGCTAGTGTATTTCAAAGTAGCGCTAAGTGTGACACGCACAAGATGCCGGCGAGTATCGGGTTTTAAGGACTCGATTATGCTGACGGTGGAACAGTGGCGTAGGTGCGTCGTCAAGGTACCTAGCCACATAGATAGCAGTGTAGTCTACGGGTACTGTGCAGTCATGCAATCTAATCGTGGTTCTGATTGCACACACTAATTAAGCAGTTTATTTACACACAGCTCGGGCTTCGTGCTCTAATAAGATAATTTATTGTCATCCTGTACACTGTCTTGCACTGATGCCCAATGCTTGCTCAAGGGCACCTTGCAGCAGGTGGAATGTTTCGTCTATGCTTTCATCCCGCTGAAGCTTTGAGTTGCTGGACGAGTGCACTTCGTGAAGTCTTGCTTGGAGTGCAGAATGCATTGCTTTCAGCCTCTCATAAAGCTCCTCATCTGAAAAAAAAAAAAAAAGAAAAATTATACAACAGGGCAACTGAAGAGCAACTTGAGCATTACATGATACTGCTGCAACACAGCTGGCCATGCTTCTAAGACCAAAGAAAATATAGGGAAATTGCTCTATTCAGGTACTTTGAATTCAGTAACAAGTAATACCACTTTTTAATTCTGTCTGGAGTGCACCATAGAATTGTACTGCATGGCCAAGTGTCACACAACCACTGTTATCTGACTATAGTGGCTAACGTTCAAATTTGCCAGCTCAGCTACAGAACGTCTTAGCTGCTGAGTGACCTAGTGGGTACACACACAATCCCCACAAGGCCTGAAGCTTTCTGCACCTTACACGGTTTTGCACTACCTCCAAGATTAGGCCTGCAGTCCTTAAAAAGCTTGCAGACAAATGCTGCAGGTCTGCCAATTAGAGCACCACTGTAAAAAACTGCAGCAGACTTGAATGCACCCTCTTTAAATCTGCACACAGCAAAGCTTCTTCGCTTCTTCATTATTCACTGAACACTCGGATATGTGTGGCATGACGTATGCTCATCACTCCAAGTGCCTTTCAGCTCTACGCAGCTGCCGCCGCCAAGACTTTTGGAGACCATGGCAACAGCAGCACTTACTGTTGCCACTTGCAATGCATTACTTGGCCACATTGTTCCTAGATGGCACAGTTATCCCTATCAAGATAATAACCATGGAAAGCAGTGGTGCCCCAACCCTAGGCAGAGTTCAGCTCAGATGTAAAGTTAGCACAGAAAGTCTGCTGGAAGCTGTGCCTGACAAGAGTTGAGCTTTGCAGGCAGGCTAGCAAGGCTAGGCCAGTGACCTTTTTGGCAAAGCATCAGGAAGGGTTCACATCAGGAGCCTTGCTTTAATTGTTTGCAGGCACGCATTCATATCAAAGGCCACAAATCTTCATAAAGTAGCAACTATTTCCATGTGTCTCTCTCCGTTTCTCCTCTATTTCGTGACCCCTACTTGATGATGTTCCCGCCTAATGTTTGGCATTTTATCTGGCACCATCTGCACAATGACTGTGCACTGAGTCAGGTGATGGAGCTGGAGCATTCACGGTAGCAGTCTAGCTCAAATTAATATGTTCATGCGCAGCGTAGAAAATGTCAGTCCGTTGGGTTATACAAATTTAGTAAGTGCAATCTTTTATGGTTTTGATCACTTCACAATGTGTCTTTTATGCCACTCTTAAAGTACACAACTTCTGTGGAGAACATGTTGCAAAATCTTGTTGTGTATCTTTATAAATGACATGAGATCCAATGCTAACATCCAAATCACCAGCAAGCCCTACAAAAGCAAGATAATCAGCATCGTCATCGCTAGGCGAATGCTTGGTGCATGTCAGCTGTGACACACAAATGCTAGCAGGAGGCCTACACAGGTGCTGTTCTGAAAGTTAAGGCTCTATAGAGTATTACAGCTACAAATATACCAACCATGTTTTAGCCTTTGTGGGTGCCAATGATCTATTTAGATTATATATATGATGAAATATATGCAAAGGCACAGAGAATGGGCACTGGTGCACAACAAACTGTGATGTCCTTGACACTGTCGGGATCGCCGCCAGAGGGCCGCTGGGAGGAGATTCTAAGGAACGACGACGACAATGTGAAAGCGCGGTGCATCGTGTGCGCTGGTGCTAGCCCGGGGCCAGGGATCGGCCTGGATGCTGGCAGGACGCTGCTGGGCGTAGCAGGCCTGTACTGCGGGCCGAGACGCGGCGATCTCCCACAACACATACTATTCAGCGACTGTCAGCTTCCTTTTATATTCACCAGGGGGTATCAATGCCAGATTGTACTTTGAATTCGGCGAATCTGCGTTTCTTTTTAAAGGGGCCCTGCAATACTTTATGAACGTAGAACACGGTGAAGATCAGTCCTGGAGGCTCAGTGAGCCAAATGTTATTGCAGTGCACATACCAGGAAATTCGCAATATAGTCTCAAACACAGCTGGAAAGCGCCCACTCTTCTTTCAACAAATGATGTCAATAGGGCACTGCCTACATTGCTTGGCTTCTTTTGTTGGACATTAAAAGACATACGCAGATTTTCTATGTTTGACTCAAAGGAACAAATACAACATAGCAGATTATCTCTCCATAATGAAATCAGCCAATACTATTTCTGCCTCAAGCAACTTAGTCCGGAACCCGCCCTCGCTTTTCTGGTTTAATAAACCAGGCAATCACCACCGCTGGAGGCACCAAAAGTGACACTTGCGTGCCCAATGCGGTATTGTCGCCTTTTACGACGCATCTCAGGATACGACCCCAGATGAGAAGGCAGAGCGGTTTACTAGTATGTGATCTCGTTAAACCTATGCCATCGTTCAACCTCCTCCTTCCTCTTTACCAGCCTACCCACTTAGTTCATGTCCCACATACAGTAGAATCTCGATGATACGAATTCGTAGGGAGCACGTAAAATATTCGTATGAGCCAAAACAAGTTAAAGCTGATCATGAAGATGAACAAGAACTTCATTGGAGTCAACTACTTCTTGCTGAAAATGTCCATGATGTTCTTTTGAACTTTTTTAACCTTGCTGTCCCTCAAGCAAGCCACCTGAAAGGAATAAAACCGTGCTGCGGTTTCTTCACTCACGCTGCCGGTGCTTACGGGGCGACGCAGTACATCGAGGGCGTCAAGGTTCTTCCACATTGACGGTAAGAGATCACACTCACCAGGCATCTTCACGATCACTCTCAGACTCGGTATCCTTTGCCTCGTTGACCAATTCTTCGATGGATCGCAGCCCACAGGTCGCTACGTTGTCGTCCACGGCGAAGTCTCATGCCGAAGCTCGAGTTTCAAGGTTCTCCCAACCATTGATGTGCAAATCGTCATCAGGCTCTTTGTTTTCTTCTGTCGGAGCCGCATCCGATTCCGCGAAAAATCCAGACTTGCGAAAGCAGTTCGCGATCGTGTCCAGGGGGTCACATTATCCCAGGATACGGCCAAGAAATGTAACGTGTCAAGCAGGCTAATCCGCAAGTTTTCATCCTTGCGCTCAATCTTCTCCAGGAGCCTCCGCACAAGCAATCCCTTGAAATGGTGCTTCACATTTCGGATTATTCCCGCATCCAGCGGCTGTAGAGGGCTCGTGGTGTTTGGGGGCAGGAACCTTACGGCGACATTGCTGAAGTTGGAGTCTTTGGGACGGCCAAACACTGGTCGACGAAAAGCAAAATTTTTTCTGTTTTTCGCTGCCATCTTCCAGTCCAAAGTCGTAAGGAACTCGCGGAAAAAATCTGCAGTAAAATATCTGAGTCAGTCGCTCGCGTGAATCGGTCAATTCGCGCGTTCGTATCATACGCAATGGCTTGGGAAACTGTTCGTATAACACCGAATGACGGCGCATTTTATACAACGTAGTCCGTCCAAAACAACATTAAAATTTATATCATCGCGAAATTCACATAAACCGTAATCGTATCATCGAGATTCTACTGTAGTGACGTGCTGGAAAAACAAGGAAAGTCTGCCACACATTCTTCTTAGCGTGTCGCTGCTTTACAAAGTTTGAGAGGCTTTAATTCGAACAGTTTTAGACATGCACAAATATTCAGCTGGACATTCCACTCCTAAAATAATAAACCAGTCAAGAACTGGTTCATACAGTATGGGCTAGAAGAATTTGGTTTGAAGTGCCACACCATTCCAACTTAATGAGCAAATAGACAATGAAGCCTAGGAAAGCATAGGAGAAGTTAATTGTAGTAATGTAATTGTGAGTAAGTAGAAAGGAATTAACGTGGACGAAAAGATAAACCTGCCTTCGGTGGGAACCAAACCCACGACCTTCGGATGACGCGTCCGATGCTCTGCCACTGAGCTACGAAGGCGGTCGTCCCCCCGTCCACCTTATTGGCTATTTATGTACGTATTATCCTGGGAGTGTTAGGCAGCGCCACTCGTAGCCATGGCGGCGTGTGTGGAACACACTTTCTTGGCAGGAGGCGTCACGTAGAACGTGATCTTACGATGAGATGGCTGCTGCCCAATAAGCCCTCATATTGGCCACATTGTGTGTTGATGTCATTATGGGCAAAGCAGTGGAAGCGACAGAAGCACACGACTGCTACACCGTGGCCTTCAAGATTTGCATGCATCACCTGCCAGTGCACCAAATCTCAGAGGCCATGGCCACACCACACCATTATTTTTGAATTTTCTGAGCATTTCTACTATCAGGTGCACGACACAAGCACCTCAGGAACATAGAATCGCCATTACCTTGACTTGGTAAAAATATCAACAGAGTTGGCCATAAACATAGACCTTGACAACAAACAATGTTCGCTGTGATAGCACCTCACATAGCACTTTCACATTACCAATCCTCGCTTTTAAGGTTCCTGCATTTCACAGAAGGCTCGCGATCCTTTGTTCCACTGCACTATCGAGTCTGCTCTGACCAGCACCGATTCTGCACTTTGCAGCAGGCAAGAGAGTCACTCAAACAACAGCCAAGGCAACTAGCTAAGTCACAAGGTCACCTTCGGCTTTGTTTCCGGTGGCTAGGCGAACGCTGCTGACAAGGGTCACTGCCGAACCTAGGGTCCGCCAACAGTGTCTGGGTGGCAGCGGCGTTGCCTCCTGTCCCTGAAGCCAGTCCACGAGCAGGGATTCCAACTTTTCACAACGTGGTGCTACAATGAAAACAGGGCAGTTTTTATTACACAGCAACAGTGCAGTAACTCTGCAACATAATGCTCGTAAGTTCTTAAAAGTGATAACGGCGAAACATGACGAAAAATTTGGCAAATCTTCAGTGGTGACCACGAAATTGAAATTCAGGGGAGCTATGTTCCGTTTCATACATCAGGTGCCACACTGTCAAAGCTAGTGCTTGTGTTTACGCTGTGTACTTCCGCGAACAGAAAGTAGCGTGCTGACTACGGTGAGTGAAAAACATTAATTACTGGGAAAAGAGTCAAAATATGTGAGTTTGTTACTTATGTTCATCGTTTTTTTGTCGGAGTGATACACCTCTCCTTTTCTTTTCCTTTATGGACTACTTGCGTAACCTTCACAACGTTGCACCTGATGTATGAAACAGAGTATAATCCGTAACTGTCCAACGAGTAATATGTCTGTTTTGGTCCCCACTGATTGGCCCTATCTGGAGAACATGCGGTAATGAAAGGCTTCCGAGTCATCCAAAGGTGTCGTTTAGTGTCACTAAGCTCCAGACAACTCTACAAAATTTTAGAAACGGAGTATGTGCCTAAACATGGCAAGCGCAGCTTCTCGAGACTCATAACTTGTCTCTTGAATGTATTAGTCTGATTCTCTGACATCAGGCAAAGGTAGACACGTACACAGAGTGAACAATTACAGAATAGTTCCCCAGGGTCGCGCTGCCAGTTTGTCACAAGAGGGCTATGATAATACGCATATAAGAAAGCTTTCAAGCTAAAAATTGTTTACTACACTCATCACCAGATTAGCAGTTATCCTATCGAAGATACTATCTCTCAACAACCAGTTCACTTTTAGAGCTCACACAGTTGTGCCTGCATGCCATGACCCTTGACAAATCCCAATGCCATTATTCAGGCATACAGACACGGGGCATTCTTCAGTCTAACAATTAAGTGTTTGATTCAGAATGCAACTTCCATACTCTTGCCCATAACCAGGAACCAAAGTACCTGTCATACACCCCTTAGACATTTACAACTGCAGGCTGCTGATATGCGCAAGAAGTGCGTATGACTGGCAAGCTGACAGTTCATGGCTAAGATGTGTAGAGCTCAAGCACCACTGAGACTGAAAGAAGATTTATTATTAAGCTCAAGAAGTCGACAGCACTAGAACTATTTACAGCTGTAAAAGCAACAAACATGAAACGATCTTTTCCACCACCTGATCCAGCTGCCGTGCTGCTTGCAAAATAACCTGCTTCTGATGTTGACACACGGTGGTGTTTTTAAAGGAAAACTATTGGGAAAAATGATTTTGCTCATACTGCGTAGTAAATTACTTTTTCACAATACCAAGAACACAACTATAGTAAGGAGAATATGCTTGGTAAGCTAAAAAACAATCACAAAGAAAATACAGGTTACAAGCCTGCTCTTAGGTTCCCGTATTAATATTCATCATACTATACATCTTTCACAGCATCTGTTAAGACCTGCATAATTACCATTTAAAAGGATGTAACATTATGTTCTAAGGAAACCAGGGACTTAACACAGCGTGTTTTACAAAATCAACTTGATACAGCAAATTTGGTGAGAATATGAAAAAAAGTAATTGGCCTTCTGACATCATAGGCCCTACTTTTGGTGCAAAATAAAAAAAAAATGAGGCTTTGAGATTCACTTTGTCTTCTAATGTTGAACATAAAGTGGCCAAATTAACGATGGCAGCATCTCCAAAGTATAATTTATCAATCTAAACCATTTCACTGTTCCACTTTAGTGTCTTGCTTTATTCTTCTCAGTTATATCATTCAGTGAGTGCACACCACCCAACCCAATTATCAAGGCATCTGTATCTTAAATGAAATGTCTGGGCAGACATTGCGTTATGGTAAAATCTATTGCACCCATACATGTAAAAAATAGTTCCGCTCAATGTCGTCTATATTGAACTGAAGTACCTAGCAGTATTATTGCACCAGTAGAATAACATGTGCATTTGCTTGCGCTATAATTTACCAACCATTCATGCCGTTTAATTTATGGCAAATAAACAACTTACAGGATCAAACTGCTTTGAGAACTACGACATTATGGACATCAACAACTGCTTCCCCCAGTGCGTCAGCAACACATCTATTGCAGTGGTCTTATTTTGGTATATGTCCCTTAGTGTAATCCCCACAAACACTAATTGTCAAAAATAATAAACAATAACAAACATTTTAAATTTTTTAATCAGCAGAGAAAGAATCTGCAACAGAGAAAACTTACAGAGAAGTTCCTTGGCATCGGCCTCATAGTCCATAACATGCAGTAAGTGCCAGAATGCATCCAATGAGTCATACTTTCCTCGTGAGCTATCAAGTGAAAAAAGCAACGAGTAAGCTTGAAATCTTGGAATGTACTAGCTAGCAAAGCTTGATGCAAATCAATGTGTGCAAGCACTAGCAACACCATCACTGCTCAGCTCCTTTCCTACTTCAGTTGACTTCACTGAATATTGTGCAAGTATCTACATAGTTGCAATAAGCAACATATATTTGAAGCAGAGCCAACCTAGAAATGACTGTGCCATAGCATCCACCTGAAACAGATGGCTATCCTTAGTCTCTACCTCCATTACAGTATGTAACGTACCAACTTAGCTTTGTCAGTGTTCTTAATGACACCTGTGTACAAAAGAGAACCCCAGGCCTGCGCGGAATCGCAGGACAGTGACAGCGTAAGCTGGAGGAGCAACCTTCTTAGAGGCCATTGTAAACGCTTGGGGATCTGGCCAAGTGGTTGCTGTCGGGGCTGCGCACGTCGCCTATCGCGTGATGCATGGTACGATACAATAAAACTGCTTCAAGAGGCAGCCGCTTCGTAATAATAATGACGTAAAAGTTGAAGAAGATCGTTCCACAATGATGATGTGCAAGTAAAATTACAAACTTCAGTTCGGCACCATGGGGCAGGCTATTTCTGTAACTATCTGCTGGGCGTGGATTCCACAGCATGATTACGAACGATGGCTGTCACAAACAGCAGTAATTTACAACTGCAGCGCATGTTCTACTTCAATGAGAAAGTGCCATTATAGTGGGTGCAGAAAGGCCACTGCTACTCTGAATTAGCACTACATATTCATACAATTGTACCTCTCGCAGCAACTTATTCTAAATTGATAGTGAAACTTGCTGGGACACAGGCTTGGAGCACTGGCACACCTCACTTCCGGAACTATGGTCACGATGCGTAACAACACTGTTGCAAAATTGCAGATTTAGTGACGAACGTTGAAAGTAAAAAACAAGCACACAAAAGTTTTTTATTCACATTTAGCTCAAGCTCTTAAGATTAACTTCGCCTGAAAATTGCTTGCCTATGATAGCTTTAATGTTCACAACTGAACTCGCGGTATCCGTGAATAGCCCCTTATTTTTGTGGCGTCCACTTGCTTTTCACCGCTTGCTTTTCACCACATGCATCTGCATCCGCAATCGTAATCTTGTTGCTTAATGATATTTGCTTCCTTTTTTGGAAGCTACTAACACGGTCCGGCACAATGGACTAACACAACAGAATGACATCAATAATGTCACAAAGCCATATCGTGCTTGTCCTCAGGTTGGCTTGAGTAGAGGCTCTGCTAGGCCAGAGGCATCCAATGTTGCCAGCCTTAATTCAAACTTGTTCCGGTTTAAGTGCACAGGCACTGCCGTGCTAAAAGTGTTGTTGCCATGATGAAGTCTGTTGTCAGGCCATGTCGACACAGCAAAAGTACGTTTTATACGCACAGTTTGGAAAAGATAGTCGATAATTTCACCCACTGTAGCCAATAGTCCGTTGTACCATGGACCGTTAGAAGGTGACTTTGTTGCATAGATGATATGTATGGACCAAACATGGGTTGAAATATTGTCCGTTATATCCAAAAGTCTGTTGTATGTGGGTCCGTTGTAACGAGCGCAGACTGTAATTATGTTGCCAGGTAAACCCGCCATTACAAGACATGAACCAAGCCAGCACAGCTTCAGACGTGAAAGAAAGGAGCTTCATTTCATCACCAAAACTTGCTGTGGCGGTACTGTGATAAGAAAGGCACTGCCGGACTGCCTGCTGTTCACAGTATTTCACAACACTGTCGTGAGTCAATTGACTCAAAGCCCTAACCAGGACAATGCTGGGCTGAGATAGTTTAGGCTTTGAGTCAACTTAGTCAGAGCATTAACCATCTCAGCCCATCTCAGTCACTTGTACTGAGATGATATTCTGTTGGGTGTGTGATTTATCAGTACCTCTAAACCAGCCTGATAAGGCCACTCTGACTTCCATACGTGGCAAATAACAGCAAGCGTGTCAGAATGCATAAGCCATGGGTTCTCAGAGAAGGTTCCAAAGGCCCCACCTCAACGTTCCACGGGCCACCGCTATATTATCCCAAGTTCCATGTTCACTAGACATATTCTTCCACAAAGAGACATATTTTTCACCTGTAACCAACCTCACAAGGCAGTTTCACTGCTAGCATGGGGCCGCTATGCCATGAAAGCACCGTTTCAGGAGAAATTAGCACTGCTGTAAAGCCAGTCTTCATCGTAAAATGTGGATATTATGTGCGCCTCAACTGAACTTGTTTTAAATTCTTACACTATGTTATATGGGGCTGAATAAAGTCAATTTTAAAGCATAGCATATTTTACCAGCTATAACTTGCACTCTTCCACCATTCAAATCATGCTACTATATTACCACTTGCTGCAGCATTGAGTCTGTTCCTTGCAGGCAAGTTGCTTGAGAACCCATGCCTATAGAAGTTGCTCACAGTATTTTGTGTGTAGTAAAGCTAGTATGTCAATTCAGAGGAGCATGACAGCAAACTTGTCATACTCTCATGACAGCTCTGGCCATTGGAAAGACTTCGGCACACTGGAACACATCACGGTCTTCACTCACCTCAGGTAGCTAGCAGCCTGTGAAAAGTGCCTCAATAAAGTTCACGTTTGCACACACTTCACACATCTCTGAGTCCTCATCCAACACACAGTCCAGGACCTGCAGAGTGACCTTGAGCAGCTCCTCTGTGGTGTGTAGCCAAGCAGATGAAGGCAGTGGTGAGAACATTGTAGTGAGTCAAATACAGTCTCAATGCACGTAATTTTGTTTGACACTTTGCCACCTCGATAATACTACGTTACTTCGCGAGATGTAAACATACTATTCCCAGGAATGTGAATGTAGCAAGGGAATGTCCGTGCACTCCGTGTTCTGTATGCGTGCGTGCTCAGATCACTTTCGATGATGAAGGTAGGTAGCATTGAAAGTGATAGCATGTCCCAACGGAAAAGATAACACTAATATGTACTTTAAAATGTTCATTTATAACTCAAGCAATAATTAAAAGTATGTTAAAAAGGAAAAAGGTAAGAAAGAAGCCAATAAAGGGATTAATGGGAAAGTATCTCAAACAAATCAGGAACCTAGTGGTACTGTCATCAGGGGCTTACTCTAAGACATAACAAGTTGGTTCATAGCAGGTAAGACAATACATCTTAGTTGACTGCTGGTGCTTGTCAAGACTGCACACTTAAAAACTAAGCTGCGTAAGCATGCTGCAGTGCACAAATATTCTGTTTCTTCTGTAATTTCACACCCATTGAGACCAACTGTGCGTCTGTCCATGATGCAATCAAAAGAACAAGTAAATATTTTTTCATAGCTATGTGACATATCGTGCGGGGCTGACATGTGATGGAAAAAGACTTTAAACCTGTGGAAAATGTTCGCATTCATAGAATGGGACAGTGTTTCCATTGCGCTGCTGAAAAACAAATGTGCTTTGCTTTCTGAACCAAGTGAAGCTATAAATGTTTGCAACTGCACTCAAGCATGCATTTTAATGGCACTAGCAAATAACAAACTACACACATCAAAATTATAGTAGCACGTGTTTCTGCCTGCGACACACAGTTGAGTACACAGACTAAAAAGTGCTATCCAATCAGAGCTTTCCCTGAGCTGCAAGCAAGCCCAAAATCTAATCCACATGCATGTTTGACACTCGCAAAGTAAAGCTATACAATGTCACTCGTTCATAAATATTTACTCTTTTCAAGACCTATAGGCTCATATTAAAGAAGAAATGAACCGAGCTCCCATATAATCTGGCAAGCTATGAGCCTTACGTGCAGAATTATGCATTCAAGTCCTTTTGTGCTGTCAGCAGAACAAGAATGATCTTCATTAGAAACACAAAATAAATGAAGAAATACATGCTGGACAGAAAGGACAAACAAGCAGTGTATGGCAATGTACACAGGACCTACCATTGATGGAGTTTTCCAAGATGAATGTAATGCCCGAGAGGCAGCTGTCAGATGAACGGATGGCCTGAAGCCAGAGTGGCAGGGACTCTTTATTTGACAGGCAAGTGTGACACAGTCTGCATAAATAAAAAAAAAGGTGCATAAGTGACTTCTGCTATTATAAGTAGTAAAAGACAACTCTCCAGCCAAATATGTCTTGATTTCAAGACCTGACCCACCATTTCGAGGCCAATTTAGACTCTTTTTGAAGGGTGACTGTTTGGAAAGACACCACGCATGGCATTCTTAAGTGGCGTCGCATTCTTTCCATTATCACTATTTCCACATTACAATACTTTAACTGTAACTGGCCAATACTTTCATCTAGTATCGGCCAGCTAAACTGGTGGATAGCAGGACCATCACTATTGAATAAAAGGTACAATAAAATGGCTTGTTCGACACCGTACCTCACAACTGTGATGTGATCCCCAGAATGGGTCGAACTTGAACCATATTCTGGGGCACAAGAAAAAATATGGAACATAGCAAGGACTAAGAAGCAGAGCCAGTCGTTTAGAACAAAATCAGCTTCTTTTTACAGGCTGCTTGTTAACACATACAGTGTGCTTTATTATGTACTTCATCACAGCACACTTGTCCACTCTTACAATTGTTATAGTAGCACGAATTGATACCTGGAAGTTGCATTAATATTGCAGTACTTCATAGCATCTAATACTACTTCTATTTGTTGCTAACGTACCTATACTTCGCTATTGTCAAATTTGCCGTCAGTTATACAAGCTGTTAGAACTGGCAAATCGCTTAATTACTTATGGCAGTGTTCATCCAATGTAACACTCATGTTTGCCTCATAATGTGGTTCCCACAGTTGCATGCAGTGTGTTGAATGTCCTGCTTTATTAAACTAAAAGGGTTTCACTTGAAGTTTAATGATGAGCAGGCACTGAACACAAGTGCACAAAGACAGATATTAAGTGTACTAAGAACTTGCACTGGCAATATCGCCCTTTTTTTTTTTTTTTTTTTTCACCTGGCAGTATTTGCTGGCTGCCATGAATGTCTCTTACCAGAAAGAAACAACTCGTGAAAAACAAAATTGCACCTGATATAATCTTTACAAGGCTTGCACATACACATGGATGCTCCCAACAGCCTACAAAAGGCCAAGAGGCTTTGCTTACAGTCAAAGCAATGGTGCTGACAGACAAGCAAGAAAAGATGACAACAGGCATGATGAAGTAGCTACGAGTACCATTTGCCCCGCCACAGTGGTCTAGCGGCTATGGCACTCAAGTGCCAATCCGAAGGTCACAGGATCAAATCAGGGCAGCCGCAGCTATATTTCGATTGATTGATTACCGGGGTTTAACATCCCAAAACCACAATCTCATTATGAGAGACGCCGTAGTGGAGGTCTCCGGAAATTTCGACCACCTGGGGTTCTTAACCGTGCACTGACATCGCACAGTACACGAGCCTCAACATTTCGCCTCCATAGAAATGCACCAGCCGAGTACCATAGCCACTAGACCACCGCGGCGCAGCTATATTTTGATGGAGGCAAAATGTTAGGGACTGTGTACTGCACGATGTCAGTGCACAATAAAGAATCCCAGGTGGTTGAAATTTCCAAGGCCCTCCACTACAGAATTTCTGATAACCATATCAAGTTTTTGGGATGTAAAACCCCACAAATCAATCAACCGAGTATCATCTCACCTTAACACTTGAACAAGCGTGGGCGTGTCAGTTCCTCCTAGCAGTTGCATTGCCATTTGCCTGCGCGAGAAGAGTATGTTGTAATGGCACACCGGTTACGACGTATGTCAAAGGTACGGTGCGCAAATTGCAGCCTATACTCACAGAATGCCTTCTTCCTTTGAAAGCGCCAAGCTGAGGTCGGGGAACACAGCCATGTTTCCAAGAATTCCAATTAAAATTTCCTATGCCAGCAAAATAAAGATTCATTAGCAGAAAGGTGAAGTTCCATGTACAGTCAGCATTAGTAGCAACAGCAGCACCACCAGTGTTGCAATGCCAACCGATGTCTGCCAAGCTATCCCTGTACTACACCACCTGACATGATTGCTGATTTCTTAAGCTGATTCTTCAATCTAATCCTCTTCTGCCTTCATATGCAGTTCCCTCAACTGCTGTAGACTTGCAGGTGCACTGAAATCTGAGCTCGTAGGTACATGTTAACCAATCAGAAGAGCGCTAAGAAACATGAAAGACAATTACACGGGGGCACACTAACGGGGCATCCGTGCTGCTACTTCAGGAAATCACTGACAGACTGCACCTGTGAGTTGTCTTTTTGGTCCCATTGTTTAGTGCTCCTGAGATAAGTACGCGACAACATGTCATTTTACCTAATCATCTAGGGCTTGTGCTGTTTGGTGCATCATGACATCACACCGAGTCCCACTAACAGCTTTGTTGCATCTTCCTTTCCCTCACACTTACACTGTTATTCGAGTCGACAAGTGGCCATCTGTTCCACACATTACACAAATTGCCTCAAAGCTTTCCTTATCACACCGAGCGAGTGGCTTGGCAGATGGGCAAATGTCCTGTTTATACATATTCTACTTGGCTGAAGAAAGCATCCCTTGGACAAAAAAATGACTCTGGCCTGAAAAATGCTTATAGAAAAGTCAAAATATGCATGGCCATGAAAAAAAAAAAGTCATCTTTTAGTCTCTCCTAAATACTTCTGATGAACTTTTTAAATGCAGAAAGATGTTCGAACATGGCGCTAAAGAGAAAAACGATACAAGACAAGTTCTGAGAATAAATCACACAAAGACAACGTAATACGCTTCGTAGCTCACCACTAGACGAGGCGACTTTGAAGTGGAAATTATCTGCAGGAAAATCTCAGAGGCCTTGAACTCGTGCAAGAAATGTGCAACATCCTGTCAGAAAAAATAAGTGAATCTGCGGTCAGTTACAACCAGTCAAGTCCTCACACTCCACAACTCCAACACTTTCTTAATCCTACTGCTGAAAAGAAAAAGTCCTATACAAACTCTGACAAGTGCATCACCGTCATTTACCCCATGCAGCACCCAAAGTAGTACCAAAATGGTGCCAATGGCTTAAAGGGGTCCTGAACCAACTCCCTTTTCTAAGGTCTCAAAAGCACATTGGTGCGAGCAAAGCACCTCCCAAAAACATATCAATGAAATAATTTTTGAAGAAGCCTTAGCATGACTGTACGTATTGCAAGCACTATGTTCTGGTCTGTTGCGCGCTCTGTTCCTATAGTCCAAAAGAGTAGCTGGCACTGGATATGGTGTTTCATTTACTGTAGAGTTGCGTTAGATTTTGCTGTCTTTGTTGTTTCTATTTGTCTACTTTGCGCATGTGTGTTACAATGCTCCCCTTACTGAATGTCTCACAGGGCCTGTAAGGCATTTCTTAAATTAATTAATTAATTAATTAATTAATTAATTAATTAATTAATTAATTAATTAATCTTGTGAGTGTGGTCAAGCTTGAGGAGACAACACTCAGTTGTTTCTCAAAACAGCACAAGTCTGTCCGAAATTCAAAACAAAGGCTTTCAAATACAGCAGCCCGTTTAACTAACTACACAAATGTAATATACACAGAGTAAAAGGAGGAAGGAGAGGGCACTGGTACAAACTTGTTGCCCACATATAGGCGTGAGTGTGAAGGGAGGGGTACTGTAATGGGCCTGTTGGAAGGGGGGTCGGAAAGGGGCGGGGCCTGCAATGAAACTTTGCTCCCTCTAATGGGAAATGCTGTGCATGCCTGCGTGCACAGAAACTAAATCTATACTGACAAATGGCAGCTCAGTATGGGAATCAGCTGGCTGATGGCAAGGAGACCACCGTTTACAGCTGTTTCAGCACTCTGTTTGAAAAGAAGGTGTTTCAATGCTGTTGTAGAAAAAGAAGTGCACAACACTGAGGTGTATCCTGAATGGGATGGATTCGTATAAGCCTGCAAAGTTGAAACCAAAGACGGAAAGCTCACAACCGGGTCACTGTGAAAATTGTAACCGCTGGTGTTCAGATCTGCTACTCCGGGCTGGGAGAATGTACAGAGAGAAGTGTACTAATAAAGAATGCATGCCCACAGATAGAGAAAGAAGACAGTGCAGTCCGAGCGGCCTTACCATGTGTGAGCTGGCCTCTCGTGTTTTTAACAGTTGTGACCTACCTGTGAACTCCACGTGCTGTGCCCCACTAGAAAATTTAGCAGAGATATGCACATCTTCATCTTCTATCCATGGAAGGCACTTTCTCACCAAGCCCCAAGGGATGGTTCAGGGCCCATTTGAAAACTCAAATGCATCATCAAAAGCCTTTGTTGTTCCACGAGAGAACCCAAGAGTTGTGACGACCCTACCAAGCAAGCGCACGCATAAACTTACAGAGTTGGCAGCCATGTCCCAAACTGTGCAGAGCTCCTCCTCAACCTCTCTGTCCAACTCCACGACCTCTTCATCGGTTAGCACCTGCTCACCTTCACCACAGGCATTCTCATTCTCAGCAGCCTAGTTGGGATGCCACAGAGAGAAGCAAGGACATTTGTCAAGAATACAGAGAAAACAGGCAGCTCATGTTAAAGTCAGAGTAGATGGAGTTGAATTTTTACGTAACCAATCCCATGGTTAAAATCTTAGTTATTATTGGGGAGCAAACTTAACCTCCGTAAAAATTTAAGAATATTATTCAAAGAATTAGTTTGTTAATATGAAATACTGCGAACATATATGTTCTATATGCATGTTAGTTCAAGTGCATGCAGACATGCGCACTAGGAGTCTTTCTTCTACAGTATCACATGTGTAGCGAAAAACAATGACACTGTGAACTCTCAAGCATTCTTAAAGAAGTGCAAGCACAATTGAAGTCAGATGTGAACTCAGTGTTGGTTTTAGTAAGTTTACTGTGATACCACTGCAGTTACTCATAGTTGTGTTTTTTCCCTCTCAATGCCTACCACATGCACAATGCAGTTTCCTTTCATCAAATAAAGGTTAACCTCATGTGATGAAAAATAACAGCAGAAATAACACATGTACAAGGGTTAATCTGTACCTTCACGATATATTTTGTTGGGCTGTGCAGTGCGGAAGGTTTGGTAGCTGGGATAATTAGTCATTTGTTTCGTTCAAAGAATTGAGGGCATGGGAAAAGGACAGTGGATAGAAGAAGAAGCACGCTATAAGAGCACTCATCGTGCATGACCTTTCTTTTTCCATTATCCTCTTCCCATACACTCAGTCTTTGCACAATATTTCTAATGCAGTTCTCATATTGCACCCGACACTCCATATCCTAAGATGACAAGTACAATTGGTCTGCCATCTGAAGCATACTTGAAGAAAGCAAGACATCTGGCATCATCATCATCATCATCAGCCCATCTATGTCCACTGCAGGACGAAGGCCTCTCCCAATACTCGCCATCCTTGCCTGTCCTGCGCGAGCTGATTCGATTTGGCGCCCGCGAACTTCTTAATTTCGTCCCCCCATCTTACTCTCTGCCGCCCACGTCTGCGCTCACCCTCTCTTGGCATCCATTCCGCCGTTCTAACAGTCCATCGGTTATCTAGCCTTCTCATCACGTGGCCTGCCCATGTCCATTTTTTCTTCTTAATATCATTCATTATGTCGGCGACCCCCCTTTGTTCTCTGACCCACTCGGCTGTCTTCCTACCTCTTAGTGCTGCGCGGTTCTTAACTTCCTCTCTAGCTTCTTTGTAATTCTCCAGGTTTCTGACCCGTAAGTCAGTACTGGAAAGATGCAGTAGTTATATAGTTTCCGCTTGAGTGATAGTGGTAGGTTTCCGTTCATGAGTTGGGAATGTCTCCCATATGCGCGCCATCCCATGTTTATTCCACGGTGGATTTCTTTTATGTGGGTGGGTTCTCCTGTAAGTAGCTGTCCTAGGTACATATATTTTTCTACGACTTCTAATGTATGGGTTTCGATCGTGAATAGACTTTTTTCGCCATGCCACTTAACATTATCTTTGTTTTCTGCATGTTCATCCTTAATCCTACCTTAGCGCTTTCTCAGCTTAAGTCTTCAATCATCTTTTGCAGTTCGTCGCCATCATTGCTAAAGAGTACTATGTCGTCTGCAAATCGCAGGTTACTCAGATATCGCCGTTAATCCTGAGCCCTGTCTCTTCCCAGTCTAACCTTTTCAAGATTTCTTCCAAACATGCAGTAAATAGCATTGGAGAAATTGTATCTCCTTGTCTGACACCTTTCTGTATTGGGATTTTCCTGCTTTTCCTAAGGAGGAGTAGGGTGGTCGTAGAATCTTTATAGATGTTGGCTATTGTGTTTATGTAGCTATCACATATTCCTTGACGACGTAGTGCCTCCAGAACTGCTGGTATCTCTACTGAGTCGAAAGCCTTTTCGTAATACGCTCTAAGAAAAGTTTGCACTTTCGGGAACTCACCATGAGGATTCCGCACCCCTTACTTTCCTGACAAGAATGCTACGTCACTCTGATAATGTACATGCCATTCGTGAAAACTTTAACATCAAATTTAAGTACTTTGTATGTGTTTCCTGGCTCCAGTGCGTGGAGAGAGTTACTAATGCATGTCAAGAAAACCAAAGATGTTCATTTTGCGCCGTCTCAACATTGGGCCAGTGCTTTTTTAAACAGCATCTTGGTTATAGCTTGGCTATCGCAGGCAACATAGCCTATTTGCTTTTAAAGATTATTGCTTGCCAGGGTTTTACACGCTAAAACCACGATATGGTTATGAAGCACGCTGTATTGGAGGAGATAGAAATTTTGACCCCATGTGGTTCTTTAATGTGCACTGTAAATGCACAGTACACGGGCGATCGAATAAGGAACAAACCTACACAAGCACACTGTGGCATGGCTGCACAGCGTGGTCTTTCAAGCAAGGAAACATTTGACGATTCCACGCCTTCCATTGCTTGAAAGACTGCATTAAAAGACAGGGCTGAGCATGTCTTCATTGTGTGGTGTTCTTGACCACGCCTTCCCTGGCTGGCGTTCCTCAAGCTGGCTGTGATGCCGCACATTTAAGGACTGCTGATTTTCGCTTTGGCAAACGCTGCCTTTATGACTCCACGCTAACATTATGTTCCCACACAACCTGTCGAATTATCTTCAGTCTAACGAAGTTCTCAATTTAGCGAAATTAACGTCACCAGCAGTTAAGACCTCTACGTCACTCCAAGTCTATGCAAAGACAATACCTTTTTTAAACGCGAGCTTTAAATAACAAGCAAACTGAGCTTTGTACAGGTTACTGTAGCGCCACACACAACGTAAAGCAGCACAAGAAAACTCACTCTGATGGCTTTCAGGAGGCACTGAAACAGCCAGTGTCGACTAAACACAGTTTCTCCTATCCTGTCTCCACTAGAAATTTCATCTGCTTCTAAGATCTCCGGTGGAGGCGACGGGTTTCTTTCTGAAAGGATGGGGGCGTCATCAAACACGAAAGCTTTTTTCTCAGCACAAGCTGGGCAAAGCTGGACAGTGGAGACGCATGCTATTACCTGTGTCGTCCATTACCACGGCAGTGCTGTTTCACCTACGACGCTCATGCAGGATATGCGGCACATCAAAAGAGATAGGACCACGCTGCTTCTGATTACTGAGCAGCGCGTATCTCAAACGGAAGCAACAACCTAAACGCGGAGCGCGCGTCTTGTGTAGTCATGGGCGCTGCCATGTTGAACACGCGAAACGATGGGCTCGCCTTCGTTCCATTTAGGCATTTGTTATACACGATTGCTTGTATGTTTGTGCAAGGAAGTGAAGACTGTATTTCTTCGCGGACCACAACATCGCGGACAAAAGGTTGCGTTGGGCTAAACTGAAAAATCCTGCTGTCATTTGTGCGCGCATAAAGCCGAGGCAAGCCATCGGCAAGTCAAAAGCTTGTTTACGTTTGCCGTCGCGCGCATGTGGTTCTCGATGTTCCGAAATGATCGGCAAGGGGATGAGGTACTTAATATGGTTCGCCCATGAGCATGTGCCCTTCAGGATGCCTGTAAGTTTTAAGGCACGTTCCTTTCGTGTCTGGCTTGAAACTACGCCCCTCTTTTCTTTTTCTTAGGAGCTCGATGCGATCGCGTCGATGTTCGGCATCACTGTCAAGTTTATAGAGCAGCCGAAAAAAGAGGTACACTTAGTTTTGTAGGCGGGATTTTGGGCGGTAAATGTGAAACAAACAGGTGAATGGTATTTGTTTCTTACCTTCCACAGCCTTACGCTATTGTTGAGCTGGCGTCAGAAGAGGATGCGAAGAAACTTGCGTCGAGAAGCGTGCTAATACGGTATGTCTTTATTTTCGAAAGGAGTGAGACAAAGCTGTCCATAACGTGATCCGGAAGTTATTGATAAACTTGATCGATTTCTCTCTTAGGTCTGTTATTGAACTGTGGGCTCATGCTGGAGATATTGACGATGTGTGTGACCAGGTGAAAAAGTTTCCGGCGAAGTTCTGGGTGGGTGTTCTCTGCGTCTCTGTTAAATGAATTGTATTGTGCTGTTTTCTTGCGTGTTCCATAAACGATATGCAACCTCTTCTATAGCCTACAGTGGATATCCTTTTCTGTCGTTTTGTGTTCTGTGCCGTTTCAGGACGCCTACGGTGGAGAAGACCAGTCTTTCAAGTTCAACGTTGAGATCTTCGGCAAAAGGAAAGTGCCTAGGGAAGTCAAAGTAGAAATGATAGAAGTAAGTGTAGCGCCTTGTGGCGAAAGGACTGTTTGGTCACTTCTATTTTTCAGTGTTTCTTGTTCCTGAAAACCTTGACAAATAGAAAGAGTGCTTGTGCTTGCGTGTTAAGTCGAAACAGCATAACTTCCAGTAACAAAATAAACCATGACATGCCAAATCAAACCATTTTTGGCAAGGTACACTTCAACTGAGTGGTCCATTTCCTTTGTTATAAGAAGCTCTTTTTTTTTTTTCTTTATTTTTCTGTATAGGAAGAAAAATGTTCACCACATGGGCACTGTGTCAAGTAGAATTTTGTTGACACATAGCACATAGCCTCAGCATAATGTATAAATTTCCTTTTTTTCGGCCCCGCCACGGTGGTCTAGTGGTTATGGCACTCGGCTGCAGATCCGAAGGTTGCGGGATCGAATCCCGGCCGCGGCGGCTGCATTTTTATGGAAGGCGAAATGTTGAGGCCCGTGTGCTGTGCGATGTCAGTGCACGTTAAAGAACCCCAGGTGGTCAAAATTTCCTGGAGACCTCCGCTACGGCGTCTCTCATAATCAGAGCTGGTTTCGGGACGTTAAACCCCACAAATCAATCAAAATCAATCCTTTTTTCGTTGCTCTGTGACATGCAACTGTGACCGACTTTGCATTGGGTGAACATGCAAACATGCATTGTGCCACACCATTTCACACTGAATGTTTAGGCAGCAGAAAAAAGAATCCATAGTGTAAACAGCATGCTGGGTGTTTAAACTGGTTCTTTATTACTGCCAAGGATCTGTTCAGTCCAGATGAGTTATGCTGATACTGCATTTTCAGTAAACCAGCATAGATAATTACGTATGCTTACAAACAAATTTCACGTTGATTCTTGTGCTCAAGCTGAATTCCAATCAAGATTGTGCTGTTTAAGCACAATCTTGATCGTGCTTAAACAAACTCAAATAGATCATTTCTATGAAGTCTGCGAATTCATAACACTGAAAATCAGAACTACTAGAATCAGATATTGAAGTATTCACAAAAAGAATAAATATACACTGGTCAGACCAGAAAGTTATCAAGCAAGGAGAAGTAAAAAACAAGGACACTGGCGAGATTATATAGTAAACAGAAAATGTTTTTCAAATGAAAATACATTTTTTCTTATGGGAAAAGGTAAGAATAAAGCATGCTGAACTTTTTAGAAAAGGAAAGCCAAGAACACTGCACGTTGCATATCATATTCGTTGTGTCATATAATGCACTGAGCTGAATATACGTACACTGTAGGCTACTGATAACAAGTTGGTCCTGGAAGGACTATGACTGGCGAGTTTAAATATTTCATAGATGTGGTTTTACTTGCAGTATCCAGTGCATGTATGCTTGCTAACCTTTAGTGCAACTGTTATTTGTTCCTTTTTTCTCGTGTGCCAACATCTAATCTTTCTTTTTTTTTTTTTTCAGAAATTCGATTTTCTTCCTCTGAATGGACCCATTAAAATGGAGAACCCTGACCATACGTACCACTTAATTGAATACTATGGCATTGTTCCCAACTACATTCCAGAGAAGCCGCATGCTGTGTTTTTTGGTCGTTGGGTAAGTCATAAAACAATTATGTTGTTTCGCTGTTTCTTGATTTAACTTGCAAATGAAATTTCCTGCTAAAAGGTACGATGGTTGTTCTGCAGTCCTGTTAAGCCTTTGTCTTTTCTCATCCTTACCGAAGATCTGTGATGGCCAGAGGTTTCTGAAGAGCCACCTGTCACTCAAGACACGCAAGTTTATTGCCAATACATCAATGGACCCCACTCTTTCTGTGATAATGGCAAATATGGCAAGAGTGCAAAAGAATCACATCATCCTTGACCCATTCGTCGGATCCGGTATGCCGCTTTCAGTGTGGGAATTTTTAACAAGATTTTTCACTCATTGAGATTAATAGTGTTATCAGTGAAGATCGTAATGTTCATTATATCAAAGAGACATCAAAAAGCAATGTTTACATTTTTTTTATTCCAGTAACATCAACAATACTATAATATTAATGGCAAGATAATGGTTTGGTTACCAGGATATTAATCGTTATATATATTTACCTTGGTCTGCATAGAAAAATGTGCTCATAAAAAGAATAGACGTAAGAACCTTAGTAAGCCAATGAAAATGACAAGGTATAGCGTGGAGCTGACCGACTTTGCATTAGTTTCTTGCAATTTCACGATATTTGAACACTGCATGTTGTTATCAATAAACTAGATTTACACTGCACTTGAAAGGAATCTAAGAAGCAGCCTAGTCGATTTCATGGACAGAAGCAGCCCAGACATGTGAAAGTAGTTTCATATCAGCACTATCATCAGTGGCAGATCCAGAGGGTGGGTCCGCATGTCCTGACCCCCCCCCTTAGTTTTTGACTAAATGTTCCCAAAAGGATACATATCTCAGAAACATCCTTATAAGTTTTATTTTAAGAGCACCAAATGCATGGCCTTGCATCTGAAAGCACGCAAGCTGACATCTTTGTGTGTTGATGCTCTCTATTCAGCTTCATGTGTCAGACCTCGATAAGCTGACCCCATTCTCGAAAAAATCCTGCATCCACCCTTGACTGTCATGCTATGTAGTGTCTCGGCACTGGTGTCAGGCACAAAATTATCAAAAAGGAAATACTGTTACCTTTTGTTTGCTGTATTAAGAGCCATCTTCTTTCTGGCTAAGTAAACTCGCATCAAGTTTTAAGTGTATATATATACTCCGTCACACTTATCTCACTTAAAGATATTGTTTTGCATAATTTTGACAAGAAGTTCACTTCACGCACACATTTTTTTACAGTTGTAACCTCCATGTGTAGACAGTGGTAGGGGCTTGCGTGTTACTGCTGAATCATAGAACCATGTTTCCATGTAACAGTGCACTGTGGGCTAGGAAGAGAACTAGTTTCATCTTCTGTTTTTTATTATAGGCAGTCTGCTAGTCCCCGCTGCATTTTTTGGAGCATATGTTATGGGCACGGATTTGGACTATCTTCTTCTTCATGGCAAAGGTAAGTTGGTTAGCCATCCATTCCATGATTAAGAGCATGCTTTACGATTTGGCAGTAGCCTCTGTTGTATGTGCCTTTCCTGTATTACCAACAGTTGAACGAAGTGTTACTTTTTCAATTAATGTAGGTACTAATTTCATTCGTTTCCATTTTAAAAACATCCCTGAAGTTTCTCAGAGGGGTATTACACAATAGAAGGGTTTAGTTCGAACATGTTGCGACGTAATTATTTCAGTGTATGCTAAACGCAATAGGTGAACAAAGTAAAGCTGGTATTAATCATTTTGTTTAAAATGATTAATAAATTAAGAAAGGTGCATTACTCAAATGAAGTCATTTACAAGTAAAACAACACATTGCAGCAGCACATTTTGCTGTACATAAGGCTAAAACAATTTAATGAGTCTACATATGCACTAAACCTCACAGATTATAAAACATCAAACAACACAAATAACATTAGAAGTCAATCAAAGTGCCTAGTAAGTAAAATAAGAAAGATGCGAGTGCACTAAAAACATATTAGCTATGTGTGTCTGAGTGGTGTGCCTCTGAAGACAACATTTAGGAGCAAATGTTGTGACAGTCAGTTTTCATTTGCTTTTGTGTACACTGTAGCCAAGCCAAGCCGCTGCAACGAGAAGCGAAGAGCAGACGACGAGAGTGTGTGGGCAAACTTGCAGCAGTACGGATGTGAACAGTGGTTCGTGGACGTTGTCGTGGCAGATGCGTCATTACCGCTGTGGAGATCAGAAATGCAGCTTGATGCCATCATCACCGATCGTGAGTGCGTCATATCTCGCTTTCTCCCAATGTTATATGGTGTTTTGCGCCTTTGGACGAGAATGCCATGTTGCTTCTTCTTGTCTAGCACCCTATGGAATCCGTGAAGCCACAGAGAGAATAGGCACACACAAGACTTATGAGATTCCTGGCCATTTGTAAGTCGCTTTTCGTAACTCTGTCTAGATCTGTAATGGCCATTTACCAAATAAAAACATGCTAGAACCATTGCCTTCAGAGTTGTGCATCTTCATAGCTTGCACTTGTCTTATGTTTGTGTATTCTGTTTGACCCAGAGCGGCACAACACATCCCGTCCAAGGTGGCATACTGCCTGAAGGATGTCCTGTGCGACCTCCTCAACTTCAGTGCCCACCACTTGTGTCTGAATGGAAGGCTTGTGTTCTGGATGCCCATCTACAATGATGAGTGAGGGTCCAGTGCTCTTTCTTGCTACATATTTTCAAATAGTGAAGTTCACTAATTTATAATTTAAATGCCCATGTTCTCTGCTGCTTCCTATGCTTGACTCTCCATCCCCTTTTCACAATGAAAGGCATGTACTTTTCCATGTTGGCTGACATCCCTGGCTTTCCCTTATCACCTCTCTCCCTCTCTGAATAGCATAAATATTCAAGCATTATATTAATTACTGAACATTATCACTGCTTCTGGAATGGGGGAAGTAAAACATGTGGAGAAAACATCTCATACATTTTCCCCCATTGCAGGGAACACTATTCAATAACCTATCCAGACCAGACAACTTACAAGTGCGCGAAATGTGGAAGGTTGCCTTGCTGCCCTCAATATAGGTATTTTTAAGGGACTTGATGGAGGGACTAGTATGGGCCATTTTCTACGGCAAACATGCTGTAGTAATTGTCTTTCAATAAATTATGCCAGTACACATACTATCAGATAGGAGATCTCCTTTTTCTTGTAATTTGTTATTATCATTGTGCATAAGCTTTCATCTGGCTTTTGAGCCTGAAATCAACAGCAAGTTACGGCCAAACATCACTGTAACAAATTCCACCTGACATAAAAAAAAACGAGAGAGACTTCATTATAGCTACTAATACATTCTCTTACATTTCTAACACTGTATTAATGACATTCCTCATTTACTTTGTTATAACCATACATTGTCAGTATATCCATATTCATTACATCATGGGTCAACTGTATCATGTATTGCTTTGTGAAAACTGGTTAAAATTACAGTACAGAATAATATCCATGCTAAAAAAATGGCCTCAGGCAGTTCACTGTTCTTTGTAGCAGTTTTTTCTTTTACTCCAGCATTGTAAGAAGATCTTCATATTTGCTCTGTCCTCTTTTTTTTCTTTCACAGCTTCAGTGATGAAAGCCTTCCCCGGCATCCCTGTCTGAAACTCATCGCTTACAGTGAACAGTCATTGTCTAAACACTCATCACGGCTACTAATCACCATGGAAAAAACGAGTGAACCCAATGTAAGCATCACAAAACATTATCTCGCTGTGTGGATCATTTCCAAAGACCTTCATCACATTTGTTATAAGATCTGTCTCTCCAATCTAATCCCTTTTCTCAGTACATTGGCTATCACCCTGTCTTTTCTTTTACATCAAAGGAAACATCGTGTGCAGTCATGTCATCTACAGCAGAGAGGTTTAGAGACCGGTACTTCGCAGGAATGAAAGGCAAAGCTGAAGACACAAAAAGTTGACATTGGTAAGACACACCATCCACCACTCCCTTTCCACCTTCTCTCTCTCTCTTTTTTCGTGCAGCCACAGAATAGGCACGAATATCTTGAAATTTCCAGATAGCTCATTCTGCCTAAGAGCAGTGTCGTATGTTGGCACAAATGTTGGTGCACCTCTGTCTAAGTCATTGTGCTACTAGTACTAGTATTTGTTGAAAAAAGCTGCAGAACTTTGCACACAGAAGCATGCTTGTGTAAACTGATGATCTGCCTGTGTGGCGAAAATGATAAAACTGGACCGTAATATGCTCATACATGTCTATAAAAAGCTGCTGCCACTATGCTTCATGTGTGCATTAGATAAATCATGAATGTTCCTCCCCTGCATGAGCATAAAAGACAAGTAATGTCTTCAAAGTTTGTTACTTGCGTTACTCTTTGGTTGCCAAGTTGAATCCTGTTAGGTTCCCATGACAATCTCTTGTTTTTGTAGGTCCTTGTAAAAAACATCATAGTCTCCACGGGACTAAAATGGATATAATGAATTATCTTTTACAATGAAGTTAATAGTATTGTTATTAAAGGTGTTAAGGATGTAGTACACAGTGGAACCCACTTACAATATTGAAGTGTCACAAGATTACATTGTTATAACCAATAATTATTATAACAGGGTTGCATGAAAAAAGCTAAATAAGGGGACCCCAGAGATGATGTGTGTGAGTTGGGGGAGGAATGGCTGAAAGATGCTCCCTACACTGTGTGTGGTTCATAACACGACAATGAGCACAACAATGGCCAAGGTTAACACCCTGAACCAACTTTAAAAAATGAAGTGAAAGGACCTCCCCACCCTTCACTTCACTGGCCAGAGGGGATAGCACTGAGGCCTTTCTGGGAAAGCTAATTGAAGTTGCTCAACGCTAGCTTTCAGGATGGAGCTCATGTTTGGGAGGGTGGCAGGGTGGAAGAGGGAAAGAGAGGCCCTGGAGCAAAACCTGGTTTCTGTCTTATGACAGCAGGGTAGGGCAGCTTTTTGTAGGGGGGAACAGCAAGTGCGCAGAGGCCAGGGTTTTTTCTTTCCAGAGATTTCACACCCCATTACCTCTTGGCCCTAACACAGGGCACACCCAGCAGCCAGACTTCATAGTGATAACCAATAATGGGGCATGGGGACATTGTTGTGAGAGGGTTAGTTCACCATAGAAAACACAGGAAAGTTGATGGTACAGCAGCTCATCATTGTTATAACCAATATAGTGTTAAAACTGCTATTGTTATAAGTGGGTTGAACTGTATTTATAATCTAACTTTACTGTGATGGAGTTTGTTTTTCTGTATTTCTTATTTTTGTTTACAGGCACTAAGCACCAGCAGCTAGTGCCATAGTTTTTTTTACTAGGGATTCGAAGCATTGTTGCTGTTTCGGCGAGGACGCTGAAGGTTTTCATGGGAGAGTATGTGACAAATGTTTATATGAGTGTGTGGTATAAGACATTCTCGAGTACATTGCTGTAACTGGTTTAACACATTCTACTGTCTGTCTTCATTTTTCCCACTAGTCGCCATTCGATCTTCTCAAGTTTGGAGGATCCAGCTGCTTTCAAGTCCTTACAGTGGCATTTTCTCAAACTTAATGAAATGGTTAATAAATTGTTTTTAGAAAAAATAAAAAGTTCACCCTGCTCTCACCATTGTCGTGCAAAAGTCATGCAAGTGTACACTGCTAAAAAGCAAAGCTATGAAAGCTTCACAAAATTTGTTTAAAGGGACAAGTGAAAAGGTGAAGTGGTTTAGAATGATAAGTTATGTATGTTTAGAGAACGCAATTGTTAATTTCTACGTTTTATGTTCAATATTAAAAATGAAAATGCATGTCAGTTTCAATTTTGAAATTCGCACCAGAACTTCGTGACCTAATGACATCAGAAGGCTGGTTTCCTTTAGATATATAATATATATATTTGTATTCGCACCAAATTTCTCCTTCAGGTGTTCTGAAACTCCCTCTGTTCAATCTTTGGCTTCCTTTGAATGCAATGCACATCTTTTTTACTGATAAATAGTTATGTAGGCCTTAGAAATGCTGTCAAACATCTGTGACATCACACGTTCTAGTGTTGAAACTTCAAAGAGGAGTTAACACCTGTACTTTCTTTTTGTGCGTTTCCTAGCTTACCGAGGGTCATCTTCCCGCAAGATTGGTGTTTTCGGTACTATGATGATGATGATGATGTGTTTTTTCGTGGCGCAAGGGCCAAGTATGGCCAAAGAGCGCCATTTCTGGTGATGTGATGTCTGCGGTGAGCAATGAGTCACGATGCTAATATGGAATGTGGCTGTAGATGGGCCTAAAATCTAAAATTGAATCGCTGTATAGAGGCGTAAGAGATTAAAACTATGACATTAGCGAGTGGGGTGGTCTATGAATACTCAAAGTAGGTGTTGATGATTCTACAAAACTAACACATTGAGGCAGCACGAATTCCTCGCCGTGATCCTTGAGCCCAAGGACGGCGAGGAGGGTGCTTTCTTGATAAAAACTCCGCAGCAGCGGCCTCTGCTGAGAGGCCGTGCTACAGGTCGCCTGGATAAATAACATTAAAATTGTGTATATCTTTAAAAAACGCCAGGACTGATTCCAGTTTAAAAAGTGGTTTGTTGCTTAAAAACATAGATGGGTGCAGTGGCAGATGTTCCCGGAACGGTAGTAAAAAGCCAACCTAATAGTGCGAGAAAAATTGTTTTTCATTTTAGTGTCCCTTTAAAAAGAATGGCTTACATAGCTAAGTTGTACCAGTGAATGACAGCTTCCCCCCCCCCCCCCCCCTTTTTTTTGTTGCCATCTAGTATATTGCCTACCTCTTTCCATCTTCTGATCCACTTCAGTGTCTTCCCATCTCCTAACGTCGCACCTATCATTCTACATTCCACTGCACACAGTGGGGCTCTTAGCTTCTAAAGTTTCTTCACTATTCACCAAGTTTCGGCTACCTATGTTAGTAATGGTACGACACGATGGTTGTACACTTTTGGCTTTAAGGGCCCGTGATTGGTTGCCCATCATGGCTTGAAAATGCCTGATGTAGGTGCGTAAAGCTATCCTTATTCTTAGGTTAATTTCCTTTGTATGAGTAGGCTCTCCTGTTGGCAATTATCCTACTATATCGTATGTACATACTCTTGTACATATTCCAGGGTCTGGTAGCCAATCACAAACTCTAGTTCATTCACCAAGCCGCTTAACATAATGCAGTTGAACCCCTTTATAAGCGACACTGATATGGCACCATTCACCGACATGGCTGTCTACCCCATCTCTCCCATTAGTTGGGCCTCTTTTGTAACACTCTCAAGCACAATTAGGCATAAAGGACAGAATATCCTTAAATTTTGGCCAACAGTCTTGCCTCAAGAGATAATTTAGCTCTAAATGCAGTGGCTTTGGCAGTTAATTCATTGTCGAAACAAAGAGAAATAATAATGAAGTAATCCGAGAAAGTTGTAAAGAAACTAAACATAAATAATTGCATTCCGAGTGACACAGTCTGCCAAGCAATCCACCTAGCATGAATGCAAATGGTATATAGGTAATAGAACCTTTGCAAGAGGCTGTAGCCTTCTTTTGTGATCAATTTAGTTGTAGTGCGCCCATATCTAAATAAGGTTCAACCAGAAAATAAAAGAATGTAATTATGAGACCACTCATATAAGGGACAAAAACTGCTCCCTTGAGCATGTCTCCTATATAAAACGGTCTTGAATGTAGTTGTCTTCTGCATGCTCATGTATAACCATACTTTAACACATTAACATTTCACTTTTGTCAACTTTGATATCGTATCACTCCTTTCTTATGGTGTGTGGGCTCACTCCAATAGGGACTGCTACGCATGGGTAACAGCCCCCCCCCGGTCAAGAAGCTTCTGAGCAATTGATGCAAATATTATATATATATTCTTTTCTTTTTCTCCGTATAAATACAAGGTTTACAAGAAGCACGCAGGTGCATGGGCAATGATGGGGGGCATCCTCAGTTGATCTGTAGAGTGTTCAGCATGCCTTCTAGCAGCTTCACTTGGGAGTCCTCACACTGTTTTTCCTGCAAAAAAGAACCAACATTGCATGACTACCAAAACTACTGACTGCTGCAAAACTGCTACACAGAAAATTCAACAGGGGCTCTCATAGTCAATGACCCTATTAGGAGACCGTGCAGGTTTAAATGTTGACAGGAACTTCTCTAAAACCGCAAGATAACAATCAAGGCATTTAGAGAGAGAGATAGAAACTTTATTTAGGTGTCTTAGACTGTTGGCAGCGCAAGATCACAACAATGACAAAAGAGAATTAAGTTGAGTACAAGTGTGCAGAATGAACTAAAGAATCAACAATGAACAATCTATTTGTTAGCTGACAGTCACATCTACCGAGCATTCAAAATTACATAGCATACTATCCTCAAGTGGCAACAAAGAATTTTGAAAAGAACTATACTTTGCAATGAAGCGACTAAATTGCGAGTTCCTGCCAGTACCATACCCATCCAATGCATGAAAGAGGTTACATGAAAGTGCATTCCATGTGCAAAGTGCTAAAAAAGACACATGCGCGCACATACACACATACACACACATGCATACAAGAATGTCTAGGTATAAATCTCTAGGGGCATGTCCTAGCAACCATAAGCCATCCATGCACAACGCCGTCTACCAGCCAAGGAAGAGGAATTGAGTTCCTCTCACATCCAATAATGGTTTCAGAACATCCATGCCATCTCCCATACCACACTATGTGCAACAACTTCAACATCCCAGCGTCACATGTGACAACTGGGGAAGCCAGATTGCAAGAGCCAGGCATGCCCACAACTTACAACTAATTATCTTAATTATAAGCTGACTCCCAGGGCTTGAAAAACCACTGTTAGGTATCAGCCCACAACCTTACTGGCAACCTTCATCCACATGCTTACTGCAGGCGTCCACGTTGCTATTATATGTAAATAGCTATTTCTCAAGTTCCATATGCAGCATCAGATTTCACATGTTGTGTCAAATCTATAACCAAACATCTTGCAGTGTATGGTTATTACTCTAAAAGAGTAACTCAGCTGAGGTCAAGAGTTTTCTTTTCCTTGTACTTCTTTTTTTTCTAAGGTGCCTAAGTGCTGCTTGCATGAGTGAACAGCAATTATGGGGTCTACTGTAGCAAAATTTCTCACAGATTTTAACTATAGCGTAGTTACATCAAAAGCAAAGCTTTCTTGCAGTGCCTGCATCCTGTGCCTTGAAGGGAACAGGAAAGCATGTTCCACTTAACGAGAATTCCATGCAATAAGAAGGATGTACAGTCGAATCTCATTAATTCGAACACGCTTAATTCGAACTTCCGGTTTATTCGAACTGACGCTGCGGTCCCGGCAAAGTTATGTGTATTTCAATGGCCGAAAACGCCCGGTATTCGAACGCGCAAGCATCTGCGACGGTTAATTCGAACATCCCGCGCTCCGAAAATTGCTCGAATCACGTGGCGGCGCCTACAACGAGGGTATTTCCACTGGTATTTCTGACCCCGCCGCGGAGAAAACGCGTAGAGCCCCCCCCCCCCCCCCCCTTCCCCTTCGCGCTTCATTCGTCAAGGTATCATGGACATTGAACACTGGCACGGGAAGAAAAAAAGAAAAACGCGCACAGCAGAGGAGACGCCGATGTGACAGCACAACTCGCGGGGAGACCGGGGGCCCCTTTGCCTCTCTCCTTTGAGGAGAGAGTCGATTCCGGTTGTGGCCTTCCCTGCTTGAGCATCCAGGAAAGAATGAAAGACGCTGTTATCTGCGTTGCCGAGGCATGGCCGCTAACTCTTTCCTCCGTTTTCTCAGAGGAGAGAGCGGTGCGGCGTCTGCCGTAACCAAAAAAAAAAAAAAAACCAACCCACCGAGCGATCACATGTTGCGTAGCCTCCTCGCCTGGCCAGCCTGGCCGCCCGGCCAGCCCGGCTGCGAAAAAAAAAGCATTCGCAGACAAAAGCCGCGGCAGTGAAGAGCCGGAGAATATTCGTTCGTGGTCGTTCTTTTGTGGTCGTTCTACGGCGCTGTATTATAAACTGCTCCCGAACAAGACGATTACTTTTCAAGGCGACGATTGTGCCGGCGGCAAGCGAAGCAAGGAGAGGCTGACGGTAATGGTGTGAACAAACGCGACGGGCACGGAGCGTTGCCGATTGCTAGTGATCGGTAAATCGGCCAAGCCTCGCTGTTTTAAGGGCGCGAAGACCTTGCCAGCCAATTACGTCGCCAACAAGAAGTCATGGATGACTATGGACATTTTTTCAGACTGGGTGCGTACTCTGGACAGAAAGTTTGCCGCTAAAGGCCGGAATGTATACTCTTCGTTGACAACTGCACGGCGCACTGCGACATAGAAGGCCTGCGCGCAATTCGGCTCGTTTTTTCTGCCGAAAAACACGATGGCCCATGGGTATGGGAGTCATTCAAAATTTGAAAACTCTCTACAGGCGCCATATCGTGGAACGGATGCTATTGTGCATGGACAGCGACAAAACATATGCCGTCGACCTCCTCAGCGCTATCCATATCCTTGCCGCTGCGTGGGCCTCCATTAAGCCAGACGCCATCAACAACTGTTTCCGGCGATGTGGGTTTGGCCAATGCCTCCGTGAACCCGCGGCCAGTGGTGATGCGGATCAGGCCAATGATGAGGCAGTGCAGACTTCGTCGGACGATGACGATAACTGCGTGTCCGAAAGGGGCAGCAGTGTTCTTCCGAACGGCATGGCCTTTGAGGGCTACGTGAATGTGGACGTGGGTGTAGACGTCTGTGGTGTCGTCACCGACACCGAAATCCTACAAGCCACGTGCCCTTGACAGAGGGCTTCAGGGGACCCTTTACTCCCAGTGGCGAGGACTCTGATGCCAGCGACGAAGTACCCCCTGCCCATCGACTCCACCAAATGCAAGTGAAGTAGCGTCGGCGCTGGACTTAGCCACGTGCTACTTCTCTTTCCAGCAAAATGCAGATGCTGGTTTAGAACTCGTTAGCAAGCTTCAAGCCATATTCATTGACTCATTGCAGGGAAAACGTGTGCAGACGCGCATAACCGACTACTTTTCTTAAGGGGGGACGTGACATTGGAAACCAACTTTCTTATTTCTTTATGGATTTTGATGAAATTTGGTAGACTTATTAGCAATGATCCTGTGATACTACTGTATAAATTTCATGAGCTTATCTTTAAAACTTTCTGATTTACAACAATGTCCTCCTTCTGACCTTGTTCCGAGCCTCAATCGCTTAAAAAATGTGATGGAAAGCTTTTTCAAAGTGCTGTGAGCTCTATGATGAATGGTTGAGGGCGTGACATTCTTAGATTTTTTATTTGCAACACAATTTTTTTTAGTTGTCGTTTTTTACAAGCTGACTGCACCACAAGAGCTCAGGCTGTGAGCAATTAGTCGTATTGTTAAATGTTGTGAAGCAAAACTGGAAAAGCAAGAATGTCACGACCTGGGCAATTCTTCTAGGAATATAGGAAAAAAAACGTTACTGAAATAGACCTAGTAGTCATGACGAAATCAGCGGAACAAGCAAGGCAAGGAGCAAAAACAGTCGTTTTGAGGAAAACGGCTTTCAAAGTTGTACCTTGGATTTTATTACAAAAGGGCACTAAATATGCAGGGTTCTGTGTCCTTTTTGGTGCACGGCTTCTTGAATGTCCTTTCTTTAGTTTGGTATGCCTTGCTGGCCTCTTTTTTCCTAAAAGACACCTTTCTTTGCTGCTCTGGGAAAGGCATGTTGTCCAGGCTACAGTCAAAGTGTTGCACAATACTCAGCATGATCATGATGTGCTCAATGACTGTACTTGAAATACTGCCTCATGGACATATCTGCATGCCAGAAAGGCATTGGTACTAGGGTACACAAATACTGGCAGCTGCTGTCTCACTGGAAGGTCTGGACTAAGCCTTCAGACTTTTCTGAAATGTTTTATGGTGCAACCCTCTATGTGAGATGTTGATTGTTGACCAGTATAATTAGTCAGAGCTCCTAGCCCCTTTTCAATACCTTTGACAGCCTGCACAGCTCTCCTATTCGCACAGAAAATCTTACGATATTCATTTCGCGGCAATTACTACCGCTAGAGTTACTGTATATGTTCCCCTACATATACAGTTCCTCAAACCACCCCTTTGCGTGAGCGCTGCCAGATGCGCGTACACGTCAGTATCATTTGCGATGCTGACCCATATCTTGTTCCTACTCAAAAGTTATTAGGAGCACTGCCGACTCCTACAACGCCGAGAAACGGGTTCAAGGCCGTGATTTTGAACGATCGGAAACTCGTTCGCTTTTTTGTGTACCGGCGCCTGTCATTCCGTTTACAGCGCGGTCGCAGGCACAACTTACTGGCACGTACACGGCGACCTCGCGGAATGCGTTTGGTGATACAAAATGCGTCTCTAGGCGCGCCTGAAGGGTATCGTCCATACTTGCGGACGGCGTGGCAACGTGACGAGATTTGGGCACATCCGTGGCGCGATCGCTACATGCAGTCGGCAACGTCGGACGCCGCGCGACATGGGCAACGGTGCCACTGCCGCTCGCACATGATGCTTCGCCCGCGGATGAAATGCCACAAAGCGACCCGTCAAAGTTGACAAAAGCAAGCATACCGGCCGCGCGCGAGTGATCGGGAGCGGGCGCACCATCGGCACTCGCACGCGTTACTTCCGAAACTACGCTCCGCGCGCACCGACAGCGAGTCGGAAAGTCTAAACGCGCCCATCACAACAAAAATCCGCCGCTAAAACTACGTTCCGCAAATACCGACCATAATGGCGTGCTGAGATGTCAAGAGGCGCACAAAGCACTCGCGAAGTCCGCTGCCGAAACTACGCTCCATACGCGCTGACGAACATGGCGACGCGATCGTCAAACACGCGGCGCCACGAGCCGCGAGCGATAAGATATCAGCTTTGGAATCAGCTTCCGTTCTGTCTACACACCGCCCGATCGCCGACACTGCAAATACTATCGGGGAAGGCACGCACAGAAGAACATACAGCGCAGAGAGACGCGGCGGCGCGGTAGCAGAAGACGCCGACCGCCAAGGAGACCAATGGCGAGGCTCCGATTCGTCACGTGACGGGCGCGGCCAATTGGAGGCCTCGGCACGGCCTTGAATCTTTTGCTTTTTGTGCGCTTGCTTCTGTTTGGAGGAGCTGGCTGAAGCGGCAGATTTGAAGACGGAGAATCGCACTTTCCAACGAGGGCAAAATGACGGCGTTCGGTTGCGCCGTTGCGGAGATATTGGGGCTTGAAAACTGCCGTTTTTTCACGATTTCTGTCGAGTTTTTTCGCCACGTTGGCCTCTATTAACATTTTTTTTAGCACTTCTACGCGGTTTTCAGCGTTCATATTTCAGAACCCGATAAAAAAGGACTTGTAGAAACTGAATATGTGGTTTTCAAAAAATCGATTTTTTGGTCATTTTTCGCGATACGAAGGCCACGTCCCCCCTTAATGATGGGTATGGTGTAAATAAGCGCGAAATAAGCGAGAATAAGTGCGTGAAAATAAGTGCGAATAAATCTTTGTGTGCTTCCCACTCGGGTTCGCTCATTGCACATGTGCCGCTGCAGGTGAGTGCTCAATTCAATGTGCTTTCTTTAATTCGAACTTCTTTTAATTCGAACAAATTTTCGGGCCCCTTCGAGTTCGAATTATCGAGATTCGACTGTACTACTATAAGGGTGCCATTAGCACCTGAATAGAAAAGGCAGCTGTTCAAATTGGCGATCTTGTTTAAAATGTTCCTTTGTTTACCGATATTCTGCTGTCATACGGGTCCAGAAGCAGCTTGTCACTGTTCTGAATTCAAGCGACGTCTTAAATATTGACATAGGCGCTCTAACCCTTTGCTTTCCACAGGTGGATTCAGCATGCCCACAGATTTCGCACATCCACTACCATGGACTAGCCAATGTTGTTCATGGCAAGATGTCCCAGCTGCTCATACAAAGGACAAGCTGAGAAAGTGCATGTGCCTAGTTTCCTGTTTTGGACACAGCTGGGGCTACGACACTATAGTGCTGTTTCTTGACACAGTAACGGCAGGAAAATTGTCTGCAAGCCATGCTAGGAAGCCAGCTTCCTCCTATAGTACTTTAAATTTTTTGTCTGTCCAACTCACTTTTAACGATATTGAAGTGCCATGAAAATTACATAGCTATAATTGAGAATTGTTATAACAGGGTTGCATGAAAAAAAGCTCTATAAGAAAACCCCAAAGCTGTTGTGTGTCTGTCAGTGGGGGGCTTGGTAAGGAGAAATGGCTAAAAGAGCCTTCCCGTGATCTGTATTCTTGACAGTATTGGGAGCGAGGACATACCGTGGCGCCGCCACGCGGGAGAACCGTTGTGACGCGCAAAGTTGGATTGCTCCGACAGCACTGCCTTGCTCAGCCCGGAGCTGCTTTGCGCGTCGCCTTTTTATTGTTGTTGCCGTTTATTTCAACTAGACGATATCTGTAAAATACTGTTGTGGCTACGTTATTGATTCTTCAACAAGGTAATTAACTCTTCCGGAAAAAGAATAGGTTCATTACAAAGCTTTAGACACCGCGTCGACTGCTGTTGTCGTCTGCTATGGTCACCGGCGAGGATACCTCGCGTGCGGAGTCCGCTGGTTTTTTTAGGTGAGATAGCATTTTGATGAATGAAAATGAATGAAAGGTAAGCATCAGATGGTTTTAGCGCGTGGTTGCGGTAAATACACATAGCTTTGGGCCGCAAGAAAGGCCTGCGACGTGTTTCTCGTGCAATTCATTCATTGTATGTTTGCATCAACAAAGGGATCGCCGTTGACAAGAAGAAATCGAATTAGCAAATTTGTATTCATGCTGAACACGCATACCCCTATGCAGCGCGATGCGAGTGGTTCCTTCATTTTTGCGGAAAGCAGCAGGCATAGAGCTGCATTCAATTGCGACGTCGACCTTTCTCACATGATTTAAGGTGTACACACGACATACGCACATGCGCGCCTCATTAAACCTTGTTATTTTCGAACAGGGGGTTCACCTTAGGACGCTATGGCTTGATCACAATTTAAATTCTCGCCAGTATGACCCCAAGGACACTAGCCTGGAGCACAGTTGTCCGTTGCTTCTCTTTCTGTTGCTTATTTTTCCCGCGTATTCAACATGGTCGTCACACGGCGATTTTCGATCGCTGTCGAACCAGTTCATGGCTGCATTTTTCGACGAATGACTCCCGTCCGTATTTTGCACGAAGGGGCCAATAGCGATAGAAAATACAGCGTAAGACCGGACGTATTAGTTTACTCATTTGAATGCACTAGCAGAGACTCCGGAACGGGGGGAGGGGGGGCGGTCGCCCCCCTACCATTTTTCTAGAGGGGGCTCGGCCCCCCCCTCCCACTTTCCAACCGTTTCCGCGGAAATAAAAGTTTTTGACAAGAATTTTCAATCTGGTGGTAGTTAAAAAAACCCCAGGTGGTCGAAATTTCCGGATTCCTCCAACACGGCGTCTCTCATAATCAAAGCTCGTTTTTAACGTACGTTAAACGCCACAAATCAGTCAATCAATTAAGCTGGTGGTTCTGTGGTGCAGTGCTTTCCAAAACACTGGATCACACAACCACGTGGGTTGCGCGGTGTGCCGCAAGTTTTCAGTACTTCCGAAAGTCCCAAACATTTTGAAATGTATACCAATGTGAAATAAGCGATGATGCAAATATGTAAAATATTAAACGGCTAAAATGAATTAAAACAATAATTGATTTCATTAATATTATAGTAAATAATAATACATGATATACATTTTAAATAAATTAGAATCGACAAATACTGAGAACAAAAATAATCAACACAACGTGCAAAGACGACAATAAATGCCCCCCCCCCCCCCCCACACACACACACTCCGAAAAACGTTCCGGAGTCCCTTTGCACTAGTGCGCTGCAAGGTGTAACTTATTGTGGTCTAAATGATTCAGTGAAACTATCAGTGTCCAGCATCTACACCTTCATCGATAAGCCGTATGACACCCAGCAGCTGCTGATAGAAGGAGAATCTATGTTTAAGCTGGCCACGTCGTTGTCTGCAGTGTAAAAGGGGAGAGAGAGAGAGAGAGAGAGTATTTTATTGATGAATCCGGAGATGTTAGCCTGGTTAATGGCCTGGGTGTAAAAGGGGAAGAAGTGATACTGGCTGGGTTCATTTTGCAGACGACGTTTTTTAGAAAATACCAAGTTTCCAATAACTCCGAGCGCACTTTTCAGCTTTTGTGGTCGCTAGGTGTCCGCGAACGTGAAATAAACGCGAATCGACGATATTTGTAGGTAAAACCGCTGGCGAATGGCTGTTGAAGCGCGCGTGAAATGCGTGAACCGTCCGCTTCGGAGGAGGCTCGGCGCGAGGTGGGATCGTGGGGTCACGTGATCCAACTTTGCACGTCAGAACGACCGCAGCGCCAGCCCCTCCAGTGGTGGCCCTCGCGCCCAATAACAGTGAGCACGACAATGATCAAATACCCTGAATCAACCCTAAGCTGCACTGAAAAGGCACCCCACCCCTCTTTTCTTTTGGCCGTCCCTAGCTGCAGCAGTGCTATTTTAATTCCCACCCTTTACTCTAGTGGCCAGATGGCAGAGCAATGAGACCTTTCTGGGAAAAGTAGTTGAAGTTCCTTGAGGCCAACTTTGGAACCAGTGTCGTTTGTTACATTTACAGACATACAATACTGCACAAACAACATGAAAAGCTGCAGAAAGCTTGAAAAGCTTTACTGTCTTTTCTTTTTTCATACTTACTTGGTACTTTTTTGTTATCTGTTGAGATGCCCAAGCTGCATATCGCTGGTTGTCCTTTTTCTTTTGTACAGAACTCTTGGGGTGAGAGCCAATATGACTGGCAGCCTGCGCAAACACAGGCATGTCAACCATTAGCTCACTGTCATATCACTAAAATTATAGCCAATGTCACTCCAGGTTGCTCAAAAAATAATATGTATCCTTAAGTAAAGAGAAAAATGATTGTATTAATAAAGTGGCTTTGTACAATAACATTAAAAACACTTTCTGCGATTAAAAAACATGCCGGAATGCCACACTGAAGTTTGCACATCAGCAAGCCATGATGTCAATGTGTATAATTAGGTATTTACTAGTAAAAATGAATTACAGTAAAACCTCGTTATAACGAAGTTGAAGGGGGAGTGGTAATTACTTTGTTATAACCATTAGTTCGTTATAACCAATATCAATTTCATCTATAGGAATTTCAGGGGGAATTGCGATTACTTCGTTATATCCGATAGTTCGTTATATCCGGGTTTGTTATAACGAGGTTCTACTGTATAATGAGTCTTAACGCCAAAGGCTTAAATGAACACTGAACAAAAATAATAAAAAATGGTGGAAGTGTTGAAATTTGACTCCAAAGATGCCGCTGACCCAGTATGCAGCAATCATTTCACATATTTTTTAACAGATGGCTGCGTATTTGGAAGATTGCGAGCGCGCGGCAGCTGCACGCCACCACGAGCGCAAATGGCTGTGTGTGCTGGAACAGCAGCAGCAGATGCAGGAAGTGGCACCATGCTCCTCGCTTGCTGAGTTCTTCCTGCTCCCCAACTCTATGCAATGCTGCCGCAATCCCCATGCTGCCCTCCTCCACCCACTGCACTACAGTGACGACTGTGCACTGAGAGACTTGGAGGCTTGCATGTGTGTGTTCGGGCACATGTTATCTGGCACTGCTCCTGCCACAATTTTCCCACCCTTTCCTCTGTTCGAGGAAACCGGCAAATTCAGACAGCACATGTGCCAGCATCTGAACAATGTCGAAAAGAAGAAGCCGATGTCTAATGCACTGGCCAAACATGCAGCTACGACCGATCACACCACTGACAGGATAAACGCAAGTATCATCGGGAAAGAAACTGGAAGTAACGCCTGTATCTCGAATCACTCGAGATACAATCTACAAAGCAAACACCAAATTGCAATGATGGAAACCTTCCCTCGTCCTGCGTGCGGTGTTTGCGTCACATGCTGAAACCTATATAAGAGACACTGCTACAGTTAAACCTGCTTATAACGAACCTCCATATGACGAATTCCTGGATATAACAAAGTTTTTCTATTCCCCATCATTACTCCATAGAAGCACATGTACTTGAAACCTCTATGTAACGAAGTGTCCGCGGAAGACCCCTCGAAATAACGAATTTTCTCCGCCGACAACCTAGAGATTTTGCCCCAAATTTTGTCACTTTTTCACGAGTAACAACCGGAAACACCTTCTCCCTGCGACGGCATGCGAAGCGGCAGCGTCGCACTTGGCGCGCTCGAAAGCACAGCGACTGCGAAGCGAGAGAGAGCGCACGTGTGAGTGCGTGCATGAGGCGGGCCTGCATCCCTCGACTCGGCGATCTTGCCGCCGTGGGCGTGTCCTTTCCCCCTCACTTCAAACTTGATCCAACCGCTTGCTGCAGCTGGCCTAGCGCACCAAACCGGCACCCTCCTTTTCCAGTTGATGTTGCCGAGCCGCGCCGGCTTAAGAGAGAAAGATAAAAAACGAGTTTTTTTTTTTCGACGTGCTGGCAGCGCCACTCTTTGGTTACTGAGCAAGTCTCTGCGCTTCACTTCGCTAACCTGACACTCGGTGGCAGCGCTTGTTAGGCCTAACTCGCGTGGTCGCTGGCGACGTGCCTCACAGGAAGCTTGCCCTTGACAACACAGGGATCGGGTGCAGAGGAAATCGCCCTCACGGGGTGATTGAAGGGCAGCGCGCGTGAAATGATTAAAAAAAGAAAACTGGAGGCAAACAGCGGTAAATTGGAGGTCACGGGCGCGCATTCTGTGCAGAGCGTTGGGAGCTGACAACCGACCATAGCAGCATTCTCCGTCGCCTTGGAAATCCTATCTTCGGAGGGAGAGCGCTTAACGCGCTGCTGCCGTAGCCCCCTTTTTTTTTCTTTCCCTCCACTCATTGTTCATTCGTTCCGCGCTCCTTCCTCCTCCACGGCTATTCGCTGCGCTGTTTTCGAGTGGCGCACTGCCTTTGTGAAGCCTGCTCGCTACCTCGGTTGTCCGCGGGATTTCCTGGCAGCCGCATCATAACCAAAGGGGGTGGGGTGAGGGAGGTCTGCACAATAAGCGGTATGTTTATACGTTATGTTCGATGGGAGGGCAAACAGGAGTCAGAAGAAACCACATTATAGCCGCTCCTTCACTATAATCTGTCACATAAGTGGTCTCAGCTGTAAATGTTTTCTCTGGGTGAGCTCTGCAGTCTGTTACCTTTTGGCTTAAGCATTTCTTTTTCGAATTTTCTTGCTAAACCTGCATATAACGAAATCCTCTTTATAACGAAGTTTTCCGGGAATTTGTCAATTTCGTTATATCCAGGTTTAACTGTAGTTGTTTGGCCTCATTGCGAACAAGGCATCTGTAGGAAAGCCGAAACATCATTTTAGCTTAAGCTTTTAGTTGGTCGGTGCACTTCGTTTCCTTCTTCATTGTTATATTTGTAACGGAATTCTAAATTCCTTGCTGCGTTCTATGCTGTAACATTCTGTTCACATGTTCACAGGAGCCTTGACCACTGACTCAATAGCTTCAACTTGATTACTTGAAGATCTTTTTAATTAACGTACTCACTTGCAACTGCATCCCATCACGGCCCGCATAATGCACCATGTCCACTTTCACCAATCGACAATTATTATTCATATGATTCATACTGGTGTCACATTGATTACAGTTAGGCCCTGTCTGGATTGAACTCAATATGGACTGATTATTGCTACTTGAAACTGTAAATTGCATTTTCAGGAATCTTTCAATAAGCAACAGTAAGCTGTAAAATTGATGAAATAATAAGCCAAGTTCTCTCATTTTGTAAATTGGCACTTATAGACCTGACCCCATGAGGTTCTGAGAGTTGAAGACAATAACAGGGCAGCTGACAAGCATTCTGTGCAATAGTCAGCAACGACAGCCAAATAATTTATCAGGTGCTTTACAAAGTTTTTTAGGCAAACTTAATGACACCTTACGCACTTCGGGCGAACTCAATGTAGCTTTTTCGACTGTGTAGCCACGATCATCACCAACCATGATCAAAAAGTTTTATCCAAATCCGGGTCAGATCACAATCAAAAGTGACAATCTCACAACTGCGGTAAGCAAATGTGCAAATTATGGCTTACCAAAAAAAGTCCGTATAGTGCCCGGATGTTGTTTGGGTTGAGCTTGACGGCTTGTGCAAAGTAAGATCTCGCCAACTCCATTGTTTCCATGTTGCCTATTGTGTACTGGATCTGTAGGGAAAGGGAATGAAAGAATTTCAAGCTGAAAGTTCACAACATTATGCACAACACATTTTCAAAACATACAAATATATCTCTAGCAATGAGAGGTTATTCTTCAGTAGATCAGGAAGCACGTTTAGGAGTAATATTCTTACATGCATGTTTTTTTTTTTTTTTTAAGTGGATGGTCAATTTTGGCAGGAATGATGCATGACAATGGGTGCCCAGAAATGTTGATGGCTGCAAGTGGGTTACACCCGGAAAAATGTGCATATAACAGTGCAAGTGCCAGAGCTAAATATAGTGCCATCATCACAGAAAGAATGATTGCAAGGTTATCTGCCCATGCTTTCCAGCAAAATAAGTGGAAACAATTTCCATCTACCACATTCAGAACAAAAAATTTAGCACAACCAAATTCATGCATGTGGTACATCATTGTCACAGAATTGCAGGGCCACAAATATATCTGCATGTAAACTCCCATCCTCTGCATAAACAGTGGTCAACACTGATAATGGCTCCATGCAACACCCTCTAGATCAGCTAAGGCCTCTCCACCATCTCCTGACAGTAGTGCCTACGTCACCACACTACGACGGGGCTGCTTCGTCACCTCCCCGATGCTTTTGGAGAATGGGAAACAAGACCACACTGCTCCGACCGGTTTCGCACCGCAGGGACATCAGTGGCTTCATGTTCCCTTCGGTAGTGGTGTCGTCTCTCAAATACTCATGTTGTAAAACTATCTGCCTGTGTTCTTTGTGCTAAATGTGTCGGCGAGGCTGTTGGCATTATTATTGCAAAGGTAGCAAGAGTGATCCCACTCAAGAGTGTGCGCAGCCATAATTTGTGGGCATTGCTATGTACCGCGGTGGTGGAGCGGCAATCATGATGGTGGAGAATCTGTGCACGTGTTCACGCTCCCCTTGGACAGCAGGAAGAGCACAGTGGATCAAAGCTACACATCGTGAAGACTTCACATCGGGAATGCAACCGCTGGTAAGGCCAAGAATCCTGTCCATTGCAATCACCTGCTGCTTGGAGGAAAGATTTGGCAAATATAGACAACCTTCAGGAACTCAGTATGGTGTCTCCCTTAGGCACGTGTTCCAATCCTAATGCAAGCTTCGACTACAGAGTGCCCTGGAGTTGTGAGAGGTGGATGAATAGACAACTGCAGAGTACATGAACAAGGCCATTATACACAGCTTTAACATTAAGGCAGATGATAAGAACTTCGAAATGAAAGCACCGAATTTCCCAGCCGCAACACACGCTGCAGGCTACTCTATACCCATGCAGCATTTAGGAAGCATTCGTGTGTTGTGTGCCGGGCTAAATTAGTGGAATACCAAGATATTTTGCTTGAAAACACCAAGATAATAAACAGCACTGCAGCACTGAAGTGTCGGCGACCTGCGGCAGTGAATGCTTTCATGACTGCCGAGATAGTATCAGTCAAGCTTACAAGTATGCATGCTGGTTTTCATGCTCCTCCGAACCAAAGGCAAGCCCTTTCAGATTAAGATCTCACCTACTGAAGGACTGTGATAATTTCAATGGATGTGAAAGAGGTCATAGCCCTCAGCTATTGCTGCAACACATACTCAGTGCAGCAACAAACATTTTTCTGAACTACTGCAAGGTTGGGAATGATCAACGTGTGCAATTGAAAGTGGCTGAAATACGGAAGCTGGGAACCTTGAAATCCTCACTTTTGTGCGTTTTCACTTCTTTGTGAAGCACTACTTGTACCAGCACTTTAATAAGCAGCTCCTTTATACCCAGCACAGTTCACCTGTGTATTGTTGAGTTAAATGGCAAACCCTCAAGTGAAACAGAGAGCACTTCGCTGCGCATACAGTTGTAAATGTTTCATCAAGAACTATGACGTTACGGAAATACTTCGAATGAATAATTTCAAGCCCACTGTGGAAAGAGAAGTTCGATAAAGGTTCTGTTGGCAGTTAAGGAATTTATAAAGGGAGCGTGTATTATGAATTGCTACTATACGTGCAGGGCATTAAATATATATAAGTCTGATTCACATACATATGGCACTCTACAAGCATTACTGCCACATAAAGAGTGCTCTAATCTTTTAATGAGATTATGTCTCATTACTATACTTTTACTCACTCTTCATTCTCACATATCATTTCAGGTGATATTCGGCAATGTTAAAAAAGGCTGTTAGTACACCAACTAGGACACAGGCATGTGCCTTCCTGTGCCGTAGTGGAGACACCATAGTGGAAGGCTCCGGAAATTTCGACTGCCTGGGATTTTTTAACGTGCACTTACATCGCACAGTACAAGGGCCTCTAGCATTCCACTTCTATCGAAATGGAACCACCGTGGTCGGGATTCGATTCCACAACCTTCAAGTCAGCAGCCGAGTGCCATAACCACTAGACCACCGTGGCAAGGTGTTCCTGTCCTCTCCATCAAAGTGTATTAAGTTGGAAAATAAACATTGTTAGAATTCAAAACTCCCATCATTGCTCTCTGGCTAGAAACTTCACAATCACTTGCTGAATGCAAGGCAGGCATACCTCTGCGTAACGCTGGTAGTAGAGATGGTTGTGTGGATTGCAGAGGATGAGCTCCTCAAGGCAGAAGGCGGCACGGGCGAGGTCCTGCTCTCGAAGGTACAGCCCGCACAACTGCAACCAGGCCTCCTGGTCTCCCATGAAGCGGCGCAGGTAGTCACTCAGCTCACGTACTGCTTCACTGACCATCTGCTGTGACAGCAGTACAGCCACTCTTCGCTTGTGCACTGCGGCATTTGCCTCGTCTTGAGCCAGGAGTGCATCATACTGTGCAAACGCCTCGTCATACCTGCATCAAAGCAAAAGTGGCCGAGTGTTGCAGGACCAGAAGGTGCACACATGCTAAGGTTACATCACAGTTAGGTGTCTGCCAAAGTGTTCACTTTCAAATTCGTTTTTCAATCATGCTGACATGACAGAAGATGATGCATAAATTTTCACTGTTATTTTTTTTTGCAAGCACACACCTATTTTTGGGATACACATTTTACTGGCGATGACTACATAGAGCGGCAAGATTGGAACATCGTACACCAGCAAAGACACCACTTTTGATAAAATATGAAAGTAAAAATCTATCGCTCTGCCCTACAGAAGACAAACTTGCCTGGTTCTCTTCAATAAGTTCACCTACCTGCCACAGTGGTCTAGTGGCTATGGTACTCGGCTGCTGATCCGTGGGTCGCGGGATCGAATCCCGGCTGCGGCGGCTGCATTTCGATGGAGGCGAAATGCTGAGGCTCGTATGCTGTGCGATGTCAGTGCACGTTAAAGAACCCCAGGTGGTCGAAATTTCTGGAGCCCTCCGCTACAGCGTCTCTCATAATCAGATCGTGGTTTTGGGACGTTAAACCCCAGCAATCAATCCACCTAGTGTAGGCAAATTTTCAATTTATTAAGTGAAGCGGTTATGAACCGTTTACCCATACCTCATGGAGCCTTAGCACATGCTTCAATAGTGAGAGAATGCCTGCCTCACATGTGAAAATCAAGGCAAAAGCGCATTTTGCCCTTTGGTTGTCTGTAGTTTAGAGCAGCTAATGTTACCAACGATAGACCACCTGCAGCACACTAAATGTATCAGACCGAACCCACCCGTTCTTCTGACGGGCAGGCAGTACTAGAACAGCATGTCTCCCAGATTTCGAAAAAAAATGCAAAGTGCCAAAGTTCTCCAGAGGCACTAACTTTTCAAGTGCTTCCAGCTGCATCGCTTCCAGCTTCTTCACTCGTAAGCTTCCAGGAAACTCTTCGTCCAGTTTGTTCAAGCACTCCTGCAAAAAGTTATAGTTGTTTGGTTTTTTTTAAACTAATATCAGGCGCAGCTAATACACGAGTGTAAACCATCAAAAATGCGGCATGTCCCACCTTTGCTAGCGCCATTTCGTGGCAGTCCAATGCTGCTATGCACACTTGTTCGTAGACGACCCACTCTGAAAGGGACGCAACGGACGACAGGTCCGGGCAATTAAGGCGTGCCAATCGGCGCCGTAACCGCGCTTACACAACTGATTCGTCCGCAGCTCCGACTTACTTTCGTCTCCCAACTTCTTGATATTCTTGGCAATCACGCTGTGCCACAGCTCGACCGTCTCTTCCGACCTCCTGTCGTTCTCCTCCCTCCACTGTCGCAGCGTTTCCCGTGCATCTACAATGAAATGACGCTCGACAGTCACAAACATGTGGTACTTAAAGTGTTCACTTCCATCAGTTTGTAGTACTTACTCTCCACCACATCTGCAAAGGGAACGGGTACAGTTACACGTGTGCTACACGCTCATCAGACACGTTGCGCTAATGCTACTCGACCCGTGTATTTCGTAGGTTACAGTATAGGTCACGAAATATTATTCAAGAAAGCCGAAACCTGGGGTAGCCCGTGCTTGATGTAGTACGATCGCCTCTGTTCCAACCAATAATAATTAAAGAAGAAAGTGCTGCACTGCAACATAGGGAGCGATAACGTTTAGGCGATGTTTCAAGCGATATTTTACACGTTATGTAACTATATTTTCCCCGCAGCAGCGGTACCAGGAAAAGGAAACAAGCGAGCGCGTTTTCCGGCATAGGAGTTGAGCTGTGCGGCAGAGCACAGCCGCACATTTATCGTAATTCCGCGATCCTTTACTAAATGATTAAAAGATTTCACAGTCAGCCTGTTTAGCGTTCTACAGCGGTACTGAAGGCTGGTGAACAAAAGTGAGAAAGGGTTCATGCGCCAGCGTCAATACACACCTTCCCAGCTCATGCGTTGCAAGTCGATGCTGCCAGCAGCCATCTTTAATTGGAAAAGAGAGAGAGGGAGAAACATGAAGAGAGGCAACGTTGAGTAGTGACCTAAAAGATAAAAAAAGATCCCAAGAAAAAAAAATGTGCTACGTGGCGTCATCTGGTAGTTTGTATATGTACTTGTTTGGACCCAGCCCGAGGAGCGCGGGATTCGAATGCCTGAGTGAGCGTTCTGACCGGCCGTAGTTTGGGACGCTGCCTTTTCGTATTTCGCAAGTTTTTTGTTGTTGTTGTTAGCGGACCAACTAAGAAAGAGTAGGTGAGGAGACCTGCAAAGTCGCGAGCGCGGCGGATGGTCGTACGTGCGTCGCCAAACTTTGTGTTCGCAATGGCCGCCTTCATTCCACATAACGACCAAATTCATTCCTGAAGGTAGACTTACTTACCCATTTGAAAAATACGCGGAGCATCGGGATCTCTTGTTTCCTACGGCATCTTAATTGATGGCAGAAAAGGAGCGCAAAAGCTGCATGCTTCATAGTCACAATCACGACGGGAACGTGCTCACTATAATTATTGAACTGAGTCATAATGCTCAGCGCAAGTCCATCCCTTGCGAGTCCAACACGAGTGTAACAGTGCTGCCGCCGGGTCCATCCTTAAGCAGGATAACGAGGTACTCATCGCGATGACCACTACGGAAGTGAAGCTTGAAATAAGGAAGCACGAAGAGTTGTGCAGTGCAAGCAACAAAATTGCTTGACTATTGACCTCCTCCTTTTCTGTTGCTGGTCCAAAGTAATCCGGATCGAGTTAGCCGTGGGGCCAGCCAAATCGCAGACGATCCTGATCGGGCCTCAGCGTACGACTGTAATTGATCGTGCAGCCCCTATAATCACCCAATCCTAAAACTGGTGTTGAAACTGGGCACTTCGCGGGGTTGCAAAGGAAATTATCGCAAGTCAAAGAACTCGTTACGACGTCAATATCACTTCCTATTCTGCGCGCTCTTCCCGATTCAATTTTTTTTGCACCGTACGGCAGTTTTGATTTGCTCCCGATTATGAGCGGTTGCTTGCTGGGAGACGGGCGCTTCGAAAGTTCAAACGATCAGTGTCATGCAGAAATGCGGCTCAAAAATTGGAATGTGTTGCAGATCGAGTTCATTACTTGACAGAAATGGTACAGCTCGGTAGTTGATGCGAGAGACAAAAAAAAAAATTACACCATCTCCCGCTAAAGGGGACCATGAGGCGATGCGAAGCAGCACTGGGGGAGCACACCCCGTTTGCATCGGTTTGACTAGTGTCGCGTTTGCATCGATTTCACGCTAGCAGACGCTACCTGCGTCAGCGTTGTCTCCTGCGGGCGAGGGCGCGTTCTCGTTCCTTGCGAGCTGGTAAAGCGTTCATCGAAGAAAGAGCTGAGAGAGATTCTATTTATTTAGGGAAGTGAAGAAAATAGGGTGCAGAGTGTACGGTGACTGTCTCTCAGTGAGGACACCTCAACCGATACACTCAGGGGATGGCGGAATTACATGGAGAGAGAGAAGAAAGAAGGGAGGCAGAGGTCAAAACCACACCATGTCCGGCCACATACACAAACACAAGGGGAACACGAACAGGGACCACAAACAGCCTGGCTAGCGGCTTTAGAGCCGCCCAGTCGAAGAAAGAGCGTTTCCATAGTCAACGCGCGCCGTTCGGAGAGGAGGAATGCCTGTGGAGAGGAAATGAGACAAGGAGAGGAGTGGGAGGAGGATGCGCATGCGCAGTGCGGGTGTGGACGCCGACGCCGCGGGACAGAAGCGAGAACGCAGGAGAAGCGCAAGCAGGTGGTAGGAGAGAAGTGGAGAGAGTAACGCGCAGCTGTTGGAGAGAGGGGAGGAGGAGAGTTGCGCATGCGCAGTTTGAGTGCGGACGCCGCGGGACATGCCGCCGCTAAGAAATGCTTCGCATTTAATAAAAATTACCAAAAGCTCGCAGACGTGCTTCGCGGCTTCCGCGAAGCTACATCGACGACCTCCATGAGTTTGTGTTGAGGGAAACTTAAAGGGGAACTCCGGCGGTTTTTCCACCATATTCCAATGTCGCTGTTTTTCAATAGGATAGCGCTGAAGCAGCTAGGGTCAGTCAGTGTCATGGGAGAAGTGCGCGCCTGTGGTGTTTGTTGCTGTGGCGAACCCGCAACGGAAAGAGCGGCCACGGAGAAGTGCCGGCTCTGCACGTGAGGTGGTGAAGAGGACGACGACAGGCGGAGAAATCCGGCCGCCAGGAGAAAAGATGAGCGTGGCACGTGGAGCGGGGCGCGAGGCGCCATGAAGTGAGAAGCGAGGCGGCGTTCAACCAGCGCGGACGTGGCACGGGAGCTCTCCACCAGGACCACGGTCGAGGCGTAGTCCCGAGTGCCTGGCGGCCGCCAAGAGTCGAAGTGTATGGCTTCGCTTGGCACCGAGCTCCCAATGCTGTCCACGGATCGCCTGACCAGCCGCCTGTGCCACCGACAGCACCGTCGGGTGTAGACCCGAGTGCTGCCCTCTTTCTCGGAGCCCCGAGCGGCGACGCAAAACTTGTCGCGACGCCGGTGCCCGACGTCCTTCTCGTCCGCGTCCCTGACCCGCACCAGTGCCGGCCACCTTTCGTCGACCAGGCACAGCGACGACCGCGAGCTCGCGCCGACTCTTCCCTCCTGTGACTCACCCCTCCTGAGCGCATCAGCTTTGGTGAGACTGTTGCCTATGCTGCGTGGACTCCTGCGCGTTCGCATGCTTTTTTTTCTCATGTTAGAGTGTTTTCTCCTATAGTGTCTTTTGTTGTTCGTGTTCGTTCGTGTTCTTCATGAAGTCTTCACAGAAAACAGCCTCGCCGTATTCCTGAACGCGTTGCCGTCGTCAGACGCAACGTGCGTTCTCACCTAATTCACAAAGAACTCCATCACAATGGCGCCCAACGTGGGGCGGGGCTGTTTTCTGTGTGGATAAAAGTTCACAACGACTGCGACATGGATGCAGACGAGCTCGTTATTCTCAGCGAGAAACTCGGTTTATCGGGAGACGCACTTTTGGCATGGCTTGAAGAAGAGAATGCGAAGGAACGCGAAGCGCTGCGCGAGGAGCTAGCACTAGCGCGTGAAGTGGCAGCTCTCGAGAAGAGAAACCGTCAGCTTCGCATGCGGTTGTTAGAAGCGGAAAACGCTGCCAGAGCTCGCGCTTCCGTGCGCGTCGACAGTGTCTCTTTTATGAGCCCAGGGACTTGGAGTTTAGACGAGCTCGACGAGGCAAAGGATAGCTTCGGGAGGCAGAAATGGGCAAGCTCCTTAAATGGCGGGTTAGACCGCGGTGCTTCAGGGAGGCACAGTGAATTTCACGAAAAGGCGTCGATGCCTACAGAGAGATATACTAACGCTCACAAGGAGCGTAAGAACGAGGCCAGGAAAGGTCCTGAGCCAGAGAGAAGCATAGCTTCATGTGACAGGATGGAACGGTTAGGTTCCTATGGAAGTGATGCGCCTCTGCAAGCAGGTGCAGAAGAATGCATGATTATTAAAGAGGGGCATACACTTATCGAAAGCTCTAGAAAAAGGGCAATGATTGTTAGTCCAGAGAGCCACTTTAATGACTGTGCTATAAGCTGCAGTGAAAGTATCGAGTCTTGTGGTGTTAAAAATGCCAGGGATGTCGGTGTTATAGCCATGCACGAAGACCATAGGCTGAATTCAGCGGAGAATCACCCAGGTTCTTTGGGTGCGTCGCATGCTGCTGCATCAGAATGCATACACATTATCGAGCAAGTGAGTGCCAATAAGCTACTCCAAAAAGAGCAAGCCTTCGCTTCATATCTGAACGTCGCGTGCTCATGTGAAAATATTTGTGACACAGCTGGCAGAGAATACGGAGAAGGCTTAAAGAGTAAGACACATGACCTGCCCAGGGAGCTAGCCCAACAAGATGGCAGCAGAAGCGCGGTGCAGGCTACTTTGAGAAATAGAGAGGCTGTTGCTACCTGTGTAGAAGGTTCCTGTGCAGAAGGGTTCTCTCATGATATTACCCGTGATCTAATGGATTGTTGGCCAAGAAACCATGTCAGCGTGATCGAAAGGGTCACTCGAACGCCTGCAACTAGGTGTGTGGTGTCACAGCGTCGCCAGTCTTCTTCCGAGGATGTTGAGACCAGGGCTTCGTTTAGGGGCTGCAAAGGCACAGTGCTCAAATGGGCCAAACTGTTCAATGCTTTCTTTTTGACTCGCAGATGTGCATATTTCTTACATGTCACTGTTAAGCACGTAAAGAGTGTTGTTCGCCTTGTGTGGGACGCCATTACGTGATACCGAGTGATTAACCGGTCGTCGATTTTGGTTTTAACTTCTGGATCGTTTAAAGGACTTTGTGCATGAAACTTTAGATAGGAGTTGGTTAGTTTGGACTGCATGTTAGAACTGTTGTGCTATATGTGCTGTGTGTTCTGTGATTTACGTGCCCCGTGGGCTGGACAAATGTGGTCCACGAAAAGCGCGCACTTACCCGAAGTTTTTTTTTTTTATGAAAAAAAAAACTTATCGAAAGGGGGACTCGTGTCATGGGAGAAGTGCGCGCCTGTGGTGTTTGTTGCTGTGGCGAACCCGCAACGGAAAGAGCGGCCACGGAGAAGTGCCGGCTCTGCACGTGAGGTGGTGAAGAGGACGACGACAGGCGGAGAAATCCGGCCGCCAGGAGAAAAGATGAGCGTGGCACGTGGAGCGGGGCGCGAGGCGCCATGAAGTGAGAAGCGAGGCGGCGTTCAACCAGCGCGGACGTGGCACGGGAGCTCTCCACCAGGACCACGGTCGAGGCGTAGTCCCGAGTGCCTGGCGGCCGCCAAGAGTCGAAGTGTATGGCTTCGCTTGGCACCGAGCTCCCAATGCTGTCCACGGATCGCCTGACCAGCCGCCTGTGCCACCGACAGCACCGTCGGGTGTAGACCCGAGTGCTGCCCTCTTTCTCGGAGCCCCGAGCGGCGACGCAAAGCTTGTCGCGACGCCGGTGCCCGACGTCCTTCTCGTCCGCGTCCCTGACCCGCACCAGTGCCGGCCACCTTTCGTCGACCAGGCACAGCGACGACCGCGAGCTCGCGCCGACTCTTCCCTCCTGTGACTCACCCCTCCTGAGCGCATCAGCTTTGGTGAGACTATTGCCTATGCTGCGTGGACTCCTGCGCGTTCGCATGCTTTTTTTTCTCATGTTAGAGTGTTTTCTCCTATAGTGTCTTTTGTTGTTCTGTGTTCGTGTTCGTTCGTGTTCTTCATAAAGTCTTCACAGAAAACAGCCTCGCCGTATTCCTGAACGCGTTGCCGTCGTCAGACGCAACGTGCGTTCTTACCTAATTCACAAAGAACTCCATCACAGTCAGTTTGCTCAGAAACTCGCTAATAATTTTAAATAACCGAAGGAGCGGTGTGCTGAAACCGAAAACCGGTATACGCTTCGTGCAATGTATGCGATGACGTCACAGCCTCCACGCCATCAGAAATATCAAGCTGGTGAAGATGGAGTTAAATTTGAATGATGTGATCTTCGCCTTGATGTTCCGATGTCCACGGCGACACGTTGAAGGACGGAGTCTGGAGCAAGATGTCCTCACAGCAAAGCACGCAGGTTTATTTACTCTATTTACAAAACTTGGCCGGGGCGGCCAGTACTGTCACAGACATCAAAACACAACTGGGCTCAAACCACACCAAGCGGTTCATCCCGAGCGTTTAACGTTTGCACTTAAACGTGAACAAGCACTATAAGCTTTCAACCCTCATCATAACTCGTCAGAGGCAGCGCCAAGCTCGACCTCTGACCACCTTGCCGCGTCTGCGACCCAAGTTAGCGCTAAGCTCCCTCTCTCTCAGATTCTCTTTTCTCCGTTATAAGGTAGATTTAGTATTGCGGAAAATTTTTGCGTTAGCGCTTGCGAGTCACGCTCGCTAAATTTTTGCGGAGCGCTATTCGATAGCGTTCCATAGCTCTTTAGTATTGCGCGAGACGACGACGCGCCGCACAAATCAAGGCACGCAAACCTTCGCTGCGCCATCTAAATGCGAATAGTGAAAGCGTCAACACCGTCGGCCGTTGTTAGTAACTTAAAAAGCAACGCAAGCGCAAAAACAATTAATAATAAGAACATCGTGCAATAATAATTGCACAAGTGTTGCTGTAGTCTGACGAGGCAGAGTTTCGCTTTCGTTGTGCATGTGTAATGTGGTCAAACTAGAATCCACAGCGAAAAGATCGTTGTCTTCTCGAAGCGAAAACCAGCAACACAATTTATTGTGAGTCAGCTAGTCCCACAACGCAGCAAAACTACACAAGAGATGCGAAACGGGCAGCCGTCAGTTGTAAGAACTCTGGCCAGTTGTAGGGAGCTGCCATGTTCTTCGCGCTAAACAAACTTAGCGAGCGTTTTGCGTCTCCGCTAAATTCGGAAAATAGGTAGATTTAGTATTGCGGAAAATTTTTGCGTTAGCGCTTGCGAGTCACGCTCGCTAAATTTTTGCGGAGTGCTATTCGATAGCGTTCCATAGCTCTTTAGTATAGCGCGAGACGACGACGCGCCGCAAAACGCAAGGCACGCAAACCTTCGCTGCGCCATCTAAACGCGAACAGTGAAAGCGTCAAAACCGTCGGCCGTTGTTAGTAACTTAAAAAGCAACGCAAGCGCAAAAAGATTTATTAAAAAGAACATCGTGCAATAATAATTGCACAAGTGTTGCTGTAGTGTGACGAGGCAGAGTTTCGCTTTCGTTGTTCATGTGTAATGTGGTCAAACTAGAATCCACAGCGAAAAGATCGTTGTCTTGTCGAAGCGAAAACCAGCAACACGATTTATTGTGAATCAGCTAGTCCCACAACGCAGCAAGACGACACGATAGATGCGAAACGGGCAGCCGTCAGTTGTAGGCTGGTTGTAGGGAGCCGCCATGTTCTTCGCGCTAAACAAACTTAGCGAGCGTTTTGCGTCTCCGCTAAATTCGGAAATAGCGAGCGATCGCTAAACGCAAAGCTGGAATAGCGTGCGGACGCATGCGCAGTCTGACCCCGCTAAATGGAGCGATCGCTAAACGCAAGCTGGAATAGCGTGCGGACGCATGCGCAGTCTGACCCCGCTAAATTTAGCGTTTAGCGGGGCGCAACTTAAGCTGCACTAAAACTCTCTAATAGCGAGCGATCGCTAAACGCAAAGCTGGAATAGCGTGCGTACGCATGCGCAGTCTGACCCCGCTAAATTTTAGCGTTTAGCGGGGCGCAACTTAAGCTGCACTAAAACTCTCTACATCGCTTCTGCGACCGCCTCCTGGGACCAACCCATATGCAGCACTTTACCAATCACGTGCATGTTCGCCCTCTCCATGAGAGCCTACGGTTACGCCCTCGCGGTCCCACCTTTCGACCCGCTTGCTGCACCGAGCTTCACCGAAAGATATCCACTAATCACGTGATCAGTTAGCAGGCGTACATTGCCACTCTGTTTACCCGGCGGCATGCAACCCAGCCGCACTTCAAGAGAACCGTTAGACAGGTCTACCCAAAATCAGTTCCGCACATTTCCACGGCGGGGTCATCTTCTCCGAAGGGGCGACCCCTTGACGACAGTTCGAGCGAGGAGAAACGTCAAAGGATTACTTTGACAGCGAGCCCCCGCTGTTCTTTCAAGCGACTCCCCCCTGTTGTTACTTTCTCGGATGCTCTTCCGAAAATGCTCTACTATGCCGCAGTGAAGAGACCTGTCAACCGTCATGCCAAGCCTATATGCTGTGCAGCTATGTCCGTCACAGCAATTACTGACCGCGTGCGTCGCGGGAACAAAGCCGCAACTTCTACTGCGTACAGAGTGCATACCACGACGTTTCTACAGGAAAAGCCATGCGCTAGGCCGCCGTCGCCTGCTCTTCTCCGTCGATCTGCCCGCCGAACATAACAGATGGTGCCGAAAAAAAAAAAAAAAGAATGACAGTGGTAATGCCACCGAATGATTTATTGAGCTCTTCTGAACTTGACAGCGACGATTTTAGCGCTGAAGTAGAGTGTACTAGAATACTCTAGCTGAAGTATCGCCGTTTTGCTTTACACGGCCCGCCTGCTCGGGTAGGCAGTGTTGCAGGTGATGACGTCAAAACAAAGGGTGGCTTGCGTGGGAATCAGCTAAAAAATTTGAAAATTCATTTTCTGCAACCGCCTGGCTTGGCATGAATTATTGCAGTACCGAGGAGAACATATACTGAAAATTTCATTGAGGACCAACTCCCGCGACTTTTCATAGTCCACCTATCTCAATGAAATTTTCAGTATATATTCTCCTCGGTAATAGATGCCAAGTCAGGCGGTTGTAAGTCATTTAGTTGTCCTATACATGAACTTTAAAAATTCTTAGCGGATTCTCAAACGGGCAACGCGTACCTGTCTTTTCGACGTCATCACTTTCAACGCTGCCTACCCGAGCTTGCGGGCCTTCAAAAGGCACACGGCGATACTTCAGCGCTCAAATCGTCGCTGTCAAGTTCAGAAAAGCTAACGTAACTCAATATATCGTCGAATATGACCTCGCCATTAGCATTTGTTTGGGGCCAGTTCCATGTTTCCGGTGACGGGAAGGTTGTGACGTTACCACGCACAATCTCCACGAAGCATCTACCCGTTTCGGTTTATAGATGACTTCCAGTCGCTTATTTAAAATTATTGGTGTGTTTCTGAGCAAATTGAACTTACATAGGACTATCAGTACCATTGCAAAACATTGATATCAGAACATGGTGAAGAAACCGCCGGAGTTGCCCTTTAAACATGTTACCGTTTTACAAACCTTGCTCCAGCGGTTCCACGCGGCCTCGAGATAGTGTATCGAAATTTCTAGGCACTATGCTCGAGATTAAGGGCTGGACCTTACCCGAGATCACGAAAGTCGTGCTCGAGATCTAGGGAGCCTACATGCATGACTAAGGCAGTCATGTAGGCTCCCTATCGAGATCGAGCACGGCGAGAGGACGAAGCTCCCAAGTGTGGACACCGCCTCCGAGATTGCAACCCGCTGGCAGGCGGGATCATGGAGGCCATTGTGTGTATAGGTTCTTGCGTAGTCTACTAGCCACTGCGCTTTTACATGAGCGTGTACGCCGCACATATCCTTCAGCACGTTTGTTCCCTGCATATGCGCAGCGTTAAATGCTTTCATGTATTCTTACCTAAGCACAAAGAAGTGTTATAGTATTATTTGGCTTTGCGCTGTAGTACTTGCTCTTTCCCGTGTGTCGTGATGCGTGCTACTAGAGTTCCCGTAGGGAGCATATACAGTAACTCTACGTGCTACGTCATCGTCGCACCTCTGGACTCTGGTTCGGCACGATTATCAGTTTGGCTGCTCAACGCCTCCTCTATAAATAGAGGAGGCGTTGGGCTGCTGCTGTGCCTTTGAAAGTGCACTTAGCGTCCTTCTGAAAAAGGCAAGCGAGAAACGTGTGAACGCGGTTTTGTAGCGATATCGTCTCGCAATATACGATTGCGAGGAAGAAGATTATGATCATGATCGTGGTTCGGTTAGGAAAGGACGCTCATTTCTGCAGTCCATGTAGGGAGCTCGGCTAAGTGTCCGTAGGGGTGGGGGAAAGGGAGTGAAAGGGATAGAGAGGAGAGAAAGGCCGTAATGGAGGGCTCCGGAAATTTAGACCACCTGGGGTTCTTTAACGTGCACTGACAACGCACAGTACACGGGCCTCTGGCATTTTCGCCTCCATCGAAAATGCGACCGCCGCTTCCGCGATCGAACCCGCGTTTATTGGGTGGCAGCCGAGTAAGTAGAGTTTTAGCAGTGCTGGTTACCGTACGGTAATGCCGTACCGTCGTGGTTCGCACGCAGAAAATTGAGCTTGTGAGAACTTTACCAGCGAGTTATCATCTGATGACGTTACGGTACTCCCCTAGCAACTAGTGCAGGTGTTTCCGACTAAAATAGCGACGCGCCGACCACGACCGTACGGTAACCAGCACTGCTAAAGCTCTCTAGTAGCACACGTTTTTCACTTGAGAAACACATAAGAAATAGACCTTTTCTTGTCACGGTCACGCTAGTCGTCATGCAAAGAAAGCGATGCATTTGACTATTAAAACATTTACTTAATACAGACCTGTGTCAAATATATTGATAAAGCCACGCAGCTTAAACTGAGCCGGCAAAGTGCCGTGCGTTTCATGTGTATGTATATATATATATATATATATATATATATATATATGTACACGTGCGCGTGTAAACGACACGGCAGAGTACACTGCTACTTAACTCAGTGCGCCGTGTCTTTTTTGTTGTTGCAGCCAATAGTGAAAAATGAGCGAAAATAGACACAATACTGAACTCTTTCAGTCGCCTAACAGATACGCCAACAGTGCAGTGAGAAACGCCGAGGAAGACCGAGAGCCTGGGCGACGCCGGTGGCCCATTGGATGGCATATCGCGCTTCTTTAGTTTTGCGTGCTTCCTGCACCAACGTGAGATTGGAGGTCACATGTATCGCCGTTCGACTGCCCCCCCCCCCCCCCCCGCCCGCCATCAATGCTTTTATTTAGCTAACTACCTCAAACAGCCGTTGTGAGCATTCTAATGCGCGCCGCCGAACGCCTATCCACACTGCCGCTGTGACGGTGGCGCCACCTATAAGTCGATCTCGCGACCAATAGATGCTACAGATCTATCCGACCAACCAGGAGGTCGAACACATCTTAGGTGTGCCCTTCCGCGCCCTGTCGTCTGCTAGCGGCGACACCGCAGCAGCCAAGGCGGCAGGAGCATTTCCGAACACTGGCACTACATTACGCCTCGCAAGAACCTGCACTCGATGTCGCGTAGCCTTGGCAGCTCTACTGCACGGAAGCAATTAGGTTTAGTCAGCCATACCATAGAGCCGCCGTGGGCCACGTGGTTAGCGCCCCGCGGGCGTGGGTTTGGATCACACACATACCGCGAAATTTCGTTTTCTACGTCACCACTTAATTTTGGTATCATTCATGGTCGTGCCAGGCGCCACTTTTCAGAAAAACACGCGAGCAAATCCAGAGCTTTCTTACTAATACAAGCATGTGGAGTCGAATTCAAGCACGCCTTGCAAAGATGCGCATTAGCCCTATGAGGGCAACACCAAAGTACACAGTGCGGATGGGAAATGAGGCAGCATGTAATACACATTCACGCATTCGCCAATTTAATGCCTCACCAACTAAACCATCAGTATAATTGAGAAACAGACAAGCCTTGAATTTCATGGATGGCAGTCTCAAGCAGCTTGGTGGAGAAGCACTTCCATCTGCACTCTGTGATGTTGACCACAAGGTAGTCTCATCATGTTGGCAAACTGCTCGCCACGCCTGCAAGGGCGCAAAGCACTGCCACGCCATCAGTAGAGTCACGCAAACTTTGTTTCTTCTTCGGCGTATTTCATTGTGCTCAGTGTTTATTGGCGAAGTTAACAACAACAAAAGGATGCCATAGACCTCACACAAGTAACGAGCGCAGCAGCTTCCTGCAAGTATATAGACCACAGCTCCCATTCCCCAAAAGGCTTGAAATGCAACTTCATATTTTTTTTTTCCCTTTAATCATTCGGTTGAGTGCTCCAGTGGGCATCCTTTAAAGAGCTACAGAATGAACTAAATGTATTTTGAGAAAAAAAAGAACAGGTCCACACAATCGTCAGCACTATCAATGGAGTTTTCTTCATTTTAGTTAGCTCACAATTGCCAAAGGGGGCCACAATATATACTGCTAAACATTTCAATGCAAAAATCTGTCAGCCTCCCTAGAAAGAGAGAAAGAGAAAAAAATACATGCAGGTATGCATTTCTAGTGGCATCCACACTGCCTGTGATCAAGTCCAACAACTGGGTTCAGTTTTAACTGACCAAGAAAAAAAAATAAAGGTAAACAAATTAGAAGTTCAGTCCAGAAATAGATACAACTAGTCACTTGACGAACCATTTTTTTCGATTCCCCCAGACCCACGAAGCAACAGCACAAGTCCTTGAAGCAAGTCCACACTGTCCGAGCACGCACAGGCCACATTCATTCCGAAACACTGCGCATCTGCTGTCTCGCGGCGGTGCGTCCAGTCTGTCCACTGGTCATCAAGTCCAAGTGTCTTTTTTTTAGTCCATTGTTTTCTTTTTTTTTACAAGTCCTAGGAGTCCCAAATTCTGACAAGTCAAAACAAACACAAAGAAGTCCGTCCAATGATGCCAGTTCAGGTTTATGTGTTTTTTTTTTTTTAAAGTCTCTTCCTTTCGGTAAAACCCACTGACTGATAACATTTGTGGTCACTAGCATTTTCCCACAAAACAACGAGGAGGTCCGGAAGAAGGCTGTGCAAAGTTCCATTCACTGGCCCCCAATCCTACCAACAAGGAAAAAAAAAAATAACGAAAAAAAAAGCAAATACCAAATGTCCACCTGCATTTTCCCACCACCTGTATATATATATTTTTTCTGTGTTACTGCTCTGCCCACTGTTTACCTTATTTTTTCCCCTTTTGGTTTGCTTTGCCCTGCATTAACAACCACATGATAGGAGTTGAGAACCAGTGAGGTAGAGAATAAAGACAGAAAAGAGACGAATGATCAAAAACCACGCGCACATGCCAGATGAAGCCAGAGAGCAAGAATACATTGGCAAGCGCCGAGGGGAGATTAAAAGCTCAAGGAGCAGGCAGGAGAAACCATCGTGCCAAGCCTTCGGCAACTATGTGGTGGAAAATAAACCCAGAAAAAAAGAGAGAAAAAAAAAAAAACTGGCTCAAGTAATAGTACGGTGCATCCATCTCATGCGAACTCATTCCAGCGTCACTGGATGCACCCAAGCACCTCCTTTTACTTAAGCTTTGGCAGGAAACCATGACATGACAGCAGCTCCTCCCCCACTCCTGAAAAGAAGGTTATCTGCTGTATCATTAACAGCTGTGCGGCACAGAAACAAGAAGAGAAAGGGCAACAGGAAGGGCAAGCACTTCGTGGGGGATTACAGGAAGAAAAAAAAAAAAAAAAAGGGGGAGAGAGAGGCCCGTGGTCCTTGCCTCGGCGTAGGGCACACACGCCACGCGAGGTGCACGCGCACACAAATTGCACACGCACGCACACAGCAGAACCACAGAGTATGGGGCACGCTGTCGCCGCTGACGTCAAAAAGCCTCGGCGCACACAGGGAGTGTCACGGTGGCGTATTTCCAGTCGTCGTCGTCATCAAAGGGGCTTCTGTGGCAACGGAGGGTCTTGCAATTGGGAAGGGGGAAAATAACACCGCCGAAGGGCTTGCACCGCATGCCACTTCACCTGTGAGAGGAGACAGGCGCACATTTTCAACACAGCACTGCCACAGCTACTTAACTACTCTAGGAAACGTGCTAGAGGTGCCGGCCATCAAAATCCACAGAATGCAAAACCTACGGCCACACTGTGATCAAGAGGGCAACCCTGGACAGCTCACAACCTATTCGTCGCTTGCACACACGTGCTCAGCACATACACTGCTGTTTTGAAAAGCCTCACGACATAATGAAAAAGTAGCTCAGCCCCACGCAAGAAAAGTTGGACAAGAAGGCAATGACTTATGCAAGTGGCCATCACGCGGCAGGTTGCTTAGTCAGTGGTTCGGTTTTGCCAATGTAGGAGTCGTCACCAGTCGCCCGAAAGTTGTGGCAGTGAACAGCCAATATGAAGCTCAAAAGGACAGAAAGCTGGGAGAGTTTGTAAGGATCCATAATGTAAGGCTCCTTACCATGCAAGTTGGTAAGGATCCAAAACCACATATTTTGTAACATAATTGTTCTGACCTGAATATATGTGTACTTTCGTATAAATTCTCGTCTTTATACTTGATAATCATTTTTTTTTCCTGCATCCCAAATGCATACTTAAGTGCTTGTTTTCTCATCTGTTTTTACTTGTATTTCTCTTTTTGCTGCTGCCGTTTATATTGTACGACTATATTGTGTATATTGCCACCTTCCTATGCTATGCCCCCTAGTCCCGAGGTACAATAAACGCAATGAATGAAACGAAACTGACAAGGGGTGTCAGGCGGTGTCCTCGCAGCTGCGGGGATCGAACCCGCAACTCTGGGCTAAACCTTGTGGGGATGTTGACATCCCCTGATAGGTCCTTCATCGCGTTGCGTTCGAGTTTGCTCAAAGCTACTCTAAGGTGGCTTTCCTACAAGGCATGAGCCGTGGCATTATCAGCTCGCCGGAGCACTGGGCATGGCACTGGTGTTCCCGCAGTAGCGCTACTTGGCAGCGCGGGTCTGCGGGACAACGGGAACGATCCTCGCTCTCTTGGGCTTGGGAGGTCCTCGAACGCAGTGACGAGTTTCGGGCGACGAGTTTCGCTGGGAAGATTCCGTGGACGCCTTTTTGCATCTCTGTTTCCGAGACAAATCCCCCGAGCAACATAGGCTTAGTTTTCTGGCATAGGCAAACACTAATCGCTTGGTATCCTGTTACGGTGAGTCGAACATCATATGTTCTGCTTGGTGCATTACAATAGCATGCCATTTTGTAATAATTCGACTGGCGTGCTTACTGTGTGCCATCATCATCATCAGCCCATCTTATGCCCACTGTAGGACAAAGGCCTCTCCCAATGCTCTCCATCCTTTCCTGTCCTGTACGAGCTGATTCCATTTGATGCCTGCGAATTTCTCAATTTTGTCACTCCATCTTACTCCCTGTTGTGCACAGCTGCACTTACCCGCTCTTGGTATCCATTCAGTCGTTCTGTCTATCGGTTGTCTAGCCTTCTCATCACATGACCTGCCCATGCCCATTTCTTCTTTACTACGACTATTATGTCGGCTACCCCTGTCTGTTCCCTAACCCACTCGGCTCTCTTCCTACCTCTTAAAGTAACGCCTATCATTTTTCGTTCCATAGCCCGCTGTGTGGTTCTTAACTTCCTTTCTAGCTTCTTGTAATTCTCCAAGTTTCTGCCCCGTATGTCAGTACTGGCAAATACTGTATGTAGGAGGTGCAAATAAATGCCCTTTGGTTGGTTTGCACTGCTGTGTACTGCATCCTTAGTTCCTCGAGCGTGGGAGACCCACAACCTCCTCTACACTTCGCCGCACACTGGCCTTCGCACAATCACTGTCACATAGCTGAGGGCAAAGCAGGTTCACTTCTCCCTTCTCCGCGACAAGCACTACGAGATCACCCGAAGCAATTACACAGGCTAGACCTTGAAAAGCTCCACTGTTACTAAAAACAGCAAAAATGGCAATAGCAGCATTGTGATTGCTCGCACTTGTCATGTGGGGGGCCATGGTGTAATTCTATTGGCCGTCGAATTCCAATGGATGACAGCCTTTTCACAAGCACATGCACAACAGCAGCTGAGAGCACGTGTATCGTACGATGATCCTCAAAATTTGGTCCCAAACAGTCCACACATACAGGAAACAACAAAAGCCAAAAGAGAAGAAAGGTAGAAAACTACGAATGACGCAAACGCATGCGGTGCAGATGGCTAACCACATGGAACGCTTACAAGGAAATCACTGGTGCCACGGAGGGCACATCTGCCTAGAGTAACCAGAATGCAACCACGGGTAGCTTTGACACACCCGTGAGTGGCAGTAGCCGCATCTGTGCCGGCAATGGTGGCGGTAGCATGACATACACAACTGCAAATGCTCGCGCGTCAGAAGCTTCCAAACTTGCTGTGAAGTAGCACTGCAAGCATTCCGCTGCCAGAACTTTGATACGTTCCGGGATCGTGTTCACTGCGGTGGGCTGTCGAATAGGATTCGCGGCAAGTCGAAAAGGCAGCCAAGCTGCACGAAACAGCCACAAAGACTCGGGAAACTGTGTCAAGTGTATAAAAGAAATGTGTCCTCAAAGACAGAAGACTACATCTCAGGCATGTTCTAGATGTTAAAAGTAAATGTTGATATGTTTTGATCAAATAAGACTTTGAACTCTATGCCTTCACAACAAATGGAGTTAAAATCGTTGCATTTGGATTTGTATCCGAAACACTGACTAGTGCTACAAGGCTGTCTGTTTCTGTACAATTTTACACACAAATTTTTACAGCTGACTGCTTTTTGCAAACGTTACTAGTGAGACACTATGTACAGGTCATTTAGAAAAAAATTAAGCTAATTTGGCCATTCAACCAAATTTGTTGTTGAAAACAATTCATGTGAAAATTCTGCTAAACTTTCATCTATTCACTTGACAAGGAGGTAACTTTAAGAGTCTATCAAACGGTGTAACTCAAAAACTAACATAGCTCAGCCCCGATTGCAGTAATGTTACCACCCAACAAAGCACACATCAATTTATTTATGGCACAATAAGCAGTTTTCATCGACACATCCTCCTTCAAAAGGAACAAAAGCCACCGTAATCAGAATGAATACAGTAAAACCTCGTTATAACAAAGTTGAAGGGGAGCTGTAATTACTTCATTATAATTATTAGTTTGTTATAGCCAATATCCATGGCATCTATGGGAATTTCAAGGGGAATTACGATTGCTTCGTTATATCCAATCATTCATTATATCTGGGTTCATTATAACGAGGTTCTACTGTATCTTGTTATCCTTCTGCAAGCAGAGCCACTAGCAATGTTGAGAGCACTCAAGAACTATAGGCAGTGCATGCCCTAAAGAACTTTTCCTGACAGAGAAATCTTCTTGTTTTCTATAAAGAATGCTACCTTTAAAAAGCCTGTGCAAAGGACCCAAGCATGACAAAATACAATTTTAATGGATGGTCTGATTTTCAAAGTTTTCCAGTTCTTTGAAGTTCCATCAAACATGATCCTACTATAGTTGAAAAATTATGGTGCAATGGGCGTTCCAATTTTGTCCAGCAACAGAGAGGGTCTATGTTGCCAGCTTCGAGCCTCCGCAGTGCCAGTGAGGGGGGCGTTGAAAATATCCACAAAATGTGTTGCTACCTTGAAATGACAATACAAAATACTCATTACGGCTGCTCTCTAAACTTCTTTCATTTTCGAAAATATAATGGACACTGTGCAGCCTACATTATGGACATAAAAAGAAGGCAACACATTTTTTTCTGAGCGAACGACCTCCCATGCAGTTCCTAAGCCTTACACAGAGCTGTCATCTTGTTTGGGCAGGAAAGTCGCCGATAGTTAGCAGATGTTGATGCTATCTATAAACATCTGCCTTTTTCTTATCAGCACTGGAATGAGGTACATGAAGGGCCCTGTCCGCTTACACTCAACCACCTCGAGTCACTCTACCCGGCTGCAGGTAGTGGTGGCCACTCCCCCAACAACCTGAGAAAGAACCGCCATGGAGGCACCCACCCCCTACAAGCTGCCAGCAGAAAGGACACCACCTTGTACGGGTCAGTAAGGCGGCCTGAGCGTGAAGTGGCCTTTAGCTTCCTGTGTAGCTGTCTATGGTACTGCCATAAACTTATCACAGCTAGCATCAAACCTGGCGAAACACCTGTTGCATGTACAGTGCCATCATAAAACGCACACACAAATGCACACAATTGAGAAAGAAAAATGGGGGGGCAGAAGGAGGTAACATCACTCACCACGCCTGCTGGTGGTGGTACCTCGACTGCATGTGGTGGTTGCTCGGCATGGGCATCTGCTGTAAGCGCAGCAGAGAACACATTGAACACATGCAAACACAGTGACACATGCAGCCCCCCACTTTAAAAAAAATCAAATACCAGCCTACCTTGTTGTCCTTCATTGCTTCTGCAGCTTTTAAGTGGTCAAGATTGGGCAGCAATCCTGGCTCTGCTGCAAAGTGAACGCTTGCGTTAACACTTCCACCTGCTTGGCAGCAGATACTAATGTGGCACCAGCACAAAAAAAATTGAGTGTGCAGTGAGACCATGCGAAATTGTGTACTGTGGCTAACGGGCACTTCAATGATGAACAGTGCAGGCAGCAACAAGCACCCTATCTTTTTCTGAACAGCTATCAGATGCCAACCAACTATACGACACATGCTCAGCAGTCACACTGCTGCAGGGCGATCACAAAGCATGCCGATAGGAAACCTTGTCCATATGTGCTGTATATACTGCACCGCATACAAAAGATTTTAGAACTGCCTCTATTTAGGAACAGGCAATGTGGAACATGGAAATCAAATGTTCATGGAGCGCACGATTTGTTCATGTCATGACCGATGGCTTCCTTGGTCATTTGTTACCTTTAATGCAGCCTGCCCACGTACTACCACTCCAAAGATGACCAGCAACACGAGGACGCTGCCAAGCAGGCTCCACTAGCTGTGCACGGTTCACACTTGCCTTCTGCAACAATATTCTGTCCACTCGTTCAGTTCCCCAAATAGCAGAACAGCTTTTAGTTCAGGAAATTAGGATAAGCAGAACTCATGCACAATGGTGGAGCTTGCTTGGCCGGGTGCAATGGAACTCATGCACAATGGTGGAGCTTGCTTCGCCGGGTGCAATGGAGTTGCAAGTCATTGAGTGCAAGAGTACATGGTTTCCCCATAGTGTCAAGGGGCCTTCAGGCGACAATAAACAATGATCAGCTTGGGCTCCGACACCAGCTCAGAGCCACAAAAGGAGGTTGAATAACTTTTAACACCAAACACAGGCGGCCTAGTGTACGAACAGGTGTTCTGGAAGCAAGCATAGTGAGGGCAAAGACTAATGTTCAGCAAGCTAATAGCACACCAACTAGTCGAAAAACAAAATTCAGAACCAAACATGATGTTGACAGTAACGAGCAATGCTAATTCTTAAACACTGTTACACCAACGAGCATGCTTTCTATTAGCCAAAAACATCTCCAGCTCAACTAATGCTACAAAACAGAAAGTGATTAAAATATTCTAATTGACAGCCTAGCAAACGATGCCCAGTCAAGAAAGCCAACAGTGATTGTTGCATCAAAGAAAGAAACTATATGTGTGTGTATTGAAGCTCAGAACAGACAAGAAACATAATTGAAGCTCACAATGAGTTACTTTTAGTATGGCTTACTGCTTCCTTTTTAAAACACCTTCACAATGCAATCACAGGCACCACATTGCAACCGCACAGAGGCCACAAGTTTAAAAAATGTCGTTATACTTTAGAGGGCGATTTTACATAAGGCTCAAAAGCTTGAAAGCTGATATTACCAATTGCGTCTGTTGCTCAATTCAGATTCAGTGATAGAAATGCTTCAGAATGCGAAGTTGCAGAATAGAAGCAATTTAACGACCAACCCTTTAATCCAGCCTGGACCCCTCTGCTGAATGAATCGACATCAAATACTTTTCCCATGGGACCTACGTTATCTCATCTATTAGAAAGACATGGCTAACTTTTTTCTTCCTTTTGCGTACACAAGACAAACTACAAGAAAATATAACAAATAAGACAAGCAGAAAATGAAAACGCCATTCTTGGAAAAGAGGGGACAAAGAGAACACCTTCAAAAGCAAGAAGAAAAGATTGGTTAAAGCAACAAGGCCAACCCATATGCAAAGCACAGTGCACTCTACCCTTGGCAGGGCCAAAAAGAAAAAAAAAAGCCGCACATCAAGTACGGTGTCAAAAGGTGTGGTCAGACCTGGTCCACCCGCTGGAACCGAGGGAAACTCTCGTTGTTCGTCCTCCTCCTGACGCTTTTCATAATGGAGGAAATCGTCAAAGATGGACGTGGTGTGCCGGAAGCCATGCAGGATTTTGAGCACCTGGCGGCCCTTGTCCGGAGGCACCTCCTGGGTGTCCCGCGAGTTGGTCACAGGCTTGTTCTCGTTGTTCTCAAGCCGAATGTGCCGAAGCTGAGAGTTGGGCACGTCCTTGACGTACACCCAGCGCACACGGAACTGCCCCTTCCACTTGTCCTGCGCCCATACCGACGAGGAGGCCGTGTAGTCCACAGGCGACACCATCTCGGCCATGCCACAGAAGTGGCCCGACCCGTTGACGCTAAAGAAGAGCAGCACGGGGCCCTGCGCATCACGGTAGGCAGCGTCCAGCCGCTTGTTGCCGTGCTCCGTCGAGCACCAGATGGAGTACTTGATGGATCGGTGGATGTCATCCTCCGAGTAGCTCTTGATGATGAAGAAGCGCGCCCCTTTCGGCTCCAGATCAAAGTCCTTAGGGTTGTAGTTGTTCTCGAGCCGCAGCTTTTCCAGCACAGGATGCGTGTAGCTGCTCTCGGGAGGCGGCGGTGCCTGACTTGCCCATGGTGCAGCACTGCCGCGTGGCTTTGCACCATTCTTTCCCTCCCAAGTGCCAATGTCCATAGGGTGCTTGCTGGGGGCGGCCGCAGGCAGCAGGGGGCTTTTGCTTTTCACTGCCTTTGGTTTGGCCGGCTGGCTAGCCACCGACGCCCACGACAGCTTCTTGTCACTACCACCCAGCTTCTTGGGGTCCTTGCCGTAGGGCTCCTTGGATCCGGAAAAGTCCTTGTCACCACCCAAGGCCAGGGACCTCAAGCCTTGCTCGAGATGCTTAAGCCCTCTGTCCATGCCTGCCTGGTCGTAGTCACCGCGATAGTACTCCTCCGGATAGCCCTTGCTCGCCGCCGCCGCTGCCGGCTGTCCAGAATTCGCTGCCGTTCCCCACGTCGAATAGTCACCACCACTGCCTGGGAAGAAGCCGAAGCCCTGGCCGTATCCCGCGAAGCTGTTCTGACTGAACATTCCAGCGCCCCCGTCAACATAGTGCTGTGGTGGTTGTTCGCCACCCGCACCCATCTGACCCCCATAGGAGCCAAAGAAGCTGACAGGGTCGCCACCGTTGCTCCAGGCTCCATCACCAAGGCCCTGGTTCAGGTAAGGAAATGACATGGACGCATAGTAGCTGGGGATGTACGGCTCGCCCAAGTTCGATGTCGACAGGTGGGGCTGGTAGGTTGTCTGCTGCTGCTGCGCAGCTGGCTGGGGCTGCTGGTTCTGGTTGCGCCATGAGTCAAACTCTTCATCCTTGACCATGTCCTTCGGGCCGTTACTCACTGCTGCGATGACCAAAGCAATATGAAGCTTTGTTAAATTTGTCACAGCAAGTATCCCAGCACTCAATATCAGGCTAGATGTGTTTTACTACTGCTCTAGTGGCTGAAACACATGCTACACAGCTCACTCAATCGAAAATAAAAGGTGTGCTATTAAAGGGGTTGTAAAACGTTTTCCGATTTTTTTTTTTTTTGCAACGTGTATATTACAAATCACGAGCCTCCAATCCATAACATACATTGTTTCATTACACCGTCTGCATCGATTTACAGTGATAGAGACACGGTCTTGATTTCCCAGCGCCTGTTCCTGTTAGCTCTGCATATGACGTCATCTTAGTCGCCACCATGGGCTCCGAGAGTGGCCACCCATAGAATCCATCAAAACACTGAACCATGGTCCAGCCTTACTTTTGTACAGCGGCACCACATGGAGTCCGACTATTTTCCTACTTTTTAGCTTTCATAAAATCTATTCCTTTACAGCAAACAAAAGTTAACATGTTTACGTTTTGAAATGTCTAGAAGATGACTTCATTGAATACTGCCTATGCAGACAGCAGCATCGCATGGTCGTTTTGAAGGTGCAAGAACACTAGAAACACGCGTTATATGCACACTGAATTTTGCACCAACACATTTCAAGATCTGCATACTGAATACTTACTGAAGCAGTGAAAATTATGACCAGGCAGCTCCATATTCTTTTCATGACCCCTTTAATGCAATAAAGTAGCAGAGATCTAAATGAGTACTACTTAAAGGGACTCTAAAGGCAAATCTGAAGTTAAGTAAGAGTGGAAGATTAGGTCTGTATGATAACAAGTTTGCTGTTCCTGACGAGAATGGAGCAGTTCTAAGCGAGAAAACGACAAAATTGAGAAATTGGAGTGGAGCCCCCGGTCCCACTCTGTGGGTACCTTTCTGAAATGTCAGCACATCCAGAGTACTCAATTACTGCCCCAGATTATCAATTAAAAATGAATTAAATAACCTTTCACATTAAAAAAAAAAACATGCAGCAAGCCACAGGTGCTACTTATTACGACTTTGGAGCTCACTGCACCACTATGTCGGCAGCCGAGGTCATGACATCAACTCTCTGTGGCACGGGGCAATTCAAACCAAGCGGTCTGATTGGGGGGCTTTCAGCGGCAGTTTTTCCATGCAAAATATTCTATTGGTGTGCAGCAAGTGGTGATAGACTCCTACATAGGTAAAAAGTCGATCTAGTCAAACTGAGTATCTCCTTTTACTGTCCCTTTAAGTAGTCACCAGTGAGGAATGTTAGAGCTTCACTAATAAATTATGCTAGGAGATTTCAATACCATCATGCTCAGTAAGAAATGTGCTAAACTGAAGGTGGGTGGAAACACTCCTCCTTCAACTTGCCAACTAAACTGAAGGTGGGTGGAAACAGCCCTTCTTCAACTTGCCACACCCTGTACGCAAAGAAATCATGAATTTTTAAGGCACCTGCGCGACATCTAGGTTAATGTAGAAAAAAAGAAAGGTGCATTCAAAAGTAACCATAATAAGTTAGGTCTCTGTGCAGACCCATGAAAGTACAGTGCAATGAAATATTAAACGTTACTCATTCACAATATAGTTTGCATAGCACAAATTTTATCACCCCTGATGGGTCTTCACTTACTATGCCAGTGCTCAACATCCCTTTGTCTAATGGTAACTGAAAATAGAACTGGTTGCCCTTTTAGTTGGCATTGCAATGCACCTTAGTGTTCGAGGACTACAAACCTTGAAGTTGGATGTTGAAGTTGAGTTGAAGTTGAATGTAAACCCATCTGGTCAGGAGCATACAAGACGACAATTAAAATAAGACGCTGACCACGATAAAAGCAAGACGTTTCAGCTCCCAAACGGGAGCCTTGTTCACAAATGAAGAATCTGTGTGTGAGCAGTCCGGTTATGTATGTTTTAAAGGGACCGACAACCAATTTTTGTGGTACCTGCTTTTATCTGTGCAACTGAAAACTTATCCGGTCATAGTGCCTAATCACCCAGTAGTAACGCCAAAAAATGCCGCGAAACATATAAAATCCGATTTTTTCATCTGCTGACGACTATGGAGTCTTTACAGGCCACAGAGTTGCAAACAGTGGGAGGTGAGGCCGACAGCGATTATAAGGCGGCAATGGGAAAAGGAAACTAGTGAAGCCCTAAAAATAAAGAAATCAATGTTGCGTTTATCCTGCCTATATGTTGCTATGACTTGTGGTCTCACTCGTGAATTCGCGCTGTACACTCCGGTACCGGTTTTGCAGATACGAGAGAAAAACGGCGTGCACACGCGTTGCAGCCTTCAGCGACCGTTCCACGGTTGCGCCACGAAGGCAGCGCCGCTTCTCATGCAGTGTCAACTTATTTGTTTCGTACCTCGTGGGCAGCGCAGAAGAAGAGAGCGGGAATGCTTAATAATATGCGTGCTCTAACTTTGAGCACTAATTATGGTGCGTATAAAAGCATCTGACTATGCACACCAAACCGAAGATGCCATATAGCAGTACAAAGTCTCTACGGCTACACTGCGCGACATACCAGTTTTTCGCAATTTTCAAACGCAATTTAAAAATATAAATTTTACTCAAACCCCATTAAGTATGCTTGAATCTGTCACCATAATTCATGGTTTTTTTTCATTTACGCCAGAATCTAATCGCAGGTTCTGGTCAGTTGTCGGTCCCTTTAAGATGTGGCGTAAGCAACGTGTGTACATTTGGTTACATCTGGCCACAAAATAGATTGGGATAACGCAAGAATTATAGAACGAGAAAAGAACTGGTCATACCGGATTCATCTGGAATCTCTGACAATACAAACAACGACGCACATGCTTAAAGGTCCCATGACACCAAAATTTCAAAGCGCAAGATGCTTGCGTTAATTGGTTTTCATGCATACGAAGGCAACCTTGACCGAGTGTTAGTGGCGAACGTCGCCTCTAAGTAATTTTAATATGGTTTCAAAGTAAGCGGGAATGCTCATCCGAGCTTGCAGCACCTCGCGACATCGACACTAGTATGACGCAGTTAGTAGGGCCATCTGTGACGTTTCACTTCTGTAAGTTGATATCGTGACAGTCACAGAGACACGGGCGCGCCGCGCTATGGCCTCTGAGCATGGCCTCCGAAATCGGCTCTCACAGCCGATCGCGGAGGCCACGCCAAAAGCCGTATTTTTTTGCTTCCTCTCCGTGTTGGTCACTCAAGCGTACATTGTACACACGCTATGATGCAAAGCGGGTGCGGCGAGCAGACGAATTCAGCAACTGGTCTGGCGCTCGCGCTCTCCGCAACGTCACCGAATCTTGAGCTCACGCGATCAGTGCCTGCGCTCACTTCCGACAGCCGCCGCGCTAGCCCCGCGGCGCTAGTTTCTTGCAGTTTTTGGCGCGCGTTTCAAAGCTTCATTAAAACTGAACAAAATTAACGATGCTGTGACTAATTAGACTTCACGCTGGAGAATTTGCCACTCCATGCCGTGATTACAAGACACTATTCTACTCATTAGAACATAAAAGTCCCCAACAAAAAAAATGGCTGTCATGGGCCCTTTAATCGCAATGACGGGAACTTCCTACAAATGTACACACGTTGCTTACGCCACATCTTAAAACGTACATAACCGGACTGCTCACGCACAGATTCTTCATTTGTGAATAAGGCTCCCGTGCGGGAGCCGAAACGTCTTGCTTTTATCGTGGTCAGCGTCTTATTTTAATGGACTTCACTACAAACCTTGACACTACCACCAGTAAGTGCAGTGCAATCTGGTACCTCTTCATTCCACAATAACTGTTTGGTCTAAGTTACAAAGCTTCAAGTATGCCTTACTACAGTGAAATTAGTGCACTCACAAGAGACAGCCATGCTAAGCTCCACGAGAGGCGACACCTGTATGCTTTAGCTAAACTAAACTTCGTTCTAAACTGCACTATCATAACTACACACTTTAGAGCAGTGAGGCATTACACGAGCTTATAGCAGACATCTAGGCAACATAGCCAGAGCAACGAGGCACCTGCAGAAAAACGCATTAAAGGTGTCACAACGAGGCACTAGAATGTGACACGCCTATCACATAAATTGACACGAAACGGCAGATAAACACAGGTTTCTGTATATACGAGAGAACAAGGTGGCGGCCCGCAAGTTCCAACTTGCTACGTCACTGTGCTTTTCACCCATTCGTTATCAAGAGATACGCGTACCGCCAAAAGCCACCGGGAATGCCTACGTTATCTTTACTTCGCGAGCGGCCCACTCTCCCGAAGTCGCGCTATAGGTTGCACGAGACCACATAAGGGCGGCGTTATCGTTGGCGCCCAAAGAAACGCAGCACACCTCGGCTTTGGGGCAACGTCCGCAGTCCCCGTTGCCAGGGTGCTGCCACAACGCTCCGGACGATCGGCGCACCTCGGCGCCGGGCATCGCACGCCGCCGCCATCGCTCCTCCGCCCGCTCAAGAGACCGCGGCGAACGGATGCGGGCGTGCCTTGCGCGGGCGGATCTCTCTCGCGCGCTGCTGAGACACCGACAAGTATTTGCGCGACGACTTCCTACGCGATCCACTCTCAGCGACAAAAAAAACAGCCCGGCTATCGAAGTCTCCCAATACGCGTAAAAGCGGAGTGGGTCGTCGCCTCGCAGCGAACAGCTGGTGGCCCCGCCAAGATGCGCAATGAGCAAGTGCAGGCGTCAAACGCGTCAGTCGGCTTCGGGCGTCCCAACCAAACCCTGCGGTCCAACCGCGCCAGCGTGCCAACGGCGGTCGGCGTCCCCTGCTCGAGGCGCAACTGTTGCGAGCACACAAACTCGAAAAAGGTCGTGGGGATCAACCGCAGCGAACAAAATCGCACCAGAAAAAAGCGAGACGGGCTTTAGGCTTAGAAACGCGTAGCACAACACTGCTGCTTTACGCAGTGCCGCACGTGAGAGTTCGCGGCCGTCGCTGAACTTGTCGGCGTTGGACGAGCGCCTTCACGCGCCGTGGGTGTCGGCAAACAGCTCACACATGTTTTGTACACTATAAGCACGTCTGTCGCTGCGTGGGACGCTCTAACTGCCCACCACACAAACTGGGCGACTCGAGGGCAACAGGCCGCCGTAGCACGCATTCTCACCTGGATTTCCTTGGCTTTTCATGCGTTGCATCTCCAGGAATCAGCAAAACGTGAACGAAACCACGGAAAGAAAAAAAACTGATCGTTCAACTGTCAGCACAACCGCTGTCCCAAAGTCTTCGCGTCCCGAACCCCCACAGAACACTTCAGCAAAAACACGAACGTAGGGAGGCCATCTTGGATGTCGTTTGAACACAGCGAGACATCACACAAACCACTGTTGGCCGTTTTGCTCCCCTTTCGATGACTTGCTAGCGGTGTGGTTGGCTTCTCTCTGGTGTGTCTTGTCTTTCCGGTGATTTTTGCCCGCACTGATCTGCGTATGCAGTCCGCGGAGAGGCTACAATTGTCTTAAAACCACCACATATGAAACACGGGAACAATGGCGGCTCCTCATGTGCCCGACTCCCGCCTGAGACAGTCACGTGAATGCGGACGTCACAGCGTGATGTTATTGGCGATGACGCCTTCGAAATCACCGTTATCTTTCGTTTCTAGAGTGTTCCAGATTTTGCAAGCTCACTGAAAGAAACACAAAACATACAGCACGTTTAAAGGCGCATTAAATGCCGATCCTTGGACAAATCAAAAGTTATCGTGCCAAGCAATTTTTCTTTGATGGTATGGTCATCCTGTTCGGCACAAATGAAGGGATTGTATAATAGTTTGCTTTGGCATTTTTGTCGATGCGCGCTATGATAATTTCTTTTATCTCCGCCACGAGCGGGTGACTATTATCTTTAGAATATGTACGACGTTTCTCAACAGTTATTTCCAAACAGTTTCAGCTATATATTGGAGCAAACTATGCAGGGAGAGAAATTTATTGAAAAGTTGACGTTTGCGAACGGTAAAAATTCTAGCCAACGCGCGAATATAATTCAAGCGCCAAGGTCTATGGACTTTTCAGAAAGCCCAGACAACTATGTTTATCAATTTATTAACGGATTATTAAACTGTCAATTTTAAACTTGATGACATGATATTTGACATTGAAAATGACATGTTTTTGGTTAGCCAGAACTTGGGGCGGCCGCTGCGCCCTGCGGAACCCTCATATCCAATGCGCGTAGGAGTCACGCGGTTTCTTTTTAATTTAATTACCTGTGGCCCATGCCCGAATATTCCTGTCTCGATCACGACCGCATATTCAACATATGGTGCTCACATATCTACCACCGATGACAGGATTTTTATTTTTACCACGTTTTTTTCTTCTTTCGTAACAATAAGCCTCATATATATCAGTTGGAGGTGAATATATCGGCCGGGTGCTGAGCAAGAAAAGCATGTTGCGCCATGAAGAAGAAAAGAAATAAAAACGCCTGCCTTTGATTTCGTAGACTTTGCTGCGCATTTCTCTTCCCAAATATTCAAGCCCCCTTTCCTTCCACACAGACAAGGGTAGCAAACCAGGAGTTTACACTTCCGCTTCAACTGCCTGCCTTTCCCTAATTTTTGTAAGTTGAACTAGTATTCTTGAAAGTATTCCTGAAATCCTCAGGAATAACAAAAAAATTCGCTGTTGCGAAGATATCGTTGTTGTGAAATATGACAGTTCAAAGAAAGAAAACTGTACTGAAAAGCGAAGCATTACTGTAAATATTTTGTTAGCCTGCTTTGGGTGTACCCTTGTTCTGTAGACTATGTACAGCTTCGCTGCCAACAGCAAGTTTAGTAAGTCGCAGCTGGGACGAGTACCCGATTTAGTCTTCAAGAGCGGAACGTATCGTTTCCACATAGCATCTACTGCGGCGATCGATTTTATCCCGCAGGGGTTGTTCTTCTTCTTCTCCTAGCTCTGTAATTTGGCACATACCCAATGCAGGGGATCACCGTATTTTTCTGAGTCTACACGACTTTTCAAGTGTTCATAATTATTAACAACGCACCTGCATAATAAGGTGGTTGTGGGCTTATCTTGGAGGTCCGGTTATCTCCCCGTTTGCAGCCCGCAGAAAATTTCCTAATCGCTCTTTGAATTACTCGCGGTCGCAGGCCTCGGGGACTCAAAGAAGGCGCAGCGCAGCTATTTGACTTTCCTTTGAAAGAGCTTGGCGGCCATATATGCGACGCACAGAGGCCGCAGTTCCGCATTCGCGCGCGAAACAATTTGAAACGAACCATCGAAAACTCACCGGAAATGTGCTCCATCACCATTTTGCGATGGCGATGACACTGCCGCCGCGAATGTGGTTCGGTTTCGTACACAGCTGTAATGCGTAGACCAATTTTTGTGTAACAAAGGTACTATAAATTCGAGTAGACAAACCAACTGCACTCGACAACCAGTGGTGTGGATCCGATCAACCAAAGATTCCGATTTCGGCAAAAAAGCAGCGATGCCGGATTAGACATAATAGCCTGATATCGAGCTGCACGGAGGCGCACACGATGATGGCAACCGACGAACGTGCCGGTGCCTTCCATCGCGACGATGTACGTACGTACGTACGTGTTCAGGGGTAGCACACGTGATGTGGAGTACTGTCGTAACGCGCGCCCGCGACCACCCAAAAGCACGTCGCGCCACCGTCCGCTACGCAGTTGCGCGAACGGCATTCCGCGACGCACCGCCACATGACACCCCCGTCCGCGCTTCAGTGCACGCTACCGGACCACCATGGTAGTTCGCATTATGCGCAAATAATGTGTTACCGACATTAAACGATGGCGATATGTGCACCAGCATGTGCCGTCAACAAGATGGCGGCCCAAACGATGGCGATATGTGCACCAGCATGTGCCGTCAACAAGATGGCGGCCATGACGTTTTGAATATATGGCTACTACAGTGGCTAGAATAGGGAAGTGTGATTACCGCCAAGCGGCGCGTATGGGAGGCGTTGACGCCACGTGGCGATGCATCCGCTAGGTGGCGCGCTCTCCCGCATACACGTCAGGCCGCCCCATGAAATGCGCACTTGTATACTCATCTGCGCGCGTGGCTTCTAGTGTTTTTTTCTTTCTTTTAGTGCAAATTTGTTGCTGCCTTGAAGAGTAAGAGCGCGCTATGCCCGGCAGCCTTAAAACATTTTGACCCCTCCTTTAGCGGCAGCTGCCCGCACTGTAGTGCGGTGTCTTCAGACACCTACCACATGGTGTGGGCTTTCCCTTCCAATCCGGCCATTCCCCCCAACCCAACACGGGAGGACTGGGAGGCGACCCTGCTCGGCTGCCACGACTTACAGGCGCAACAAGCCTTAGTCAGGCGCGCACGGGCGGCGGCTACCGCCACTGGAGTCCCGAACTAGGGAGCTCCACCTAGTGTTTGTGAGGGCCAGCCTTTTACGGCCTGGTCCCAGCATACCTCCTGTCTAATCCCTTACAATAAACGTTTTTACCACCACCACCCGTGAGTTGCTATTTCATATCTAGCTCCGAAAAGTGTAAATACAATGCATAAAAACGACGAAACAGTCGGGCATACACTGTACCCAACTGACCGTCCTTTTTTTTGCTTTTTGTGTAAGCGCTGCACAAATATCATAGACGTATACAAAACATATATCTCAGTCTTTCCTCCTAATAAGTATAGTAGTTGTTCGTTGTGCCGAAAAGAGAGGAAGTATTTCAACAATGCATGAAATTTTTAAAGAGCAGTGAGACCGCGCGCAGGAACAATATTGCGTTCTTCCTTTCAGCAACAAGTTAGTGTCACCCCATATTGACCATTGCTATACATGACAGCGAAGTACAGCCCTTCGTTGTCATTACTATACATGACAGCTTCGCTGTCATGTATAGTAATGACAACGAAGGGCTGTACTTCGCTGTTTGGCGAGGCTGGACGCGCAACTCGCTATTCATTCCCCAGGCTCGTAAGATTATGGGCGTGTATTCTCAGGGACGTGTATTCTCAGGGACTTATGGACGTGTATTCTCAGGGTGTTTCGTTAGAACCCTTCACCACAAGAAATGCACAGGAATTTTAGCCTGCAAATATCTCCGAATGATCCTGATCGAAGTTAAAAAAAAATGTTGCAGAGAGGAATGAAAAACGTAAAAAAAGGAACCAAATGTTTCTGGAAATGTAAAAGCTGAAAAATCAAGGTGTGCAGCACTTGGAGGGCGAATTAAGTTATGCTTTTAGATGAAGTAATTTTGCATATGAAACGAAGAATGAGAACGTTGAAAAATCGGCCGCTCTTCAGAGACAGACGGGAAGCCTTAATGTCCCAGGAAAAAAAAAGAAAAAGAAGCTGCTATTCATCTGTCTCCATGCTGCAAGGTGAAAATTACCAAAATGCATGCTTTAAGATGGGTTTCGAACCCTGAAAGGAAAGGCGCCTTTTCTTGAATATGCTTTACCAACTGTCCCTTCACGAAATACTTCTAAGGCATCCTGTCTGTCGTTCCCCCACCGTCCCGTGTCTATTTGTTCAATACTCCTATGGGTTTTTGAATATGTCCCATTATATGAAAGGCTGTACGAGCATGTATTCAGAAAAGAATTTTGATATAGTGAGTCATGGTGCGGATAAAAATATTTTTTATCCGTTCATAGAAGAATGTAGCCAAATAAACAATTCAAGCAGATGAACATTTAAACAGACGTACCGTTCGCACCACATAATATTTCGGCAGTTCCTTCTCATGCGCCGCGACTATTGATACCGGCACCGCAACACCACTTCGGCTAAATGTCACAAATATCGCTGCACCTGCGATTAAACGCCGTTATATAAAAAGAAGTACGACACCCGAAATAGTCCGCAATAACAAATTTCACGACAAAAAAAAAATCGCTTTACGAACGTCTTTATTCGTATAGAAAGAAGGTGAGGATCAAGCTTCAAAGGCTCGTTTCCGCACAAAAAGAGAAAACAGAGAAAGAAAACAAAACAAAAGGAAGAAAAGAAAAGCGGTATAGATGTGCAAGTTACAGAAAAAAAGAAACAGAACGAACGCTGCGGCGTGTAAGCGCGCGTCACCAAACTCGGCCTATGTGTTTTCTACGCGGCGAGCAGACGATTTCGCACCGAGCGAACGTGTAAACGGGTTTCAGCGCCCCCTGGATTTCCCTTTCCCGCGCATCGCGGAGTGGCGTCAGTGCCGGCGGCGCGGTCTGCACACTTCCCTCTTCTAGCCACTGTAATATGGCGATGCCCACGCAAGCGTGGCATCCTTTTGCGAATTTAAGTGGGCAAAAGTTGAATTTAAGTACATTTCTTGAACTTAGTTGGAGTCCAACGGGCCGACAAATTTCGTTATCGCGAGATGCGGAATGCTTTCGTCGGGGATATTTTTGTGACATGCTTAGTTATTGCGCGAATTTCGTTGTTGCGGGATTTCGTTATCGCAGGGTTCAACTTATCTCTTTCCCGCAGGGGGGTTTAGCAGGAAGTGCTGCCATAAAAAATTATCAAAGTCATGCAGCCCTTCTCCTTTTTTTTTTTCTTTTTTAGTAGTCGAGCTACGGCTGTATTTTCGATCACCACCGGCACCGTCTTCAACTTTACAAGAGTTGTGGCTACAGGACTATACGTACAGTATTTAATGCATCTAACTTAATACAAGAATTAGCAGCTGGCATTGTGCTATAACCACACGTTACAGGCTACAAACATCATCCAGAATAGATTGTTGGGCTAGCTGGTCCTGTATAACTTTAAATTCAGCCCATGCACGTGCACACACACACACACACACACACACACACACACACACACACACACAGGACAGGCTGCAGAGAATAGAGATGAGGTCAAGCACTTCTTTATATGTGGCCTTCTTAATTTTTACACTAAAGTTCTCAGATGCAAACGTCTGACCTCTTAGCTGTCTAGAGAAAGTGAAAGTTTACTGCCAAAAGCGATCGTCAGACATTTATGGCCAATCCCCCGTAGTGGGCAAGTGCCATATATCAAGGAACAATGCTGCCCCTACTCAGTCTCCTGTTGGACACAGATGTGTTGTTTCAGCACAAACACGCTGGATCATTCTGGAGAGTTGAGGTATCCCGCCGACCTGTGGAAACGACCTCAAACAGAAGCAGAAGAATGATACTCAAAAAAAAAAAAAGGAAAAGAAGAAGAAGAGGAGAGAGGGAGGAGGAGGAGGAGGAGAAAGGAGGGAGGAAAGACAGGGAGGTTAGCCAGTGCTGAGACCGGCTGGCTACCCTGTGCAGGGGAAGTGGGAGAGAGGGAGGGATTTCAAGCTGACATGCAGGAGCATTGCAGATCTCACACTTGCATAAATTGAGCCTGTCAATCCTATGATGGTATCAGCCTAACCTCGTTATAACATTGTCATGGGGAGCATAAATTATTTTGTTATGCCCAATATTCGTTGTAAAAGTAGATATAAAAATGGACTCTACTAAATCAGCAGTCTGGCTCATGCAAAAATCCTAGATACAGGTGTGTATTATTATGGGCTTCATAGCCGTTATGAACGGGGCAGTTCTTACCAGTCTTCTTGTGGTGCCCCTTGTAGTGAGCCTCCTTGTGCCGCACTCACTGCGCTGGATGGTTGATACCTTGCAACTTTTTCAGAAATGTTGTTGTGTTTGTGAATTGTATTTCAGTATTTATTATGCTTTTTGTTACCTTTAGAATTTTCAGCCTTGCGCGAGCCAAATATTTCGTTACAGCCGATATATCGTGGTGGCTCTCTTTTAGTTTCATTACAAAAGGAATAAACATTACTGAAATGAAACATGACTAATTATTTGGTTTGTTAGTATATGGTTCACCATGACTGATAGTTCACTACATAAGTGTCTGCAATAACGAGGTTCAAAGGCAACAGATCCTTTGTTAATGTGCACTTCGCTTATGGGATGTAGTGGGTCAAAGGTTTTGAGAGTTCGAATCATTTGCTGGTTATCTGGACACACCGGCCTTTTTTATAATGAAATGGCAGGCACATTGGCAAGGATGTTGATAGACGGCCCTACCTATTCATTATCTTCCTGTACCAGCTTTTATCATGACAATATTTCAGAGGCAAATTATGCTACCATAATTCTATACACACTTTATGCGAAATTCTCAATATTTTACAAGTGTGTAGATAGCAAATTAATGTGGTACTGTTTCGTTTCATTTCTACCTATTTTCTCAGGTTTTCGTAAAGGCGTTAACAATGCCATATATAAATTGTTAATATTGTATTATGAGAGATGGACACATGGTGGCCATTATTATGCTCTACGATAGATGTCTCCCACCCCAACACAAAACAAAATTATGATTCAAGATTCCAGTGGCTATAAACTCCTTTATTACCTTATTGACATTCTGGAAAAACACTTCATCATAGAAGTCTTGAAGCTGCAGTTTCTTGGCTTCACTGTCGCATAACATAATAAAATTTTTATTTACACTGGACTGGTTTGACACTGATTTTGCTTTCTTCGCAGTGTAGGAAGATGGAATGACCAAGCAATATTAAAGTACTATAACTTCTATGAGCTCAATGTCCCAGGGTGGATTGAAGGTTGCGCACAGCTGCGGGTGCTCCCATCCCCTGGTAGGTTGCTTTCACTGCACAGTGCTCGCACATTCTTTAAGCCAGCTTCCCCACTCGTCAAGCCAAGATAGTTACACCGCAACACGTGACATAGTGCCAATAATCCTGTAGGGGGTGATCCCGATGGAGAGGATGTGCGGGACCATGAACAATGGCTATCTCTTTGGAGCGGCTTGCGCGTGACGGTGAGCTTTGCCAGGACTATCCTGCTGCACTTTCGTGTTCCAAGTACGCCTCGGTTTGAGAGATGTGACCAATATAATTTTAGACACGTCCCGCAAACGACATAAGACTTATATTTATGGCAGGGCGAACTTCACTCACTCATTGTCCTGGAGATGAACAGAGTTGACATCACATCTTGTTACACTGCTATCCTGTTTGATTTGGCTAGAGGGCTTACTATGTAGAAGATGCAAATAAATGCCCTCTTATTGGTTTGCGCTGTGCAGTTGTTTTCTGAGCCCGAGACGCTAGACTTTCCACCAAATTATTTTCCTTATATATTTTATCTATTGCAGTTGCTATTTTAAATGCTATATTCGTCACCTTCTTCTTTGTCTAAGCTTATATATCCCAATTATAATAAAAAGTGTTACCCAACAACAATGAAAGCCTCCTTGCTTCTATTTTGGTCATTTTATTATAAATTATCCAATTCTAAGGCAACCCCCCCCCTCCCCCTTTCGCTTCTCCATTTCAACTAAATGAAAAGGAGCTCCCATTGAAGGTATTATGGTGCCATAATATGAAATAAGCAATATGATTCCTGGGATCAACAATCACGACAGTGACAACCTGCAACTGGCTTCAAGAGAATTGGTAGGAAATGGTAATCCGTATGCTTTATTGATCCTTGCACACATATTTAAAACTTGTTGAGACACTGCAGCAAGAGGTCTCTGAGCTGAGTTCGAACAGCATCGTCACCTTCACAAAACACATGCGTAGAGTGCTCATCCACTTGGATGATCGTGTCTTCGTTTGGCTGAAGAAAGAGTGAAAATTGAACGATCAGAACACCAATTCCGACAACTAAGTGCAACTGCACATCAACCACAATGCCATATTCTACTTACCAAATGAACAATCATCCCGGATGCAGTGTTCTCCACCTTGACATCAGTGAATCCAGCCTGCACAGCATTTGAAAGAGAGGGAAAAAGACACATACTAGTACATACACAATATGCAATGCTCAACTGTTGAAGGAAGAGAGATGACTCTCTGACCACAGCCAACCACTTGACTTCCTCAGAGCTGGAGTGCTGAAGATAAAGTAACAGGACTGCCACAGGTTTGGGGTGCCTAGTTTCATTACAAGCCCTACAAGTAGTATTATCTTACACATTTAAGTGAGCCTGCACTTGCCACGCGACTTACCTTGTCTAGCTTCCTTGCAAACTCAGTGACGTCCAAACTTCCCCAAGTGTAGATCTTTGGAGGAGTCTGGCCATTCCACTTCTTGCTTCCACTCGGTTCTTTCTGCAGGGGCTACAAAAGACGGAAGAGGAAAGGAGCAAAGAGTGAACATTAAAAAACTGTTTGTGTGATTGCTGCCCTGCTATAAAGAGGCCACGATGAACACAGCATCGCTTGCACAGTTAGATGTACTGTTATACCATGCAAATGTCTGTGTAAGCCAGTGTCTCGGAATTTTGTTTGCCGAGACTAAGTGTTTGGCCAGCCTGTCTTGTAAAGAGGAGGGAATTCTTTGCTTGTTGATACAAGGGTACCTGAACACATGTGCCTGTGCTGTTGCAATAAAAAATAAAATAAATAAAGTTTTGAATAAAGTGGGCCTCTAGAAATTAGTGTAATGGCAAAGGAACACACATTGGACATGCTACAGCAAGACATAGATGGACCAGAAGGATGCATACACCATGTGGAAGGCCAAATAATTGATTGATTTGTGGGGTTTAACGTCCCAAAACCAGCTCTGATTATGACAGATGCCGTAGTGGAGGTCTCCGGAAATTTCGACCACCTGGGGTTCAACGTGCACTGACATCGCACAGCACACGGGCCTCAACATTTCGCCTCCATCGAAATGCAGCCGCCGCGGCCGGGATTCGATCCCGTGACCTTCGGATTAGCAGCCGAGTGCCATAACCACTAGACCACCGTGGCGGGGCGTGGAAGGCCAAATAGAAGAATAGGAAGGTGTAAATTAGGATGAGGAGCATTTTGCAAATTTGTATGAATTTTAATTATGCAATGTCAGGTGATGCATGGCTATGGTTGTTAGCTATCTCAAAGATGTCACTGCATAAACTAATTGTATCAAGCCATAAAACTGATCCCATCATGTTGTGCAATAAGTGCTTGCAGCATATTTTCGCACAACACTTTCACATAATTTCCTTCATTATGCTTGGTGCCACTCAGTTGCCTTTCAGTCATCTGTTAAATATTTATTACTGTTATGCCATCCTGTACAAGATTTTGAAACCTATAACCATGTGTCTTTTCTTCATAACAATTGTCACCTTTCTCTTACACAGTAAATGAACAAAGGAAGGAAGACATATCAGTGGGCAAAAGTTATGGTATTCTACAACCTCTGAACAATAAGGTGAAACCTACCTTGAGCATGCAGCGGTTGTTATTTACATGAAGTGCACCGGTTAGAGTTGCAATGCCCAGCCCACACTTCACTTCCACAGGCACTACAGACTCAGCCAGCTGGAAAAGTAACATCAAAGGATTTCTTACATGGTGTACACAATTACACTGCAAAGCTACCGCTTCTGATTACACAGTGACAGAAACACAAACAGGATGACCTGAGGCAGGTTAATAATTGGAGCAGATACAAGAATTCAGAATGCACACGGTTACAAATATGCAGAGAAAACACTACCTGATCTCTTAAAACCATTTATCAAACATGACGTGGAGATAAAGAACTAGGTCCTACTACTACCTCGGCAGTCATTTCAATTCGCTGGTATCTCCGCTGCACCGGAATGGGGACAATGCTGCCACGTGTGTAGGTTTGCACGTCGCAATCCTGTATAAAAAAATTCAGAGCAAGGAGTCAGGGTTACATGGAATCATGATGGAAGCACTATTTACAGCTGTCTGCTACTGACATTATGCTTTCATACTGAGTAATGCTGCACTAGTCTTGGCAGACTAAACTAATACAGGGCGTTCACGAAACTACTGAAGCTTCGGTGAAGTCTTGGTTGGATTGAATTACAGCAATTTTTAGTATCAATAATGACAGGCTTGTCACTGGTGCCATTTTTGTTGCACACTTGCGTTTAGCCTGCACACAAGCTCTTATTAAAGTTTACCGATAAGACCAAATAGAATCCAGTAAACACGGTACGCTTGTACAGACCGCTTCGATGACAAGGTCACTGCGGTGTGGCTGCAAGGGGGGTGGCAATGTATACTGCAGCGGTAGAACGAGGTTTGTCGGCTTCAGGTCGCGGATGAGCTTGTTGGCCTGTACAAAGCTGAGACTCGTGTCGATGGGGAAGCACAAGGCCTGCAAACAAAAAAAGGAATGCTGAAAGCACATGCTCCATACACCCTTTGATAAACAGCCTGACCGCTTGCAAGCACAGGCCCTGAAAAGCCCCTGGTTTGGACTACACTGACATAGCTCGAAAAATGTAGCAAGCAATATTCTCAATGTCGAGTAGCGGGAGTGCAGTAAAGCAGAACTCAGCTAATTTCCAACATTTACATTTTTACCAGTGCACAGACACAATTTGGTGGTTAAACACTGCTGTAAGTCCAATACAAAACTGTGTCAGTCCTGAGTCGTCATGCACTTTGCTTCATCTGAAAATGTAAAACAAGACCTTCACTGCACTGAAACAACTTAGAAACGCAATTACATACCAATGTGGTTGACTGATCAAGCATATAGCCAGTGACTACACGCTTGCTGCTGTTATTCAGATTGTGGAACCACTTGTAGAGGTGACAACTCGCATCTCACCATTGTACTCACTGTATGACAGATGTAAAATGCCTCTACCATGCTGCACTACGAACACCACTATCAATTGTACGACGTCTACATCTCATTTAACAACTATGGATAATGTACACATACACATGTGCATGCATACGCTGTGCACACCAGAAAAGAAAGGCTGTAAGTGTGCATGTGTGGTTGCTACGGATATTACGTTTCCAACCATCACGCATGGAAGGCACAGCCGTTTCTAACGCCATTCATGTAGCCATAGGAGGTCTCCTTGTCAGTTTCTCTGAAACATTGGGACTGCCTTCTGTAATATGCTAACCACGTGATTCAAGTGAACTGTTCACTTGAACCACGTGGTGAATCATGTTCAGTGAATCGCGCGTCAAGTCAGGTCAAATAAAGTAAACTTGACTTGAACCGACTTGACAATAAAGAGACATGCGGTTCTCACTCACAAACAGCTGGCTTTGCCTATCAGCGACTACAGAGTAGCAGCGAAGCTTCATCCATGCAAGGCATATGGCAGTGAGAAAAACAGATTTCCTTGTAGATTTTGAGTGGTTGCACTTCCGCCAAAATTATTCATATGTACACAAATTTCAAGAACTCTTACAAGATGAAAAATGCTGCAGTTTCACCTGAAAGGATGGCTTTGAGAGCAATGTTTATTCTACAATCGTACAATCACGATTGGCAGTGCTGCTCAGTTATGCTTTCATTTTTGCTGCTACGGGTATACACACACACACCGATGGAACATCAGTAATTACAGGCTAGTTTGCATGTCATTGAATCATGCACATTTCATGCGGATATCAGCTGTGTAATGTGACTTATGTTGTGTAAATAAGTGCCTAAACAGTGTATACTGCAAGCTCTTTGTCCAGATCTCCAGAGAGCCCATTACTAGAGGTGTGTGAATATTCGAAATTTCGAATAATTTTCGAATGGCATTTGTTATTCGATTCGATTCGATTTGCACTCTACTTTTACTATTAAAGCTATTCGTTCGAATAGTAGGTTGGTAAAGAAGTTGGTAATTAATGGGAAAAAATGTGCTGTCTCATGACAAGTGGCCCATTCCTGCAAGTAGTGCGCTTTGCCGCATAACACTGGTGTAACGCGGCGGAGCTAACACCAGTGTGCTGTGACGAATACTCGCGTATTGCAGCAAAGTCAACACTAATGTGCTGCGGCGAAGTTACCTCAGCTTTCTGTTGCACAGTTTAGTGTTGGACAGTTCTTCAGGACTTTGGAATGGCACTGTGGGCACACACATCAGGAAATAAGCTTTTTGCCATGTTTAGCAGTACATTTCTCCATCACTGAAAAGGCTGGGATCTCCAACCAAAGGTTGTTGTTAAAAAGGACGACGTTTCGCCTTCTGTACGGAGGCCTTGTTCACTGCGTGGAAATAGCAAAACCCAGTGCTTAAGTGTGTTGCAGTAATAGCCCCAGGCATATTGCGTATGTAGGCGGCAGATTACCTGCATTGTGGTTTAGTGTTTTTTTTTTTTCTGTTGTTTGGATTATCAGGGACCTCCAGATAATGACGTGACAACCAATTCTTCTCTTTCCCGATGACTGTAGCTTCTTCCTATGCTATTTCGTGTCTCCATAATTATATATGGTAGTATTAAGAAATATTCAAAAATTATTGGCACTTGAACATAAATATTTAAATTCGCTTCGCACTCAAAATTTTACTATTCACACAGCTCTACCAGTGACCTTAACTTTCTGTCATTCCAAAACTGGTTTGACTCTACAAAGACCAACACAAATAAAAGCAACAGGTCACTGTCTTAATGCTATTTGTAGCTGCTGCAAAGATACGGTACTAAATGAACTCTACCATCACTCCATTTTAGAGAAATAAGGAAGGAAACTTCTAACAAAGTGGGAATGCAAATAATATGATTGCATTTTTATGGCAAGGACTAGCTGTAAGCAGTGTTTGCCAAACCAATATACTAAAGAGAACAAGCTTATTGAAGATTCAAGGGCACAAAATCAATATGAAACAAACACAACTAACCTTCATTGCCATAGGCTGAAACGGTGCAATTGCTTCTGCCAAATTGAAGTCGGGTTCTACAAAGGAATTGAGTCAAAGAAAATGAGCAACTAGGTTTCCAGAATGAATTTTGCTCCCTCACGAATTGGCCGACACACCTGTGAATATGACGACGTTGTTTGGTGACGGCCCCCAGAGCTCCATGAAGTGAACCACATCACCAAATCGAAGGGATGGGTGGCCGGCGAAGACGATGCAAGGGGTGTGAAAATCAGCAGTGAACCCTTCAGCTATTAAGAAAAAAGAATAATAATAATCAGAAGTGTGTAACAGGACCAGAGACATCAGCTTCTTGAGACTATATTATACTTCACATGAATAACGCTACAAAGAAAGAAAAAGCTGAATGAAAAAGAACAGAGAAAGAGAGACACATCACCTTTGATGCTGGAAAAGGGTTTTAACCGGCCACCCCGTACCAACTGAGCATGGGGGAATGGCTCTTCAGGAATGTAGACCTTTGCCTGCTTGGCTGAAGAAAGCCTAGGTATTCAAAAATACAGAAATAGTGAATCAAGAAGAGCAGGCACTAAACGTAAATTTGCATGACCATAACATGCACTTCTCTTTTCTATAGAAAGCACACCATCTATGATGCTCAAGCTTCACTGGCAGACACGCCAGTGTCACCAGCATCCAAAAATCGAAACTTGCTGCTTTTAAGTAGAATTCTGCACACCTCATCCCCCACTACATGAGGACTGATTAGCCTAGAGTACATCCAGTGCACTATAGCTTATACACTTTGATAAGCCAAGTTACCGTATTTACTCGCGTAATTTGTGCACTTTTTAGAGCTTCGCGGTTTTAGAGCTCCGGAAAGGGGGTGCGCAAATTACGTGGATATTTCGCGAACACGCTTGAAATAACGCGTAATATAATGCAACTAGCGCAGTAGCTCTTTTGGATACGATCTCACGTAACACTGTAAGAGAATACGGCTACTCCAGGGACATTTTTCGCAGTCCCTTCACGTTGAAAGCACAGCACGTAGAAGTGTTTACGAGCCGCCCGCTGCTGGCTGCCGAGATAGCGCGCGCGCCAGAGCTATCTCGGCAGCATGCGATTGCTACGCAGCCGAGCGACACTCCCACCCTCCTCCCCCCCGCCTGGCGTCTTTTCATGCTCGTTAAAGACGGGCGGGGCCTTTCCTCCCCGCATCGACGGCAGGTGTTCCGATCGGGTTGTGATGTTATCACATCCGCCCTCCAAGCGAGAGATAGGCCGGGCTTGTTTGATCTCTGCTTCAGCCGTTTTCATCGCCCCACTCGCATGCTTTTATTCTGGCGACTGTACTTTGGGCTTCGGGGGGCTTCTGGAGAAAAGAATCGGAAAAAGGGGCATCGCACTCGCACTCGAGCATATGACTGCTCTCGCCTGCACAGCGAGGGGCGCGGCCGCGCGGCTGTCTGTCCGTGCGTGTGCGCCTGCAAGCTGGGAACGGGGAGCGCAAAATATGCGAGGAATTTTTTTTTTGCAAAGCTGGCTAAATATTAGGGGTGCGCAAATTATGTGAGGGCACAAATTATGCGTGTAAATACGGTATATAGCGGGCATCATCTTACACGTGCCTCATTTTAACAGGCCTACATTTAAGAGTTGAGTTGGTCTAGCAAGATTCTGAGTTGAGGTCAATGAGTGACAAAATATTAGCAGCAGAGAAACGTTATGTTAACTATCAGCCTAACGAGGTGCAAGATAACTCCCATTTGCCTGCCAAGACGAGTGGGAGAATCGAAATCTACTGTATGCATTTCACGTATACAAGACATTTGCAGACTAATGGTGCAAGTAAAAATATTGAGCCTGAGCGTATCAGAGTATAATTCAATGGGCGCATGTAATAAGAGAGTATGCCGCACCATTTTTCTGAATCTGAAAACTGTGATCACAACACGAATAATCAAAAGATAAATGTCTGAAACTACTGTACTACAGTTAGATCCAGCTATAATAGAGCTGCAGAAATAATAAAATTTTGGGTGCTAAGTGAATTTGAATATTTTTTTTAATAGTACCATGTTAAATTACAGAGAAATGCACTGCTAAATAACATGTGCAAAAAAAAAAGCACATTTACTGCAAGACTAGGTGTACTCCCACAATGTCTTGCCTAGAAAAAGAACAGTCAAGTACTGAAGAATAAGGGTGTGAAACTTTCGCTTCGAAACTTTAGTATTTGAACTATTCAAAGTTTGCAATTATGGGACAAAATATGCAGCGTCTGGTGACAAGTGGCCCATTCCCACATGTAGTAGGCTTTGCCAACTAACACTTGTGCACTGTGGCAAAGTCAACTGACGGCAATTCTTGTACTGAGGCAAAGTTAACATTCAAGTACAGTGCATGAACATTAGCTTCGCCGCGGTACACTAGTGTTATGCAGCAATGTGAACTATACGTGGGATTGGGCCACTTGTCACCAGACATTGCATATTTTGCTCCTTCGTTGCAAGCTTTGAATAGTTTGAACAGTCAAATTTCAGTGCAAATCGAATCGAATGCTGTTTGGAAAATATTCGAATACATGCACGCCCCTAAGATACAATAACCTCAAATATAGCAAAATTCACTACATAACAAGGTATTTCACTTTTATAACTTCATGCCCATATAGGACGACACATCTTTAACTTGTCTATCTGCAATTTCACAATAGCTCATCTGATACAAGTGCGATTAAAGTTTCTCTTCTGATTCAGACAGACATGTTAACACAACATCTATACAGACCAACCCACTTATAGCAATATTGAGGTGCCATGAAAATTACCATTGTTATAATGGTTAATTATTACAACAGGGTTGTATACAAGAAAGCTGCATATAGGGGGACCCCACAGCTGTTGTGTTTGTGTGAGTGGGGGGTGGGGTAAGGAGGAATGGTTAAAAGCCCCTTCCCACACTCTGTATGCTTCACAACATGACAATGCGCACAACAATGGCCAAAGATAACACCCTGAACCAACCCTAAGCTGCACTGAGAGAAATCCAGAACACTAGTTGATGTTCCTCAAGGTGAGCTTTGAAACCACTGTCCTCTGTTACTTTCTTTTCAGGGTCAGGGATTATGTTTAGGAGGGTGGCAGAATGAAACAGGGACAAAGAGATCATGGAGGTAAAGCTGGTTTATATTGTATGACAGTGGGGCAGCTTTTTGTTAGAGGGGAACAGCAAGTGTGTGGCAGCCATAGTTAATTTTCTTTTCGAAGATCTCACATTCTACTACCTCTAGGTGCCAACACAGGAACACAGGACACGCCCAGCAGCCAGACTTCATTGTTATAACCAATAGTGGGGGGATGGGGGCGTTGTTGTAAGAGGGTTAGTTCGCCATAGAAAACATACAAAAGTTGGTGCTGATCATTGTTATAACTGATATTGTTATAAGTGGGTTCAACTGTATATATGCAATGGTTCCCAATCAAAGTCATTAAAAGGTCAGCACTTGTTCTTGTCAGGTCCCTTTTTCACTGCCTCCTTTTAGAAAAGACGGAGAGCATACATGCAAGTAAGAGTCTACAGTTGGTATAGTTTTGTACTTTGTGCAAACCCATGCCTTGCACTAGCACACAAGTTTGTGCTTTTGTTGTTGCCATGTGAATTCACAAGCATGGGTAGCCATAGAGGTGGTAGGGCAAAGCACAATAGGCTCGTGCTTATCTTGCAAGTGAATCAATATTAAGGAAACGGATGTCGCTGCCAAGGTTGTTATTTAGGTGATCTTGACTGACGAGAAAAACGGACATCGCAGCTTGTTTCAAGCTATTAGAGAGCTCGCTCTCTGTTATACTGAAGTTTAAAGACGTTGATATAAGAAAAAGGACAAATTCTCAACAGAAGCAGCTGGAATTGGCACCTTTACCGCAAATGTTTCCTGTCGGTGGTTGCACTGGTACCACATTTATTTTATTTAAATAAATATGGTACCAGTGGTACCAGGCCTTTTATTTAAATATTTAGCTGCCTCAGCCAGGTGCTGCACCACTACTACATCCATAAAATCATGTGGGTGTTCTGAAATAAAGCCAACTTACAAGACATCTGTTGAAATAATGCACAGTAGTGCCAAAAAATTTTGGAATGCCATACCAAGTCACATAATGCATGTGTGATGCAAGCAATGATGAATTGTGGCACAGTGAACGAGGGTGCCCTGATTAAGTTTGTCACCACACTTTCACGCAATCTTAAACTGAAGCTCTTTTTCTTTTGCAGTGGGCATGAAACAAGTTTTGACAGAGTGCATTCATTGGATTGAGTGGAGCGCAGTGTCGTCCTGCTCAACGAAATGCTCAATGCTTTGGCAGAAAGATGTGGCAGCAGCAGTGACTCCCAACCAGACATTGTGATATTTATTTCTGCAAGGGCTGGAAACATTTATGCAAGTAAATGGCAAAAACATGAAAAAAAAAAAGCGCAGCTCTGTTCTTTATATATTGGTGAGAGCCCTTGGATAGTGGTGTTTACCCACCATTCAGCAAGTATGGACGAATATGCGAGGGAATTCTCAGCCACGGGCGACAAGAAGTACATGGGCACATTGACCTGCCCAGTAGTCTCCAGGTGACCAGAGAGGCACTCGAAGAGGTCATAGGTGACACCTGATGGGTAGCAAGGGATGAGCACATTGCCTCCCATCTTGACAGTCATGGCTGAAAAATCACACAAGGACTACATTCAGGAAATGGCCACGTGTGCATTCGGCTTAACAAGGTGGACTGCAACATACGGAAAGCATGCACGTCAATGACAGCAAAAGCCAGCTCACAGCCCAGAAAAAAAAAATTTAGGATAGATACAAATGAATTATGCGTGCCTAAAATGCTGTTTCGAAATTATAGCTCTGTGTGTAATAGCCATAACTTCTTGCAATTTTTCGACACAATGTTGTTGTAATGTTTCAAGTTCACAAGGAGAAATTACTTTTATGGATGTGGCTCAGCCCATATAGGTAAAATGCCAAACCAATGCATTTGCTGCCGGACTTCGTCACGTGTAGAACGAATGCACAAAACAATAGTACCATACACATTTCTAGATGTCTAGCAGCTGCCTACTCCGAGAAAAACGTATGGTTTACAGCAAGATACATATTACATACGAAAGTGCACAACACTTGTCACCTCTTTCTGTGCACTTTGAGTCCATCAAAGGATCCCCATGATGTCATTTTTGACACAGCCCTACCCTCTATAACACGTACTACCAATGACATGTCTGATACTGCTTTTGGTCAGCGTTTCCCATGCCTGCTCAATGCTGCAGAGGTAAGAAGGTTTGTGTGACAAGCACTAACAGAGCCATATCCTAATTTTTTCTTGTAAATTTGAGGAAGATAAAAGTTATACTGCCACAGTCCAACTGTGCACTCACCTACTGTGATGCAGAACTCTCCAAGCATGGTGTCTGGGTTGGCCAATGGCGTCTGCGTCAAGCTGGTCAGGATAAGTGCGTCAGCATTTCTTAGGGGTCCGTGCTCAATGGGCTTTGGGTGCGTAGTTAATGTTGACGAACCCGACATGTACACAATCTGCGTACAGATGAGAGGAACTTGTGAGACCAACTATACTTTTGCTTTGACAGGTCATAACACCATACAAAGGGAGAAAAACAAAACAAAACAAAGCAGGATGCCCAACTCTCCTGTCAACAGGCCCTTCGTCCACCACTACGATATGCGACATAGAGGCAGTAACCTTTCATTTCTCAGTGACAGGCAGTAGCAGCACCCATTCTGTGCATATGCCTTTATAGCAGAGCTTGTTTTCTGGGATCACTTATAGAACCCCTTCATGAGATATCACAACACTAGCGCTTGAGGTGTTCATCCCTTTACAGTACACAGATGTCTCACAGTGCGGTAAATGTGCTAAGCGTGCCAGAAATACTGTCACTTGTTGGTGGCCAGAGTTTCATGAAATCTTGCATGAATTATGGCCCAATACTGCCCTCAGAAGCCACTTCTTTATTCTTGCCAGTGTTGAACATGCATGTGTGTAGAGGCAGCTGCTGTCAATGGTTGTCCCCATCGTGTGTCCTCTAGTGTGTCTAGTGCATCTCACTTGTTTGTGTGACCATACTATGAATCTGAACCAAGTAGCCTGGTTACCTACTCTCTGTAATTCTGTTCCCCTGCCAACACTAGGAACATGTTTGTCATGCAATAATTTAGATGCAGTAACACCTGAAGCAGCACTGAAAATCGCAGATCCGTTGTGATCAGCACTTCTGTGCATAGTGTAATGAGACCACAAGCACATGTACAAGGGTATATTTACACCCTAAGTGCTACATGGAAATAGGAGAAACAAAGTTGAAAAGCAGTGGATATTGAAGGCAAAGACTATGGAAGGCAAAGACTACTGAAGATGTAATGGTGGTTACATGCATACATTGGTACACCTGCTCCCCTCTACTGACCCACGGAATAATTCAGAGCCATTAATAAGCCATGACAATCCAAGAAGCCATAAGCATTAGCGGAGTATGGGGCACTTCGTGCTGAAGCTGTCCTGCCGCCCCGCACGATGCGGCAGTAGCTCCATCTCTCACTGGGAGGGAGAGAGGGATAGCTCAACCTCATCTCTCTCTCTCCTCGTTGCAAGGAGTGTAGCGTCCACGCAGTGCGGTCATTAATGAGTCTGAAGCACGGAGTGGTCGTTAATGAGTCTGGATCCGCTTAAGTCGAAGTGCACACAAGTCTGGCAGAACAGGAACGACATCCGGAAACGAAACAAAGAACGCAGCGCTGTTGCCAAACACTGCGAGACATTCAACCACAAAATTAACTTCGCCGGGATGACCATGCTTGAAAGCAAGCACTGGAGGAAAAGATCCTTGATACACCCAGAGAACAGCACAACATGTGAACCGTTACCTGGGGATCCTCACTACTGTGTAAACGCACAGCCCGGGCTCGACATGTGATTTCCACGCTGTGATTTCCAGCGTGTGATTTCCACGCGGAAGACTATAGGGTGCTGCTGCTACCTGGCCCCAAAACACTGTGTTTTCTCAACTTGCACTTTGTTTGGAATGTGCTATTTTATTTCTGAGTTATGTCATCCCAACCAGACAGACATCTGTCAAATGTTCACCTTGAAGTGTGACAGAGCATTTCACCCAAATGATTCCAAGATTCCAAGTCCAAGTTGTGGGGAAGCATGCGCACCCATTTCCTTCCCTTAACGTTGGCGCGAGCGCTCAGCGGCGACGGAAGCGGAAGGGCCGCGCTGGTAGGTGACGGATACGTCCCGGCCGTCCTTTCCGTCCCGTTCTGCCTGTTGAATGCCGCGCGCCAGCCCGAGATGTCCTCGCAGGGTCAGCTGACTGTCTCTCTGCGAGGGGGAACTACCGCCCTCGCAGAACAGACGGACAGTATAAAAGGAGCACTGGTCAGTGCGCCTGCTCTCTCTTGTGCCAGCGGTGACCCCTGAACCGACCTGACCCGCGAGACCGATCAGCCAAGGAGTAAGACTACCCTTTCTTTTCATTTTTTACGTATAGAGCGGAATATCCCTCTACGTAGCGAAGTGTACGCGGTATTGCTCGTACAGCAATAAAGTGTCGTTTACTTTGCTTGGCCAGTTGCCTTATTCGCCCGAACCCGCCGTAGCTGTGAGCACCACGCTACGGGAAGGGTACGTACACGTGCACGGAACGACTGCGTACGGCTGGAGCCGGAGTTAATCTTCAGAATCAGCCGTGCATAGTGCGTTGTAAACCCTTCATCTGGCGCCCAACGTGGGGCCAATTTGGCAACTGGGTTAATTTTGTTGTTGCGAGCGAACGTCGACTCGCCGGCAAGTTTTGACAATATCGGGCATGTCGGAGTTCCAGGATTTGTTCATGTTGTCTGATGTCGCGGTGCAAAATCAGGAGCCTATTGCTAACGCGGAAACGATGTTTGGACTGTCCGACAGCGTGAATTTTGGTAGTTCCATGCGGAATAGCCAGGATGCCGCGGCGACCGCGTGGGCAGGGATTAGGCCTGATACGGCGTGCACGACTCCGCGCAACCCGTCACCCTTCCCACAACTGAAATAATCTTGGTACCACTCCTGAGTGTACAAGAAGGCAAGGAAACTTTAGACAGGATGAAGCACAGCTGGTCTGGGCTATAATGTCACTGATGACGATTATAATGCAACAAAAGTGAAGAAACAATGAACAAATGACTCCACAAAAGAATTAAGTAAAAGGCAATAGGTTGAGAGCAATAAAATAACATTTAATTAGATAATCACAATGCGATGGAATGGACACCAAGAGAAGAAAAACGCAACAGAGGCAGGCAAAAGGTTAGGTGGAGTGATGAAATTAAGAAGTTCACGGGCATAATGTGGAACCAACTCGCCCAGGATAGGGCAACTTGGAAATCGTTAGGAGAGGCCTTCGTCCTGCATTGGACTTAAATATAGGCTGATGATGATGACAATGATGAATGCATTGAAGTTGACAGAAAAGGCATTGACAAAATTATTACAAAAAAAGACCCTCACCATTTTCTCGGCAAACCCAACCACCTTGACCTTGGAAAGGCTACTGTTCACATCCTGCATGCTATACAACTGCCGCCAGGACCTCGGTTTTCCCAAGTCGAGTGATGGAAGTTGCAGAAACCTGACAAAGCAAAAAAGAAAAGGAAAAAAAAAACTGAGTACCTTCAAAACAAACTTCAAATATGATTAAGAACCTTAACCTAGGTGAGGCTCATTTCGCTTGTGATTTGGCTATCATGAAAAAGAACAAGGAGGAACCCACAAACCTACTTTAGGGCCTGTTGCTTCCATCTTGTTGCAGTTCTTGGCTTGGGAGTTCTTTCTATGTAGGTGACGAGCTCTTCCATGAATTGCCTGGAAGCATATGCAAAACATGCGATCAAGGAAGAGTGCGGCCATCTTTATTTACATAAATGAAGGCTCCAAGCTCATGCAAGGTGAGCAGTACTTTGAGCAAACCTGAAGGGCCTTGCTGAATGCTAATGGTCGGCATCGGCGTTCAACAAAGTTTTGGTGCTAGAATTCAACAATTCTGAGCATGTTCTGCTCAGAAAAGACAGTACCAAGCATGTCAATGCTATAACTAGCTCTCTAGCAGCTGTAAATGACGACAGTAAGAAAGCCATTACAGTGAATTCCCGTTAAAATGAACTCGGTTAAGACGAATTTTCGGATAAAACAACATAGGAATGTTTGTTTAGTTTCCCGTATACTCAATGCAAACGAAATCCTCTTAAGGCTAACCCCCTCACAAGTAACCTTCCGTTAAGAGGAACTTTCCCAGTGCTGTGGACAGCCACCCCTAGTTTATTGTAGGGGGCCTGGAGGGCTCGGCAGCTGCGTTCTTTTGTTGCCTCCCCACCAAGGAGGGTACAAAAGAACCAAGGACTAAGTAAGCAAAGCCACTCAGGTACCAGCAATAAAATTCTGTTACAAAGTTTTATTGTTTGGGACCCCAAGTGCTAAGGGCAACCTGCCTTCTTGGGCCCTTTTGTTGTCTCTTCACCTGGGGTTCTTTTGTTTTCTCCCCACCTCCTGTTCAGCACTTACAGGGAGAGTACAAAGGAACACAAGGCAAAAGAAACCAAGAGGGCTTACACAGAGACTCTGGGTACTTGAATAAGGTTGACTGCCCCCCGCCTATTCCCAACTAGTAGAGCAGTGGTAAAGCAAAGCAGAAGAAAACAAAAAGGGAGGACAGGGGCTCCCACAAAGGGGCAAGAAAAAGGGGGCAGATATAAAAAAGTGAATGCTGCTATTTATCCACAACAACAAAGTGTACACATTAGACCTTTTGGCTAATCAGCACCTCCTGGGGCAAGTGCAGGAAAACTGCCCTGAAAAAAGACAGGCCTAGTTTCTAGTCTGGGCAGTGAAGGTGTCCTTGCGAGCATGAATGTGTATGCGAGTATCCTCAAAGATGCGCCACAATGCCTAACACATTGACTGGCAACACAACTGACATGCTCACTGAACAAATGCTTGAAGTGCTTTCGAAGAATACGGGAGGTAGCTTGTGTCCGCTTAAGTTCTCTAATGAACAACCTTTCCCAGCAGTATGGAGATACTAGAGGATGCTTAAAATCATTAGACGAAATGTTATTTATGGCTGCTTGCCAGTGCTTGAAGACAGTTTTCAAGTTGGGTAAAAATATGGTTTCATTTGTAGTTTTTTCCCAATTGCAAGTCTACTTGATTGACTTTTTGAAGTAAGATGTTCGGATCCACCGGGGCAAGTGGCCAATCCATTCTTGGAGGCACTTCTGATAAGATGAACTTCTGATAAGACGAACAAATTGTCATGGTCCCCTCGAGTTCGACTTAAAGGGAGTCGACTGTATTATTATACTTGGTACTGAATGCCTAAAGATACGGTTAGCTGATTGGCGACAAAGTAACAAAGGTGCCGCATTATCTTTTGTAAGTCCTTGCAAATAATGCAAGCTGAAGACCGTCCAACCCAGTTTGTAGATTAAGACCAACTGCAATAAGTTTTACTCGACATAACAAACCTAGTTTCAGAGTGTTGTGTAGATACAGGAGAGCATATGTGCAAAATTTTACAGCAGTAGCATGAGAGGAGGCATCAAGAACCGTCCACAGAAACTGCTGCTGTTGCTACCTAGACTAGATCAATCAAGACTCTATCGCTACCAGTACGTCTGAGTGATGACGACATGACCGACGGCGCATAGCTGCACAGCTCTTTGGCATGACACCAAAATGGGAGACATTGCAGAATTGGTGTGCCCAAATGTATGTCATAGCGATAACTGTTAGGTGTCCGCATCATCTTAAAGGGGCACTGACACCAAAATTTCGCTGCTAAGATAGCCTGAGGGGTCGATTTTCGTAGACATGCACATGCCATCTGCCAAATCTGAACGGCGAATGCAGCTCCGAAAGTAATTTAAATGAATATTGAAGTTTGCATGCGCAATCGAGCGTATACGCCGTACATCGCGACATCGACAACAGCAAAGGTGACCTGAAGGGGACCCCGAACTTCCGTGACGTCACCACGGCAGCTGAGCTCCGAACAGTCAGCTAACAATGATGACGTCATAGCCGCCATTTGTTATTCGCTGCGGCTGCGTTAGTAGACTGCCAGCGACACCAGACCTCTAGAAAATAGTTCCCACTCAACGACGATGACAGCAACAGTGACAGCAACGCGCAGGACGTGCGAAAAGCGAAAGAAAACGAGTGTTGTCGAAAGAAAACGGTTGTCGTGCGGAAGTGCGTCACAGTTATGTGTGCTCACGTGGTTGAACTCGTTTACCCCTTTGCGAGCACTAGATGGCGCCAGTTGCACCAGGTGCCTTGTCGTTTTTTGAGCTCTCCCAAACCGAAACTGAAACTAGTTGGTAATAAACAGGCCGTAAATAATTATCTGACGCGCGCTGGAGCAACTGATGTGCCGTGTTATGGCTAACAGGTCCCCAGCTACGTACTGCAGCGAAAAAACAGCAGATGAAAATTTTCATGTCAGTGCCCCTTTAAATGCTGTTTGAAGACCGCTTAGAAGAAAACTGTGCAATTACCAACCCTGTAAAGATTGTTTCAGTGGTGTGTAATAACTGCTCACAACGAACTTAATCAAAGTGAAATTTCATTGCAGTAGGTGTTTTTATTGTTGGATATTGTGTCAAGAAATCTCTTCCCCCTACCTTCCAATCAGGAGCGTCGGCTCGGTCATGTAGACAGTTCCCTTGAAGCCTGTCCTCTCTGTGACATAAGGTAATGCCAGCATGGACTGGTAGTTTGAGATCAGGATGACATCGACATCGGCAAAGTCAACGAGACCAGTCTGCAATGAAACGAGGAAATGAATAAAAAGGATGATGATGATGAGGCAACAGCAGTCGCTGTAATGTGCTTTTCACAATGATATCAGGCGCAGGCTTTTGCAAAGCAGTCACTTCAAAGTTGTAAGAGGGTGGGTGCAGCAGCTTTCACAGATAATAAAGCTTACATTGTTTACAACAAAAATTTCGAGGTATGAAGTGCTAAAAAAACCACAGTGTTAGTAAGGAAGTGTGCCATAGCAGGGGCTATGGATTAATTTTGAGCACCCTACATTCTTCAATGTGCAGCTAAATCTAAGTGATGTGGGGTGGGAGTGGGGCCTCCCACACTAAAGGAACAAAGGACGCAGTTCACCCACTGTGCAAACCAACAAAAAGGGCATTCATTTGCACCTCCTTAGTAGCGTATAATAAGCACACTAGCTGAATTATACGAAGAGGCATGCTAATGTAACACACCATGCAGAATTGATGATGTTCGACTCACTGCAACAGCATACCGAGAGAGTAGTGTTCGCTCATGCCAGAAAGCTAAACCCATGTTGCTCGCGAGATATGTCTCATGAACAGAGGCGCAATTCGAGAATGGGAAGGGTGTCCACAGGATCATCCCAGCAAAGCCTGTCGCAAATGCGCGTGCAAGCGTCGACCGCGCGCAACAATGTCCCAAGCCCAAGAGAGAGTGAGGATCGTTCTCCGTCCATGATCCCATGAATCCTCGCCACAAGGTAGCGCTACTGTGGGAACACCTGCGCCATCCTCAGTGCAGCAGTGCACATAATGATTGATGTCACGGCTCGTGCCCCGTGGGAAAGCCACCTTAGAGGAGCTTTGAGGAAACGCGAGCGCCACGCGATAGAAACTCATCAGGGACTGTCAACATTCCCACAGTGCACGGGTGTGCTTGCGTCTTGCCCCCATCGAAACACGGCTGCCGTTGCAGGGAATGGAACCGATGTCATTGGACTTAGCAGAGGAACAACCAAGCGGCTTGCTGACATAGCAGGTATGATATGACTTCAACTTGCAAAGAATATGTATGTGCAAATGGGTACAATTGAAACAATGCTAAAATAAATGCTTAAAGAGCTTAAAGCAAATTTCTGAAACTTAAACCTAAGACACAAACATCAGTCATAGTGCCTCCAAAGAGAGATGCAACAGCCATTAGTAACAAGATCATAGACTTTTGAACATAGCACTGAATATAGGCCATATAGCCATCTGCCAGACAAAACTAATATTACATACTTCAGCATGGAGAATATCAACGAGAACAACTGCACATCAAAGGGTGTACTATTATATTTACAATAACTTAGATGTGTTGCTTTATATTGCTGCTGTTAATCGGTGTTCTTTTCTACTTTCAGGATGCTCCCAACTCAGTAATAACAGTGTGTCAACATGTAACAATCATGCCAGTCAGACTACAATGGTCAGCATTAGTAGCTATACATTATAGAATCATGAAGACTGGCCTGGTGTGACCTAAACACTGGTGCTAGAGAATCTTTCTTTTAATTCTGTCATGGGCTGAAAGAGCGCATCAACGCTTGTGAGGAGAATATTTTGTATGCACGTACACACACACACACACACACAAACAAACAAACTAAAATAGCCAGCATAGCTTGTACAGCCAGATCTGGCTGCAGCCAACATCCTTCTGTTGAATTCTCACCTCTGGAAGGCAGAATTCCGGGGCACTGTCTACAAACACGCGTCCATTGGCCTCCTTGAACTCCTGCACAAATAAAATTTGTCAACTGACAGCCTGATGCAATAACTAGAAGAGTGTTTAGGTGATAGCAAGCCTTACCCCCTCCAACTGTGCATCGCCAGCCTCTCTTGGAGTCCACAAGGGCAAGTTTGAAAGCCGTGTGCTGAAATTTACAAGAAAATATAATCGTCTCTTGAAGACATGCACCATTCCAGCCTTACAACTTGCAAAATACTCCACTCAAAGCCAGTGTATGCATTTATGTATGTGTCCATGCAAGAACAGAATTTGGAAGCGAAATGTTGAGGCCCGTGTACCATGCGATGCACATTAAAGAACCATGGGTGGGTGAACTTTCCAGAGCCCTACACTATGGCGTCTCTCATAATCATATTGTTGTTTAGGAATCAGTCAAGAACAGAACTTCAGGGGAAAACAGAGTCTTGAAGTGCCAACATTTCAGCAAGCGGACTTGGCTTCGTCTGGACAACCACTGCCTTCCCAAGCAACGTGTTTATACATACAATGATTTCTCTCCCCAAATCCGGAAGAAGAGGTCAGGGAAGAGTAGAAGAGAGTATATAAACGCATTGCTAAGGAAGGCAGTGAACTGCCCTAGATGAAGCCAACTCCATTTGTTGAAATGTTGGCTCTAGTGACACACTTTGTTGTTGGAGATTTCACCTATCAATATGACCTAGCACACTCACTTGCAGGGAAAGCTGTGTAACACATATGACAACTATGTGGTCCACAGGCTTGTGCAAAGACTTGAGGAAGATGTTCACCTTCAAGTTAGAATACGTAGTGCCTTGCAGCATGTGGCATGTGAAACAATTGCAAGTCCTTATTAGCGGCTCTAATTATGACACTGAATTCCTTATGACAGGCATAAAGTTATCATTGTTATTTATTGCTGGAATCTTCATTATCACCTCTATTATCAACAACAACCGTCTCAAGGTTCTTTGTTTAAAAACACAGATGAAAGTGTACCATAACATTATGTGGTATGCTGGCATGCGTATGCAACATTATGATCCACACCAATGTTAAGTACGTTAACACGCATCACAGATGCTTTCCATCATCTGTGATGATATAACAGTCCATCACTGGTGTGAGGAGAATTCTCCATTATGGGGATCCAAGTTTTACTGCAACCCCCTCCGCCCTTCCCTTTCTCCGGGACTTCTTGCACTGATAACCTTAGAGTCAAAATGCAAACGTACGGGGCAGCTTTCACGACCCCCCTTAGGTGATTAGGAGACTACCTAGCCATCTCAGTGGGCCGCAACATCTGCTCCATACCTTTTGCAGCATTGCTTTAGAGCAAAGCACTGCTTCTCCTCCACGATGTCACTCTACTGTTGGAACTTATGTGTTGTGACAACTTAAAACTGACAGAGTCATATATAACTGAAATACTCAACTGTTTGTTACTTCTGTCTCCTGTTATCTATTAGTTGTGTTTAACTGAACCTTGGTGTCCCTTTCAATATTAAACACTTGCTTTATGTCCGGCATATTTTTTGCCAACTCTGCTGAAGACAAGGCAATTTTGTATTCATGACTGGCTCCGCCATGATTTCATAAAAGTCCATGCATGCCTGCATGGTGATCACTACTGCCCGGTGATCATAAATACATGCACACATATATAGCCCTCACACAAACATGTGAGAAGGAGAAACAATGAAGCCGAAGACGATGGCTATGAAGAAGGAGAAGACAATGAAGAGCAAAATGGGAAAGGAAGAACAAGCGGGGGAGGAGAACAAATAGAAGAGGACCAAAAGAGAAAGAGGGAGCAAATAGCAAAGCCCAGTTTATGCTATGACTGTGCTGTGTGCTCTGCTCAGGCTGAGAGTTTTTTAGGCTCATACCCTTCTGTCAAGGTCGAAATGTGAGCGAACATTTATTGACCTGCTCTAGTGAAGACGTACCGCGTCCAATCAGGTCAAGCAAAATGAAGCGGAAAGTTATAGTGAAGTGCAAAAGCAACTGATGAGAACAAGACAGAGAGGGGGCAAGGGGAAATACGAGGGTGGATTTCAGTGTGAAGTCATGACAATGCTGGTTTCTAGCTAGGCTGATCCATTTATGAGTAAGGTTGAGTAGACATCACAAAGGGTTGTGATTCTCATTCCTGTAAGACGGGCATTTAATTAGAAATAAGGATGCAGGGAAAGAGAGAGAGAGAGATCATTCAGCACCTGAGAACAAGTGGTAGAGGCAGGAACCCGAGGACGGACGTCGCATCTAGACCACAGTCGAACATGATGACGGTGTTTTTGAACTTCAGTACGCTGCATGGCTTGTTTGGGTTGCTGCTCAAACAAAACTGGAAAGGAGTAAAGCAGCGCAAGTGTCACTGCGCAAGTTAATGCACGTGGATGCAAATGGTTCATATGCGACAAAAACAAGCCATACACACCAGCTTCATCGTGAATTACTTGAGACGACACAAATCAAACGTAAGCGATGTCACTATTTGACTGCGTACGTGGTCGTGCTCGGTAGGAACCTATTTCTGAGACGCTTTGGGGCATTTTCACTGTAAGGTACTACATGTCCAAAGCTAGTTTCTAAACTTCTAAACAAGGTGATTGTAAACAACTCATTCAGAGCTGCGGCGTCTTTCCCTGTGTTCACACTGTCATTGATGATGAAACCACAATAGGCACAAGCTGTCGGCGGAAACAAAGGCAAATCTCGTGTGAAGTTCACTGCATTGCGCCTGTTTAGCGCGTTTCGAGACGCACGCGGGGTTTTCACACGCTGTCCAGCGGCGTCAACGCGTCGATCGACTGCATTGGCTGGCGTCGGCATGCGCCCAAGCCAATCGTAAATCCATCGTGATCCGCGAATCCACATCCAATCCAGCCGTCCTTGTTTGCGCAAAATGGCGTCCGCCGCGGAGGACGATGATGCTTGGTTGTACGGTGATAACGAGAAAGGGGACGCTGGTGCATCGAATGAAAGGGGCAGTGATTCGAAGTCACAGGCGGATGATTCAGCACTTTCGCAAAATAAAGATGAATCGCAACAGGTACGAAAAACCTTCAGCTTCCGTCATCGAACCTAATGTGCCACGAGCGCGCATGGGCCGGTTAGCACTAGGCTGCGCGTCTACAAAAAAAAAACGCACCGCAGGACAAGCAATTTAGGCGAACAGAGTACAACTGCGCGTGCTAAAGGGTGCGAGTAAGATGTTGCAGCACACTTGTGTTAGACTCCGTACCTGTAGCTTCTGCAAATGAACGCAACTGATTTGCGTTGGGAGCATGGAAAGTGCTCCCTCCAAGATTTGCTTGCTGCAAGTTAAGCGGCTCACTCAGTATGCGTGGCGGTGACTTTGCACGCCTGTAACTTGAGCCAAAGTTAGCCCATACGAAATAGTAGCAGGAGAGTAGAAAGGGAGGCCAAGTGGTTCAGGTTCATTGTGACAATTTGATCGCGCGAACAGGCAGAGCTGCGCTTGTTTGTGTATGGCTTATCTCTGACCTGTGTGTTTGCGTAACCAAATAGTTACAGTGAGGTTAGCAGCATCCTGCATCACCAGTTAACGTTGTTTTTCTCGGCATGATGAGTGAGAGCGCTAAGACATATGTTGTGTGGTCCAAAGGATCCAGGACTTCTATCTACCATTTCCTGAGAACTAAAACGAGCTCTCAGCAGCTCATAAATAACAAAAAGAAAATGTTAGCGACGTCACTTGTAACTCCCTTTGACAATTCGTGGAATCTGTATAGAACAAAATGACTACAATTTATTTTATCCTGTCAATTCCGCCGGGAACCTAGAGTCGGACTTGCCACAGAGTACCACGAACTGTTCAGACTACCATGAAACTTAATCATGTTATGTCTTTCAATGCTGCGATAGAAGGGACTTCCCGAAACATTGGCTGCAGCGACACTCGCTGTTTAACAATTTCTGATCACCTCAAGCTTCCATCTTGCACTTGTTTGGCTCACAATTGTGGCTGTAGTTAGTAGGGTGACATAGCACAGGTCTGTTGTGTTATTCTCCGTGTGCGGACACATTTCAGAATCAGCACACATATGTGCACATGCTAGCCCATTGGAAACAAAACCTATTAATGTCCTAAAATTGCATTGGTGATGCGCGTAGGTTTTTTGACAATTGTGATTAGGATAGAGATTCAACTCCTATAATGGCAGTGGCATGGAGCTGAAGATGGCATTACTGCATAGCACGTCTTCAGATACCCTTCTATAGCTCGGAGGCCACTTTTTGAGCCATTGTCAGGATGAGGAGCCTTGCGAGCAGCTAGGAAAGTGTATAAAAAATTATGTGGATAACAGTGCAAAAATGTCCTCTAAATTGTAGTTCCGAGTGATTCGACCCCTTTGCATACTCTCTGTGGCTTCTTTAAGCACCTAAACATGTTTGTGCATGTCACAGCGCCTTTACTTGCACTGACAGAGAATAGAGACAGGCCTTTTTCTTAGCCGTAATGTGACTCTTTGACTGGCATGTCTATCGATGACCCTTAAAACATATGAAGTTGACTTACATCTGGTTGATAGCTTCCACTTTAGCCTTGATCGTAATGTAGGGGTATACATATGCTAATTAAATTCATGGTAGCTGGTCTTGTTTCGTATTTTACTTTTCAATAAGCTTTTGATAACCACACAACAGGGCATGAAGGTTTGATAAGCAGCAGTGCAGGCATAAGGACCATAGCGTGTGAAGGTTCTAATGTGATTCTGCGGTTCCTTAATATGTTTCGAAAGCACTCAGGGGTTCATCGTGGCAAAAATTTTTTAACACTTTGGAAACATTATTTATTCGAAACAATGACATGCAAAAAGGTTGATATTGGAGCTTATTGGTACACGGAGGGGGGGGGGGGTAGACATTTGGAGCAGTGTTGAACAGCGGAACAAAAATGATTGCACATGGTCATGAATTAACAGGCCTTTATCTGCTGTTAATCTGCACCGGCGTTTTACTGTTCCTGCGTTATCGTTTAATGCTCTCCAAAAGTTCTGTTGATGTGCCGAGTTATACATCAGAGATTGTTCATGCCACCAATGGGTTGGTTGAATGGATTACCAAGTAGTGCCCGGCTAGGGAAGTATGGTGCCTCGTGTTTCCTGCAGTCATATTTATGTGGCGGGGCTTGTGTGACTTGCCACGGAAACAGAAAGTTTGAAAGTGGAAACGCTTGCTCGCTCGTTGCTTTTCAGGACGACAGAGAAGCCGGAGAACTTAGCTGCGAGGATGAGCAGGGCCAACCATCGGAAGGCGCAGCCACGGACCCTGTGGAGGCCGACAGTGAAACAAAGGCTCCGAGTTCTGAGGCCGACAAGAACGGCGATGCTGGAGATGGGGCCGATGAGGATGAGGACGACGACGATGATGACGACGACGATGTCCAGGTTTGATGTCTTGGAACTAGCAGATGGGCTTTTTTCACAACATGAATGGATGGCATTCATCGCCTAAGGCTGCTTGGTGCAGCCATTTGTTAAGCCTCCCAGTGTCAACCACGTGACTATCGCAATTTATGTCTGCATGCCCGATGCTACTAAAACTGGGCATTGTTATGAGGTGTGCATTATGAATGTTTGTGTTCGTAAGGCACTTGGTGTTGTAAAATGTTTTCACTGATAATTGTCTTATTGTGGTTTTGGGATGTTAAACCCCAGAAATCAAATCAATCAATCTAAAAAATTATTTATTCAGTACCCAGAGGGCTGAAATACATCACGCAGAAAACAGTACGAAATGCTAACGAAAGATTTTTCCACGAGACCTATGCGGCAAGAAAAGGGGGAAAGCAAAAAACACAAGGACAAGAAATGTTGCAGACGCTCCAAAACTGGATAAGTTGCTACAAAAAAAGAAAAAAAAAAGGATCAATGAAATGGGAAAGTTGAGTCACCTCAACAGTGTGAAAAATGCATAAATTAACATTATGTCGATAACATTGGCAGGCAACCTATTTCATTTTTAATAGCTTTTATAAAAGATGTTTTTTTAAGCAATTCCGGTCTTGCTCATGGTCCAGGCGCTGCAACTGGTATACAAACACCAGTATTGTTGTGTGCCAGTGAGACCATCATCTTAATCTGTTTCCTCCCCCTCCCCCTATCTCTCATACATCTGACATGGCTAAGTGCAAGAAACTGGACTCAAGGGAGCTTTAAGTACCTTTTGTAAAGGCCGGTCCCCACTAGCGGCAAAAATGCGTGCGACACGCCGCGTGTCAGCAAGTCCCCACTCGCGTTTTGTGACATGCAGCTACGAGGCAGCCAAGAGCTACCTGACGCCCCGACTTGTCCTGTTGCATTTGAAAGGCCTCGCGAAAACGTGAGCTCTGATCAGATGATTTCATCTTTCGTCGACCATGTATGTCTCTCTAGCGCTACGGCAGGTCATGCTTTAAGAAAGCTGTAAAGAGCGAAGGTGCCTCCTGCTCGGCGTCTCGGTATGGGTAGACTTATCGAAAACTGTATATACGGTCTGGACATGACCTCTAAGATTTTATGACGGCCATGTCGCTTTCCAATCTCCGAGGATGCGTAATATGGTTCTGTGCTTGACATACAGATGGTGCCATGCTTCCGCGCCATGCCAAGCATTCTGCGGTCACGCCCCGCGGCTCGCTTCTGATTGGCGCTTGTTTCGCGGCTTCGGCAAAAAATGGGTCTTGACCCATTCGAGCACCTGCCGTGCGTTGCTGCTGCTTTTCACGAGTCTTGCCACTCGCAACAGCAACGGTCGTCATGTGCAGCTTTGCCGTTAGTGGGGACTGGCCTTAAGAACATTGCTATTGTATGTGACTATCACAGCGTTAATTTTTTAAAACTGTTGTGCTTACATGTTTCTTTGTTTCCACTTGTAGCAACTCAACACATGTACCATGTCAGCCAAGTCAGTACAAAAATTTTTCTCATAGCTGCCTTTTTCCTCTGCGTCTTGTTTTTTATGGTGGTCAGTTGTGGGAAACTAAGCAAGCCATGTTGCCGACGTCTCACTGTCTTTAAAATCACTCAGTCAAAAAATATTGTTGCGACCACAACATGTAAGATTTTAGGTGGAGTTGTTCCAATACAAAGTTTGTTTATGCAAGCTTTAAGACACATATGTTGCAGCCAAAGATAAATGCACCTTATTCATTCTGTTAGGAGGGAGTAGTTCATTTCTAACTAGTGGAAAGAGTCTCTTTTTGATTCACTTTTACTACGCTATCTCATAATTGCTGCAATTTAGTTAAAAGCACAAATTATAAATTTAGAAAACATGCTGTGGGAAATAACTAGAGCACCTTTGTGCGGTGTGCTGCCAGTGGGAGCTAATCAAGGCTAACGTAGTAAACTGGCCTCAACTCAGAAACATATATTTTATGTTGCAAAACCTCAAAATGGCCTTGCTGGTCCCTATTTCGAAGCTGCTGGCTTTGATATTGCATTTACTGCATGCATGCAGTATTTGTATGCACTGTTAGAAACCCGAGGCTTTACATTTGTGTATATGCCATGTCATGTAAATTTGAATATCAACACACACTTGTTCTTCTTTTCGGTTAGGTTAAATGAATATGCAACCAAATCTTGTGATTCAGCCACTGCAGTTGTTGAGGTCTGAATGGGGGGGAAGGGGCGAGTGGGAGGAGGGGGCACACCGTTTTCAACAAAATGTCAGCCAATGTTGCCACTTGAAAGAGGGCCTTTAACGTATCTCATATATGGGTCATTTCTGGGGGGAATTCGGCATCATTTTTCGAGAAACATACCGACATCGGTCACCCGAATGACTATAACCTGCACGCCGATTCTGAAATATTGAGTTCTTGTTCTACGGTTGTGTTTCACCGTGATGACTGCATCGGGTCAGTTCACTAGCAAAGGTCCGAGAGTTGCGTGTTTGAGAGCTCTGATCTAAAGCTCACAAATTTCCTATTTGTACGATATTTATGCTTTTAAGTTATACGATCAGATGAGAAAGAGTAGGGAAATTTTTGTTGTTTAGGTATGCACTGAGAAATGAATCTGCACATACTGTTCATAATAAGCTCTGTAAACTGACTAGCCATCGACATTGGTTTTAGTGGTAGCCAGGTACTAATCAATCATGGACATGTAATGGCATGTATCATATGAATGGGATTATCCCACATGAAAGCAAATCTAGTGCATTTATTGATGTCACTGGAGGAGTCAATTTTACGCTAGACAGCAGAGAATGATAGCCTAGATGTTGAACAAAACTTGTTGAGATGAACAAGAGAAATATTAAAGTGTGACACTTATTTTGGCTGATTATTCGACAGGCACAGTTCTAAGACAATCAAATTGAGCTTCTGAAGGGTGTTAAAAGCCAGAAAATCCAACAACAGGCTGAGTGCAGACCTCCGATTGACTGTTGCTCCAGCAGCTTGTGTCCTAACACTGCTGGTGGAGTGCTTGCTTGCTCCATCTGCTTCAGAAACTTAGTGAAAAACTCCAAGGTTCACGTTTTCGGGCCACTATACGTAACATATTTCGTCAGGCCTGCCTTTATTATTATTTTTTTCCCTTTTTCCAAGAAGGTGCGAGATTTGTAGCATCGTGACACGCTGACGCTGCGATAAGCACATGACACGCACTGTGCTGCAGTGAAGCGCGGTCCTCTCTGCTATTGTGCATTTCATCTAGTAGGATGGACTTGCAGGCTAGTTGGTCGAGCGTCGGTGGAGAGGGAACACCACAAACACAGACGGTGATGATGGGGTGTGTTTCTCCATCGTTGTCCCTGTGTTCGCGCTGTTTCCTCTCCAATGCATTTCATCTGCCCCTGATGTGCACTATGGGTTGTAGCATATTGAAGAATTGAACACTCACCAAAGGTGAAATGTACTGAACAAAAAAAAAAAAGGGAAAAAAAGACGTGCTTTTTTTTTTGTGTGTGTCTCAAGCCACTTGATAAAGGTAAGAGCCACTGTGTTTGCTTTTATTGTGATCAAGGGACTCGTACGGACCCTGAAATGTCAAGATATTTGTTGAACACGTTTCACTTGTGGCAAGTGTTTGTTTTCTTTCAATATACTCATTTTTTGCCAGGCGGCTTTGGATTATGAGCCATATAAGAGTCATTATGCTATTTCTGGCAGCAGAATGGGTCCTTGGGATGTCTTGTATGCGAATTGTTGCATTTTCAGCAAAACAGGGCTCTTGAAGAATGTGTGCCACCAGCTATGTTTGTGGCAGTAGCTCAGCTATTGTTGTGCACCCATGCAGGTGACGATACGAGACATCAAGACTTCCCCATACGCCACCTATCCGGGACCAACGCAGACGGTGAACCTTAACATAAAACGGGGACCCCCGTTCGCCAGCAATCTGGGTCCTGGCTCGGGGGTTCCGGGCATGGGCAAGACCAAGGGCCTCGACATAGATGAGGTGGCGCTCATCAATGGGACGTCCATTTACGAGTTTAACATAGAGTCCCTAGAGGACAAGCCATGGCGCAAGCCAGGTGCCGATATCACTGATTATTTCAACTACGGCTTCAATGAGGACACATGGAAGATCTACTGTGACCGGCAGCGTAAGCTTCGGTCAGACAACAATGTGCCCATCAAGGTAGGCTCGCATTGCTGTACCTCTGATTTTTCAGTGGCAGTTTGTAGACCAGCAGCTGGCAGGCATTGTTTACCCACCTGCTATTTGTCTGTAGTTCTGCGTAGCACAGCAAGACTTAGCGAAACCATAGGGTAGTTTCCGGTCTGCACTCTGTTCCTTGCTTAGAACTGCAAGTACCTGTTTCAGGAACATGCTGTTGATGAATTTTGCAACTTTACCAGAACGTTAGCCTAGTAAACACAGAAAAAATTAAGTGGCAAATGCTGCTAGTATTGCGGCGTATAGTGCATATGCACACTCATTTCAAAATATTTTACTCTTGAGTAGGTTAGTGTACGATAGAGAAAAAACAAAACAAAAAAAAACATTTACTTTTGCCATGGTTGGTATATCATGGGGATAAAAAATATGCAGAAAATGGGGTAAGTTTGCCTTGAGCTACAGTTTCTTCAGAAGAAAGTAAAGGGAAGGAGGTGTTTGTGCAAGGGCATCTCAAGCTAATTAGGCGCAGTTAGGCGTAGTTTTCAGAATGTGTCCTGAGCATACTGCACCTGTTTTGTGTATCTTTTCTGCACTATTCTCATTTATTTATTCTTTTTATATTATATACGCTGTAATGTTGAGCCCATCTCCAGTGCGGGTGATCTTTCACACTGTAATTCGGTGAAAAATACTAGCAGGTGTGCATAGAAATGTGACAGGTTAGCTGTATTAATATTATGTTATAGTTACTGTCATATGCTAGTAGAATAAGCTTGTGCCAGTGCTGAAAGCTCCCAGCATGAGCCTGCTAGGTTTGCTTATTGCTTTGTGTGCTTTTGTTCTGCCTTGGCTACTAACAGTTTGTAGACACTAACCTTAACACTTTGCATTGTGTTCTGCTGTTGTATTGTTCCACTTACAGCATGTCTTATCCCTGTGCATTTTTATGTGTTTGTGTGGTCACTATCATGTAGGAATGTTTTTGTAGTCAGGGACACTGATGAACATTCATCTTTAGGTGGACTTGTATTGCGGCTTATCATGCAGTTATTTGTATGTCACTGCGAGCGAGAGTACTTATAAGCAAGTCCAATTAAAACAGTATTCTATACTAATGCATACTGATGTGCACTTCTTGTCAAAAGTACATGGGCTTAGCTGCTTTAAGCTTTCAGGTGTTCACAGTCAAACCTGGATGTATCAAACCCAAAGATTATGGTGAAATAGTTTGACATATCACTAACTCATACGAAAATGCCTAAGAACTCCACACATCTCGAGCAGGTCTCTCGAGGTCGTGAGAAGTGGGAACTTTTTTTGTTTCTCCAAGGCCATGTTGAAGCTATATGAGTTTAGCGCTTGTTATTTTTGCCCAATGCCTCCATAGGCATTGGGAAAAGATGGCAAGCATGATAGTCTTTTTCTTTCCTGATAAGGAATGACTGCAGGTAGCATACTTTATTGCATAGCAGCGTTCTCCCTATGGTGGGTAACGGTGGAAATACCGCCCGCCGTTCTGCTTTGGCCACCCACCATTTTCATTAGGATGCCCATCGCTCCAACTGGCTCCCTCGAAATTTGGAACACATGCCTGAAGAAACGAAAATCGCGACCGTGCGAGCACAGTGCTAGAGGGCCACACGTCCCGTGACGTGTTTACGTAAAAAGGAGTCCAAGCAGGCAGCCTTGTGGCCTCAAAAATCAACTGCAGTGTGAGTGCTTGCGCACAAGTGCACTTGCTTCCGTTCTCTGTATGCAAATCTCGGAGTCAGTGCTCATGATAACATTGCAAGCATGGCAGGTGCATGCAATAGCTGCCAAAAATGCGCGTCCAAAAATTATTTAATTGTTTTATTTTGTTTAGGGAGCTTCCACTTAATACGTAAGACATCTCGGACTCCCTGCTCGCAAGATGTCCACCGCTGAAAAAATTCTTGTGAAAACTCTGTTGCTCGCATAGTGAATTGTTCACTGTGCCATAAGAAGTTTTTAGCACATTACACTGCTGTGTTGCGGTGAAGCCTGCTGGAGCAAATTCGTTGTTGAAGCCCAAACAAGATCACTGGTTGTGCACATGGTAGTGCAGTACCTTTGCAGAGGATTTTTTAAAGCGGTGTGACATCTATTGGTACTAGTATTGCAAAAGCATCATTTGACACTTTCAAGTTCTGTGCTTCTGGATCTGGCTGTACAGTCTTTATAGGAGCTTTCGCGCCACAAAATCCAGTGTCCTGGGTAATAAAAAGAACTGCAGTGGTCAAGCTCAGCAGGCCTGAAGTGACAGGGGTGCCATCATTCTCACGTCCCAATCAGCCCAGCTCATACGGCACAGGTGCAGTGTAGCCCGTGTGCTTTTGACTCATGGTGCACTTACAGATTTTCTGTGACTTAAAGCATATTCTAGTCTACAGTTAGCTAGGACTACTGCTTAAAGTGATTGTTTTGCAATATGAATGTTTTAGAGGTTTTTGTTTTTTGAGAAGAGAAATGGACATAGCGTAAGACTATATAGTAATGTATAAATACTGATCATGCAATCAACCTAAATTGGCAGTAAAGCTTCTACAGTAAAACCTCGTTATAACGAAGTTGAAGGGGGGTGGTAATTACTTCGTTATAACCATTAGTTCGTTATAACCAATATCAATTTCATCTATAGGGACTTCAAGGGGAATTGCGATTACTTCGTTATATCCGATAATTCGTTATATCCGGGTTCGTTATAACGAGGTTTTACTGTACAAACAAGAAGACAATGCAAACTCACAAAGGGTGCCAGTGTCTACAGTTCAAAAAGTGGGTGAATCTGGTGGTTAAAGAAATGATCCTCACAGTCATTTATGAAATGTAGCAAGCAGTCAGTATGGCACGGAGAAAGAATAATTCGGGAGATGCCATTCTGCTTTTTTCCCAGTGTTGATAATGTCGCACTCGTAGAGTTTCTTACCATTACTTAGAAGGAAAACTGGCACTGAAGCACTGTTGAATGCATGAAAATGCTGGGATGTGTCAGATCTGGATTGGTATCATTCACAAAGAGCTCGGCCTTGCAGACGCTGAAAGAGCCCATATTAAGCTATTTCCTTCTTGGCATTAACCAAAAGAAAGTTTTATTTACATTTGAGAATGTCTGCTTGTATATATACTATTCTTAAAATGTAGAAAGCAGTGAATATCTGCTAAAGTTGGAAGACAGATGAAAACAATTAGCACTCACTCTGCATCCTCTGTCATCTGTTTCTTGTTTTTGGTCTTTGATTACGCCCTGCAAGTGAGTAATACGGTATTTCATAGTATGGCATAGTAGGGGTGAATGACATCCACTCACGAAGGTTTTGTTTAAGAGAAGCTTTACTTATGCAGCCATATCTATGCATCACTAAAACCCCGTCTACACCAGCCAACACAAGCCTCGCAGGCACATATAGTACAGTCGACTCTCGCTACAACGAAACTGACGGTGTGCGGGAAAAATTTCGTTGAAGCGAAAATTTCGTTGTAGTGAAATCGAAAAAATATAACGGACCTGAGCTGGTAGAACACTGAAACTTTTATGCCTCAAATTTGCACACGGCGTCACGGCAGTAGTCAGAAGGGTTCAGAAACCGAGAGTACTGAAACCATACCTGCCAAGTTTGGAGAAAGAGAATCCGGGAGATTTACGTATTTACTCGATTCAACAGCGCCCTTGATAGTAACGCGCACCGGTTTCCCGGGATCAAAAAAGAAGAAGTGAAACATCGATTATAACACACACCCTCGATAAAAAAAGTCATTGGTAACCAACCTTCTCACATTCATAAAGACAAATGTCGTACTCGCGTAAGGAACGCACTCGCATAATAAACAGACCATCGACTTTGGACCCCTGCAGTCCCTCTAACAGCCGTGCTGTGGCTTTCCCGCTTCACTTGATCCGCGTCGTCTTGAAGACGTTTGGTGCGCTGATTCATAACTCCTGCGTGCCGACAAAACTGCCGCACGTTGCTGGGCCTATCCGTGTGCAAGCGGCGGTAACATCATTTACTCGCAGTGCTGCGTTCCTCCGTGCTGTCGCAGTTCCCTCAGGCTCGCTGCCGTGCGCTGCCATGCGTGCTGCACAGGCTGGCACAGCTAATCTTAAGGGGCCACTAAACAGGCTCCTACATTTTTTTTTATTTAAGCCACCCAAACAAGCTAACTCAATCATATAGAAGGTTGCGGCGATCACATTCTGCGAATATGACAGCGCTGCGCGCCACACGGACGTCGTATTTCAAAAACGATTCCCGTGCCTCTTTCCTGGCCCTCGCATCGGCAAGACGGCCAAGCCGGCGCGGTATCGTCGGTCAATGCATCATGTGCAATGGTCTACGCATCATGTGCGGCGACATAGGAACTGCAGAAACTATGCGCGCCAAAGACCGCCGTGTCGCTAGTTCGTTTTTCGCCGGTGACCGTTCAACAGTGCCCGAAGCACGTAGGAGGCGGCCATTTTGATGCCGACGGCGATATGGTAACGTTGTCGTTCATTCGCACCAGATTCTAACACGCGTACGATTTTTTGACACGTTTTATCGGAAAAAAGGTGCACGTTAGATTCGAGTAAACACGGTACTTAACGGAGGGGTGGGGGTGGGGGGGTGCTTAGACATAAAAAAATAAAGTTGTCGACTCTGGTGGAGCAGTTATTGCAATGATACGGACACTGTTAGCGGGTTTTTGCAGTCGCCGTTTTTCTGTACAAAGTCAAACTCGATAACACCGCCTACGCATCGTAAGTTCTACGCGCGAGTAAAAGCGCACTAACGCTGGGGCGAAGGCTGCTGAAGCAGAGATTAAACGACCCGGCCGTCTCCGCCGAACCAACTGAACAATGCGATAAAATCGCGCCACGCGTGTGACGGCTGCCATCGCTTGCTTCTCAAGCAGAGAGAAAACGCCCAGCCCTTCTTTCGTCGGGCGAAGGACCTGAAGGGGCGCCGGTGGGAGAGGGGCGGTCGCGTGTGCTATCTCGACGGACATCGGTAGACGGTATCAGTAGACATCGGTAATCAACCACGCAGTCAACCACGGCCGTTTCTGGCGGTGCCAACACGCGATTTCGACTTTGTAGATGCATTTTTATCTTCTGAAATACACCAAAATCTTTCGGATTGTGCTTACTGCATAGCAAATTGAATTTTCGAGACTGGAATTGCATCGTCAAATTTCGTTGAAGTGAAACGGCACAAAAGAATGTGTTCGTTGTGGCGAGCATATTTATGCATTGACTCCTATGGACCGCTGACGGGGATCCGAGAATTTTTCGTTGTACCGGAAATTTCGTTGAAGCGGCGTTCATTGTAGCGAGAGTCGACTGTACTGTCATTCCTATCATGGCACGTTGCCCGTTAGGAACTTGCATAGACAGTGGCACCACATTTCCTTCTAGGTAATTGTGAGAAACTCTGTGGTCATGCTGAAGCACAGCAGTGAATGTCGTGACAGCGCTGCCTAGTATACCAGGACCAAACTTTCGCACAGAACACCGTCGGAGACACGTCTGCCGGTATACGATCACGTCTCTGCCTTCTACCAAGGGGGAAAGACAATACCATATTTACTCACGTAATTTGCGCACTTTTTTTCGCGATTTGAGAGCTCCGAAGAGGGGGTGCGAAAATTACGTGGAGATCTTGCGAACACATTCGAAATAACGTGCAATATAATGCAACGAGCACGATAACTCTTTTGGATACGATCTCAAGTAACACTACAAAACGCTGGTGTAAGAGAATACAGCTGCTCCATGGACACTTTTCGCAGTCCCTTCGTGTTGAGAGCGCAGCACGTAGAAGGGTTTACAAGCCGCCCACTGATGGCTGCCGAGATAGCACGTGCGCCAGCACTATCTCGGCCGCCATGCGATCGCTCGGCAGCGAAGTGACACTCCCCCCCCCTCCCCCCCTCGCGTGTTTTCATGCTCAAGACAATTATTGGCAGGGCGTTTCCTCCCCGCATCGACGGCCGGTGTCCCGATCGGGGTGATGTCGCATGCGCCCACCGAGCGACGGAGATAGGCCGGGCTCGTTTGACCTCTGCTTCAGCCGTTTTCGTCGCACTTACTCGCATGGTTTTATTCTAGCGACCGTACTTCGGGCTCCGGGGGCTTATGGAGAAAAGAATCGGAAAAAGGGGACATCGCACTCGCAGCCCCTTTTGCATATGACTGCTCTTGCCTGCGCAGCGAGGGGCGTGGCCGTGCGGCTGTTCTAAGTCTGTCCGTGCGCGCGGGATGGGGAGCGCAAAATATGCAAGGATTTTTTTTTTTTGTACAGCTGGCTAAATATCAGGGGTGCGCAAATTATGCGAGGGCGCAAATTATGCGGGTAAATACAGTAGTTCCTTGGGTCAACTCCATCTAGCGCATGTGAAGCTACATGTCTCCTCTTCACCAAAGTGACATTAACGTGACCAGCACACACCACTGGCATAGGCCTGGAGTTTCACCTCCAATATTATTCTTTCTCCATGCAGTAAGCTAAAGCAATTTTCATTGGATTTCATTGCAAAAGAACAAATGTGACAAAGTTTCTTCCTCCGAGTTACAGAACTTGCCGATGCTACGTCACGCCAGTTTTGTGCAGGCAGCTTGTTAGGGTGTGTGATGACTGCTCTGTACGGCCTTCTGACTGAATAGGAGGGGCATTGTCTATCAGAGTGTGACGTATGAGACCATGAGTGGAGCTGTTTGGAAGGCTTTTGTCGTGGCCAACAAGAGCAATTTGAAGATAGTATGACTTCTCAACCGTAGCTAAGTTGTCTCCTAGCACCAAAAAATATATATTATACCATATTTACTCGCATAATAAAGGCACTTGCATAATAAACCCACCCCAACTTTCGCAGTCAAATTCCGTTCTTTTTTTTCTCCTGCGCAATCAGTGCACCCCTAACTTTGAACCCCTGCGGTCCTGGGAGCAAACGGCTGCGGTGTTGGGGAGCTGTTCGTCACTGTGATTCAAAACTCCCTTGTCGCGATAACACTGCCGCATGTAGCCGTGTGCGAGCAGTGGTAACGTCACTTAATCGCATTGCTGCATTCCTCCGTGCTATCGCACTTCCCTCACACTGCTCGCTGCGGTGTGCTGCCATGCGTGCTGCGCAGGCTGCCGCAGCTAAGCCTTAGCATGGTCGGGGCGTGGTCTCCAAGATTACCATGATGCAATCTCACACATTGTGCTAGACATGTACAATTGAGAGGTTCAGCACAGATATGAGGAAGGAATGCAATGGTGAGCCGTTTTATGTGTGGTGTTGGGAAACATCTATTCTCCCATTAGGCTAAAGTCCCTAAGTCATCGAGGGACTGTCATTGCGGCCACCCACGAACGCTACCGAGCGCTGATGCGGCTCGGTGTCTCCAAGATTGCACTGGCGACCTTTTATGGTTGGCCGCAAGCTGGCACGGCGAGGATCGCATTGTGTGTCATGGCATCATTGCGGTTGGGACCCATGGCGACATAGAAGCTGTATGCACGGCGAAGACCACTGTGTGCCGCTCGTGTGTGCTTTTTTTTTTTCTTGTTTATTTATTTTTAAAAATTATTTTTCTGTTGACCGTTTGACAGCGTCGCCATTTTTCCGGTTTCGCGGCGCTGTAGGCTAAGCACGCGTTAAACGCAAGCAAAAAGCCATCGCATTGGAACAAAATGCAGCCATCATAAAGGCTGTCGCGGTGGGTGCCAAGTCGTGTGGTATCGACACCATAGCTTCTTTTTACTATTTTTTAAATAAAATTTTATTGCACAAGTAGCTCTAGACATTACTGCAGGTCTCAATGCTGTCCTTTTTTTTTTTTTTTTTTTGCCATTAAACCGTTTTGCTCATCCTGAAAAAATGGTTGAAAGATTTGCCCCATGTAATAAACGCACCCCCCAACTTTGCTTCTGCTTACCTGGGGGGGGGGGGGAGTGCATACAAGCACGAGTAAATACGGCATATATACATATATGCTTGTAAGGCTCCCACACAAATAATCTGTCTAGATTGCTTCAATGACTGCCCTGGATTTGATTCCTGGCTGATTCCGTCACATCCCAATGGGACAAGAATGCAGAAAAATTCTTGCTCACTTCTATACGCATGTTCTAGCTTGTAAAGAATGACCTAGTTATTAAGCATAGTTTAGTGATCAGCTTGACAGCTTCTCAGAAGCCTTGGTGTCTTGCGTGAAACTACCCTTTAGTTATTACTCATGGATAAGCTTCCATTTTGCAGGCTTACAGTTGTGACCATCTTTACTGCAAATATTGCCTGCATGTATGCGTGGTATATTTATTGTGGTATGTAGTGACTGCTTTTGCCATTACTTACTTCATGCTTCTGTATGATGTGCTTTATTACCTGTGTTTCCACATTCGTTTGCTAGCTAACCCCTTTTTGTCTGTCCTGCACTTGCATGTGCCTGTGTGTGTGTGTGCGTGCGTGTCGTCCAGTGCTCTGAAGCCTTTTTGTGTAACACCTCTGTGCACTTCCCCTACTCACCTGTTTCAGAGCCATGTGCTGTATGAAACATTTCCTTTCTTGTTTGCAGCTGCCTTCCTCTTTACTTCTTTCTGTTATGCTAGTGCCAGTTCTGCTGACATAGTGCTTATCAAACATATATTTATCTTTTTCATCGTCTTTGCTGCTGGTCTCATGCTGTCGCCACAGCAAAGCCGTGGCACACACTGCGGAAGCCAAAGATAACTTTTTTTTTAACCCCTCACGCAACTTTTAACTGTAACTTGTGGGTTTCGTTCTGTCTGGATCTGAGAATTCTGCCATTTACTGAACTTAACGGATGGGCCTTTTCTTCATTTAGTAAGCTTGCTGAGTCCATGCTGTTTATCTTATAGCTAGCCACACGAGCTCAAGTACATTGTTTTCAGGCCCAGCTACATCTTGTGTTTATGAAGAAGTTTGAACACAGTGCCAGTGTCATCTCATCTGTTAGGAGCATTGTAGTTTTGATTGCGCATTGCATCACAGAGAGCTATTATTTAATTAGGATATAAAGATGCTAGAGCAACGATGTGTAGTTCCTGGTGTATACTGTTTTTGAAGCCTTGAGACTTAGCTGTGGAGAAGTGCCTTTGTGTTTAAATGAGTAAGGAGCAAACTGATGCATGCTGCCTCTGACAGCATGCTGATTATGATGATGGAATAACTGTGTCCTGGAACATGCTTGCCCTTGTCACCTTGTTTGCTGTGCATGACGTGTGGTTACTTCACATTGTTAACACTGGTACTATAAATGTTGTTTGTGCGATGAGCGTGTGTAATGTGTAGCTAGTGTCCCTGTCAGATGGGGATGTCACTTAGCGTTGGCTTGTGGACAGTTAGACAGGATTATACAGGGACTTTAGCAAGCCTTTGTCAACTCTATCGAAGTGTAATGAAGTGCTGTTTTTATTACTTCACGAAGTTATCATAGGCACTTAACCTTTTGAAGGTCTACAAAAATTGAAGCCTGACTTGCAGTGCACTTTGATCTGGTTTCGCTTGCTGTTGACTACATCTAGTAACCGATGGAAGTTGAAGTTTAATCAAATGCTGGCATTTATTGCTAGAGACCTTTTCTTTCGTACTTTCAAAATACTGTTTTTGAAAACTGTTAAGCAATTCTGCATATGGCATACTCATTAGGAGCCATTATACATTCTCTATGGCCTTCAAACCTGAATGGCACTTAGCTTTATGACATATTGCTGTCTGGCTGGGCATGTATTCAGGCAACGCTGAAATTGCTTTTTTAGTTTAACCAATGCACCAATCACAGATGTGACTTTTTAAAATACAGAAATACTTTAATATTGAAATAATGAAGTATTTCAATGCATGCATAAATGTCTTTGCTCTTCAGCTGTGTTAAAGATAAAGTGATGTGGGATATGCTGATTTGATATGCTGAGGCACCTGCTTGAGACATCCCGTTTGGCTAGTTAGTATGCGTGTATTTGTACATTGCGGTATGTGCCTTGTACGGCCAGTGTTGCTCAATGTTGCCAGGATAGACGCTTGTACAAGACTGTACCAACCGAAAAGTCACTAGTTTCTTCTGACATTTCTGTCACTGGAATTGTACAGAGTCCTGCTGAATTGCTTACTTCTATGCTTGTAATAATTTTTAATGGAGTACAGTTACATATCATGGGGTTATTGTGCTGCTTATGCAGGAAAATGGATAGCTAATCTGGTGTCTGCATTTTAACAAACTGCAGCTCTCTGATAGCAAGCGAGCCGTGCTGAATTATTGTATTATAGCAAATTCAGTACAGACACTGGAGGGTGCTTTGTTTGATAGCTATGTAGCCAGCCTTAACGGTCATTCCTACCCTGCCCTTTCTTTTGTGCATCTTTGATGCATTGTGATATGTAGCCATTGCTACCCATGACAAGCACTCTTGGCTAGATCAGGGCTGCATTCTTACTTGACCTATTCTGTTACAGTTAAGTGTTATAATAGAGTAACAAATCCGTATCTGGCACGCAAATAAAACCCTTGTTATATGTGTACATCTGTGACATGCTGATATTGGCAAGAACATTCTAGGTTTCCTTTGTTGTATCTGCCATGCAGTTCAAGTCTGTGTTCCAACACTTAATGCGCACAGATGAATAAACAACTAAGCAGAGAGTGGCTGCCTCATGTGTTGTACCATGTCACGGAGCCAGCAAAAGAGCTTTTTGGAGAAAACACTGAAGAGTAAAATGGTGCGAGCTGCTTCTCTTTTCCAACTCGACCGGCAGCTCGTCTGCACGCAAGGTAGACCGCACAGCCATGCCGCCCTTTAGCTGAACGGGCTAAGATATATGTATATTTTTTCATAAATTCGCACATGAAAGATGCTTGAAATATCAAGTACTTGTTCTTTTCCTAACTTTATTAAAATTTTATTGACACAAAGTGGCGTAAAGCCATAGAGATTACTTTGAGATATATTGTGTTACATAGGTGCGAAGCCATGTTTTTAGATGTCGGTGGAGACTGCTGCCAATGCCAGCCTTAACTTGAAAGCACCCTGAGATTCAGAACAATGCAGTGAAGAGCATCAAGGTATTCATGATGTGGTGTACATGCCAACTCACTTTATCCTGGCAACATAAACAGCTTAAGCAACATTGTGGCAACACTTGCAGTAAATGCGTGCACCTGCAGGTTAGCCTTTTATGTCTGTTTCTGCTGATTCACCCAATTGGCCTGCACCAAAAAGTGATGTGTCAACATGCTTACAAATGCTCTTACACTTGAAGCTCCGGAACTACTTTGTTAAGTGGAGGGAAGTGCTGCCTTTCTTCTGAAGCAGTTGCAACAGTCAGAGAAATGCTTTCTTGGCCTTAGCCTAATTTCGGAGATAGATAGCAGTTGTAAATTTGCTATCAAGACTCCATACAATGTGTGCATACCCTAGGTTTTGGCCTAACTAGGGAAATGTACCAGAGAAGTGCAATTTTAATGGGAGCAACTTTAAATATATGACTTGTGAAAAGCAGGTAGGCTATGAACAGTACAAGAACATGGTAAAGTAGGTTACATAATGTTTACACACAGTGGTAAGTTACCTGTAACCATTAAATTTCCAGCACGTGATGTGTGTGATAGAGGCTCGAAAATTTAAGAAAGCATCGATGAAGGCAGTACATATTAAGTTTTGCTGCATCAGAAAACTGAACTTGGTGCTAAGTGGTTAGGTTACTAGTATGAACATTGTAAGACAGCTTAGGTTGTGGTCACACAGGGACGTTTCTAACAAATTGCACATTGCAGCGGTAAGCATCCTAATACTAGTAACTGTATGCTATAGTGGCTTGAACGTTGTCGATTGTAAAACGTATCTTGGTGACTGCTTTGGTTGAGGAGCTGTGCTACCCTCTACTAGGCAGGGTGTTTGGAACAGTTTCTCAAGTCGAGGAGTGTTTGTGAAATGTGGTGGGGTGGGGCCAACATGCCCCCGGAAGTGTTTGACTGAGAATGTGGCCCCTAGGAATGGCGGACGGGGAGGAACGAAGTGCCCCAAGCGCATGTGTTTTTGGGCGATGGCCCACTGGCCTGGCAGCAGCAGAGGCAGCAGCAGCAGCAGCAAGGGACCCTTCCCCCTGAACCTCTGCTGCCGCAGGTTCCCATCCCACCGGTAAACGAGAACAGCAAGTACACGGGCATGGGCATAGGCGTCCCCCCGCCCCCACTGGGCTCCAAGAAGGCAGGACCCCCACCGGGGCGCAAGATGTCCGGCAGCATCGACGTCATTGGCGGCGGCGCCCCGTCCTTGCCAAGCCGGCGACCGGGCGCCGCCAAGGAAGGGGTCATTCAGGTGCGCTGCTCTCCTCTTTCCCCCTCCCTCACAACTCTTCTTTTCCAGAGGTTTTTTTTTATTTCTCGCTCAAAGCCTCCACACTCGGCCTCTGTCTGTGCTTTTCCCTACCTCTCCTTAGCTCCCTGTTAGGCGCGTTAGTTTCATTAAGTGTGTAGTACCATCTCGTTGCTGGACTGTTGGCACAACCAAATTGCAGTGTCTCCTCGTACAGTATTGTGAACTTACATTTCACACATGGCTGTTGCTATCCATGAATTAGCCAGTGTCCATCCAGTTTTAGTGCCAGACTAGTGGGCAATGCTGGGGGCCTTCTTAATCGCTAAAGAACACAGACATCAATCGTGAACATCTGCATTTTGAAGCTGCACTAACCATTGCATTACCCATAAGAGTTCAGACAACGTGTAAGCACCTCTGTAAACACTCCTGTCTAGATTACAGAGTAGCCAGCTGGTCTAAGAACTGACCAACCTTCCCGTCTTTCCTCTTCTACTTCTGTTCTCCTCCTGTTTAGAGTCACAGCTTATGTGAGGAGAGTAGTAATTGGGTAGAATGAAGAAGGCTCTAGTAGAGGACAGTGCAAGACAGGTTTATGAGATGCTTGCTGGGACTGGCCTTTGTAAGGTTGTAAGCATACATTAGGCTTGTCATGATTGTGAACGTTGCTGAAAAGTCTTGTCAGGTACTGCGTATGCCTGTAAATTGCAAAAGTATACCCTTCGATTTGTTCCAACTGTTCTGTTGTGCATGCTCTTCTGTAATTTGTGAAGCAGACAGGAAATTCTTTCAAAACAAACTCCAAGGTGTATACACCAAAGTCCAAGGTGTATATATATTTGGATTCTAAGGTGCTTGCTTGTCTGCACACCCCTACTTTTACGTGTGTTCGATCGTGCTGTCAGTCATCTTGGAATCTCATTGCAGCATTGTATTTTTATTTCTCATCTTTATAAAATTCTCTCTTACCTTGATCTCTGGAACCATGGGATAGGCTTCTCTGAATTTCCCTCTTTTCCCTCTCCTGACTACATGTTAACACTTGACAAACTTTATCAGAAAGACTTGTACTACTCTTCAGTGCTACCTGGACTTGACTTACTTCTCTTTGAAGCACATTTCATGTATTGTGAACAGTTGTTGTTCATTAAAGACTAGCACATTTGTGTCTCTTAGTACATTTCTTTCCAAGTAACATTCTGTTATTATACAATATACCTGACAAATGCATTTAGTAAGGCACATTAAAGTTATTTGTTGTACACGGATGCGCTCTTATGAAAATTAAGGCACTTAGATGTCTCTAGAGGCCACTAACAGTAATATTACTCTTCAGTATTCATTGTGAGGACTGTGTTTAGACATTTTAATCTTTGTTTTTGTGCTTGTTGTGTCTGCTTGGTGTTGATTATTTTTTTTACTATGACACTATTGTCACCTCCACTATGGGCAATTAGTATGTGACATTAATTTTTAGTCAGAAGCATTGCAGGACATTAGTTTATATTTACCAACATTTAACACTGTACAAATTCATATTTTTTCGTGTATATTTGATTAGAGTCATTCTATGCCAAATCAGCCAGCATGATGGGTATCACTGAAAAAGTTTTGTATTGTTTGTTCACATTCAAAACTATTTCAAAATTTATTTTGGTCATTTGCTCTTGTTGGCACTATTTTCTTTCTTTCATTTTGGCAATATTTTTTGTCTAATTAAGCTAAAGGGCATTGAACAACTTTTTTTTCCAGTAGTATGTCATTTGATACATGCATTCAAAATATGTTTATGGCAAAGCTGTGACACTACATGACTGCCAAGAAAAACCAGTTATTTGAATGTTTTAATGCAATGAGTGCTTTTGTCAAGAGCAAAAATGTACAGTTGGAATCTTTTATGTTACCAAAAAGAGTTGGAAGGGTTGCCAATAAGACATGGAAATCGCAGAGCGAAAAAATATTTGAATCACAGATTGTCTGGAAAAAAATTTTGAAGCAAACGGCACACAATTGAAGCATGTTGTGTACTTGACTGCATATATAACTGCAGCTAGTGTACCCATGTACATGTTGGATAAGCTAAAGCACCTCCATACAAGCATTGCCTCTGCTTGTAATTGAAGAACCATTCGACACACTTGTTGGCTGCAGCAACACTTGTAAACTTTCCATAGCTTCACTCATTTTTACTTTTGGTTTTCAATCAGCAATATAAAATTGTATAGTTCGGCTTGTGGCCAGAACTTCTTCTTGTATGTGTGTGGGGACAAACTGACTTTGACAGCCAAGCGCTAAGGTGGGCAGCTAGGTGAAAGAAAATGCCCCCAGGAACACTGGAAAGATAATAAGGGGCATGGCGATAAGTCGCATGTGAGGGGAAACAAGGGCGTCATTTAATGCTTTATCTTGATGAGAAACTTAAGTCTCCTGATGATTATTATAAGCATTTCTGATTCCACATGAGTTTTATTGCTTGCAAAGCGATAAAAGTTGCTCCTATAAAGATTTTATTTAGCGTACACATGTACACGAGTGTTCATGAGACGTGAATAAAAGTACTGATAAAATGTTTCAGGGTGAAAATCTGTTTATTCCTTCCTCCCGAAAGAGTAGGCAAGCTCTATGCCTGTCCTTATTTTATTTGCGTCCTTGAGCATTACGTACCAAATAATAAACCCTCAGTGGAAGTGAGTTACGTGGTCATGCATCCTGCATGCACCCGTCGCAAAATGTATTAAGGCACACTCTAGAAAATATTTCTGCACCTGTGACAATGTGCCGACGTCTACCCCATAATGGGTGCTTCTAATGAAGGCTTCAAAAATCAGTCTGTAATGCGCAACAAAAAATTGCATTACTTCTGGCCTGATAAGAGTCATTGCCATGCGGACTGTTGCAGCTGTGGAGGCACATCTCTGTCAGCAGACATTGCCGATCAGTGGCGCGCAGTGGGCGCATGGATAATTAGGCCTGAGATGCGGTTTCACCGGCATGCAGAGGGCTGTGGTGTGTGCGCATTGTGGTGGCCTTGCTACTGATTCACTTACAATGGCACTAGCTTGCAGAGCTGCTGCATTAAGCACTGCAGAAATGCAGCAGTGTTGGCAGGAGTATTACCCCTGTCACACGGCGCATGTAAATGTCATTCGCACCGAACAACATTTACAACTAATGTCATTCTGTTTTCGCATTCTTCATCTACACGGTCATACAAAATGACATTCGCCAGTGATGTTGACGTTTACCCACCGGATACTAGGATAACAAAATGTTACAAATTGTGCCTTTTATTTGCATATTTTCTCTTTATTGTTAGAAACACAGTGGTAAACATTGGCAGGCTATGTGAAAATATATTGCAATACGATACGGCAGCATTAACAGGGAAGAAATCTGCACAAGTATCCAAAGCAAGACTAGCCGAAAGCCGCTTCGATTTCTTCTGTAGCCGGCAATATCGCGGACCATGCCTGCGTTCCCGTGACTGTGATGGACGGCGATCAGTGCAAACGAACATTAATTGCCCTCCAGGTATTCACTACAAAGTGCCGAAATCCGCTGAAGCGGCCCAAGCAACAAACGCACGTTTGTAAACATGGCCGACAGCTAGGAAGCGTCCGAGTAAGCTCGGAGTCTGGGAACAGGAATATAGCTGCACATATTGCATCAAGTGTCGTACTGTACGTCAGAAAGTTATCAAAGAGCCACAAGAGAAACTCACAAGAACCAGTAACGTTGTGTACATTTTCCTTTTCCTTACGAATTTTGCATCTTATTGCGAAGCCCCTGTCGTCGAGAATACGCATGTAGCGACTGAATGAGTTCGGTGAACTCATTCAGTGGGCGAATGCCATTAGGTGTGCGTGTCATTCGCTATGCCCGTGTAGCAGCAACAAAAATGACATTAACACATAATGACATTCGCTGCAAACGCCATTACACGTGTCCGTGTGACAGGGGTATATGTCGCGAAAGTGACCGCATTCGACCAGCAAGGGACACTCCAGTGGGAAGCGAAACTTCTCACACGTCTAGCGGACATATAGCTGCTATCTCTAGGCCAACGACAAATGAAAAAATTTTGTTACCATTAAGACCAAGCTTTTTGCTAAAGAAGGTAACTCACCAATTTTTTCTGGATGATCTGCTGAGTCGTTGGTAGAAATAGTTTTAAGCTGTATTACTTTGACCGAGGTACCATTCCATGTTTTATTTCCAACTCTTTCCACATGCCATAAAGAAATTCCAGTTCTGCATTCTGGTTAGTGCCAAAAGCACATGAATATATTTTTGTAGCAGCATCACTTCGTTGGCTTGCCATAAGCATTGTCTGAATGGCTGTATAAAATTTAAAAAAATTGTTGTTTGGTGCCCTCTAGCTCGGACACGCAAGAACAAAAAAATGAACAGCTTGTGTTGCACCTCTGTAACACTCGAACACGATAGCCTGGTGAACATTTGGTAACGCGTTGGCATATTTTTGCAGCACGCATTTTAGGACAAGATGTTTGTGATACCTAATGCTCTCAACAAAAAAGCGCATGTGTCTGCATTTAGCTCGGCATTATCAATGCCATGTAAGACAACTTCTGCCACATACCCACATATCTTGGGCTGTGGTATGTAGGCATGCACAACTCGTGATTGGGTATGATCATTTTCCACACATTCCTATTTTTTGGACAGCACAAGGTCACTGCCAACATAGACACCTCAGGCTTTCACCTTAAAAATATTGCCACGATGTGAGAAAGCATCGAAAAAGAAGAAAGAAATACCAAAAAAAGGCAGAAGGGGTTTTGAATGTCAATAAAGATGCCGAAATCCTTTCAACTGTGTCCACAGCAGTTGGAAAAATGTCAATTGATATGGCATAGAATGACCCATTAATGTGTGTCCTTTATTGAACTTTCATGGAGGTGACAACCACAAACATAGAAATGTCATTGGGGAGGTATGGGCCAGCAAGGGTGCCTGCTATTTATTGTGCTTTCTTTTCCATACTTGGTCTGTAAGTTAATGACTTGTACGTTTTCAAGAATAAAGTTCACTGATTCGTGAAAACTCTTTAAGTTCGATTTTTCTTCACCCCTTTTCTTACACATCATTTTTCCTCTTCTTCCAGTCAGTTTCAAGGCCTGTGTCAGTTGCAAATAAAGTTGAGTAGCTGAATCTGCAGACGTCTTTATCCACTGTAGAGAATGTGTAAGGGCAGCAACAAGGATTTTTGTCCTGACATTTCATGTGCTCGTTCATCACAAAGGCTCTGCGCACTGCAGACAGCACTTATGAATTGCTCTTAAGGCACCAACAGGATAGTACTAAGGCTGCAGTTTCTTTTAATCATTACAGGCCTAGCTGTGCTCGGTCAGCCATAATACTCGGAAAACATCTTTCTCTTCCAGGGGAACTCCAGCGGTTTTTTTACTATATTCTGATATCGCTGTTTTCCAATGGTATTGATAGTCCCTGTAGCAGGCAGAGTTGTCTATTTGCTCAGAAATTCAGCAATAATTTTATATAACCTAATGAATGATGTGTTCAAACTGAAACATGTCGCTATGTGCAGTGTATGCGATGAAGTCGCAGCCTCTCCGCCACAGAATTATGAAGCTGGCACCAGAAAAATGAAAGTGGCAATGGCATTCAACGACGTGTTGAGTTATGCCAGCTCTTCTCAACTTGACAGCAACAATTCGAGCACTGAAGTAATACTGTTTTGCTTCTGCCCACAAGCCTGATCCAGTAGCCAGCGTTGTAGGTAGTGACATCAAATGACACAGGGTGGCCCACATGAGAATCCGCTAAAAATGTTGAAAATTCAGTTTCAGGGAAGCTAAATGACTCGCAGCCACCTGGCTTGGCATATATTATTGTGGCACTAAGGAGAACAAATATCGAAAATTTTGTTGTGATAGGTGGGCAGTGAAAAATTGCCGGAGTTGCCTTTCAACCATGTCAGAATCAAAGCTCGCCTTTCTTTGAACAGATTAACAGCATTCAGTGGCTATTTGTTGTGTGAAAGGCTCATTAAATGCATATGCCAAAGCCATTTCAGCCCTTTATATCATCTAATTGTGCAATCAAGATTGAAATAAAGCATTTATGTTGCTAAGGTTGAGGCCTCCTTCATCAATGTGCATAGAATTACATTCCACTAGCCTTGCTTGTAGTCACTGTGGTAGTTTTGTGGCACTTGGCTTCAACTTTCTTTTTTGTTATCTGCCTGTATTGTTCTGTTTCAAAATGTGACACTCTATTCTGTGTTTCCCCTGACCATCTTTCACCTAGTCTTCCTCAGCACAAACACTTGCACAGTTGTGCCTTGTTCCTCCTTTTCTATTTTTTGTGCGATCTCTACCTTCTAGTGGTCATTTCATTTTTCCTCTGTTGAATCTGTGAGCGTTCTCTGGATTAATGTTTGAACAGGAAGCTAGCATGTCCTGAAGCAAAAGCTATAGACTAGTATTGTTCTAAAAAAAAAGAAAAGCGAATGCCTGACTGCCAGTTGTGTCCAAGTCCATGGACAAGCATATAGAGCAGCTTTACAGGTCTGTGTACTCAAGTGAGTGCTTTAGCGCTGAGGAGTTAGGCCTGTTAATTGCACCTTTTAATTGTTACCTTTGTTCCCAGCCACATTATGTGTACGATGCAGTGTGCATTGCCCTGTCTGGAGCGTTGAGTTCCTCCTCCCTGATCGGCTTGCAGGTGATTGGCTCTGGGGAGCAGCCACTTGGCGGGATCACCCTGCCACCGACACACATGCCACCACCGGGCTACATGGGCATGGGTCTAGATGGACTTGGCGTGCCGCCACCTATTCCGGGCATGATCCCTGGGGTCCCACCACCGGGATACGAGACCGGCGCCTTTCCACCACCGCGGTTCACGCATCCACCGCCACCGCTGCCAGGGAGTGGCGGTGGAGGTGGACCCGGGGGAGACCGTGGCTCGTCGTACGGCGACGACGGCCGCTCGTCCTACTACAACGGTGCCGGTGGGTACGGCCAGTCGTATGGGGACGACGGTGGAGGCAGCGGTGGCGGGGGCTCTTGGTCGGGCCGGGAACGCAGTGAGCGTGGCCATGGAAGTGAGCGTGGCGATCGTGGCGACCGAGAACGGGACCGAGACCGCGAGCGGCCCTCGTCGCGCCGGGACTATGACGATGAGGAGCGGCGTGAGTCACGGCGCTACCGTGAGTACTACCGCGAGCGGGAGCGAGAACGCGACAGGGACCGGGAGCGGGAGCGGAGAGAGCGAGGTGGTGGTGGTGGTGAGGACGAGTACGAGGAGACATCGTCGTCATCACGCTACGAGCGGCGGCACCGCGAACACCGTGGTGACAAGGAAGAGCGAGAGAGGCATCGGTCGTCACGCCGCCGCCACCACCGTGGTGGTGACGATGAGGAGGAGGAAGAGCGGCGCTCGTCCAAGCACAAGCACAAGCGGTCCAAGAAGGAGCGGCCGCCCGTCGAAGAGGCCGAGGTGCCGTCCAGTGAGGCCGGTGGTGCGCCTGACGCTGGTGGTGAGGAGTCGAAGGCTGACTGACATTCTACGCCTGACGGTGAAAATGTACAGTTTGGGCCAAACAGTGTGGGAAGAGGGGCCTTCAGATGGGACATTTGGACATGTTTCGAGGTGGCATGTGCCCAGAGACACTGGGAGATATCCTTGCCGTACAGCAGTTTGCTTCGAATGCAGTAGAAACATGGGGGTACATGAAGCTATGAAGCTGAGGCATAGATGTGGAGTACAGTTTGCTGCCACAGCTGTTATTACCCAAACAAGTTGCAAACTTCACCCGCGTTAGCGGTATGGCACTTGTACGAAATGTTATGGCTGTCATTGACTAGAATCCAGAGCCTGTGCAGCACAGTCAGGATGGTGACTGTGGTCAATTAATCAGGTTGAGGGTAAAGTGAGGGGTTCTGTGAATTGTCATATTGGTTGCCTTTTTCTGTTTTGTGCAAGCTTCCCTTACCATGCAGACTTGGCACCTGTCAGTAACAGCAGTAGCAGTCGTGTTTTAACGATAAGACATTGCTAGTTGCAATGATGTGCCAAGTCATTTGTGTCGGTGGCATATGCCACCTTTGGGTTTGTTTGGGGCATCAATGTTGTTTTGCTATTTTTTAAGCGCACAGCTGTATTCTGGAATGTCATCGCAGTGTCTCTGGCTGTAAAGGCTTGTCTGGAGCGAAAATGTGGCCGGGGGTGTTTGAGACACCTACTGTTGAGCGTGTATAGTTTCTGCGTTAATGAACCTAAGTTAAGCATTGAAATGAGACATATTGTTTAGATAAAAATTCCATGGAGCTTAAACTGAATTTGCAACGTAACAGATTCCAGTTCAGTGATTATTGCCTTTACTTTCCTAAATTTAGGCTGAGTGCGTCAGGAATTCGTGTATAGCTGCGAGTCCTTAGTTGAAATCCTGTTTTATGTAGCTTGGGTGACGTCTGCTAGAGGCCACCAGTGTGGTAGCGTTTTCTTATGGTATTAGGGATAGACGTTCATGAAGATTGCTTTGTTCTTCGTGTTTCTTTAGTTGTAAATGGAAGCTTATCTTCAATGTATGCCTGCAGTGCCTGTCACCGAGGCAGTGATTTTATGGTTTTGCAGTTTCCTGTATTGTATTTTGACTTCAATTCTGGAACACAAACTATTTTTAATGTGTTGTAAGTTTCAGTAACTTGTAAACTTAGAAATTTCTGTGTAACTACCCGTGCACACGGGGAGTTGTTAAATGAACGTTATGGTTTCTGTCAATAGTTGGAGATAAGTTTTGTCAAGCAGTTGTGTGTGTGTATGTGCGTTCGAAATCTTGTGAAAATGCCATTGAGTGAGCGACAGTTGTCTCTCTCTCTTTTTCTTTTGAACTTTTTTTGTACAGCTCTCACACTCCACCTTTTTTTAACTGGCCCCTTTTGTAGATGTCTGAAAGAAAGCTCGAATAGCATTTCCATGTTTATGTGCATGAGGCAGTATTTGGCTATTGGTACTTGTTAATTGAGCAGCCGCACTCGCACAAACCCATTTTGTTCATGAGCTGCTGCTTTTGTCTGGAGGAATAGCATTCCTCTGAAGGCAAGTCATAATTTTCCATCATTTCCATGCGAACTTAGCAAGGTGTGTCACAGATTGTCATTGTGCTGTGCAATTTGAATGCTGTCTTACGAATTGGCACACACTTGAATTTTTAAAGGTCTGTTTTCTGGATGTACAGGAGCTGTGCATGTTCAAGACGTGTGTTAGTTCTCACTCCACGCCCATGTGTGCCGATAAGAGTGTCAGAGTTGTGTTTAGCCAGTTAACAGACTTTGCTGTCATTGGCTTCAGTATACTGGCCTCACACATCGTATTTCATCAATCATCCAACTGTTAAGAGTCAAACTCATTCCTTCCTGAGCCTGTTTTCCTTGAAATGAGAAAATAATAAACTTCATTACAATTTCACGACATCTCTGGCTGCATGTTTTTTCTGTGCCTGTAATATGATAGCTGTAGTTTGTGATGTTTAAGTGTGGCATGATTCAAGTTTAAGTGTGGCATGATTCAAACAGTGGTGAAAGGCAAGTGTGGCCTTGGGAGAAACGAGCTGCTGATTGTACTTTAGAGCCATGCCAGAAACGAAAGTGGTGTTTGCCCAAGCCATGATATTCAAGAAGGTACTAAAGGCAAGTAAAAGCTTAGGTTTCAATTACAGATTAGTGCTTGAGAACGTCTAAGACATTCACATTGTTGACAACACTGCTTTGGTAACTTAGAAACTAAGGTAAACACAGGACATGACTTCAGGCTCCAGCAGGAAATCCCGTACTGGACACTATATAATCACGAAGCTGATGAAGTAGCAACTAGGCATAATTACATCGCTATAGTATACAACCGCTCATAATAAGGTTGTTGCAGTTCATTAAAACTGAATAAAGTGCTGCTTTTGTGCTTCTCTCGGATTCCTGGAAAAAGTTAACTTCTCATAACCTTCAACGGTGATGCAGTAAGTCAAACAGTCTCATTTTCAACCTGTCACTCATGTTTAAGTAGTTTCACTATTGTGTGGTGCTACACCGGTATTGCTCTCATAATCATGATTAAGAGAAAAGATTGTCCACATGTTACGCATTGTCATTTTAATGGAACAGGTGTGGTTGGAACAGCCCTTTCTGGCAAATGCAAAGTTCATGCAAAATTTTCACCTCAGTACAAATGAAGCTTGTTATTGCAAAATAACAGTGAAAGATGACGTGGTGCAAGTTTTGATATGATGTGACACTATCTGCAGCAGCTGGCCATGTTGCAGTGTTCATGAAGCATTCACCCCAGCTGCAGCAAGTTCATATGCTTGGGAGGTGGTACAATGTGATTGTATACCAGGAGTGTCATTTTGGGGATTCATTGCTACCACCCCTATAAAATCCACAATGGCGGCCTTCTTGCCAACATTCCAGTCAGTTGCTGTGAACCGAATTACAGCACGAAATGGAAAGTACCAGGGCCACCAGTGTACCAGCACGGCTGCTGCATGTGCGATTTTAATATGGTATGTATATTACTCTGGGACCTCTCCCTACAGACCACATATTCTTTAGCCCACAGGTTGCCATTAATGCTAAACCTCAATATTCAGGTTTAATTTTAAAAGGCAATGTAAACTTAATTTGGCAGAATATGCTTTCAAAATTCCCACACAAAATTAAGTTGATGCTGTAAGGATGACAAAAAAAAAACAATAAATTGAAGGTTGGAATCTCGCAGTGTTATATGCAATGCCTTGGTGATTGTATCTTTGTGTAGCACTGCAGATTCCAAGGTACAGTTTTTTTTTTACTTGGATAAACTGGCACTGCAAACGCTCTTCCAATCTGCAAGATTCATCAGTTATCCACTGTAGTTGTTAACTGCCCAACAGTCGAACAGGGTTGAAGATACATGCTGTTCAAAACGCCCTGTCAAAAATTACAATTGTGCTTTCAAAATATATAATGGCATGATGAACTGGTATGTTCAAGGATTTCTAGGTGGTCTCTTTACCAATTTTCATCCTTGCTTTTCTAGCATGTCAAGCTTCCTCACGGATATTGCAGTTCTGTCAGCTGCATCCTTTACACATTGTAAAATGGGCAGATGTGGCACATGGGACTGGAGCTTAGCTGAAATTATACCATGCATATAAGGTTTTGAAAAAGTTCTGTTCTCAAATTCAGCGGTAGACCACATATTGCCATATTTACATAATTTTTTCTTTCACCAATACATGAACAAATACTTGGAGGTTAGGTTGAAATAAGCACTACATTTGCTCTGCTACAAGTGCAATCAGGCCATTCCTTTGCAAGCTTTCAAAAGAGGTGGGACTTTGCGCTCATTGTGTCTAGTGTGTTTCTTTCTACTGTCCCCGTCTTCCCACACAGTTTTAAAAAGTCTTCTAAAAAACCATATTTATAATTTTTATCAATTCACTTATTTTCTAGCTTTACATGTTGCTGATGAACAACTTTTTGGCACTGGTCAAACTTGTGTCAGAATGCAAAAGGGTTTTGGCCGTGTTAATGTTGAGCCGTGAAATGGAGCCGTGAAATGGAACTATAATACTTGTCTGCAAAACATGGAAAGACTGTATGGGCATATTGTTTCTTTTTTTAATTAAAGGAAACATCCACAGGTCAGAATTATTGTGAATAATGCATTACTCAAGGATTCAAACTTATTTACAAGCTTTTGAAAGATTTGGGACATTGTGCTTCACATGTTAAAAGGTATACAGTGAAAGATGGTGTTATGTAAAGGCATGTTTTGGCATCTATTATATATTGTATGTCAAATTATGTATGGGTGGTGTCATCACATGAGCAAATACCTGGTTTAATAGACATGTTTCTGGTCAGTGGTTTAACTGACGTGTTTACTTAATCACCAATAATCAGCTGAGGCAACGTGAGTGAAACCGTCAAAGGGTTGCCACCCATACTTTGCTACTTTTCTTGCTCAACATTAAAAGTGCTACAGATATTCAAAATTCTCTACATTGCTACACGTGCCCGTCTTGTAAGGGCAAAAGCCTTTTACAAACAAAGAACAGATTTCATCACGGGGCATGCGCAAACTTTTGAGCTGAAAGAAACAGACTGTTGTGTTCAGCTGTTGTGTTGCGCATCCTTTCGGGCACATGTGCTTTTCTTCCATTGTCTTTCTTCGGTCTGCTTGCTGCTTTGTGGAGCAGATGGTGCTGCTTGAAACAAGCATTTCTACGTCTCTCTGCGGACAGAAACCACTCGGGCATAACCTACATCGAGAAAGCAGAAGAGAAATCTTCTGTACAGCTATGGCTACTGTGAATAACCAAAAGAACTCTCTGCTGCCACCTTATTTGTGCTGCATCATAACCTTTGACCGTGCCCAAGTTGAGGCAGGCCGGCAAGGCAAGATGCAACATTATCCTTTCATGGACACAAGGAAATGAATCGCTTTGGTGTCTGAACCATCACAGGAAAGCCCTTGAATAGTGTTCTTCGAAACAAATCAAACCCGAAAGCCTCCAGTATTTCACTTTGAAGGATTGATTGATTTCTGGGGTTTTACATCCCAAAACCACGATATGATTATGAGAGACCCTGTAGCGCAGGGCTCCAGAAGCTTCAACCACCTGAGCTTCTTTAACGTGCATTGACATCACACAGTACGTGGGCCTCAACATTTCGCCTCCATCGAAAAGCAGCCGCCGTGGCCGGGATTTGATCTCACAACCTTCGGATCAGCAGCCGAGTGCCATAGCCACCAGACCACCGTGGCAGGGCACACTTGGAAAGAAAAACAGGCTATATATGTACGTTGTCATCAATCCACGCAGAAAATTTTTGTTGAGGCCATTATGGTCACCTGCTTCTAGCTCCTCATGGCTGCCTATGAGATTGTTAGAAACAACCTGTGCACAGGACTGCAATAAATCGTTCAAGCAGCACGTACTGCACATTCTCAAGCCTACTGAGCATCCTCTGTATCACTATCCTTTATCAAGGATGTCTAGTATCACAGCATATGTCTCATGAAAAAATTCAAAATGCTCTTTTCCTCCATACGCCCAGTGTAGCCTGGTGAACTTGACAGTTGTCTTGCCGACATCTACATATTCTCTTTGACTTACCATGTACAGTGCTGTCATGTATATGCGAGACTAAGTGAATAGTGGATTACCTATTTGTGAACATGACAAACTCAGATGCCTAACCTGAACAAAATATTAAAAGCACAGAGTTCAATCAAAAGCCTGTGCAAGCATTTGCAGCAAACGAATGTTAAAGGGGCCCTGCAACACCTATTGAACACAACCGGAAAACGATGCCTGTCAGTCATGGAGGCTCCGGCGAACATAAGATCAAAATAATATTGCACCGCATGCACCAGTGAACTTGAAGCTCGGTTTCGAATACAGTTGGAAATCGCCTAATCTTCTTTCAACAAATATCACAAGGTGTGCCTACTATGTCGACCCAAGAAAACAAAGTTCCCTGGTGTGTGCAGTGGAGTAATGTTTGGCTCGCATGTTTAGAGGAGCTTCGATGAATGATCAGCACCATTTTCCAACTATGCACAAAAGGTGTTCCACGGACCATTAAAAAAGCCAGTAAACAGGCCCAAATTCTTTTTATTTTTAAAGCTCCCAGATAAGCTTGCTCATTCGTAGAGAAGGTCACCATGATAACGCTTTTTGTGGATACCCCGGAGATGCGCACGGCACAGTTGCTCTATTTCAAGGGGCAGCTCCAGCACTTCACCAGTCCCCCTCACCCGTTAAGTGACATCACTTTCTCCCACTGAGGACCTTGTTGCAGTTCGTATAGACAAGCACTACGGAACTGTATCTTGGCTATGTGGTGATGCAGTTTTGGCCACACATTTGTCCCACATATCGGTGAGCAGCACCGATTCGTTAATGTGTTATAATGCGGAAGTGGTCGCAGCCACGGGAATGGGCTACACCTACCCCATGGCGGGGAAGTGTAGGACGGGTGAGCAAGAAAGTGAAACCAACTGAAACAGCATCATGTTCACAATGTACAAGAGTGCAGTTCCTTCTTCAACACAAATTTATGACGGTGGTGTTTGCTGGCCCTGTTAAGCAAAACAAGCTTGGGCCTTTCATATGACATTATAGAGACGAAAGAAGAGCCTACTTTCGTTCTGTCGACTCGAATTAATTTGGCCACTCTTACTAACACTACAATTTCACTCCACATCGGTACACAGCAGGCTCACAGATCTTCCGTATCATTGCTGCAGAGCCGCAGCAGCCCACTCAAGAACAAAAGAGGACAGCGGCTGAATCTTTACTGACTTTATTTGCAAGGGTGTGCATAATCTTGTTTGTATCCATATAAACATGGTGTTTGTGCCATAACTGAGCCAATGAAAAAGTGCCCTTACTACTGGAAACACATAACTATCATGCAGCCGTCACGTTTTTCTCCACAGCTGAACAAGTTCAAAAGCATGCACAAGGATTGTGCACTGAACGTAGTAGTGAAGGGTGGCAGAAAAAATTTGACCCTGTCTCATGATTGGGGTAACTGCTCAATGGGGGTGAAGAACTTGAAGTCCTTGGGGAACAGCTCGGCAGCGCGGGGGTACATGAGCTTGTACGACTGTCGTATGGTCACGTCAGCCACACCTGCGATGTCGCCGATTTCCTTTTGAGACTTCTTGTCTTCGGACGCCTGCGATGCCATGTAAATGGCAGCCGCTGCCACTGAAATGGGGCTTCTGCCAGGAACAATGTCCAGTTCAACGGCTTTGCGGGCAATGTGCGTGGCGGCCTTTTGAACGGACGAAGGCAGACCCAGGTTGGAACAGAACCGGGACATGAAGTCTCCCGTTGTTATCAGATCCACGCTAGTCTCGAGGGCCTTGAGGATGAGCTTAAAGCAACGGCCAATCTCCTTTTTGGATACTTTCGACACGGCGCATATCTCCTTGAAAGTACGCGGTACCCCTTCCTGGCGGCAGGCTATGTACAGGCAAGCGGACGCTATTGCGTCGTTGCTGCGCCCTTTGAGCGTCTTGCCATCGTGAACTTGCTTGAAGAGAAGGTTCGCTCGGTCCACTATGGTCTTGGTCAGATTGATCCTGTCTGCCATATTGCTGATTTCTCTGAACGCGTTCATGAGCGCCCTGTCCGCGCTGCTCATGGTTTTGCGGTTCTGGTACTTAGCCGTGCCCGACTCGTCAAAGCTAGCGTCGCCGGTACCTTTGCCGATCATCGTGGCCAAGTCGCTGCCGTTCAAGAGAGGATTTTCGGACGCTCCAACTCGGGCCGGGTCACTGTTGCTCTTTTCGTTGGAGAACACTCGCCACTCCGTACCGACGTCCACTATCCTGTCGCCGACGACGAGTCCGCACTGTGGGCAGATCATGTCGCCCGCCCTGTAGTCCTCCACCAACGCGGCATCAGGATGGTCGGGGCAGAACACCTTGGAGTTGGGACCGCGAGACCCAGATGCCATTGCCAAGCGGAGAGCGTTGCCTTCAGCGGGGAGCTAACTGCCTTTACATTCACGATGCACAGGATCACGCACAGCACAACATCGGATAAAACGCACTTAGCAAGCTTCAACAAGACACGGACGCAGGGTACAACGCAACCCAACCAAACGAACGCCGAACGGTCGTATGAAGCACGTATGAAGAGAAGGCCGTGCACGAATCACGAATGTCGCAGCAACTGCGTAGCGCGCTTAGGTGGCGCCACAATCTGACAATGCAGGTCATGCGTGAGTAGCGAGCGCGGGTATGGTGGCGCGGGTTTCGCTTTCTTGAAGAAAAATATTAGCGTTTAATCGCTCGGGGCCCCAAGCGCACGTTCTTGCGTTGCCTCCCCCACCCTTTTTTGGTTAGAAGGCGCCCGCAGGGAGAGCACGAAAGAACGCAAGAGCATGCGTATGCAGAGTGGCTTAAGCACACAACTCATCGGCATTTCAGAATCTCGATCACGTCAATATTGTAGCGCGCTGCACGATCTATTCTTTGGGCACTAACAGCGAGAGAAAGCTAGCTTCAGGCTGTCTCGAGTGTGAGGGTGACCATGGAAATAACAGTAATAATAAAAAAAAGGCATCGTGTATGTTTGCAGCTGTTCACGTGCTCCGAAATTTTTGTTTAACCAAAATCGTTCCGCGCCAGAGAGTCAGCGTTTTAATAACCCCATGTCAGCACTTAAAGATCGGCTACGTTTAAAGGGTCATGTGTAATAAATGTCGCGCCTTCGTTTTGCTGTTTTGTATGCGGGTAGACCAGCTGATGTGATCGTCGCAACCGTCACCTATCATGAGCCACGGCCGGTCTGGACGCGCGCGCTCGCTCTCTCTTTTACGGCCTGCGCACGGGGGGTTGTTGCTACCTATCGCCGCAACTTGGCGGGGGCGCTCGAGCCGAGCCAACCCTAAGGTCCCTCCATAATTTTTAAGGTAGCGACATTAAGGTCCCTCCATAATTTATTGAGGGACTTTAGCCAACCCTAAGGTCCCTCCCGGCCGTTGCGGAGGCTAGCGCGCGCTGGGAATGCTCGGCCTCAGATTTGTCGTGTCACTTTCTGAAGCTCCTCTATATGCTATGCATGGTACCAATGCGATGAGAATACTGTAGCAAGTAGCAAGCATATATATGGCAACTCTGGTGCGTTCCGCTTTTCCGAGGGAGAGGCACAAGCCACTGATTCGCCCGCTTCTGCTGCTCGTTAGACCACTTACCGATGCGCGTCGCGCTCAGAAGGCTCGGCCGCATGATTCGTCACCGACCCTCAGAACAAACGACACGAAACATTCTTTTTTGAAAGAAATTGGTTTCCAAAACGTTTACGTCAAATTCACATATGCCAACCATTAATGTACTTGAAAATGATAAAATATGGTCATTTTTATTCAAGCTGTCGCAATTCTTGCTTTATTATTAAAATAAATACCTCGAAAAGGGGAAAGTCACACTCCCCACAAGTAGACGTGAGTCGCAATCACAGCGGAAGGAACATAATAATAATAATAATAATAATAAACTCGCACCACACCACGCTGAGTCGCTGCATGCATATAAATTCCCAAGCTCTCACGTGTCCTGCAGACGCCACCTTCAGCGTGCAAGTAAAGAGATGAGAAAAATCTTTTTATGCAATAACGTACACCGCAGGTTTAAGAAAAATAAAGAACTTTCACAGAAACCGTTCAGCATCATACAGAATGTTGTCCTTGGTACTAAAATAATATAATGCACAAGACGAACTGAAAAAGAAAAAAAAAGCACTGCTGGTAAAACACTGTCGTGACGCTTACAGCTAGTTTAAAGTAGTCACATCGTTCACAGCCGGAAATGTTTCCACGTGGGCTTGTGAATATAGCCAGAAGGCTTGTCATTCTGATCTGTTAACTTTTTTGTGTAGTTCACAAGAAGAATCGGGAGAAACTTTTCAGAGGTGATGTGCGCCGACACTCTGGCGTGACTCTTGTCCACACCTTCCGGACAGTCCAGAAGCGGCGAATCTTCAAGATATGACTGAACAGTAAATTGCAGTGTCTCGAGGATTTTCTTTCGGTAAAGATATTTCACTGCCTTCTCGAAGAACGTCACAATCTCATATGATGGTTCCGGGAAACATTTTGACAATCACACAATTGAGCGGTTCGCCACAAGGCTGAGCAAATCCGTCTCATTGTAGAAACTAAGCAGAAGGACGCACTTCGGGACATCTGCATCAGCATGCGGTCTATCATCCGAAAACTGCATTATGCTTATGAAGGACGCCGTGGTGGAAAGCTCCGGGAATTTAGACCACCTGGTAATCTTTAGGGTGCACCTAAATCCAAGTGCACAAGCCCCAAGCATTTTCGCCTCCATCAAATAGAAGATGGTCAAGTTTGGCCAACCAACCAACCCATTCTTCTTGCTAGTAGCACTGAGTGTGCCTCTTCTTTTGCCGAGTGCATGAGTACCTAGAAAGCCAGACTGTCCCCACACGCACCTGTACTGCTTCCACCACTTTCTACATGCGGAAAAAATAATTAGCACGGTAAAGTGGCCGGGAACAGCTGGTTTACCATACGAAGCGCATGCAGAGCAATGCGCTTTGGGGGGTTGGCTCGCGACGCCCTCGCGCGGAACGCGCCGTCAGATCCATTGTAGTCGTGGCAGCTGCTCAGGCCGTAAAAGAGAGAGCGAGCGCGCGCGTCCAGACCGGCCGTGCATGAGCATCGTCACAACAACACGTGGCTAATTGTAATATTACCCACAAGGCATTGGCCACTACGTCATCATTTGCTTGCACCGTCATGGCGTCTGTCTGTGTTTATGAGCGGATGATATGCGCTTGACGAAAGTGCTTTCGAGTAGTCGATCACAACGGCGTGGGGAAACGACGAACTGTTCTTGATGGGTAGCTTTCGATTCGCTTGCAGCGATGGATATTGACAGTGATTTGGACCTTAATTTGCTGCAGCAGTTTAGCTGCCTAGGAACGACCGACCGTGATGTTTTAATTTGCCAACTTCAGAAGGTACTTGGCTACCAGCTCAACACCACAGAATGCGCGTTCTTTCTGGACATGAACAATTGGTGAGTCTCGGGTGGTGCACGACACGCGCAAAGCGCTGACAGTTGTTCGTTTACGAGCTAGCGTTAGGGTTAGGCTCTACTGCATTACTCATCTCGTGATGCTCGGCGATTGCAGGGGCTTGCATCGAACACACTTGGGGTGTGATCTGGCTTTCCGCCCCCATGCATTGCCCATTTTAATTCCTCAATGTCGCTGGCAGTGTCCGTTATTAGGATTTTCCTGCGATTTCATCGAACAGGTCACGAAGCGAAACCACTAGGTAAAGCGAAGCGTCACTTTGTAATCAGCTGCAATTGTACTACCGCATTGCCCCTTTCGTGGAGGTGCCAGCATTTTCCACGTTCCCCGATAAGCAAGCATCGTTGTCGCTTCGTTAGAGGCGTCGTTATCGTTTCAAGCTCGCGCTGTACTGTCCGTGCATCATTTTTCAATTTCTTTGACATAGCGCAATGTCTTCGCGTTGTACAGGAACCTGCAGGCAGCCGTGTGCTCCTATTTTGACATCGACACCCCCAAGGAGAATAGACCCTCCATGACCCTCATAAAGGATGTTACCATCGGCGATGGGGAAGCTGTACCTCCGAATACGAGGTTTGTCAAGACGTGGAGGATACAGAACACGGGTAAGATCATGTAGCTTGCGCTACCTTCGATCCCCTCGCGGCCATTCATATATCATTCGGCCCGCCGTGCTTGTGCAGCGAGTGTAATTTTGACTTTATTTTTGTGTTTCCCACATTTGGTGCGATCAAAAAAAAAAAAAAAGTTTCAGAGCGTCTGTGAAACTCTTGCCAACCTAACATTTATGTGTTGTCTTACGGGTTTTCGGAACAGAAATTTGAACGGTGGTTGTTATTAAGCAGCTTTTCTTTTTTTCGACTTGCATTAGGCTCAGAGGCAGAGGCACGTATTCGATTAAGTGCTAACTGGCTATCAGGTGCCTAAGCAGAGTTTTGCTGCTGCTGTTGTGCCTTTGGTGTGCAAAGATTTGCAGAACCTTGTATGCATAGCTTAATTGTGTACACATCTTAAATACAGCATTGACATGTGGTTCATGTGCATTTTTGATAGTCGCAAGTGGTCCCCGAGGAGGCACATTGAGATACCATGGCTGTCATTTCTTACTGTTAAATGAAATCGTTGGCCTGGAAATAAGGCACTCATGTTTCTATCCGTCATGCCTTTGTTGAGGCACATTAACTTCAACAAAAAAGATATCTAAGCAGGTATGGTCGGTATTGAAACTGGTGATCAGCTGGTTTCAAGCTGGACATTCAGGTTTCACCTACATTCATTGCTTCAAGTGAACAAGTATTATAGAGCTTAACGGCACACAACAAAAACCGATACAAAGTTGCCACCTTATTGAAGTGTGGTAGACTGACCTTGTTTGAAACCTACAGGAGCAGGAAGGTGTGTTCAATTTATTAAATGTTTTATTGATGTGAAGAACACAAATCTTGCAAACAGTTGCTTTGTTCAAAAAGTATCCAAGTATTTTGATGTTACCTCTTCTAAACAAGACTTTACTGTTGTATTTTGTGCAAGGCTGAGCTCATTTACAAGTTGATCTCACGCTATTGTGCACAGTTATGACATTTGACACAGTGCTGCAGGCTTTCAGCTGCTATATTCTGCGATTCTTAAACACTTATGTGCACTGAAACAGTGGTATCTTTGCCATGAACATCACAAATAATGTCTTCAGCTGTCTTGATAAAGCCGATAACAAGGACACCATCTGAGGCCCTTCTGTCGTTGCGGTACAAATGAAGCAGTATTCGGAGATTAAACATTGCTACATGGTGGCATTCTAATCCTGCTCAGCAATCACTGCTTGCCATCTAGAGTACTTGTGATGGAAACACAGCTGCTACTTTGACATCGTTTAGCTCTATTGACATTCTGCAAGCGCTTTATGGATTAGATTTTATTTGCCGTTAGTTGTGTCACAACTTGATCAACAGGCTCTTATTCCATACACTAGTGAACTAGAATGTTGTTTTATTTAATGTTTTATTGAGCTGCAGGTCATACAAAGACTGGTTGTAATTAATCAAAGGTTGGTAATATTAGGCATTGAGGCTGCTTGCCTATGTTGATATCAATACTCTATTTTTCTTGCCCTACATTTAAGTGAGATTCATTTATCTGGAGCAAGCTGTAGTGACTGCATCTTCTAGTATCTCTGGCTCATGAAAAATATCTCTAAAATCGGCAGACCTGAATAGTCGGAGCATGCGCCTTCCATACACTTTTCCTATGTGAAGACCATGTGCAACGTCTTTGTTTACTAGAGCAGCATTTCCTTTTCACACAGTAATAAAAATCTGCACCACATAGTCGTGCAATTACTATTCTATTCTTTTGAATTATCCTGAATGGTATGCAGTGAATAGACATGCTAGGCTGCACAGAACTGTTGAATCTGGCATATTGCGTGTATTAAAATAGAAACTGCATGCACACGAATGTGTACATGAAAGCGATGACTAATGTGACCAATATCCCTGTCATACCACTCGTTAATTGCAAATCAAACCCTATGCAAGCGACAGCTCAAGTTACTTATCAAGCGGTGGCTCCCTGTTGTTGCCATCTGCTGTGTAGCAAAACTGAGCTGACGCATGCATTAATAAATTGAAAGAGGACTGTTTTGCTGCACAAGGCAACATTAAATATGTTTGTATGTGTTTTAGTCTATTTCTTTAGTTTTTTCATTAAGTGTATGAAAATTGTTGACAGTTGTTTACAAGCACACATGTACAACAACCAGCAGGGCGTCACGCATGTGCATTTTGTACTGGCTTCCTGCAACTGCCTATGCATCATGCAACTTCCAGGCGATGAGCGACCATTCCTGTATTTCCGAAAATTGAGCGGTCGACCTAGTGATCCTTTTGTCATCTTTCGCATCTCATGTAATGTTTGCCAATAAATTCACATGCATGGGGACATGCATGGGACAAGTAAACTGTGGAAGGAGACTTTGAAACTGTCTCAGACCTGCCAAGTTTTACGATTTTATCGTAAAGTTCCCGATTTTCAGCACATCTTTACGAGTATCGTAATGATAGCTGCATTTTTACGATTTTTCATGTTTCGTGACGAAAACTTCGCAAAATAAACGTTGCTACCTACAATCAACTTCACCTTTAGCCTTTTCATGAAATTGTGTCAGAAGAATTACCCGCTGAAGTAATTAAGGAAGAACGGATCGATAAACAGTGGCGGGCGGTCTCTGCTTTTCGAGAAGTCGATGGTAGTTTGAAGTATGCTAAACTTTCAAAATTTATGTTGGGCGTCTTGACACTCCCGCTGAGTGTGAAAGAACCTTCAGCAAAGTCAGAAAGGCGCGCACACAGTTTCGTGCCTCCAATGTCTAAAGAGACTTTGGAGCGATTGTTTGTCGCAAGATGTGCGCAGTCTTACTCAGAGAAGTGCCACGAACAGGTTTTTCATAAAGGCTTTCTGATGAAGGCCAAGGCTGCAACGGCCTCTGTGCTATCCCAGCCTTCCACTTCAAAGATGTAAGGACGTTCTGTGCCTATTTTGTGATATGCTTATGCATTTCATAAAGCTAACCGAGTTTCTGATAAATAAAACGGTATTTTAGTATTCTTATATGCACTTTTAGTATTTCTTGGCAACTTCCGTAGTACTTTGCAAAGTGTGGGGTTGGCAGGTTTGCTGTCTGCGTAATAAAGTGGGCTGCTTGTAGTAATAGTCAACAAATTCAAGGAGTCTCTGGAACACCTGTTCTTCGAACATTGTTGAGTACACATAGCGTAAAATAGCCAGCATGTAAAAAAAAAAAGGACATAAAAGAAGGCGTGCTTCTTTTACGTGCTGGCTAAGAAGATATGGACGAGCCTGTGCTTGTCTTGCACTGGTGTTACATCATGTTTTTATTTTTTGTTCATACTTGCATTGCTTATTATTTTAACTTTTTGATATTGTTCTTAATTCGCGCGCGGTCTGCTTCATCCTCGCAAATTGTCTGCATCCAGGGGACACAGACTGGCCGCCTGCCTGCTCGCTCAAGTTTGTTGGTGGTGACCACCTAGGACACATGAACAGGGTCAGTGTGGAGAGTTTGAGGCCGGGCCACACGACAGATGTTTCTGTGGAAATGTCAAGTCCTGGAAAGCCGGGAGTCTACCAGGTAAACTGTTGTCATCATTGCATTTTGTGGTGGTCGCGAGTGCTGCCACTCCAACGAAGACAGCGACGCTGCGCTGAGCTTGTACCAAAAGTAGGGATGGGTAATGGTCCCAGCTTAAGGTTTAGCACACTCTATTAAATACCCGTAAGAATATAATGAGATGTCGGCCGCCGCATGTCGCAGGTTAGAACATCGGAGACGTCCTGTAGAGGTCCCGGACTTGGTTTCCACGGGCATCCTGCTGTCTTTTCATCCACATTACCTCCCCCCCATTGCCCCGCCACGGTGGTCTAGTGGTTATGGCACTCGGCTGCAGATCCGAAGGTCACGGGATCGAATCCCGGCCGCGGCGGCTGCATTTCGATGGAGGCGAAATGTTGAGGCCCGTGTGCTGTGCGATGTCAGTGCACGTTAAAGAACCCCAGGTGGTCGAAATTTCCGGAGCCCTCCACTACGGCGTCTCTCATAATCAGAACTGGTTTTGGGACGTTAAACCCCACAAATCAACCTCTCCCCCATTCACTTTAATATTTTTGTGTTTAGACACATAAAGCGCAAAAGGACAAGGACCGAGACGAGTGGGCACACACAGCGCTAACACAACTCCACTTGTCTCGGTCCTTGTCCTTTTGTGTTTTAGGTGTCTGATATGAACCAACAAGCCCAACTTCATATGCTTTTTGTGTTTAAGTTTGACAGTTTTTAAGACAATTATGAATTCCTCTATGAATTCCTGGCCTGTGATGAATGAGTAAAAGGTCTGAGTGAGGATTGGTTCATGGAAGAGCTTGTGTGTATCTGTGCAGTGCTTGTGCCGGCCTCTCTCATTTATGCTTGTCTTCGTGGAACTTGTGCAGAGGTGAGCGCACAGTTGCTTTTTCTGCAAGCAAACATTATGGTGGCCTCCTCCTTGCAGCAGCATGCCAGTGAATTGAGTTGGTGTTTCTCTGTACTTGGATTGTGTGGGCCATACACTTTTATTATGGAGAGTGCCAGTTGTTGCAGCTGCGAGAGATCCTGCGAGCTCTCCTGTGACACCAGACCTCGCATATGACTACAAACTTTATTCTGAGGCTGAGCACCATGGGTGTTTGTTCAACTACTGCCTTCAAAGCCGCGATGAGGTGATTGAGGCATCAGAAAAAATATATATTTCCCCTTTTTTCTTTCTTTAATCTGCTGGAATAGGAGAGCGAAAGGTAAATTTACCAGTGAAATGAAACATTGTGCGAACTAAACAAAAACCTTGGTCAAAAGGGAGCTGACTGTCAGCAGTGTTATTGCACTGAAAACAGGAACCATTGTGATGGGGTTCTTTGAAATTAAATGTGAACGCATGTTGCGTCTGACGACGGCAACGCGTTCAGAAAGATGGCGAGGCTGTTTTCTGCGAGGACTTTATTACCAAACCAACCACAAACAACGGCAGAGACCACACAAACTAATAAATGAATAAGTAAACGTAGCACTTCGGAACAGACAGAAAGAGAAACACGGAAGAACACACGAGTATAGTCAGAGTTCGGAACAGTCTCATCGAGGCTGGTCGACCGGTGCGGGAGAAGTCCACGCTGGTGAATTGTCGTCGCGGCAGGTTGTCGACGAGTGGTGCTGCTGTCTCTGTGGTGCCGGCAAAGAGACGACGAGACACCGACGCTGGCACGAAACTCAAGGCGCTCATGGCTCGAAGAGGCAGGGCAGCACTCGGGACTACGCCCGACCGCGCTGCAGGTAGCGACGGAGATGAGGCCCCACCGAGTTGTGGACCTGACTACAAGGTCCTAGGCCGGTGGTACAGCACCCGAGCCTACACCCGAGGGTGCTGTTGGTGGCACGGGCGGCCCGTCAGGCGTTCTGTGGACAGCATTGGGAGCTTGGTGCCAAGCGAAGCCATACACTCCGACTCTTGGCGCCCGCCAGGCACTCGGGACTACGCCTCGACCGTGGTTCCGGCAGAGAGCTCCCGTGCCACGTCCGCCCTGGTGGAACGCCGCCTTGCTTCTCCCCCCAACATGGCGCTTCACGTGTATGCTCTACGCGTCACACTCCGTGTTTCTTTTCCTTCTTCTCGCCTCGTGAGACAGCTTCGCGTCGTTGTCATTATCTTTTCCGGCTGACGGATCCGCGCTTCTGCATGATCGCTTCACCCTTGCCGGCGTTGCCGTACCGCAGAGCACAGCTGTCGCGCACTTTTCCCATGACAACCATATAGACAACAGTTCAGAGTAACACATTGCAAAGATGTGAAGAATGCAAAGTTCTTCATGTCAGCTGTGCGTCCTTTAAACTGACAATTTTTAATTAAGATGTTTTGGAAGCTATTGGAAGGGTTGCTATGCAGTTCCTCCACTGTTTGAACACACAATAAATCTTCTTATTTCACTACAGCAGGGATTGATTATTTCTCTTATACAGTAAGATACAGTAAGATACAGTAAGATTATACAGTAAGATACAGTAAGATACACTTAAGATCTCAAAACTGTGGAGGATTGACTGTAACCATGGCTCTAATTTTAGACTAGTGGTTGTATTTCTGTGTAAACAACATGAAAAACTGCTTAAATGCGTATAGAGCTATGTGTACATTAAATAAACCCATGTGGTCAGACTTGACCCTAAATTTCTTGCTATGGCATCCCTGTGAGCTCCAGTGTTGCTTTAAGACATTACAACTAAAGCTGTGTGAATAGCAAAGTTTTGAGTGTGAAGCGAATTTGAATATTTGTGTTCAAGTGCAAATTGAATAGAATAATTTTTGAATAACATTTTCTAATTTTTTCGAATATTTTTAATATGTTAAATTATGGAGAAATGTGCTGCTAAACAGGGTCAAAAAAGATTTATTGCGTGACTAGTGTGCTCCCACAGTGTCATTCCAAAGTCCTGGAGAACAATCCAACAGAGAACTGTGCAAGACAGTAGAGCTAACTTCACTGCAGCACACAAGAGTATTGCCTTTCCCGCAGTGCGTGAGTGTTAACTTCGCTGCAGTACATGGGCGTTAGCTTTGCCGCAGTATGCAAGTGCTAGCTTCGCCACAGTACACAAGTATTAACATTGCCGCATTGCATGAGTGTTAAATTTGCAACTGTAAATGGTTGTTATGTGGCAAAGCGTACCACATGCGGGAATGGGCCACTTGTCAAGAGACATAGCATATTTTTTCCCTCAATTACCAACTTCGAATAGTTGGAATAGTAAAAGTTAAGTGCGGATCGAATAGATCGGCAAAGGGTATTAGAAAATTATTCAAAATTTTAAATATTCGCACACCCCTAATTGTAACCATTATGAATCGGCCAGTGAGCCAACCCACACGTCGCAAGGGCCGTCATGGGATTCGCTGCTTCAGTGTGTTTCACGCTTCACACCGATCCTTGGTCAGCTTTGGTGTGTCTCGCTACGGTGGCCTCATCTCACAGTCTCCGCTTGTTCCTTTTAGGGCCAGTGGCGGATGGCCACGATGGGAGGCCAGATGTTTGGCGAGGTGATCTGGGCCATCCTGACGGTGGCCGAAGGGGGTCTGCTGGCGGTCACCCAACAGATGGAGGCCTTCCACCAGCTAGGCTCGCCCACTCACAACGGCGTACCCTGCCCCACAGCCACCAATCCTTTTGCATCGCCCAAAGGTAGTTTAGCATGGATGAGCACTCCTCGACTTTGTGCAGGAATATCTGCGCATGCGTAGACAGTGCATTCTGCAGTGAATTGAAAGTTGTGTGAAGTGTCTCGTGCTGTTCTTCTACAGGAGTGTTTGTGTAAACTTATGGCACCAATGATAACAGCAGCTGCGCCTATTATGTGTGAATTTTTGTAGGGTGTGGATCGACGTTTAGGCGAGGTTGTGTAACTTGACTGCTTGGTTCAGACTATAAACAGGCAAACAGGAAAAATATACTGTAGTAAAACACGTTCTTGGCCTAGTGTGTACGGCATATTTGAAACAAAAAGGTTGTGCGAAGAAACACCCTGTACCCTCTCTTGTGATTGTGTTTCTTCGCGCAACCTTTTTGTTTCAAACAGGAAAACAGCCATGTACTGTAAGCAGCTGTGTCCCTGTGGCTGCTTACTTGTCTCCTTACTGTTAATTTTTTTAATACCTTACTGTTTGTGATACCCTATGGCCTATTAAATTTTTAACGGCTGAAGTGCAGTGCCAGTCATTAGGGACGTTGTATCCTTGTTCAGCCAAGCATTGTGGACCATAATGTGTTCACCTCACAATGTTATAGCTTATTCGGAGATTGTCTCCGAAGCCCACTAAGCTGTGTTTCGGTACGCTGTGAGACGATGCAAAAGTAATATATTGCCACGTAATATATGCGCCAAGTAATATATGCGCGAGCCAGCATGGACACAAAGAAAGAAAAGGAAGAAGTTGCTTTTGGCTCAGCGCGCTCCCCAGTCGGAGCCATCTTGCTCAGCTAGCAGTTCTTGCCTACCTGACGGTGCGGTCTCTGCTATCATAGTCTCTTGTGTGTCACGTGACAAACTGGTGGAAGTGCCGGGTAGCCCCGACTAATGTACCAGACTCCTCCTGGTAGCCCTGTACCTGCAGTGACAACGCCTGTGCACCGGGCCAGTCGAAGAATTAGAGGACTGCCTCCTGAGAACGGACCTCTCCCAGAAATGGCGTCAGCGTCACCTCAAGACGGTACGGAAGGCACGACGCCTGCTCATTACACCCTGCAGAACCCACGAGTGCCAAAAGTGTTCCACGGCTCCATTTTCGAGGACGTGGATGACTGGCTCGCTCAATTTGAACGCGTCGCAAATTTCAATGGGTGGACCGACGCAAACAAGCTCAGAAACGTGTATTTGAGCCTGGAGGACGGCGCTCGCACCTGGTACGAAAACCGTGAGCCTCTTACTCGTCTCACACGTGATGACATTGCATTCGTCTGGAATGAGGAGCAGGACGCCGCCTTCTCCGAACTGAGGAATCGATTGCTGACACCCCCAGTTCTGGCTCATTTTGACGAGGACGCTGATACCGAACTGCATACCGACGCCAGCAATGTAGGTCTTGGCGCCGTCCTTGTCCAACACCAAGACGGCACAGAGCGCGTGATAGCATACGCTAGTCGTACTCTCTCACGTGCCGAAAAGAACTATTCCACCTCGGAGAAGGAATGCCTCGCAGTGGTATGGGCAACAATGAAATTTCGCCCTTACATCTATGGTCGTCCGTTCAAAGTGGTGACCGACCACCACTCATTGTGCTGGTTAAGCAATTTACGCGATCCATCGGGACGACTAGCACGCTGGAGCCTTCGCTTGCAGGAATTCGACCTCGCCATCGTGTACAAATCCGGTCGCAAGCACCACGCCACGATGGTCTAGTGGCTATGGCTCTCGGCTGCCGATCCAATGGTTGCGGGATCGAATCCTGGCTGCGGCGGCTGCATTTTGATGGAGGCGAAGTGTTGAGACCTGTGTACTGTGTGATGTCAGTGCACATTAAAGAACCCCAGGTGGTCAAAATTTCCGGAGCCCTCCACTACGGCGTCTTTCGTAATCGCATCATGGTTTTGTGACATCAAGCCCCAGAAAGCAATTAAAGGTTATATATTGCTTGGCTGCTATTAAAGTTTAATTATTTTTCATTAGCTTAGATTTAGTTCCATCTATGAGACTGAAACTAAAGGCAAAGGGACACTTGGACTTGAACCTTACTGCTGTAGTAGTGCAGGGAAAACATTGAGAACTACATTGTATATAAGCAAAATACACCCTAAGGTAAATGGCGCACACAACATGAGTATAAAATCATGTCAACTCATTCCAGCTTCTTATGTAACATGTAAGAATCTATACCTGTTGTGTAAACATGGAAAGAAGAAAAAGAGAGGAGACTGTTCACAGCATAGAAAAATGAAGAAGTGTTATTTTGGATTGATACCCGTCGTGTCTACTGAAAAGCGCAGTAGATAGTTGACACCTTGAAAATTTCTGTTTATGAAGAAGATAATACAACTGCAAGCTATAGGGCTGGGGAAAATTAAAAGATGCAAACTATGTAAGTGTTAGCATTGGTCAGGTGTCCTGTAAATGGGAGACATTTACACTTTCTTGTTTCAAAATTGAAAGTGTGTTGCATGCGGATGTCACTAATGAAAGCAGATGATTGAGAAAGTTGATGATACATGATCTAGGTATACTGCACAGAAGCAAGCAAGGACTACGAAAAAGACAGAGACAAGCACAGGCAATCAACTGAAGGTTTATTATTCAAGGATCACGTATATACATGATGGGCAGTAAAACAGACATGATATGCTCTGGCAGCAAGTCTAAACGCTTTTGCAAAGTCAAGCACTAAAAGAAAATCCAGTTTGTCCTTTACAGCATGGACGTTGTGTACAGGATTCCGCTATCGTGCGGCACTTATTACATTGGACAGATAGGCAGACTGCTTGGTGAATGACTGAGTGAACGTGCACACAATGTACGCAACGGAAATGAAGGCATCTTGCCACAACATGTAAGCAGATGTGGCTGCCGTGGGTGTTTTAAAAACAGATGTAATCTATAGGCATAAAGGAGAAGGCACCCATCCAATTGTTGAAGCTGAAAAAAAAAAGAAAAAAAAATGATGCCAGGATTAAATGCCTTTGTTAGCAAACCGTCTATTGGTTTCTCAGAAAAACGATTTACAGTTCCTGGCCATTGGTGGGCGTGGCATGCGTCATTGAGTCTTCTCTTCTTTTGCCACACGCTTGTCTTGTCTGAGATAGCCTTTCTTTCGCGACTGATTTGCTTATCACTCTGTTACTTCCAATCACCCACATGTATATATGTGATCCTTCAATAAAAACCTTCATTTGATAGGCTGTGCTTGTCTGTCTTTTCCATAGTCCTTTTCTTGTTTCGGCACAGTGTACCCAGATGGGAGGTCACATTTAACATTTCATGCAAATGTGAACCAGAGACTGTTGGATGCATGTGGCAGTGTAACAAAGAATTACCGTTTCTGCAACTTTCTGTGCATTGCATCTTATACAGGTGTCACATGGTTCATTCTTAATCATGATCAAGCTCAGTGCACATTTAATTTCTGTCATAATTGGATCATTTGCGAAAGCTGCAGGAAAGGGCCTTTTATGGCCAAGAAGTTCGGACCAAGGCAACCACTATTGCGATTGAAAGTGAACTAGATAACACCCGTGTTTCATTTTGGTCTTCTTTGCTTGGTCACACTTGAATGTGCAAAACATTTTTTTGGAAAACCTTCTTGGTGCTGAGCGAGATACAATGAAGGTTTTCATGGTTACTATTAGGCACTTGCTCTAAGCGACGCCTGGAGTGGTGCACTCTGATTTTATAACCAATTTTACGAGGTAGCTGTCATTAGTGTATCTGCTTGGTAGTAGTCGGCGATATTATCATGACATCGCAACACTCTCTTGTTGCATCACATGATTTGGGCACTTCAGGTACTCTGGTGCCAAAGGTTTCACAAGATGGTTCTTGCTGGTGTGGGAAAGTGCTAAGTTTAGCTCATATGATTCAACTGATCTTCGTCAGCACAGCAGCATCAAGCGAGCATGTTTTCAAGATTTCAATCTTATGGCATTGTGGGCTGATATGCTTAGAGATTTCTGTCTTTATGGCATTTCCATGTACTTATATTTTTTCTTAGATTTTTATGGCATTGCCAGCTTAAGCAGCACGCCTTTTTCTTAGAGATTTCGATCTATATGTACATATGGGACATGACGCCTGTGGCAAAAGCCTCGATCAAGTGTCTTTATAATTGTTATTGCAGTAATAAAACGGTAATCTTGCATCATTGTTGGTAATTGTTACGTGGCATGTAGTGGCATGTAAAAAAATGGCACAGTAAATGTGGTGCAGTGGGCATGCAGTAACACTTCTGTATCAGAGTCACATTTCATCCAAATGTCACTTCAGCAACATGGCAGACAACTCACTGGATGTGGTAACAACAGTATTAGGGAAATTTTTCCGCTCTCATATTGCCTGTGAAAAAGTTCCGAGGGCATAGTCTGAGAACAGTCGCCTCTGGAGATATCGCCAAAGTGTCGCCTTTGGTGTGCACTGATTGGCTGGTTGAGGAAGAGCAAGCAAGGAATTCCTTCGTCATTCAACACGCAAGATTATATGTTGCACATGACAACACTGCTGCCTTTGGCGATCATCTGAGACTACGGCCCTTGCTGGAACCCACTTTCTATAGTTTCCCTATCGCCACCTCCCCTTTTTTACTTGCGTATGTGGGAGACCGTATGTGCTTTTAATGATCAACATCAAGGTTGTCACCACCTTACTGATTGAGAAAGAAAAGCTGGAGTGCGTTGGTCATACTATGACACAAGCGGATTGGTGAGGACATTCAAAAGATGGTGTTTAACACTGGTTGTGCATACTATTGCTTTGCTGTTCCAGTGGTTACCATGGCGAGGAACTGTTACATTGGGTTTACTTACAAGCTCCGCAGGTATAAAGTGCTCGTCAAATGCCTTATGAAGTGCGTTTAGTGGATGTCTTTTGCAAAAGTATGAACCAGAGTTCAGCTTACAAGGCATGAGCTAACCTTCAAGCAGTCCTAAAGGTAAACTTCAACGTAAGGAACACAGAGATATAGCTAAGTGAATTGAAAATGAGTCTTGCCAATATCATGTAACAGAAAACATCCTTATAATGACTGACGCTACAAGGAATGTTTTTTTTTTTCCCAGTTCCTTTGTGATGAAGACCGAGTGTACGATGCTGAACTGTATTCCAGAGATTTTATTTGTGTGTGGTAATGGCATCTAACTAGAACCTTGCATATTGCTCTCTATTGTCTGTACAATTGCTCAGTTTAAAGGAGCGTGAATACTGCACAGGTGGCAGACTGGTACAGCATCCTGCGCACAGTGGGTTCGAAGTAGAAGTAGTGGGTTTGAATACCAGTACTACCAGAAACATGCCAGTAAGGCATAGACCATTTGTAATATAACCGTTTATAAGTGCAGGACCGGCTATAATGTGGCTTTTTCTGACTCCCGCTTGCCCCCCCATAGAACTTAATGTATATGCAAACCGCTTATTGTGCAGCTCTGTGAGATGAAAAACCGGTTGTAATGCAGCTGCCAGGAAATCGGTGGAGAACTGAGGTAGCCAGCCAGCTTCACAATGGAAGTACCCTGCCCGAGAAGAGCGCAACGAATCGCCATGGAGGAAGAAAAAGTGTGGAACGAATGAAAAAGGAGCGAAGGGAAGAAGAAAAAAAAGAGAGCCGCGGCAGCGGCACGTCGTGGGCACTCCCTGTGAGGATAGGATTGATAGGATTGCCAAGGCAACGGAGAATGCTGCTATGGCCGTTTGTCAGCTCCTAACACGTGCCCGCGATCGCATGATGTCCGCGTTACCGCTGTTTGTCTCCAGTTCATTCTTTTTTTTAAAATAATTTCATGCGCACTGCCCTTGAATCGCCCCGTGAGCGCGACTTCTTGTGCACCCGATCCCTGTGTTGTCAAGGGCAAGCTTTCCGTGCGGCGCACCGCCCATGACCCCACAAACTAGCCTAACGAGTGCTACCTTTTTGGTGCTGGCTGCGGATAGGGTGGCTGCGTTCATGGTGGCTGCGTTTAAAATGCGGATGAATCACGTCGACTACGGAAGCAAGGCATGGATGGCAGGTGCACCACTCGAATGGTGGTTTGCAGGTCGCTACGTTTTTGCCATCGCGCACGTGTCAGAGAAAACAAAGGATAGCATGTGCAGTAATCGGTTCCAGTTTCTGCACAGTCCGGTTCCGCAGGAAGTCCGCATAAACGGCAATGTCGCTATAGGGCCTTTTCTCTTTTTTTTTTTTCTTTTTGCACAGCGCGGCTGCGGACTTAAATCTTTCAAATATCCATTTTTTTCTTGCCCTTTGAATGTCTAACACGCGCCGCAACCTGCTTAGTTTTTACACGCGTGTAGACTTTGAAAAATGTTGTTTTGCTTATAGTGCGCTACTGCTTATAGTGCAGGTATTCGTGATTCCGGCGACTTACGTTATAAGCGGTCTATGCTGTATTTCTGCCATTTAGAGATGTCCCTCGGCCAGCTACTGGGTGTTCTATTGTGTAAGGCATTCCTTCCATGCTAGGTTGATTTGTGAACTCGCTGAAAAAGCATGAGCAGTAAATGTTTGTCTGATCGCAGAGTCTATTTTCTGGCAGCTATGTCTCCATTGCTGAGAACTCAACTTCACTGGCTCTGAAAGGCTGTTGGTCAAGTAATTGCGAAGCTCCAATTGAGAATCGCTCCTAATTTGCCATTTTGCACCAATCCCGTGGGATAGTTCCTGATGTCCACATTTTTTACTGGCTTTCATCTTAGTGTTGAGGTAGTCCGCCATACCTTTCTTTTCACTGATCCCCAAACATTGCTAAGGCGTAAAAAATGTTCTTGTGGAGATTGTAAAACTTTATCATAAGTTACCTTTTCGAGAGGCAGTGTCATGCAGCGAAGTTGTTTTCCGTAAAGCAGTGACCACTGCTACATGGCTGTGCGTCTGGTTCTGGAAAACTGCTGTGAAAATTAACGTTAGTAAACTTTCCGTGTGTCGGCTTTCTAGAGCATCGCATCGGTAATGAAGCACCGCATGTGAGGCTGTTGGTCAGTGTTGGCTCAATGCTTTCTATGTAGCTTGGGACGAGCTGCATTTTAGGGTGTGTTTTGGCTTTAGAGTGTAGTGTTTATTTGGTTGTGTTGGACACCACGTTTTCTGGGTATATGTTTGCAGCTGCAGAGTTGCCCACAACATGTGAACAGTCGCCATACTCGGGCTTTCCTGTCACCCGCATCGACTGCCCTGCCGTCTGTGATGTGCAGAATAGTGAACCTCATTCTCCCATGCAGTCCGGCATTCATGATCCGGTGAGTAGCTTCCTTTTACATTTGGGATGGAGTGCTCGTAGTGTGGTCATAAACAACTGAATGACTACATTTGCTGCATTTATCTGTGCTTTAGTATTCCACAAGCAGACTTGGGCTTAAGCCTACACATTGGGTGAGCGAGTGCCTCAGACTATCACCACGACCATATTCTATCAAGTATCTTATCCCTACTTTGCATTTTCCTGCTGTCTTGATGAGTAAATGCAATGAGAAGCCTCGCATGATGTGTCCTTCAGTGAAGGAAAGTACCACGTGGCTGAAGGTACGGCCAGAAGAGCTCACTAGGAGGGCTCCCTGATGCTATAGCAGCCAGGTCACAGGTGCAGGCAAATAACAGCCTTACAAGTACTTTTTGAAGGGCTAGTTGGTGAAACATTGCTAGAATAAAGGCGCTAATTTCGACACCACAAAAGCAAGACAGAAGACAGGACGAGCGCTCGTCCTGTCTTCTGTCTTGCTTTGTGGCGCTCGTCCTGTCTTCTGTCTTGCTTTTGTGGTTTCGAAATTTGCGCCTTTCTTCTAGAAATGGAACAGGTTTACCATTCTTATTCTCTCGGTACTGTGCTTGGTATCAGCCCAGGTTGTAAAGCAACAGGTTCAAGCGCTCCTCCAACGGAGCAGAGTAAATTCAAGCCCTCTGTCTCGTCATAAAGTTGTCATGCGCTTGCCTTGCTGTTGTCACACATAAGGTTTCTCATATTGCATGAACATATAGTACCATATTTGCTCACACCTATGGCGGCTTTAATTGTAAGAAAGAAAACTTACCCTGAATCCAGGCCAAACAGGGAAAAAAAAAAGTTTGACAGAAAGGTGTGCATTTTATACATAAGTACGCACATCACAGGCAGCTTTAAAGTTTACTCATCATTGCCGCCATCCATGACATTGCTATCATCTTTGTCACCCTGTTCTTCTGAAAGGCTGCAGTGTAGTGCCACCACTTGGTTGGTGCCATCGCTTTTCAAGCACAGGTGCACATGGTTACGGTGCGACACTTGCAGAACGTGACGTGACGTCTCTGAACAGTTGCTTCCAGAAAACAAATGCACAGCCTGCTGTGTGACGCAAGAGGAAGACAGGAAGGGGTGTCCAAAGTGCATGGCAAGCTTCGCCAGTGGCGGCATTTACGACACAACCCACCCTCACTGCCTTGAAAGCTTGCCGGTTTACTGGCTTTTGCTGCGTGAACATGGGACGGCAAGGTTTAGCGCTTGTGTTTATACACAGTGAAAACCATGGAGAGAACAATGTATGGTACGAAGCAGGCGACGCAGCGCACCTTTGTAGCAAAGGCAACCACTCCTCTCTGACTGTGCCTGAGTGACCACTGCGCGGCTACCTTAGAATGTCGCGAAAATATGCCGTACCCATTCTCGGAACGGCAAGTCAAAATGTGTAAGCGAAACCACCTGCACACAATGGCCTAAAGATGGCACGTGACAAGCCAACATGCCGCTAGCATGGCGAGTCCTTTAAGTATGGGGCGGTTGCGGCCAAAACACAGTACTCAAGTCTAAGTTGACCCCGAATTTTGTATATTGTTCTCTCAAAAAAAGTGTCTGCCTAATTTTGGGTAAATGCAATATCTTTATCTGACAACACTTGTGCATTTTGTAAGGATGTTTATTGCACAACGTCGATTCCCAAACTGTGTAGGACTTTCGTAAGTTCTTTTTGTTTATGTACAACATGTACTGTGGTTTAAGTTTACACACCTGAATAGCCTTGCAAAGGTTTTGAACCTTTAACAATCAGGTTTTCTATGCTACCATAAATATCAAAATCACATTTTTGGAAGTGCTTATAGCTGCAGCAGTCAATTCCAAAAGAGTATGGATATATTGCATTCAGGATGTTTCAATCTGAGCAATTTCTAATCGGAGAGCCTACACCAGCAACAATAGAAGTGCGAGCGATGCCAATAGCCTGCTTTGCAAACAGGAAAGCAGGATGATGGGCAACTTTTGCAAGTGCGTGTGCAACTGCAATTTTCATTAAACATCATTATTTTAACCTTCTCAGCTACTTTTTATTATAAGGAGCTGCTGCAAAAACTGTTCATTTCCCTGCAGACGTTTCTTAGATCTCGCGGCTTTAAAAGGCCCCTAAACAACCCCGAGGTCCAAAATTTGTTGTAAAGATATAACTGCGCTCCTTTGAGATGTGAACATGCTCCCGCAAGAATTTTACGAATAGGTGCAATAAGAAAGAAGTTACACAGGTTTAAGGCCGCTTGCGTCGGTTTCGTTTTCTCGGTCGGCCTCCCCACCCTTCTCTGCAGAGGAGAGGGTAGGCGCGGCGCGCCGTCGTGACCCTGCCCACTTTTGACACGTGACATGACATGAGCAATTGACGTCATTGACGGTTGCGCTGCAGTTCTGGTTGCTCCGGCCCGCGCCGCTCTGACGCTCACGCCGGTGGGATGGCCACAGGATCTGACGTTGATCTGGTTTCGACCATCAACGAGCTGCAACTGCGCAAAGTTGTTCGCGGTAGGACGTGACGACACCTAGGATGCGAGCGTGACTGGTCAATCACAGGAAAGAGGCGCGGGAATTGTTTTTTTAAATACGGCGTCTGTGGCGCGCAGCGCTGTCATATTCACTGAATGTGACCGCCACAACTTTCTCTATGATTGAGTTAGCTTGTCTGGGCGGCTTAAAAAAAAAGTAGGAGCCTGTTTAGTGGCCCTGTAAAGGCAGTGTCTAAAACATGGTGTTTGTGATGCATTTCTGGCTCTCGATTTGTTTCTGTGAAATACAGCAGAAAGGCATAGGCTGTGAGGTCTGTCCGTATTGACCAAAGAGGACTGTTACTATGGTGTGCGTTTGGACACCACCTGTAGTAAAAGCTAACTAATTTGAGCTCCATTAATTTGGAAAATCAGAATTTTGACTCATCCTCTGGACCCAGCAAACACATGATTTATTTAATGGCATAAAACTCTTGCTAATTCAGATATATTTAGCCAAACACGTGTTGACCAGTACAACCACCGCCGCATGCTGGGTACGAAGTGCCGCAAGTGTGCCATGTAAGAAAAATGCAGGTGTCAAATCGAAATTAAGTGATACAGTGTGCATTGCCACAGTTGTCAGTGGTAACTGTACAGCGATGACAGTAAAAGCCAGTATGTTTCATGCTTGATTGCTATTACCACCGCATATGAAACGACATCTGTCCTTTGCCTTCATTGTTGTGTAGTTGAAACGCATAATTGTGCTGTTTGTGACCTAGACTTTATCTGCAGCAGGTATGGCAAACTGTAGTTTCTTTTTTCACTCATGTGTTGGCCGTGTGAGTTGTCAGAACCTTGCGAATGTTCACTTACAATTGTTTTGCTAGCAACCACGCTTTTTCTTTTGGTCAGTGCAGTGCGCACACGATGTTGTGAAGTTGGCAAAAGCTGCTGAGGATGAGGTGCAATTCTGCTGAGGCCCACACACTGGCATCAAATTTAGGAGAACTGTACACTGGTCTAGCCCAAGTCAACGACCAATTACTCGGACTCCACGGTGATCGTACAAAAGTCCAAATTATCAGGCGTCCGAAAAAACAAATGCATCAAGAAAGAGCATTTTATTTGCGTTTTAAGTACCCTGGGCAAGGAAGAAGTAGTAGGTGCATTGCTGCACGCATTTCTGCTTACGTGGGACCAATTCCCCGTGTGCAAGGACAGAAAACACACGAGTCAGATCTGCACATCACAGCTCCGTAGCTCACGGCACATATTCTGATTCGGTATCACTCTTTGAAATTTGGAGAACTTCTGCAATTATTTCATAATCCTCCAGTTCGGCGTACGATGACACTGTGCCACGATGTTGGCAATGTCTTCAAATGTAGTGGTGGCAGGAATCGCCACATAGCAGCCTCTAGGTAATCAACGATGTCTGCATTTACTCCCATGCTTGGCTGCCCTACCTCTCCGATTGGTTGGATCCCTTTCGTAATGGACACACTCATGAAGACATTTGGTTAAAAGGGACAATATATCCTTAAATTTTGGTTCATGGTCTTGATTGTAACGTATATGTTAACTTGAAATGCAGCACTCTTGGTTGCTAACTGCGGCCAGTGTAACTGTGGCCACGTAGTGATAACCAAGTAGTGTCAGGAAGCTGTGGAAGAGGAAGCATGAATTGTATTCTGGGGTGACACTGTCCACGAGGGAAGTCGCCTAGTGTTATGGCAAAGGGTATGCAGTGAATCTTTTACAACGGGTTGCAGTCTTCTGTGGCCAGTTTAGTTGTGGTGTGGCCATGCCAGAATAAGGATAGATTGCTCCTAGTTGCATGCACCTTGTCGGCTACATCACAATGCACCAACAATCTGTTACCAGCCAGCCTTGCTGATAAATGAATGATCGCCATGTTCGCCTGTGGTAGGGGGGCGATGAAAGTGTGGTTGGACGAAGACGCGGGCCTTTGCCACTGTCTTCATTATAAAGGAAGTTGCGAGGTGATGCGATTTCCAGATTGCACTTTGTTTATATGGGAAGTAAAAAAAAGAGAACTTGCGAATTCATTCACTTAACAAAAGCGTGTTGATGTAGCGGATGTTTATTCATTATTATTGCGATAGCAGTTATATGGACAGTCTTGGCTGTTTTTTGCCGTCCCCATCGCCGCCGTCATGAACCGTATATGTATAAGTGTGTATATATATATATATATAAAAGTCCCAAAGAAAAATAATTCGGATAAATGCTTCTGAAGAGCGGAATCGAACCAGGAACCTCTCGCTCCGCAGCGCGTGGCGCTAACCACTACGCCACAAAGAGCAGATGTTTCAGGGAGCTAACGGCGAGCCTTATTACACACCCTTTACCGCTGGCAGGACTCGGAGACGGCAAGCGCTTATAAGCGTTTCTTCATTACCAGCGAGATGGCGCGAACAGCGCAACGGGCAGCCGCCTTTGCAACAGGAGCGCTGTTGAAAGTGAGAGTATCCATCGTGACAACTTATTCGCGCTTGTTCGGTGTATATCTGTGCGTTCAGTTTCGTGCGTGCTTCACTTGATAGTTCGCGCTCATCTTCTGTTGTTCATTTAGCGGCCTCCCCTAGCTTTGTATGCGTAGCTTTGTGACACACAACGTGTAAAGCCCTTTGTACCAGCACGCGCTGCCCACAGGAGGCGCTCAGTTAGCAAGTGCATGTTTGCTACAATTAATATTGCTGCTGAAGCTGCGAGCCTCACTTCGTATAGCATTACAGTTTCTTGCTGTTGCATTCATTGCTTCGCCCTTGCGACGAAACTGTGACTTTTCTTTAATATATTTTTCTTTCCTGCTTTCGATACTTTGACACTTGGTTAATCTGGAGTTCCATAAAGTCCGAGTTAACTACCTTTAATTGTGGTGTTTGTCAGTGTACAGCCTGAACTTATGTCATTGATGCCGTGGTGTACAGGCGATCCCTGGCGAGACGGTGATCCAGTGCCCACCGCCCACTTACGAGCACAGCCAGGATGAAATGATGTCCTGAGAGAATGTCTCTATGGTTGTTGTCATCTCCTGCATCCACGTCCCACACCTTAATTTCCTTGGCTGCCGAGGGGAACCTGAAGACGTGTGCCGTCACGAGTGTGTGCATTTTTTTGTGGAGCCCCGGTTTTGTGCGTGCGTGCTTCTTTGGCTGCCCTCGTGTGCGTGTCCGTAGACTTTGAAGGCGCTGGTAGGTGACTGAGTGCATGGCTGTCTGTTTCTCGCTCTCTCTCTCTCTCTTATTATTACTTCTTTTTCCCATTCTAGTGAGAGTGGTATTCAGTGCTTTGGGCTAACTGCTGAGTGGCTTTGTTGACTTGGGTGTAAGAGGCTACAAATGTATCATTGCATTACAGTTTCGGTGTGAATATGGAGTGTGGCATTGGGTTGTCTGCGCTAAGCCACGATGGCTCTAGCCTTGAAGATTGACTGAAACTTCCTGGTAAACTGCACCAGGCCAAGACTCTTTCCGGTTCTGTGGGGATTAAAGTGTTTGGCTCCGTTTCATTTTGGCTCCATTTCATTGATAGCAGCGGTAGAGTCAGGAACCCTGTCAGGAACCTGCCAGGAACCCTGTCATGTCACCATAATGAGAACGTGTTTTCTCATCAGTTTCTGCTAAAAAATCCCACCATTGGTGCATTAGCAGATGCTTTTTGAAGTGAAATTGAGCAAGAAAGCACTGCCTCATGTTGTATGCCAATACTACTACGGTGATGTGCCAGTGCAATTAACAGCTGTGTTAATCATACCTCATTTAAAAGGGCTGATGTGTAAATTAATGTGAGGTAATGAAATGGATGTCCTTTAAGTAACTATTGAAGCACGCTGCTATTGAAGCACGTTGGTTTCAGCTAAGTGGAGAGGCCTACAGATAGGCGTATACCCTGAATGAAAGGGTAAAGGTGTTCCAAGCTCTGTGTAAGAGGCTTATTCACCAGCTCTAGCTCCTGTGTATTCGCTATTTTGGTATCATTGACTAGGCATGAAAGCACTCGGCCATCATTAGTGCTTACCAAATTCAAGAAGTTTAAAAATGTGAGGGGTATTTGCAGCACTGATAAACTTTGAAGTTGGTGTATCAGTTTGTCCCTTTGGTCTATGCAGCCAGACTTTAGCTGCAGACTTGGCATCTGGTACTCTGGCCTTATGATGAGTACCTCAGGCGTCTTGATAAATCCAAACATTTTGTGCGCATCTGCTTTGGCTGTACTCACTTCAAGTGGCGATGCAGTTGAATTCGCAGCTTTGTGCCGACAACCATAACTTCCGTTGCATTTGCGTGTGATCCCATCTTTCCTAAGAGTGGAAGTGTTCTTGTATAGCGAAACCAATATTGAGGCCTGTAGACAGCAGTATTGATTGGCTGCGCAATTGGATTGGTTTGCTTTTGTGCAATTGTTTCTTTTCATTTTGCAGTGGTGACAAGAAGAGCTACAAATGTATGCCATCTTAATGCTGCTTGTTGTTTGTGTTACTGGATACTTGTAATTTGTTTCTTTATGAAATTCTCAAAAGGTCGAACCACTGTTTTGTTTCGTGTGCTGGCTGTGCTATACAGTGACCCCTTTGCTTTCATGTTTTTTTTTCCCTCTCTTATTGCAAGGCAATACTATAGAACAAAATAGTCAACCTGGAAACTTTTGGATGGCACTAGCTGATCTTACAGGAAATGTTTTCTAGTGCTTTGTTTCTGTACTTTGTTTCCATTCGCACACATTTCTCAATCTGTTTGTCATTGTATTCTGTTTTTGTTGCCAGCGGTGGAGGGAGCATTTCCTCCTCTGTTGCCTTTTTAAAATCTTGCTCATGCCAGTATATGGCAGGCTGCTAGACATAACGCTAGAAACAACCAGTAACAGTGTGGCCTATGACAGCACTCAGTTCAAGTTCGGATTATGTTGGTGTACTCTTCGTTTGGTGATTGCAGCCACAGGACACATGTGTCTTGTAGAGCGAGCCCAAGTTGCGCGCCCAGAAGGATGCAGTCTTTGTCGGCACGTTTGCATTTCTTGTCGCCCGCTTCATGTTTTGTGCAAATTTCGTGCATGTTTTTTTTTTATAACACGTTTGAAAACAGAGTTATACAAAGATAGATTTATATTTACATTTATGTTGCCCTAAATTGTTGTGAATGTTGACCGCACACAACATAGTAGTCTGTTGCAGCAGGGCTTCTAAACTGTAGTACTCTGCTTGCTGTCCAGTGGACTACCAAGTAGTTGTGGAGCGCACATAGTGTTTATACGCCATCCTGAACTCTTCTTCTTCTTCCTCCTGGAGAATATGCAGCTGTAGTTGTAAGTAGCTGTGCAATTTAGGGTTTCACACGAACAAGGACATTTTATATATAAAGGATGCCTGTTTCTTCCCATCTTCCCGCTAGGGTTACTACATGTCAATAACCTTTCATGCTACAGGAAACATCTCTGTGAAGAGTTTTCTGGAAAGTGGAAATATCATTTGGTTTTTATAAAACTGATTGCAACAGCCAATTTGTTTCAGTCTCTCTTGGCAGGCACGACCTGGCTCATGCGTAGCCTCGTTTGTGCCTTTGCGCTGGCAAGAACACGTAGGAAGCCCTGTTATGGTTAGCACCACTGAAGTGACGACATGAAGGACTCCGAAATAGTTCTTGAGCTTAATGTTAAAATTTACCATATCATGTCAAAAACAGCCAGATGTTGTTTGCTCTCTCTTTAGCTTTGCAGCAAGTGGAAACGGGTGTGCCCAGCAGTTGTTGGCAGATTTGTCTTATTAATTTACACTTCACTTATGTCACCACAAGGCATTGCAAGAGGGGGGGTTAGGGACACATAGGTTACAACATAACACAACTAGCAAGTAATACTATGTACGAGATAGTTAATAAGAAAACGCGTATTGCACAAAATTATGCAGAATATAAAAAAAGGACACCTCAGTCAGGGGAATCAGGGGAATAAACCATTCATGTTGACAGTAATGGTGTAGGTGCTTGTTGCAGGGAAGGAAGAAAGAAGTTTGGTATCAGTTTTATCTGCGATAATGTGTGGGAGCTGGTTCCATTCTTCTATTGTTTTTACAAAGAATGAACTATCAAAAGCGACCATCCTCGGCAATAGTATCGTCACTGATTGTTAGTGAAATAATTCAAAGTTGTGTGCACATGTCTGCAATTGACTCAAATAATGACCGCTTGCTTCACCAAGAAATAGAGGTAAGTGCACGACACGGCTTGCGCCACCTGCAAGATATTCTGTGAATTTGGAGCGGTGTGTAGATGAGGTGGTGGTATGCCACGGGCCTAGTTTCTCCACGGCTGCAGAGTGTCTGTGTCCTTGCCAGGCAAAAGGGACCACAGAGGCATGTAGCATGCTAACCATAGCTAAACCCTCATTCTCTCCCGATTGCTCTTGCCTTTTGCACAGCTGCCTTGATTGCCCGTGAGTAAAGAAATAAAACGGGGAGTGTACGTCAGTGGGCCATTCAAGGTGCATGGTTTTCTGATGGCATGCTGACCGCTAAAATACAACTTTTGTTCAAACTACGTGCTTTCTTGGCACAAAACGAGCACTACGACATTCCTTGAATAGTATTTCAGCAGTTCATCTGGCCTTAATATTTGCCTTTAGTGTCCCTTTAACTCGTACAGGGCATGTGGCAACCCTTGGCGTGGCAGGTATGGTCGCTCAGTCATGGATGACAAGGAGCTAGGATATTCTTGAGGATTATACAAAACCGTTTGGTTGCACGAAATGTTGTACAGTGTCCGTGGCCATGATTTCACCATCTGAACCGCTGTTGGGCCAAATGGTGACTGCTTGATTAGCGGAATGTGCTCCAGTAATGGGGGCAGGTTGCGCATAGTCGCATTGAAAAGGAAGGGCGAAAGGACTGCAGGTTGAGAGGTGCCCTTGTTCCTAACCGAAGTTGTTTGCTTTTAATATTTCCTATATGTATTTCCACAGTGTGGTCCTTAAGGAAATTGGTAATATACTGATAAGTGCACTCCCTGGCATTGATCTGCCCTTGATCTGTGAGCACTAATGCCCTGATACATCGTGAAAAGTCTTATGTTGAATTTCAGTGGTAGATTGGGATCAAGTTTTTCTGCTCTGCACAAAGCAATTACATTCCAATGGCAGGTCGGGAGCATGGATTCTGTGTGGAAGCAGCCGCGGATTCCAGATTGCTCCGCAGAGCAACAATTCTTGATCCGCTGAAATAGGCAGATTTGACTGAAGTCCATTTGACGTAAGGTCTCTACCCACCTTTCTTCTCGTCATAATCATTTTTTTTTTTGGTTGCCGGCTGCCATGGAGGAGAAAAACGCCCAGACGCACGAGCTTTCGAGAGCGCGTATGAGGGTGGCCGTAATGGGAAAATAAAATAGATGTTTCTCATCACCGCACGAAAAACGGCTCATCATCGCATTTCCCCCTCATATCCATGCTGAGCCCGAGCCTCTCAGTCGTGCGCACAGCTTGATGTCCGAGATTGCATCGCGGCAATCACGGAGACAACGCGACCACGCCCCGACCATGCGTAGGCTGAGCTGCACCACCCTGCGCAACATGCATGGCAGCACGCGGCAGCGGGCGTGAGGGAACTGCGGTAGCATGGAGGAATGTAGTACTGCGAGTAAATGATGTTATCACCGCTTGCAGCGGCTGCGCCCACCAACGTGTGGCAGTTTTATTGGGACGCACGACTTATGAATCGGCGCGCCGAATGTCTTCGAGACACCGCGGATCAAGTGAAGCGGGACTGCAGGGGTTCAAAGTTAGCGGAGCGTTCATTACGTGAGTACAGCATTTGGTTTTATGAATGTGAGAAGGTTGATTTCTAAGGACTATCTTTTTTTTTTTTCATGTCGTGAAAAAGAGGTGAGCATTACAATGGATCTTTCACTTTTCTTATTTTAATGCGCCCTCGATTGTAACGGGTGTGCGTTACAATCGAGGGCGCGGTAGAATCGAGCAAATACGGTAGGTTGCAACATAACACAACTAGCAAGTAATACTATGTACGAGATAGCTAATAAGAAAACATGCGGACTGTACAAAATTATACAGAATATAAAAAAAGACACCTCAATCATATTTAAAGAACAGAGTGCTTCAGGGGAAATAACCATTCATGTTGACAGTAATGGTGTAGGTGCTTGTTGCAGGGAAGGAAGAAAAAATGACAGCATATCCACGGGGTGAATGATGGAGAGTGGGCAAAGCTTTTATGTATTAAAGATACCTCGCCACACACCTCAATGAAACTCGTGAGTAACGTGTCATTTTGAAACAATTCGGCCACCCGCGCTCATACTGCAGGGTCCTCGCGGCGCCGCCGCGCAGCTTCGGCCTCCCGCGCCCGCACTCCGGGGTCGCTTTTTCGAGCGCGAGCCGCCGCCGCCCTGCGCGCACGCCGCTCGGCAGCCTTGTCCATCCTCCGTCGACGAGCCTCTGTTGGCGCGCGCGCCAAAACGCCGCTGAAGAACACGCGATCGCAGTGGCGCGATCGTCTCTCTCTCCTTCCCTACGTGTGACGTAAATCCTGTTTTCATAAAACCCACCTTTTATTATTATCTTTTGCTACAAAACGCCCTCTAGTGTGGGGCAATTTTGCATTTCTCAGCGTATATGCATTCGTTATATAGTACAAGTAGCGCCATCTATGGCCGGATTGTAGACTCAACGCGCGGTGGTTACAAACAAACGATAACGGGGACGAACGGGTGACGCCATAAGGAGCTTCGCCCCTAAAAAGAAGTTTGGTATCAGTTTTATCCACGATAATGTGTTGGAGCTGGTTCCATTCTTCTATTGTTTTTACAAAGAATGAACTATCAAAAGCAACTATGAGAACATCCTCAGCAATAATATCTTCACTGATTGTTGGTGAAATAATTCAAAGTTGTGTACACATGTCTGCAGTTGACTCAAATAATGACCGCTTGCTTCACCGAGAAATAGAGGTAAGTGCACGACATGGCTTGCGCCACCTGCAAGATATTCTGTGAACTTGGAGCGGTGTGTAGATGAAGTGGTGGTATGTCGCAGGCCTGGTTTCTCCATGGCTGCAGAGTGTCTCAGTGTCCTTGCCAGGCAAAAGTGACCACAAAGGCATGTAGCACGCTAACCATAGCTAGCCCTCATTCCCTCCTGATTGCTCTTGCCTTTTGCACAGCTGCCTTGATTGCCCGTGAGTAAAGGAATGAAACGGGGAGTGTACGTCAGTGGGCCATTCAAGGTGCATGGTTTTCTGATGGCACGCTGACTGCTAAAATACAACTTTTGTTCAAACTATGTGCTTTCTTGGCACAAAACGAGCACTACGACGTTCCTTGAATAGTATTTCAGCAGTGCATCTGGCCTTAATATTTACCTTTAGTGTCCCTTTAACTCGTACAGGGCATGTGGCAACCCTTGGCGTGGCAGGTATGGTCGCTCAGTCATGGGTGACAAGGAGCTCGGATATTCTTGGGGATTATACAAAACCGTTTGGTTGCACGAAATGTTGTACAGTGTCCGTGGCCATGATTTCACCATCTGAACCGCTGTTGGGCCAAATGGTGACATTATTGGCCTAGATGGACTGCTTGATTCAGCAGAATGTGCTCCAGTAATGGGGGCAGGTTGCGCATAGTCGCATTGAAAAGGAAGGGCGAAAGGACTGCAGGTTGAGAGGTGCCCTTGTTCCTAACCGAAATTGTTCGCTTTTAATATTTCCTATGTGTATTTCCACAGCGTAGGTCCTTAAGGAAACTGGTAATATACTGATAAGTGCACTCCCTGGCATTGATCTGGCCTTGATCTGTGAGCACTAATGCACTGATACATTGTGAAAAGTCTTATGTTGAATTCCAGTGGTAGATTGGGATCGAGTTTTTCTGCTCTGCACAAAGCAATTACATTCCAATGGCAGGTCGGGAGCATGGATTCTGTGTGGAAGCAGCCGCGGATTCCAGATTGCTCCTGCAGAGCAACAATTCTTGATCCGCTGAAATAGGCAGATTTGACTGGAAGTCCATTTGACGTAAGGTCTCTACCCACCTTTCTTCTCGTCATAATCATTTTTTTTTCTGGTTGCCGGCTGCCATGGAGGAGAAAAACGTTTCACTCAGTGCGCTTTTGTTCTTGTTGTGAAACCAATGAAATTTTTTTTTGACGCAGGACGGTGTGAGGCTGCTATGTGCAAAGAGCATTTCATATGATCTTCCTCTCGTTTCGTTGTCGACCTTGTATGTAGATATTGGGATGACGAGGTACCGTACAGATTAACGTGGATCTCGGGTGATAAAAGCGATTTTTTTTTCTGGAAATACTGTTTTCCTCTAGTTCCACCTGCAATTTCATATGTTGCGACTTGTAGCAGAACAACTGATTGCTGTGCTTGAAGGTCCATATTGACTTAGAAGTGCGTGAGAATGCGCGACGCTCCCGAAAATACCAGAAGAAGAGAAAATGCACAGATTGTTGGGATCGTGCGGGCTGCTCCCGCCAGGGCGCATGCATTCCAATCGCCGGTTTGCAGAAGCGATCTGCAATTGCTTGCAATCTGCCATTGGAATTCAACATTACTCATGTCTAGACCTAGAATGGCTTGGGTGGCTCTTACGGGACCCAGGCGTAGGGTATCTTGCTGAATCTGCCACATGGTGTCTTGAATGGACAGATTCGGCCTGAAGGCAATCATTGTATAGGACAGTAGGCTATCTGTTGTTTTCAATGTACTCATTCAGTTGGTTAAGAATGACGTGTTCAATAACTTTCCCCAGGCAAGAGGTAAAGGAGAAGGGTCGTACGTTCTCCAGATCCAGCCTCTTGGCTGGTTTTGGTATAAAGACCACTTTGGCATGTTTCCAGTTGTATAGTTCCTCCTTTCCAGCGGACGTTGAAAGGTTGGTGATTTCGGTAACTGACTGATCGAGGTGGTGTAGCATTTTATAGGTGATGCGGTCCTCACCAGCCACTGCTGTAGTTTTGGTGCTAATGAATGCAGCACTTCAGATTCTGGAATTTCGCCATCTAATTCGCTGTTTTCCTTTCTGGCGGAAGCTTCAGGTGGAAGAATGTCAGTGCTTGAGTTGAAGCAGCGGTTTTTTTTAGAGCTTCAAAGAGGGCATCATTATCTGCTGGAATGAGAGGCAAGAAAATACATGGTACATGTGTGACAATGCCATGCATGCAAAACTGGAATGAGAGGCAAGAATATGCATAGTACATGTGTGACATTGCTGTGCATGCAACGCTGAGGTGCATCTGTGTTAGCGATCTCAATTGGTCTACAAGGGGATGCTGCTAGGCAGAGCTACGGACTTCCCACATTGAGTAGTATTGTATGACCATGCAAGAATTGTTAATGTTTCCATAAATGACAGCATGGGTTCGTATGTCTTGCTAAAGAATGACTGAAAATTGTTTGTGCATTTTGAAACTTTTGTGGAGAAGTGCTATAATGAAAACAAATGACAGTAAGTATGGTGAAAGAACATCACACTAGCCCAGCATGGGGATCATTTGCAGGGGTTATATAGTTCGAATGGCTCGGAGGGCAAGTTTGCAGGGATCAGTAACACTCCAACCACGATGACTGTGGCTCGTGGGGGATTGGCAGCGACAAGACGCGTTTTTTGTGGAAGCCTCGGGCGTTATACGCTATTGATGTTGTGAACGTATGAAGACTGAATGCTGAGATTCTTGATTCTTTTTTTACGTGAGCATGCATGACTGGATGGAAGAAAGCTGATCTGCTGACGCAAATTTTGAAGCCAAAGATTGAAACCACGATACCCTTTCTTTAGTGCAGAACAAATGCAAGACAACAGGGCATAGCAATGGAGACACTCCCACACTATATATATATTATAGCTAGAAAGCGGGTGCCATCACTTTGCGAATGCAGATTGGTTGGTTGGTTGGTCCTTGGATACCTTGGTGCAACCCACTGTGGGGGATCGGCCGTGAACCGAAAAAGAGTTTTGTATGGGAGAGGACTACTAATAAAAAATACAAAAAGTTGTAGTACAAATTTGTTAATCAAATTTAGGTTAAAGGAATAGTTTTCTGCAAAGACTGAAGGTATATAATTATAAGAAGGGAAGCGAACCCCATGGAGATTGGTTCTCACGTACTGCGGTAATGATTAAAAAGATATAAAAAGCTGAGCTGATCAACATCGAATTCTTTTTGTCTCGCAAAGAAAATCGCATACAACCTTGCAAACGTTCCTGTGACTAAATCCCAGAACAGTCGCACCAAGAGAGAGCACTACCGGAAGAGACAAATTTAAAGCCAAGGGTACTTCCAGAAGTCTTTTCCGTTGGATATTGAATCTTTGACATGATATGAAGTGCTCCAGAGACTCATCCTCATCGCAATGCAGACACAATGGTGATTGAGCCAGACCAGACTTCTACAGGTAAAAGTTCAGTGGGGGGACTCTGCATCGTAATTTAGTGATTGAGATTTCTGCTCTTCTAGTTTCGCACCATCTATTCTTCCACGGATAAGTCAGGCGTCAGAAGTCAGTTGTGGCTAGTGCAGATTCGTTAAAGTTATTGCAGGTAGCATATTTTCTGAAGTGCGCAGCTGTAACAAACACCGATGTCGGCAATACTGAAATTACCGGGCCATTTAGACCTGACACTGCGAGTGAGTCTGCATATTCATTAAGTGTTAGACCTTTGTGCCCTGGCAGACTTTGTCTGTGCCTTCACCTTCTGTTGGTCATCTTTCTACATCATCCGCTTCTTTCTTCACTCCCTCTCACCGTTTTTTTAAATCTCTTGATATATTGCACTATTTCCCCCTCTACTTCTCTTTTCCACCCTGTGCTATGCCAGGCTGCATGGCTGTGCTGCGGTTTGCTATCTCACCTACCCATTTCCTCCTACTTTTCGTCTTGCTCATCCTCTCATCATTCCACCTCACCTTCGCTTCCCCTTGCTAAACTATACTGTAAAAGAACGATGATGGTGATGATTGTGGTTCGGTTAGGAAAGGACGCCAATTTCTGCAGCCCATGTAGGGAGCACGGCTAAGCGTCCGTGAAGGGGTGTGGGTGGGAAGGGAGTGGAAGAGAGATGCTCTACTTTTCCTCTTACCCTCACATAGCACCTCCTCACCGTCACTTCTCTTTCCCACCACCTTGCTATAATATACTATGCATGGTTATGCTATGCTGAGAGCTGCTTAGCACATATCGCCTTTCTGTGGCGCAGAAACTGTACTTACCCCCTGCACCTCTTTTGCCGTCCCCCGCACCCATACGTCACTCATGCCCACTACCCATTCCCACCCCCATGCTGTACTGTATTAGGAGCTGCTTGCCAGTGCTTATTCGCCTTTATGTATACAGTAGAACCCCGCTGTTACGTTCCCGGCTGCTGTGTTTTCCCGGCTGTTACATCGTTTTTGGCCGGTCCCGGCATAGCTCCCATAGGATTCAATGCATTAGGAACCCCGCTGTTACGTCGCAATGTGGGAACGTTCCCGCATGTTACGTCGCGAATCGGCATTCCAAGCGCCCACTGCCGACAGGAATATTGACTTTTCACGTAGCTTGACTTGGCTGGACTGTAGGATTAGCTGCACAATGGACGACGCCAATTACGTTTCCAGCTTCCGCCATCTAAATTATGGCAGAGCGATGCAAGCTGTTGGTGACGGAATCGCGTGCAATGATTACGTTTCTATCGATGACGCCATAGTCTCCTCCGAGGTTTTCTATATCGACGAAATCGTAGCCGAGTGTGCTGATGCGTGCACTGAAAGCGCTAGCACTGAAATAAAATTGTATGCCGATCGCCACTTCTCTCATTTTTCTATTTTTCCCATTTCCTGGCTCTTACGTTTATATTTTACGGTCCCGTGAAAAACGTATCAGCGGGGTTCTACTGTAGTGCGCTGCGCGCATGAGCGCAAGGGAAGTGCGCGCGCAAATTCAGCACATTAGGCATTCCGCTTTTATTTCACATTCATTTCATGATGATCATTTTAAGTTCACGAACCAAAACAGCTACGCCAGCTATGCTGTTAAAACCCAAGGTGTACCACCGCGCATTGCTTGTAGTACAGTGCTCAGCAAATCAAACTCGATGCGCACAGCTGCCGATGACCCGCAACTTCTACTACGTCCAAGCGCAGTTCCTCGGGACCTAAATAAAGTTATCTGCCTGCCTGCGTTGTCGCTTTTCGCTGGGGACACCTACGTGATTCGTTGAGCTACTCATTGAAAACGAGAACCAGTGCACTGTAGCACAAGATCCGCCGGCCATCACCCAGTCCCACTATCGCATTTCAGTGCCTGAGCACTGTACGCTCATTTGCGAAATTGAACCACATTTCCACCAATGTCTCCTTGTTTCCACTTGTTTCCGTGACTAAAATTTTTCTTCGATCGCATCCTAGTTTTCTTCTTACTACACTCTTGCCATTTCTCTTTAGAGCCCTGCGCGCTGTCCGCCCGGCTAGCTCAGTCGGTAGAGCATGAGACTCTTAATCTCAGGGTCGTGGGTTCGAGCCCCACGTTGGGCGTATTTTTTTTTTCGCAGATTTTATGCCTTTTTTTTTTTTTTTTTTGCCTCTACGCGTACTATTAGGGCTCAAACTAGCGTGTATTCATTCCTTGGACACAAATTAGGCGTTTAGCGAAACTAAAAGCCAGCCGCTGAAACTCTGCAGTGAAGCACCTGCCTCATAACCGCCAGCAGTGTTCCTCCGCGAGACTGGAACAAGAATAAAGCGACACTATATGTTTTCACTGGTTTGTTAAGAACATAGCAAGCTTGAACTGGTGGCAAAATGACCCACGAAGCAATGTTGAAAAGGGAAGGCTACGGGAGCGGAGCGTTTGCACATGTATGTACACCTACGTAAATTAGTCGGCTTTGGCGCGCATTTCGATTTTGTGAACTTTCTCTATCTGCTGTGCACGTTTGAATTAAGGCTGATTTTTTAAGGAATTCATTAACTGATAAAAGTTCGTCACAATGTCCTCTGGAGAGTCCATGGGACACGGCCATGGAAGATAAGAGCCAGAAACAGTGACGAAAGCTGACCTGAAGACGGAGGCGTTGCCGATCGATTATAGTCGTTGAGGCTCCTGTGAACATGTCAGGCAAATGTAGTAAGACACGAGACAAACCATGCAATTTGCAATTTGGTTTCAATATACAGCTGCAAAGCGCCCGTGCCATCATGTGACGTGTTTGAACGAAACACGTCACATGATGGCACGAACTACGTCGCGTGAGGTACAACTCGTTACCATTGCAATCAGCCATGGCTGATTCATGGACGCAGTTACTGCGGACGCGGTGGGGCATAGGCACTAAACCGGCATGTGCCCGCACGCAGCCAGGAGTTTATACAACGCCCTGCCCCCCCCCCCCCCCTTTTTTTTCAAAGAAAGAAAGAAAAGGTTTTCCAGATATAGCCGTACTGGTTTGTGTACATAAGGCTAAATATGACGTACACCACATGCTTTTGAAGTTAATTTACTGTTGCCACACGCCACAATTAGCCGGATATGTCCGAACAGGGATTTATACTCCCCGTACTGGTTATACCATGGGTAACACCCCCTCCCCTTCCCCAAATCGAAATTCTGTATAAATCCATGGTCCGAACAGTGCACATATGCATGTGGCTTTATAAAACAAGGCTTCCTTGCCCAAGAAAGAAATTAAGGTCATAAAAATATTAAGACCAGTTCCCCGTCTGTGAAATCTGACTATAAACAGCTGAGCTAAGCTCATTATCATGTAGAGCTATCATTATCACTGTCATGTAGCAGTGGGCTGAGGGAAAGTGCAGGTCCACTTTCTGCACGACCCGAGACGTTTCTTTCTCTTTCTTTTTGTGCACTATCACTGTCGTGTTGCAATGGGCGTAGGGCAAAGGTGTGGGGTAGTGTGTCGAGGGCAACCGCGGGCAGGGATACATACACACCCCTCCAAGACCCCCCTACCCCCCTCCAACTTGGATCCTTCCCCCCCTCCCGTATTCTCCAGATAACCAATGACTTGGTTATCTGGAGAATACCAGTACAACCAGTATACCAGTACAACCAGCATACATAGTTGCATAGGGGATCGGCGTAAAAGCCCAAAAGGCCTGACAAGGTGCCGCTCACCCACATATTGATAAGTAGTCATGCATCGGAAAAGAAAGAAATAAAAATGAAACTAAGCCGGAAAAGCGAACAAATCGTGATTTTTGCAGAAATCATACCATTAGACCGAGAAGATACGTGCATAAATGTGTCTTACACGCGAACACAAAACGTAGGAAGAACACTTTTTACACAACACCTATGAAAAGAAACAAAAAGAAACAGACCCGTTTAGCATATAGTCATACGCCTTTATAGCGATGTGCTTGTGACCATGGAAGCTCTTCGTTGAACAGGTGACTTCGCTGTAAAGATCGCGAACTATAATGGTGCCTGTAAGTTTGCTTCTTCTGCATGCAGAATTCGCTTGCAGAAAAGCACGCTTTCCAACAACGCGGGAGAAACATTGTCGATATCTCAACAATGAATTGCCCCGCCATGGTGGTCTAGTGGTTATGGCACTCGGCTGCTGATCCGAAGGTAGCGGGATCGAATCCCGGCCGCGGCGGCTGCATTTAGTTGGAGGTGAAATGTTGAGGCCCGTGTACTGTGCGATGTCGGCGCACGTTAAAGAACCCCATGTCGTCGAAATTTCCTGAGACCTCCACTACGGCGTCTCGCATAATCAGAGCTGGTTTTGGGACGTTAAACCCCGCAAATCAATCAATCAACAATGAATTACGAGTGCTGTAGTTCAGGGCATAACCCGGGGCCCTGTTTTCTCTTACAGCACTTTCTTTTATGAACAAATCATCGCACTAGAAATATGTTTTAATATATGCATTCGCCTTCCCGGCACAACCGCACTCCAATTGTAAATGAAATAGTTACGCTGCGCAGTCTATATTGCCGTTATTGTCTACTGTAGGTAATAAAGGGAAAATGGCTGGTGGTTGATTCCTGTATCTTTCTGCGGAATCCATCATTACAAGAATTTGAAATGTTTTCATAAAGGTGGACTAAAGGAATACTAAAGTTACACGCAGAGTCAACGAACGGAAAATGCCATCTCTCTTGTCACACACACACACACACACACACACACACACACACACACACACACACACACACACACACACACACACACACATATATATATATATATATATATATATATATATATATATATATATATATATATATATACACATACACTGTTGTGTGTGCACGAGGACACCATCGAAAGACACCTCGCACGTCTGCCAGAACAACTAGCGCGTTGATTTTGTATTTTTGGTGAAGTGCGGCATCAAACACTCTTTTGCGAGGAATGGATTTCACGTCCTGCCCACTAATGTTCCTTTTCCTCCTTTCACACTTCACCCTTTAGCAATGCGCTTTTGGTGAGCAAGTTCCTTGAACAATGTAATCCTGATAATTCGACTGTCATGTAAATGACTGCTCTGCTTCCCCCCCCCCCGATGCATGCCGCGTAGCTGCAGCGTGTTTGAGACCAACAGACGAAAGACGCACGCGGACGCAGCTGCCAATACGGCAGCTGTACCGATGCTTACGGCACAGATTGTGAGGGAAGCATCAAGGAAGGGAAATGATGCATCTACCCTGAATGATCACAAATGCATCTATCCGACTCATGCACAAGGTTCTAGCGCAGCCTTTTCCGATTGGTTCCATCACTCCACTACGCCTCTCTTCTCCTCCTTATCTCTTCTAAAGCGACGAAACATGTTCGTACCCAGTATTTGTCCGCCCGGCTAGCTTAGTCGTTAGTAGTGCACGAGACTCTCAATCCCATTGTCGGGCGCTCGAGAGCCAATTTATGACGCTGTCAGATTGCCTTTATTAGTGTGCCTCGGTGTCAGCACTGCCTCCCCTAATAGCAGGGTGGTGACACCGATGGAGCGCCACACCAGCAGACGCACGCGCAAAAATCCAAAAGTAACACCATTTAATAGATTCAGTAGACTACTATATTACGTCTGCCACATACACCCTGTACAGAGTAGCGCGTATCGAGACACCCTAGCCTTTGTGGCGCGTGTATTTCTTTATGTTTGTTCTGCTTCTAACACTATATATTTATGGGAACATCCAGTTCTGGCGGGTGAACTTTGCAAACTGGCCAATGATGGCTGAGAGCTAGCTCTCCGCAGTGTTATTGCCGCAGTGTTGCATTCATTCGATTTAGATACATTGATCGACTGGCTTACGTTTGTTAGCTTTTCTTTTTCTCGATTTATTTCTGTTTTTATAGATAAATAGAGAAAGGCGGGAAGGGAGGGTTACGTTAGGGTGATGTGATCGCCTACAGAATCTGTTCATTGCAGAAAAACAAACCTCGCGCGAGTCTGTTAAACAAAACTGTGTACCGCAGCAAAATCGCAAGTTGGGCTAGTTGGCTTAATTGGATTCATCTTAAGGATATTGTTAAAGGTAATTCAGGAGCAAGCCTCGAGAGCGGCATCGAAGAAGACGACGGGTTGTTGAGGCTGCCGCGAGCGGAGCCATCTTGTTTACGCTAAAGCGCATTGTAAATATTTCACGTAACAATATTTATAGCGCAACATAAGACAAGGACGAAAGGCGATGGGAAATGGCAACACGGCGCTGGCACGGCAATCACGGCGGTCAGACAGGCTGGGTTACGAAGGTTCGAGGCAGCACAAAGTAAAAGTGCTGTGTTGTCCCTTCGCCTTTCGTCCTTGTCATATGTTGCGCTGTAAATATCTTTAAATCTGTGACAGTTAGTCTTGGCAGTAAAGAATCAATGCAGTACTGCGAAATATGTTTAACCTTTTCACCTTGCACTGCTGGCAGCATATGCGTGAGAATGAGGGGCTTCAAATCCGGATGGTTCACAATGGAGAACGTTATACGGCAAGAATTTTTCAAATTATGCATTATAAGCAGAGATAAAAATGTCTGAAGCGGCGTGATCGAACCGTGATTTCAGCTGAGTCCCTGCCGAGAAGGAAGCCCATTGTTGTGACGTACATGCACAAGGTCGCCCACAATTTAAAAAAAGTGGCAAATAGGCATGGTGTCGATGTGGTGTTTTCGGCACCTAAGAAATTGGCCGGGTTATGCCCTAGAATCAGTGGGAAGGAAGCCCGAGGCAGCGGGTGCGGAATTCAACATGGCCAATTTTTTTGTGAAGTGTGCCACGAAGGTGGTATATGAAATACCCCTCAGGTGTGGAAGGTCTTACGTGGGCCAAACAGGGCGATGCGTGAATGAACGTGCGGCGGAGCATGCCTCGTCTCTGGAAAACAGAGAAGGAGCGAATTTGCCCGCTCATTGCAACAAGTGCATGGGATGCGAGCCTTTACTAAAAAAGATTAAGATACTCGGGAGGAGCGAGACCAGAGTTGGCCGTGAACTATTAGAAGCGTTTTTTATTAAAGATAAAGGTGATCAATGTATAAGCGACACTTCTGTTACCTTGTATAAGGCTGAAGACCAGTTTTTGCGCAGGTGTATGTGACGGTGAGGTGTTCTGAATTGTATGCTTCCCCTCTCACCCCCTTTCAACCCTCTTTCCTATCCTTGTGACGATTGGACATGCTTATATAAGCTGTTTCAAGAGCAAATAAACCAGTTTTGCGCTCTTTCTGTCTGCCTTGTTCTTCCTGTGATTGTCCATTCTACGCGCAACAACTTGGAAAAAAGTCATGCACCAACTCGCCCAGCAAGAAGTTCTACTATACGTGATTTCAGGAGACGACCCTTGCCACTGGCCGATACCACGGTGCGAACGGCTCGTCCCCTCCGCGACGAGGAGTCTGCCGTCGGAAGCGGTGCGTCCCGATTCGGACAGGTCGCCGCGCGGTCAGCGTCCCCATTAGTGACGTACGTAGTACCCCTCTCTTGAAGCGAGCGCCGCCAAGACAACGTTCAGCATGATATTTATCGTCCTTACACAGTATATGTATGAGGACGACATCATATATGTCCTGCTTCATCAACATTTTTCCCCGTCCTAATAATATAATAACAATACTATGTGGAGTTCTACTCGCCTAAACCACGATATGAATGCAAAGCTTGCCCTAGTGGAGTGCTTCGGAAATTCCGACCACTTGCCAGATGCGAGATTGGAGACCGTTGTTTGCGAACGCGTTCTGTTTCGTTCGGTTTACGCAGCGCGTCATTAGCCTGGGCCGGGCTGACGTCGTACGCGGCAGGGCGCGGTCACGTTTTTATTCAATCTCAATTTGATGTATTAGATTTCCATACCCGTTAAACAACAGCAGTTGTTCCTAAGTGGCCAGTTGAAGTGAAGCTCGTTCGCATATTTGTTTTCTACTCAACGCTCAGACACGCGCAACGCGATCCTACGTTCCTGGACCTCTTCCAACAATATTTTTTGCAACCTAATTAGTATCTATCCAGCACAATTGCTAACCGACCGAGCCTCAGAGTCCTTCTTCCACTAATAGTGAATATTGCTGTGGTTTTACGTGCCCCAAAACATCGAAATGATCATGAGGCAATAGTGCAAGAACTCCGGAAATTTGGATCACCTGGGGTTCTTCAACGTGGACTGACATAGCACAATACACGAGGTGTAGAAAAGATATTTGCTGGTGCAGCTTTATTGAAATGAAGGGATCAGGGCGTCTCTCCAACCACACTTCGTATCCAGTCTGTTCGCGTGGACACCCTGGCGAACACGCCTGGCTGCTTGGGGGCGGCACACCTGACTCCCCATGACGTGATGCCTGCAAGCACGTAGCGACCGTCGGCGCGAGGACACTGTAGCGGCCCTCCGGAGTCACCCTGCATGAGCCGGAAAGAGTTGCTCTTGTGTCAATTTGCGCTGCCTATACACATGAATGCGAGTTGCAACAATCAACCCGCCCGTCTCAAGGCCTAAACGCACACGGGCATTACAGACGCGGCAGTGTTTGAGCCATGTGAAACTAGACTAGTTGATTGCTCAAACTGCGGTTAGCGCCTTCAATGACCATCTCATGCGACACCTCGAAAATCGCCCACCGCCCGGACACGTTTCGATTGATTGCTTTGCACTGTGTCCTATAGCTGTGCAGTTTTGCGCCATAACAGGATTCAGCCAGTCGTGCAAGACAGCCGCAGCAGGACTTAACAGTTCAATAGCATGAGGAATGGGCACAGAAAGACTAAAAGAAAAAGGAAATGAAGCATTTCTTACACCAGAGTTAATAGGTTAATAGGAATTGTTGCACAGGCAATAGCAAGCACGATCGGCGCTCGTACCTGGCACACGGAGCGGCCTCCTTCCTCGGGTCCAGCGCAGATCATGGTCTCCTCGTTTACTTCGTTCACGCTTTCGTAAAACCCGCGGCAGGTGGAGTGCTTCAGCACGGGCACGTCGGCCTTCTGCAGTTTGGCCGGGATCCTGCCTCCTTCCGACCCTATACGCGGGGAACGTTTCGGAAAGAGAGAATGTAGGGTATCTATCTATCTATCTATCTATCTATCTATCTATCTATCTATCTATCTATCTATCTATCTATCTATCTATCTATCTATCTATCTATCTATCTATCTATCTATCTATCTATCTATCTATCTAGAGATGGTGACAGGGCGGTCATAATCGAACGTACGTTCTTTGTGCAACGTCTGGTTACAAGGTGTAGAGGACTCCATCCCACTGCGTACGAGGATCAAGCTCAAATTATGCATCTTAGACTTACCACTAATAACGTTCTTGTGGTCGTCCTTTCTTTATACCCTTAGAAAGCGCACTCATTTTCCTTATGACATCACTTAATATTCCTCTGAAACGGCCTTTCAGTTCAGAAGTGGCGATCGTTTGGCCATTGTGTATAATGCATGAATATATACTGACTGTCCTTAGTGAGCCCCCATCCGCTGATGGTGCAGTTCTGTCCCTCGAAGTTCTGGTCTTTCTCGGGCAGGCAGACGGGCATCAAGTGCTTGTGCTTCCCTTCGAAGTCTAGCGGTGTACTCAGCTCCAGGAGAGCGTAGTCATTGTCCAGCGTGTCTCTGTTCCACTGCGGGTGCTTGGTGATCTACGTGTAGAGCGTTGCGGCAGTTTGGATCAGATCTGTGCTGCACAGCCACTTGTAGTCGCAACTGCTCCTCAAAAAGTTTGTTTCTGGATTGGCAATGACTGTAGGCGCTGTACTGGCACCTCAGTTCAGCGAGTTTGAGGTGCAAAGGCGTAGCCAAGGGGATGGGGTTAATACCCGCGCTCACCTCTCCTTAACCCCACTCACTCCCCTCCCTTGAATGTTTTAAGTTTGCGTATGTGTAATACTAGCGCGCGCACACACACACACACACACACACACACACACGAGAATGTACAGCACAAGCATACATAAAGGGGTCCATCTTCTCACCCTCGCGCACACCCTGAGCGACCTCCTGTGAGAGCATGCTACCAACTTCGTGACGTATATTCTCAATTATAGCCATTTGGATATGATATGGCATCCGCATCACTTAACGTGGAAGATTACGTCCTGCTTCATAAAGTGAATAATTTACATCTTCCTTTAGGCGGGTGTCCTTTGCCAGCACTTTCGTTATTTTACCCCCTCTTTAAAGATGACATACATGATGCCACACCACACATATGGCTCTTTAAAGATGAGTAGCACACACTGCCACACCACACCTGTAGTGCCTATTCTAGGCACTATACCACGCCTTACACATCAGTTCTACGGTTCACATAAGAAGCGTCGGCCAGAACGATCGACTTCGTGCTACACCATTTCCATGCTCGGTGAATTCGAGAAACTGCGCGCTTCCGAATGACTTGTTGTGACACTCATATATATGCGCTGGTAATGTGCGTTGTCTTTCTTTTCATGCCAGCTACTCTTTGCTGTGATGCTTTGCCTCTGAGAGCAAATAAATGAAATGCCCATTCCAGAACGTAAACAGTACACAATCAGGGATTCTGGCGTGCATTGAATTAGGTACCTTTCGCACTAGCACGGAGTCGTCGGTGCCGTCCTTCTTGGTGATGTCTTGCTCTCCCACAGTGACGGAGAAGTCTGACGGGAACGTAAGCAGTCTGTACGAAGAAATGCGATCATTTTAGAGGAATGAAAAAAAAAAAAGACTGGTTATTTCTTTCTAGCTGTTGTTACACGCTTGTCAGATTTGGTGATCAAGAAGTTTTTCGATACGAGAAGCGAACATTATGGAAACCATTCCCTCCGTTGTAAGCTTATCACGGTACAGGTCGGTATCCTAAACGAAATGATTGGGTCAATCATGTTATTATTATTATTATTATTATTATTATTATTATTATTATTATTATTATTATTATTATTATTATTCGAGAGTAGAACCGTCTTCTCTCTAAACGTGCACCCGTTTCTCGTTGCTGGCAGACTAGAGTAAGTCTGAGCCTTCGCTGCACAGTATGCACTGAAAGCTCTTCCAGAACTCGGGGGACGTCTGGCATAAGCGTACGATGCGCGCGTGTTCTCCAAAGAGGCTATGTCCTGAAGCCACGCCATCAGTATCCAATCTTCTGTGGGCGTTTGAATTGCGCCGGAAAGCGTAGTTTATAGGGTCGCGCTTCCCACTACAAAAATAGGTCGTTTGAATGAGGGATACAATAGACAGTGACTCAGATATAGGAACAGGAAAAATACTCTGGTTTCTGTAAAGAGAGAGAGAGAGAGAGAGAAATTCTTGTGATATGAAATTCGGTTCGCAGAGCACAGTAAATGTATATCGACTAACGACACCTCAACCAAAAGTCTCACAGGAGAGAAGGTAGTAAAAAGAATAGAGAGAAGAGAAAAAGGAGTGAAAGAAGAGGATCACCTTCCGCAGGCACGGCTCGTAGCCTTGGGAGATGGAGAGAGAGGTGAAAGGTCGGGAAGAACGGCGCATCATCATGACAATGGCGCCTACATGTCTGGAACCTGGACAATAGTAGTGGCGTCCAGCGAAAGGGAGGCAAGTCTAGCCATGGCGAATGGCGGGAAATTCATATGACTGGTCTAGACGAGCACCAAATAAGTTATTGCTTTCTTTTTTATCCCTTTGAAATAATGCTGAAATTATGGAGTTTCGCCACTGTTTGCGCCTTTTGGTCGAAAACTTCGCTTTTCAAACTTTCGTACATGTGTGCCCGAGGTACCTGGCAAAAATTAGCGAGAACATTAACGGCGCATTCATTGTGTTTCGTGTGCCCACGTGACATGGACTGACCGGTTCAATACCTGTGCCAATGGCCTCCGAGATCGTAGGAGAACGTTGCCTATCGTATGCCGTCCAGTCTCAGAGGTCGCGACGTGCCGTCGTGCGCAAATCCCTTACAGAAGCGCGTAATTGGCCTCGACTTACTTTTCTCCCTCCCGACACCCCCTTGCGCACCTCTTTCGCTCAGATAGTGGAGAAATTGGCAACCCGTCAATATCTTCTTTTACAACCGCCGTCCTTGTCCGCCCGGCTAGCTCAGTCGGTAGAGCATGAGACTCTTAATCTCAGGGTCGTGGGTTCGAGCCCCACGTTGGGCGATTTTTTTTTTTTGTAAAAGTCATTACCCTGTCTTCTATCACTATAAACAATAGGAACGTACTTTGACCACTTCGCAATCTATGACGAATGTGGGAAAGTTGGCAACTCGCTACGACAAATGTCGCGATAGGAGAGGCGACTGCCTAGGGGTGCAGCTGTACAGTGTTCAAAGTAAAATAATTTTGGTTTCCGCTGTGGTTTTCACTTCGCGACCAGTTGGACTTTGAAGACTTGCATGGTTGTTAAACTATGTCCAACTGTACACACAAACTCATAGAAATGTGGCAAGTGTCGAATCAACGACCTCTGAAACTTGGCAAAGCAGCGCCATGGTCACTGAGCTGACACATCGGACGGTTGCGATGGAAGATGCATGAAAATTTGTAGCATTTGTCGTCCCCCAACGCTGGTATTAGTAGATGTAACACTACATAGCCAAAAACAAAGTGTAGTGGGGAGGAACGAACCCACAAAATGTAGAGGGATGCTGGCTAGCCGAGAGGTGCGAGCGCAGTGCGCGAGCTGTTGGTGCCGAGACTGACCGCTGCTACCGGACGCTGCTTCGATCTGGACGCGCTACTAACCGCTACTACTCGACGCCAATAAAACCCCCTTCAAAGTGGTGGAAGTGCTGGGTCTTCAAATCTGGAACTCCGAAGTCGGAAGCTGCCCATCATCCCAACCATGCTTGCAGAGAACATCCAGCAAGCCCAGCCGACCCAGCAAACCATGGCCCAATATCCGCCCGTCATCGTAACTGGCGCGCTGCGCCAGCGCGATCCCCCTTTCTTCAGCGGGGCGGATGACGAGGACGTCGAAGATTGGTTGTCCACGTTCGAAAAGGTGAGCGGACACAATAAGTGGGACGACCCTTCAAAACTGCAGAATGTCCCCTTCTATCTAAAAAACGTTGCCGACCTTTGGTTCCACAACCATGAATCCGATTTCACCACCTGGACCGCTTTTAAGAAGCGCTTTGCCGAGGTCTTCGACCGTCCCGCAGTACGCAAGCTCCGGGCTGAACACCGCCTGCGCGGACGTGCGCAGCAACAGGGCGAAACTTTCACGAGTTACATAGAAGACGTCATCGACCTATGCAAGCGCCTCAACCCTTCCATGACTGAACAGGAGAAAGTCAGACACATACTGAAAGGCATAGACGACGATGCCTTTCAAATGTTGTTGGCGAAAGATCCACGAACTGTATCTGAGCTGACCACCCTCTGTCAGAGCTTCGACGAACTGCGCAAACAACGCGTCTTGGCTCGGCGGCAGGCAACCACGGAGGATACTCTCGCCTCTTTGACTGTCGGCGGAGACAATAACACGCTACTGTCGCAAATCAAGGAGTATATGCGTGAAGAGGTGGCGCGACAGTTATCGTGTTTATCGTATTTGCCACCCACGGAAACGCCTACGCATTGCTTGATTCCGGTGAGACCGTCGATTCCGGTGAGACCAGCCCAACCCCTCCTCTCAACGCGCTGACTCCTCACCGTGCTTCAGATGACGTGTCCTCGGATGCACTTCACCGTTCAATCGACAGTGGCCTCGCTCCCGATCAACGGGCGCAGCTTATCAGCCTTCTCAACGAGTTCAGAACCTCATTCGATTTCCTCCATACGTCCTTAGGTCGAACGAACACCACTGTGCATAAAATTGACACTGGGACTAACCCGCCCTTCCGCCAGCGCCCATACCGTGTATCAGCAATGGAACGTCGCATCATTACGGACCAAGTTAACGAGATGCTTCAGCGAGGCGTGACCGAGCCTTCTTGTAGCCCTTGGTCTTCCCCTGTTGTGCTCGTAAAGAAAAAAGACGGCTCCATTCGATTTTGTGTGGACTACCGACGTCTCAACAAAATTACTACAAAGGATGTCTACCCTCTTCCTCGAATAGACGACGCTCTCGATTGTCTGCAAGGCGCCGAGTTCTTTTCTTCCTTAGACTTGCGATCGGGTTACTGGCAAGTTCCGGTAGCCGAGACTGATCGACCAAAAACAGCGTTCGTCACTCCGGATGGTCTCTATGAATTCACAGTAATGCCCTTTGGTCTCTGCAACGCGCCGGCAACATTCGAGCGAATGATGGACAGCATTTTACGCGATTTAAAATGGCACATATGTTTATGCTATCTTGATGATATCGTCGTGTTCTCCACCGATTTCGCCACGCACATCGACCGTCTTCGCACAATTCTAACATGTCTTACAAATGCAGGCCTTCAGCTCAACCTGAAGAAATGTCGCTTCGGAGCTACCCAGCTAACCATACTTGGCCACGTTGTATCGAAAGACGGAATTCTTCCAGATCCTGATAAACTCCGCGCTGTCGCCGAGTTTCCAAAGCCCACCTCGGTCAAACAACTACGCAGCTTCGTGGGCTTGTGCTCTTACTTCCGTCGGTTTGTCCGGAACTTCGCCTCAATAATAGCACCGCTGACGAAACTACTTACTGGTTCTGGAACTCTCTCAAATTGGACACCAGCCTGCGAAGAAGCCTTCATCAAACTGCGGAAACTACTTACATCGCCACCTGTATTGCGGCATTACGACCCGACAGCGCCTATCGAAGTTCACACAGACGCTAGTGGCGTGGGACTTGGCGCAGTACTCTCGCAACGTAAGCCTGGCTTTTCTGAATATGTTGTCGCATATGCTAGCCGGGCCCTCACGAAAGCGGAAGTAAATTACACTGTCACTGAAAAAGAGTGTCTGGCAATCGTCTGGGCGATAAACAAATTTCGTCCTTATTTATACGGCCAGTCTTTCGACATAGTGACCGACCATCACGCCCTTTGTTGGTTGGCATCCCTTAAGGACCCGTCTGGTCGTCTTGGACGTTGGGCTCTTCGCCTGCAGGAATTTGACTTTCGCGTCGTATACCGATCAGGCCGAAGACACTCTGACGCTGATGCACTGTCTCGATCTCCACTGACATCAAGGGACGAGTCGCTATCTTCTGGTGACGTTTCCTTAGCTGCACTTACCGTCACAGACATGCCATCTGAACAGCGGAAGGACCCCTGGATTGCCTCTCTCCTGACTCTTCTTTCCGGCTCCTCAAATTCTGCACACACACGTGCTCTTCGCCGCCAAGCCACGCATTTCGCGGTACGGGACGGACTATTATATCGTCGAAATTATCAAGCGGATGGTCGCAAATGGCTTCTGGTCATTCCCAGCCACATGAGGTCCGACGTTTGCGACTACTTTCATGCTGATCCGCAGCATGCTCACGCCGGTGCTCTAAAAACCTATCAGCGGCTCCGTCAACGTTATTATTGGCGTGGAATGTACACATTTGTGCGCAAATACATTCGATCTTGCCCATCCTGCCAACAACGCAAGGCGTTTCCTCATTCGCCCGGACTCCTACAACCTCTACCGTGTCCTGCACGTCCCTTCGACCGGGTCGGAATTGATCTTTACGGACCGCTCCCGAGCTCTGTCTCTGGCAACAGATGGGTAATCGTCGCTGTGGACCATCTAACCAGGTACGCGGAGACAGCCGCCCTTCCTTCCGCCAGTGCTCGTGACGTCGCCAACTTCATCTTACGCCATTTCGTTCTCCGCCATGGCGCGCCACGCGAACTACTCAGTGACAGGGGGCGTGTATTCCTATCCGACGTCGTTAAAGAGCTCCTTCGTTCATGCCGTACTGTTCACCGAACCTCTACTGCCTACCACCCCCAGACAAATGGTCTAACGGAGCGCTTCAATCGAACGCTGGGAGACATGATGGCCATGTACATCAATTCCAACCACTCCAACTGGGACGTCATTCTTCCCTTCGTCACATACGCCTATAATACCGCGACACAGTCTACCACAGGCTTTTCTCCATTCTTTCTTCTATATGGCCGGGAACCCTCAACACCACTCGACACCATTTTGCCTTATCGACCGGACCATTCCGAATTCAGCCATGTTTCCGAAATCGCCCAGTATGCCGAAGATTGCCGTCAGCTGGCTCGCTCGTTCACTTCGGACGACCAAGCCCTTCAGAAGTATCGCCATGACCACGATCTTTCGGTGCAAACTTTCGAAGCTGGATCCCATGTGTGGCTCCGACTACCGTTCCACTCACCTGGTCTTAGTCCCAAGTTTGCGCCAAAGTACCACGGACCTTATCGCGTCATTGAGCGCCCGTCCCCTGTCACGTACGTCATTGAGCCTGTGAATCCTTCCCCGGACAAGCGCCGCCTGGGTCGCCAAGTGGTCCACGTGAGCCGCCTCAAGCCGTATCATGACCCCCTTATTCTAGCTTCCCCTTGAGTCGCCAGGATGGCTCCCCTTCGCCGCCGGGGTATTGTAGTGGGGAGGAACGAACCCACAAAATGTAGAGGGATGCTGGCTAGCCGAGAGGTGCGAGCGCAGTGCGCGAGCTGTTGGTGCCGAGACTGACCGCTGCTACCGGACGCTGCTTCGATCTGGACGCGCTACTAACCGCTACTACTCGACGCCAATAAAACCCCCTTCAAAAGTAATAACCAGCGTGTAGCTCGCAGTCATGGGGACTACAAACGCGCGGAAATGAAGCTAATTAGAGCGTAGCGGACGAAAAAGGCAAGTTCCGCTACCTGACGTCACTATGGATGGATGGATGGATATTAGGAGCGTCCCCTTTATAACGGGGCGGTGGCCGGGCCACCAAGCTCTAGCTTTATTTCTTTTTCGTTTACAACCATTTCCTTTCCCGAATCACACATATTTTCACAACTAATTTTTTTCCTCGTCTATTTATTTTATCTATTATCGTTCTGCTGTGATGTAACAATCTTACCCGAACTACCTTGCGCTTTTGTTTGCTCCATACTTTTGCGCCACCAATACTCTAAGCGCCTTTTACTTGCCGTACTTACTACATAGCCGTTTTACTTACTACATAGCCGTTCGCCGCGCCACCACAGGTCGCTCGCGAAGCGACAGATGCTTTGACGGGCATTTAACGTCGCCGCCTTGGGCCGTTAACAAATATAAGAGCGGGGCATTTAAACGGCTGTAGAGATGCATTCAGCGTTTCGTGTCACGGTTAAGTGGACGTTAACATACAAAACTGGGAAATCATTCGTGTAAAAGCCCGAGATGGCTGCGCCTCCTATTCGAAAATAAAACAGCTGTACAACGAGGTTCCGCCATAACGAGTTATGCCGAATTAGTGAACGTCGACCTCGTGTTGGATTGTTCGCGTCTGCGCCAACGGGAGTGCACCACACTGTCGCAAGTCGGATTCGTAGAAGTCACTCTGTGCGACCGACACAACGCGGGTGGTAAAGCAGTTGACGCAGTGAAACATATGCGGCAGTTCGTATGACCAAAGCAAGACTGCGGAACTGGTGGCATGTGACACATGAGCAGGTGTGCACTATTTGGGGGCTAGTATACATATGCTGTAGCGCGCGTGTGTGCGGTACGTGGAGCGTTTTTATCGACGCTTTGGGCAGGCGTCATGGGTTGGCCCGCTAGATGCGATGACCTCAGCCACGTTTTATAATCGCCACCGGTAAGGGGGCTGTAGAGGACATATCCTTTGTCATCCTGCTCCCTTTCCGTGACACGGCTTGACGTCAAAAGGAGGAGAGTGGGAGAATAAAAGAAGAGGACTAAGATGTCAACATGAGAGTTGTCCCAACGTGCGATGCGGAGTCCTGGATGTCAGCGACGTCCAATGGTCGGGCGAGACCGATGGTTGTCTAGCATACGCAGAAACATAGCGCCACTTGGTAGCTGTCTTTGTATTCCTGGAGCAGAGCGCATCGCGCAACACAACAGGCCTCACAAGACAAATTTTTTACTCGCCGTGGTTGTACTTTGCCCAAGCAACGCGCCGGCAGGACGCCGCCACGCCGCTAACCTCCGCTGCGATCGAGGCGCTGAGACCACCGAAGCGCTAACTGCCGGCGCGTGTTAGCACGACAGCCTGCTTCGCTCCATCGTTCCTAGATGGCGGTACCACCACTGCAAAACAAGAGTGCAGTGGAAGGGAGGCGACGTTAAATAAGAGTAATTTTGCTTGCTAAACACCTTTGCTTTAACCGGACATCAGTCAGATGCAAATTGTAAAGCAGTGTATGGAAGTTATAAGGCCCGTTTGTTCCTTGAATCTCCCATGTGTTGATGGTGTGATCTACAGTTTCTCGGTAAAATGATCTTGTCGAACGTGGGTTTTCCGCATGGCGATCACACAGTCTTGATCTCCATAGGCTGTATAAACCAAGCACTATGAACATGTCATAGGGAGGACCGGTAATCGTTTTGAACGGTAGAAATCGAATTGAGTAAGGAGTGATGTCCATGTCCTTTTTAAGAGTTCGCTGGAGAATGTCCCAAAAAAATATTGCATCCGTACAGTCAATAAAACAGTGATCAATTGTTTCTGCGCTTGGACAGAGTCGACAATTCAAGGACCACGGCACGAAGCAGCCCTTCGCGTTCAACCAGGTTTTAACGGGAAGTGTTCCCGAATGCAGTTTAAAGAAAAATGTTTTGACACCGGGAGGTATACACAGTCGCGTTCAACCAGGTTTTAACGGGAAGTGTTCCCGAATGCAGTTTAAAGAAAAATGTTTTGACACCGGGAGGTATACACAGTCGCCGCCTGAATGGATGCACTTGTTAGACGCATGTGTGTGTTTGCCTGATTTTTGAGTGTGGAATCGTTCTCATCCTGATCTTTAATTTCAGTTGTCATTTCCATGTAATAAAGAAAAAGGTGTTGATGGTATATTCCACTTCCGGCCACCGTAGTGAGCGGACGCGGAATGTCGTGCTCCTCGAAAGGGGCGGATTTAGCGGCCCAGCTGGGTCGCGGTACCAGGTTCATGGATACGCCGACGCAGGAATACCAGCTTATTTTGCCACAACTGCCTACAGGTACGACCGTAACAACAATCGTTTTTTTACACGCTGACGTGAAGGCGCGACCTTATCGAGTTGAGCATTTCCGCGATGCTTTAAGCCGCCTGCAGCTTATGCCGGAAGTGATGGCCCTAGGTGCCTATCAAATGAATCACGTATGGGCGATTACGTTCAAGGATGAAAACGGAAAAAAGAAGATGCTGTCCACCAAAGCCTTAAGCGTTAAAGATCACAAGTGTGTCGTGATAGACCCTTGTAATCAAGATGTCAGGATGAAGCTATACTGGCTTTTGCACACAACCCCGGATGAAGTTGTGAGAACCGCCCTCTTGCCCTTCGGTACTGTGACCGAAATTTCCCGGGAAAAATGGCGTGTGCAAGGCTGTGCGGACAAACGGTCTCACACGCGTCTGGTGTCCTTGCGCTTGAAGGCGGGATACACCGTGGAAGACTTGCCGCATCAACTTCGTGTTGGAGAAGACCACGCACTCGTGCACGTCCCAGGCAGACCACCGCTCTGCCTCCGGTGCCGCGGCACCGGGCACATACGGCGCGAGTGCCGAGTACCACGCTGCGGGCTCTGCCGTCGCTTCGGTCACGACGAGACCCAGTGCGTGCGCAGTTACGCTAACGTGACGGGCCCCGGAGGAAATGAAGCCATGGAAGAACACTACATGGACCAGGCTGATGCGGAGGCGACCGCCAAGGAAGGCGGGTATTCGGCGAAAACTGGTGCAAAGCAACAGACGGAAGCTTCCGGTGACAGCCAGGAAAAAGGCGACGGCGCAGCTTTACTCGCTGCCAGCATAAAGGCACCTGATGCAAGGGAGGAAGATGCCAAGAGGGAAAACATTGTCCAGGCTACCACAGAGGCCTGTGCGGGCGGACCAGCTAAGGAGGGTCTTGACATGGAATGCGAAGAAAGTGCTACTCCAGCGGTCGGAAAGAGACAGCTTGAAGTATCCGAAGAAAACGGCAAGCCGGAAGCTTCTGCTGGCGAACCACTCCCAAAGGCGCAGTTCACCAGACGTCCGACCCTCAAGATACAACCCAAGGTGCCGCCTGATAGGAGGGCGACACCACCAGCAGCGAAGAAGACAACGCCAGCAGATCCGCCTTAGCGGGTACGTGGACTCTTGAGACTTCCCGACTGGCCTGGGGGCAGACGTGCAGAGTTTAAAGATGTGCGCTGCAAGAGGAGACGCCTTTGCCTGGCCAGAGATGGTTAGGCCACTTCAAGAAGAGCGGCTAGATGTGAGTCTGTCACCCGGCAATATGTACGAGTCGCGATGTGGGGGGCTTGTCTCATCACTCTCTGGTTCTTCGAATTCGGCAATTGCACTAAAGATAGCCACGTTGAATATACGAGGCTTAACAGCGAAAAAAAGGCAAGCGCAGGTAAAGAGAATACTCATCGAAGATGAAATAGATATATTAGCCCTGCAAGAATCGAAGATTGAGAGTGAGGAGCAAGCGCACCGCATGGTAAATATGTTTAATGCTATTTATGACGTATGTGTGTGCCATGCCGTTGGGAGGTCTGGAGGGTGCATTCTATTTTTAAAACGTTCTAGCAGTATAATTGTAGAGAGGGTTGTGACTTCTGACGACGGACGATTAGTACTCTGTGACATGTCTGTATTTGGGGAAAAATGGCGAATTGTTTGTGTGTACGCGCCAAACGTTGCGTCCCATAGAAAGTGTTTTTTTGATTATGTAGCCACCTTCTTAAAATGCGACAGAGTCGTTATTTTGCTTGGCGATTTCAATTGTGTCTGTATGCCTGAGGATAGTGTTAAGGGTGTACCAGTACGTGATAAAAGTGCCCTGCGGCTTAGTGAAATAGCTGAAGAGTGTGCATTAGTAGACGTTGGTGATGTTCTCCGTAGCAACTATGTGCAGTTTACGCATTTTCAGCAACAAAGCCATGCTAGACTGGACCGCATTTATGTGGCTGAAAATATCGTACCTTTATGCGCGAATTATGCTGTGAAGCATGTCAGCTACAGCGACCACAGTCTAGTCACGGTCGAAATTGGCAGAAAAAAGAAAAATATGAAGTTTAACTGGGAATTATGGAAGTTAAACGAAAAACTCTTGAAAGATGAGACCTTCGTGAAAGTTGTGAGCCAGAAAGCTAGGGACGCTCTCTCCATTGAGAACACGAACATTATAGCCGTTTGGGAGCAATTTAAAAATGATGTCAAAATGTATGCGATCGAGAGAGCAGGAATCGTACGATATAAGGAAAAACAAAAAGAGAAAGAATTACAGTGTACGCTACTAAATGCCGACAGCGCAATACCCGGATTATTCAGTAAAGAAATCAAAGATGTGAAAAGACAGATGGAACGCATCGCTGAAGAACGATATATGGGTGCAGTGATAAGAGGACGTGCGGAACGCTTCATGATGGGCGAAGTGCCCACAAAACGTGCGCTTGCAGAGGAAAAGCGTTATGCAATGAGAAATGAGATTAAAGAAATACGCTATGAGGGTGTGCTATCAACAGAGCAGGATTTTATCGAAAACGCATTCCTAGAAAGATATCGAACATTACTGGGTATAGAAATGGAAGTGCAAGATTAATATATAAGAGAGTTTTTATCACTGATGCCAACGCTGGATGATGACGTTAGGGAAAGTCTTGAGACGCCGATAACGATAGAAGAAGTTGGGCAAGCAATTGATGACCTTCGGACAGGTAAGTCGCCTGGGCCCGATGGCATAGGGGCAGGATTTTATAAATCTTTCAAGACTGAAATATCGGAGATACTACACCGCGTGTTAATAGAAGCATACGATCTAAAGCAATTGCCTCCATCGTTTAGAGCAAGTCACGTTATACTCATCCCGAAGAATGATGATGCTGAGAAGTTGCAGTCGGTGGAAAACTATAGTCCTATAAGTCTCACGAATGTAGACTACAAGGTATTTATGAAGGTTTTGGCCAAAAGACTTCAAACAGTGATTACGAGCGTTGTTGGTTCACACCAAACTTGTGGAATAAAAGGTAGGAGCATCTTCACTAATATTCATACGGCAAGAACAATTTTGGAGTGTTGTGATGCGTCCTATGGACGAATAGCAATGATACAATTAGACTTAGAAAAAGCATTTGACAGAGTAAGTCAAGAAATACTATTTGCGATACTGGATCGCGTTAGTGTGGGGACTGTAATAAGAGATGGAGTGAAAATGGCATACAAGAATTGCTCTACCAGACTAGTAATTAACAAAAGACTTACCCCGGACATAACTGTGAAATCTAGCGTGCGTCAAGGTTGCCCTTGCTCAGCTCTGTTGTTTGCAATCTACTTAGAACCCTTGTGTTTGAAAGTGTTGAATAATACAAAAATAACAGGGTATCAGTTTTTGTCAACGGAAGTAAAAGTCCTAGCGTACGCTGACGATATCGCGATATTTTGTGAAAATGAGAAGAGTATAGTGGAGGCTATAGGGGATGCACGAACCTTTTGTAGACTCACAGGAAGTGCGATTAGTTGGCACAAGTGTCTAGGTTTCTGGCACGGTGAATGGAGTGCAAAACCAGCACAAATGCAAGGGATCAAATTTACAAATATGCCGTCCAAGTATCTCGGCGTTCCTCTGCAATATTATGAGGAAACCACCGAGCAATGGGCCGCCGAAACTGAAGAGATTAGGACCAAAACGACTAAATGGGGTGGGTGTGAGCTTTCCATGTTTGCGCGCGCTGCGGTTTGCAATGTGTTTCTTGTTGCGAAAGTGTTTTATATGCTGCAGGCATTATCTATGTCGCGAGTGTGTGTACAAAAGTTGCATCGAATATTTGCCGTATTTATATGGAGATCTACTTGGGAACGTACTAGCAGACTTAATCTTTTCCGCAAGGTAAAGAAAGGGGGACTTGGTTTGTCGCATTTGTTCCTCAAACAGATTGTTTTGCGTTTCTTTTATCTGAGAGATCAAAGTGATGGTTTCCTACGCGCTGTTATACAAGTACGACTGCGCGACGAGTTACCAGGCTACATTGTATCGGCATACAGCTCGCAGCGGAGAGCATTGAAAGGTTTTTTAAAAGAAGTTGTGTATGCTTTTCAGTTCCTTGTAGTGCATTTTTCTTTTGATTATTTGTCCTTGGTAACAAAGAAACAACTGTATAAGGATTTAGTTGATATTATGTGCCCTGTACCTTTATACCGTGCAATATATGTATTAGGACGAGAAAGGGACGTGCTTAAAAGAGTGAATAGAATGCCTATCAGATCATCAACTAAGACATTCTTTTTTATGTTACACACTGGCACGCTCCCGGTTAAACCATGGCTGAAAGACAAAGGGTTTTATTTTCCATGGGGCGTTAACTGTATGATATGTAGGAAGGCTGAAACAATTGAACACATCTTTCTGGACTGCTCCGATTCTGTGTTCTTGTGGGACGTCCTTCAAAGGACGATAAAGAAAGACTTTCAGCTCACGCCTTTTGGAATTCGCTACTTGCCATGTGAAGAAACCGAGGGCGTGCCATGTGACCTGATAATGCTGATAACTATGCACAGTGTATGGAAAACTCGAATGGATATAAGAAATGAACACGAAGACGCAAAACCGGCTAAGGTATACCTACATGAATATCTGTTGTACGTGAGAAGTGTATTGCGTGAACTTCCTGAGCCACCTGATTGGTTACCTGTGATGGATAAATTACTAACGGCGAAGTATTACTAACACTACAGCGCAGGACAAGTTGTAAGTCCTGTTTTAGTAAGTAAGTACTTACTTACTCCTGGTTTTAGAATGTACAGAAAAGAGTGTGTGTCCCAATGATGAATTCAGAGCCATGAATTTTTGTCCAATGTGTATTTTGTGAGAAAAACAGGAAATAAAGAAAAAAAAAGTGTTGATGGTGTGATCGGTAGAGCTTCCAGCTCCTATCGTCGCATCCGGGTGGTTATGGGTTCGAACACAGGCGGATGGTGCTTTTCCTTGTCAGCTGGGTGTTGATTTTTTTTTTTTTTTTTGAGACATCCACTTCCGAGACGGAGTACGTTAAGGAGAGCACTCCATGATTCACTGCTACGCGCGACATGACTGAACGCGGGACTGAATTTCCGACTCGGTGGAGTGCCCGTTTAGTGGGCGCCATTTTGTGGCAATACGACGCGATTCCCCACTCTGCAGATGAATGAATGAATGAATGAATGAATAAACGTCTTTCGTGAACGGAAGTGAGCTGGTCGTCCCCTGGTGGGTGGTCGCCTCAGCCCAGAAAACCATGCGCCTCGAGATCGACATGTAGGTGGCAGCACCGTCACCGCGTGAGAGTGGATAGGCGTTCGCCGGCGCGCATTGAAATCTACACAGCGCTGCTCTGTTGTGATCGGTTTTAGGCAGTTGTTAGCTAAATAAGAGCATTATATGCAGTAAAGGGGCAATACGAGCGTCCTACAGTCTCACGTCACTGCAGAAAGCACGCAAAACGTTTTTATTGCATGTGAAGGAAGCGTGATATGCCATTCAACGGGGCACTGACATCACCCAGCCTCACAGTTTCACTTCCTCGGTGGTTCTCTCCGTTTATTTTTCTTTCACCATACTTAACTTCTTTTCTGTCTACAATGTTGGCATCGCTGTTACATGACTGAAAGAGTTCATTATTGCGTTCTCGCTCATTTTTTCACTATTGGATAAAACAACAAAAAAGGACTGTTACTGCTCATTGAGTTGAAGTAGCAGCTTGTGTACTCCCCTGTGTCACTTACACGCATACTTGCGTTTAAATGCCTTGCATGTCATGTTCCATGAAGAGGAAGGCAGTTAACTGGCTCAATTGGTCAAGCTACGTGACACACGTCTATATTGAGTAAATGTTTTAATACTCAAACACATCGCTTTCTTCGCATGATTACTTGTGTAACCGTGACAAGCAAAGGTTCATATTTTACGCACGTAAATAAACATGTGTTCGAGCGAAGAATTTTTGCTATTTTCCGTCATGATCACAATTACATATCGCGAGACGATATCGCTGCAGCGCTGCATTTACACGCTCACGTTTCCCGCTTAACTTATCCAGAAGGACCCTAAGTGCCCTTTTCCGTATACTTGAAATCCACAGCAGCAGCCAAACTGAAATAACTGTGCCGAACCGGAGGTTCGACGATGACGTAGCACGCTCACGACACAGGCGCTCAGGGATCTTAAGGAAGAGCAAAGACTGCAGCGCAAAGCGAAATAATACTATTAAAATGTGGATATTGGTCTTCAAGCAGGCCGCGACGTTGCCTTACAGACTGCTAGCACGAAGGTAGATCTGGGTCCAGGCGAGCGCGCGCAAGAGCGTGGGTAACAACCACCGATCGTCGTCGTCTTCTGCATCCAGGCGTTTGGACGCATGTCATACATCTTCAGTACACTATATATATATTTAATACTTTTATGCTATAGTAAGAATACATGAAAGCATTCAACACTGCGCCGGGTCAGGGAACAAACAACTTGGAGTATATGTGCGGAGTACTCGCGCGCATGTAAAAACGCGCTGGCTAGCAGACGACGCAAGGACCTATCCACACTTAGGAGCTTCGTCCTCTCGCCGCTAGCCGCCGACTGTGTTCGATCTCGAGGCCAATAGCAGCCAGCCTAGCTCTGGCGATCAGTAGGCTCTGACCGGCGAAGTCCCGATTGGCTAGCAGGCGTTCTCACTGCTCTGAAGTTGTTGCTTTGTGGGGTTTTACGTCCCAAAACCAGTTCTGATTATGAGAGACGCCGTAGTGGAGGGCTCCGGAAATTTCGACCACCTGGGGTTCTTTAACGTGCACTGACATCGCACAGCACACGGGCCTCAACATTTCGCCTCCATCGAAATGCAGCCGCCGCGGCCGGGAGTCGATCCCGCGACCCTCGGATCAGCAGCCGAGTACCTTAGCCACTAGACCACCGTGGCGGGGCCTGCTCTGAAGTTGGGGTTGGGTTAGGGGAGCTAAAGAAGCGTTTTTCGTCCTGAATACTGCAGATGATATACACAAAGTTTAAAATTTACCGAAGCTTTCAGCTCCTCATATTTAATGTACGATTTTGCTGTATTGTACGATTTCCATTTTGCGAGCGCCGAACGACAACACGGCAAAACGGCCCGGCGGCCATGAAACTTGAGCGTACTGAGCATTGCAATAGAGCGTGGTGAACGTAATAACGAAAACAGGCAAAGCGAAAACGGACAGTAGCTATGCAAGTCCCGTTCGGACAATTTGTCGGTTGTCCATGTAACACTTAACTGCGCGTGGCATATTCCGACGCCGGCGCAAAGCGTCGCTTGACGTCAATTTCTGCCGTGGGATCCACCTTTTCTTTTCTTTTTTTTTTCACGTATAGACAAGAACCAGGCGTTGTTGCTTCACGGTAGTCAGCTTGCGTTCTTGCTTGCCAAATCTCAATCAAAGATCATTGTGAACGAGCTAAAAAAAAAAAAAAAGCGATCAGAGACGGGAAGAAAAATACGTGAAAAAAAAAAAAAGACGCCCAACGTGGGGCTCGAACCCACGACCCTGAGATTAAGAGTCTCATGCTCTACCGACTGAGCTAGCCGGGCGGACACAAGCAACGTCTTAAAATACTCTCTGGGAATCTGAGGGGTTGTCAACTTTCCCTTTGGTCGGTGGGAAAGTGCACAGGGTAGAGAGGGGTAAAGTAGAGCGGGGGGAGCGGGGGATGCACAATGCGGTGGGATGCACAATGGGGTGTCTGCCAGGGTGGGTTGGAGGCAGGCGCTGGTTAGGGAGCCTACAAGGCAGTCAGCTTCCTAGTGCCGATGCTTGAGGTGAGCGGCACATATGTACAAATTTTCGCAAGTTGCATGCGGTGCTTTTGGAAACACGAGGGGTTGTATAGACAAACCCCTGAAAAGTTGTTTCTCTTTTTGGTGCACAGAACGTTTGACGAAAAAAGGGCATAAGACAGAGTGCACAACTGACAACAGAGTTTACTGCTCAGATGAAGGAAATATAAAAAAAAAAAGTCATGTGAAGAGGTAGGGCCGGTAGGATTAAAGAGAAAGATGTGAAAGTGGCAAAAAATCCCCTTACGCCGATGTGTTGAGACAGACGCTTCAGCACAAAAGATACTGATATTCGCTGTCTAGGAAGGTTAAGACGGTACACTCACCTGCCCCGCTAATCAAAAAGCTTCATGCATTTCATGTGTTCTTTTTTTTTTTTTCACCTCTGTATTGTGCGTTACTCGGCATTCACCAAATTAAAAGGGGTGCACTTGCACTTAGAACAGTGACTTGTCAAATGGCCATTTTCCGAGACAATATGCACCAACTAGCCCAAGAACGTGTTTTAGTCTTTTATTTTTTTCTTTTAGACAAATGGCTACCCACACAGTTGTGTCCTCTCTGATGCGTTCATTAAGACAGCCACCTGCCTTCTTATGCTCGAACTCAGTCGTTAATTCCAGGTTAGTCATGTTAGAAAACAAAAAAGAAGTGACAATTCTTATCGACATTCTGCTTAGCGTCGAACTGCAAAAAAAAAAAAAAAAATCGCCGACATAGCCGGCATAGCACCCTACAGGCGATGATAATTCTGGTCTACACGGCACATTCCGAACTTATGTAATGGTTTTGGCATGCGTCCCAGAATTCAATTTTCAATATCAGGATCTAGATCCGCGAACTTTACTCCTTTACCAAAACATAGATAAGATCTTTTCTAGAAGAGAAACCGAAGACCGAAGTTTTTAGATGATTGGTTCGTTCCTCGGTATTCTGACGCAACCGAGCCCGAGAGGTCAACCATTAATCATGAGATACATCGGTTTCGAAAATACAGAGTAAGAAAGAAAGGAAAAATAAATTGTATCTAGAACGACTCGATCTTAAACTGAAGGGAACGCATTAAATTTGGTGTACTCTTAGCCATACTGTAATTACTTATAAACGCGTTATAGAAAAAGAGCGATACGAACGATATAAGTAATATTACTTTTCTGGATGAAGAAAAAGAAAATTCGTCCATTTCCAGCGGGAGGCTGTTAATTTCATCCTGATTATTCGATTCTGATTGGTATTCCATAGTACCTCAGGCTTAACTATTTCAACTTCTGACATCTTGGCCAATCCCCCAGGGTGGGTATGTGCCACAATTGAGGGAAACAACAACAACAAAAACAATTCGAGCGGATTACTCGGGGGGGGGGGGGGGGAAGCCTCCTACGCAGTGGGCTAAAAATCTGTGAATTATTTTTGTAATCCTTCATGCGAAGTGCGAAACTTGCTTTCCCAAAAATCCGCATGGTATTCCTCGTATTACAGTGACCTCGAATTAGGTCACACTATTTGCATGTATCCATATGGATTTCTGAAAATTGATAGATCTCCAGTACATAGTTATAGCTTCGCTCTAAGAACGGGTGTGTGACTTTTTTTTCTTTTTTTTGTTTGTGTTGATCTGCCAAGCTAACTTGCCAAGGTTAACTGCCAAAGGTTCGATCCCGGCTGTGGCGGCCGCATTTCAAAGGTGGCGAATTGCTAGAGGCCCGTGTACTGCCGCAATGCCCAAAGCCCTCTACTACGGCGCCTCTCATAATCACGTCGTTGTTTTGGGCACATAAAATCGTAGGAATTATTACTTTGCACCAAATTACTTAGAAATTAACTAGAATCACCATAGTGATTAACTACTGTCTCAATGTACATTTCAGAGTTAAAGAAATTATTAAAGGTTGCACCTTTTCTTACTGTAGTCTAAAAAACGATGGTCAATCACAAAAACCGCGACTCTGAGTACAGCCGTTTATCTTCCGCAAGGAGCCGCCGCTACAGTGAGTTCTTGCTCAAGTATCTGAGATTCATTTTGGAGCGCCTGCGTTTGACGATGACGGAGAGATCGTGATGACGAGAGGATGAATTCGTGTCTTAATTTCCATTCGTAACGGTAGCCCGTAGCTGTAATGACGAAACAAGAAAGAAAGGAAGAAAAGCAAAGACATAGGCGCCGTGTGGCCATGCATTTGACGAATGACTGTTTTATATCCGACATTTCGAACACTGAGTCTTCTTCTGCTTCCTCTTGGCAAGGTTTCAATTTTCTCGTGCATGACGTGTGACACGAAATAGGTTTCATACAACGTGGCTTCACCGTCAACCCACGAAGCAGCGTAAAAAAAAACCAAGTACGCGTCGAAGTGATAAATATCGATAAAAATAAGCAAGCACCGACGCTTCGGGAACTCACCCTGTGACGCAGTGTGCGGCGGTGAGGACATAGCGGCTGTTGATGATGGAGCCTCCGCAGGTGTGGCCCCGGTCTAGGTTGATCAGCGGTATCATGCGGCGCAGGGATATCTGCCAGGGAAACTCAAGCGGCCCGGCATTCTCTCCGCCGACGATCCTCTGTTGTTGATAGCGGCCTCCCGTGCTCGCCGAGCCATCGGACTCCGTCCCCGACGGAGCACTCGGACCACGGACACCGCATCCTGGACGAAGGGTGAACATTCACGAAAGCGATCGGTGGAATTCACCGTGCCACATTCCTTTGAACGTGTATCGGAGGAGTGATGTTCGTGAAGACATTCAACAGGAAAACTTGCCGGGTTACCGGACAACTTTGGCAGTCGAATAAGAGCTAGTTGCTCTGGCTTCACAGCCGGATCCAAAAAGGCTGGCTATAGGAGACTATAGCAGATGGCAGTGGGAGGAAAACTCGAGGCGACATCGCGAGCGCTGGTATTCTCTGTGAATATTCGAGGCTAAATATAGGGGCAGGGGGATAAGGCGGGACGTGAAACACAGCAGTGAAATTTGTCGTGAAATTGCCTAATAGTTATCACTGCACTCTACAACGAAACGAGGGTGGCCGGACTTGGCGGCGTCGACCTGCGCCGCACTGTGCGCCACCCGAACTTCAAGTATTAAATTCAAAAGCGAGAGCACGGTGCCTACGTAATCACTCAAAATCGCTAACTTCTGTTCACGAATAAGGAAACCAAAATATTTGGGGCGAGGGGTGACAATGTAGTTGTGTAACAATGGTTAGTATACCCATTTCTAACCTAGTTTGTCCATCGTTATCAGGGGCGGACACTTCTGTACCAAGACGCCGTCCTGCTATAAAAAGAATCAAATGCAATGTAGTTGAACGATGTCTTTCTCTTTGTTTTTTTCAAACAAAACCTTTTAAAGAGGAGTGTCACGGCAGTGAAATAAGTTGGGTCAAAACTAGCATGTCAAGCATGAAATTAAAATCAAAGAGCGCGTTATGAAAAAAAAAAAAAGAAAACATCAGCTCACTTTCTTCGGCGCAGGCAACGCTTCCGGTAACAGCCACAAACACTGCAAGTGCCGTTACAGCGAACATGATTTCAATTGTTTCCCCGATACAGTGCAGAAACTTGGTTCTCCTGCGTTATATTTCTGGCCTTGAGACACAAACAGGTGCCTCTTCGCGGCGTTCACACGGAGAAAAGACTCCGCATCGTCCATCCTTCGGGCTTTATTTGTTTCCTGCAGGAGAAAGATTTATTATAACGGCGACGAAAGCGTTTCCCTTCTGTGGGTCCACTTGATGCGGGCAGTGGCGACGAGGTCAGTGAACTTTTCTGCTGTTACCCGTACTCTTGCCGGTACAGTTAAGCGGGTCTCATGGTACTCCATAACGTCCTCCCCGTGGTGACGCACAGTACAGCATAAGCTGTTAAAAAATTTCTGAAGTATGCTCAGGCTCAGGCACAACACAGCTTAAGCTCTCAAAGAGTTGTTGAAGTATGCTATTTTCTACTTTCTTTGAAAGTTGGCATGACACATTGGACACCTAGGATCGATTGGCATGACTAACGCGGTCGTAAACGTGCCACAGAAGTATGTAAACGTAACGTGAACAGTACCAAAGCTGACGGAGCTGGACAAGGCGATTGCAACATGACAGCAATAAAGAGTTAACATTTAGCGAAGTTCACCTCCAACTTGGATATTTGTGCAAATCTGTGAAAACAGGTGTGGCGCCGCCACGGTTGTCCATTGACTCTGGCACTCGGCTTCTGACGCGAAGGTCGCGAGTTTGAATCCTGGACGCGGCTGCTGCATTTCGATGGATGCGAAACGTTGAGGCCCGTGTACTGTGCGATGTCAGTGCACGTTAAAGAACCCCTCATGGCCGAGAATCCCGCGGGCCCTCCACTACGGCGTCTAGCTCTCATAGTCAAAGCGTGGTTTTGGGATCTAAAACCCCAGAAATCAATCAATCAATCAATCAATCAATCAATCAATCAATCAATCAATCAATCAATCAATCAATCAATCAATCAATCAATCAATCAATCAACCAAGTGACCACTAGCGAGTACGACTTGCTTTCCCTTCTATAATTTAATGTGAGCGAAGACAGCGTGAGTGCTGCCAAGCGACGGATGCAGTACTAATAGAACTGCAAGTCCCAAATTCAAAAAGCAGGAGAACAGAGCTAAAATATAAACCTCGTCAACCGTATGATGGTCGGCAAAGCCCGGACGTCGGCTTTCAGTTCGTGATGTCTTGCTGCTAGGCTAGCCGATTCTGTGAACACAAAACTAATGACAAGAAGGCAATGAGGTATGCAGTTGCCGTATTGTGCATTAAAATCGAGCTGGAGATGCAGATAGAAAAATATACTGAAATACTTGTGAAATGTATATTGTGCAAAACAACAATTTCGTAGCGAATATTACGAGCAGGGGCGCACCAATATCAACGCCTCTAGCGCTAATCAACTGGAGATTTCACAAATGAAGTACGTGAGTGAGAAATAAGTGCTGTTTATTTTAAGGTTCAGTTTTAGAGAGGCGTACGGGTTTGCAGTCATTGAAGTCCAAGTAGAATGGAAAGAGGAGACGTGTCCGTGTGTGAGCCGCCTTGTAACACTGTCCACTTATTTGTCCAATTTTAACGGTTCCCGAAATTATACGATACAATTCTACGTTTCAAAAGAAATAAATGTTTCTTTCTTTAGAGCTGTTTCGGCGCATTCCTTTCTCCACCTTAAACACCAAAAGAAATGCGTCGTTTCTTCGACGCTTCGGTGATTCATTTTCTCAATTTCAGCATGAAATTCGCGTTATGCGAGGGCGCCTAACCATCGGCGATGTTGTGACGCAAACTTCAATACCTCATTACCTGCTCATTACAGCGATAACGTAGCATCAGGCAATACAAAGCTTATTCTCTCGAAAGTTGAGCACTTCAACCACTTCGGGAAAATTATACGGGACAACTCCTAAAAGCCTGCAAATTTATGTTGGTAACACAGGTGTAATACAAACCACTTTCATAGTTCTCTTTGGCTCATCTAGCGGAGAACGACGCCTACTTAAAAGTCGGCATCCAGATGTTCACACCTGCGCAATATATTTCTAAAAAGAAGGGTGCGAAATGGAACAAGCTTGAACGAAAGAGACGGAGCGGGCACCTTCTCGCGGGTTGAATGGGCACAACGTATCCCCAAACCAATCGTTAGATAAAGTCCCCTGGCGGTTGTCCGTGAGCGAAAAATTCAAGTGAATGCAAAGAACAATTGCGCAGGCAGAAGCACAGGCAGAATCAGACTACCGTAAACACAAGACAATCAGCCAGGTGATAGCAGCTACAGGTTATTTGGGGTCTACGCATCTCGTCAACGCATAGAGAAGGAGCACAGCAGCGCTATCGCGTACCACTCTTAAATGCGAAGCTTAACCAATTTTTCTTTTGTCCTACTAGGCGTCATTAACCTTGAACTATGTTACGCAAACTAGCACAACAAGTATAGTATTACTGCGAAATAGTACGTATAACTACGTTGATTTGTTCAGTGGTCAGCCACGAACGGACCACGTGTTGTCTTTCAACACGTGCTCTCCATAGTCACAGATAATCAGACGTTATAATCTCTCTTTTGTTTCCATGCGACTCTCTCTTCAACGCCGAAAGGCGTGGCCAGTAAACAAATAAAATTAAATGTAGTAGCCCGTCAGCATCGCCGACCGTAAACGGGACTTACACAGGCCGGCCACCTGGTTGATTGCCGAGCTGGGTCATTGGAACTTTCCACGACGGCACACAGTGCAACCTTAGAGCGATCGATGAATGGGGGGAACGTGGCGTATCATAGAGAGAGGCGTGCTTCGAACGAACATCTCTGCGCATGCTGGCTGACAAATATACAGGGCTTTTGTATATACTGCGTTTCCATCGCCAAAAAAAAAAGAAATAAAAAATCAGGGTGGTGGTTTTCCCGAGTCGTATCACTCGTCCTAGTGCTGTTGTCAGGTACGGGAACAAGCAACCACAAGTCTTCGCGAAGATAAATGATAGATTGTGGCAAATCTTTGTAAACGACTTCAATACGGTTGAGCATATGGTCGAGAGACACACTCCACACTTAGGAAAAGAAGGGCGGACGCAGCGCCTATTAAACATGGGAAGGATTTTGGAATTATATTGTAAGGAATGTAGTGAACACGTTTGGAATGACGGATTGCGGAGCAATTGATATTTTTTTAATGCGAAGCGTTTCTTAGCGAACTTCGGCGACATTGAGCGTATCTATCTATCTATCTATCTATCTATCTATCTATCTATCTATCTATCTATCTATCTATCTATCTATCTATCTATCTATCTATCTATCTATCTATCGCCGCCTACGACTTTGTGCTCTCCTGGCCGTTTCGTTAATGGCATGCATACGAAACTTGGTATGCTGCAACATGACTGCATGACGAACATAAATGACAGGTCATAGCATGAAAGCCATGACATGCATGTCATGAGCGGCATGATTTACATGCCACGGTCTTGGTGCTCTTGCAGCCGTTTCGTATTAGGATGTATACGAAAAATGGTATGGCACAACATGACTGCATGACGAATATAAACGACAGGTCATAACTGAACATCATGCATGTCATAAACGAAATGATTTACGTGCCACGGTCTCTGTGCTCTCCTGGCCATTTCGTTTATGGATGTGCAAGAAAATTGGTATGCCACAACATCACTGCATGACGAACATAAATGACACGGCATTACATATGGGAATCATGACATGCGTGTCATGAGCGGCATGATTTACATGTCACGGTCTTGGTGCTCTCCTGGCCATTTCGTTAATGGAATGTATAGGAAAATTGGTATGGCACAGCATGACTGCATGACGAACATGAATGACAGGACAAAACATGAACATCGTGATACGCATATGTCAGGAGCGGCATGATTTACATGCCACGGTCTTGGTGCTCTCCTGGCCGTTTCGTTAATGGGAAGTCTACGAAAATTGCACAACATGACTGCATGACGAACATAAATGACAGGTCCTAACGTGAAAACCATGACATGCATGTCATGAGCGGCATGGTTTACACGCCACAGTCTTGCTACTCTTGCGGCCATTTCGCTAACTTCGTATGTAACGAAATCGGTGTAGCGAGACAACAATGCAGGTTCATTTTACGTTCCCGACGCGTGCTTCGCATTGCCTTGATTCCCACTGCACGTGGGATCTGCCATTTTCTTCTGTTGTGCTCATGCCCTCATCAGGGGGCTGGGAAAAAGAAGTGAGGGTGAGGTGCAGTGATGCGAGGGTTTGGAGGAAAGAAAAAAGGATGGGTGGGACGGGGACGGTAAAGCATGGCGTAGACTTTTGTGGTATAGTTTAGGAAGGGCGCGGAAGGCGGAAGCGATGGTGAAAAGTAGAGAGAGAAACAACGAAAGAGATAAAAAGAAACAAAGAAAGAGAGAAGGAAAGCATAGCATAGCCTTGTATATAGTATAGTATAGTATAGTATAGTATAGTATAGTACAGGTATGGGAAAGGGAAGTGAGCGGGAGGATAAGTAAAAGGGGAGGGTGAAGCATAGCATAGCCATGCATAGTACATCAAGGGGTGAGAAATGGAAGTGGGAGTGGGGGGATTGATGCGAGCATGAGGAGGAGGGGAGATGGTGAAGCATAGCATGGTCTTGTAAGCACAGTATAGGAAGGGATGGGAAGGGGAAGGGAGGGTGACTAGAAGGAAAAGAAGGAGGGGAACGCCACCAGCTCCACTGTTTTTTTATTTCGAGAGCTTATACACTTAGCGAATTTGTCCTTACGACCTCATGGAATTCGGTATTCCGTAAGGTCTAAGAGAGAACAACTTTGTCTTCTAAACAGTTGCACTGGTTCTGTTAGGAACTGAATATACGAAATCGCTCGCATCATCTAGAGAAGAAAAATTAGTCGTGGCTCCGCTACCGCAAACGCCATGACCAGCGGAGCTGTGTGGTGAGGGCTTAGCAAAGCGGCTTCTTCCTCGGGGTTCCTGACCGTAGTCTCTCACCCTCCCCATTTTGCCTCTCCCTCTCTCTCAATTTTTTTCCTGTCGCCCCTAGCAAGCACTGCTACATTAATGCGGAGGAGTTTCATAGCGTAGCATGGTCTTGTATAGTATAGTGAGGGGATGGGAAAGGGAAGTTAGGAGGGAGGAAGAGGGGAAAGAGTAAAGTATAGGCACAGCCTTGCATAGCATAACAGTATAGCAAAAGATCGGAAGGGGAAGGGAGGATTAGGAGCAAGGAAAGGAGGAGCAGGGAGGACGAAGCATAGCGTAGGCATGTACAGTGCTGACGGATTGAAATAGGACATGTAAACATTGAATTAAGCCAACTAAAATGTGCAATTGCTCGCTGAAACCGCGTCATGTAGCTGTGAACCTGGCCTCTAAAGGTGGCGTTTTTTTTTTTTCTCGTGCAAGTATGCGAACCAATACTGCACCGATAGTACACGAATTGAAGAATGTAGAAACAAAAGTACGTGGATTATATAGCCCTAACTTTTCCTATTTCTATTCGTGAGTACTGTACAGTAGAGTACAGTATAGCACGGGGTGGGAAAGGGAAGTGAAGAGGAATGACGTGAGGTTGAAGAAAGAAAAGAGGACGACGTCACAACTACACATTATTGCCCGAGGAGCGAAACTGAACCTAAACATATGACCCAAATCACGTAACATGATGACGCAGCCAGTCACGGGACATGTTCCTGCCAAGACCGTGTAAGAGCTAGTCACATGACAAATCACATGACTTAGTTGAGCTTGTAGAGACCGGAAGAAGCTAGGTTGACCACAAGCTTCGCTCTTAGTACAGGCTTGTAACACTAGTGCTAACTGCCCACATTCTTTTTTTTTTCCTTTAACATTAAGTGTACGTTGGGCGCTTTGTTGCTTTGTTGAAGCGTCAGAGGAACGAGTGTTCTCACCTTTGAATGTCTATTTTTGATGGTCCTTAATTGAATCCAGGCGGGTATGAGCCACATGTTATTGTGTTGTCATTAATCGTGACATGTGGAACAAGTATATCAGGTTAGTGATGTCAAGATCAATCGTTCTTGTTCGTCATATATCCATGTCCTACCCCGTCAATTGGGGTGTATACCAAGTGAACGAGACGCCTAGGGGAACACTGATGTAGGCGGCCAGATAGATAGATAGATAGATAGATAGATAGATAGATAGATAGATAGATAGATAGATAGATAGATAGATAGATAGATAGATAGATAGATAGATAGATAGATAGATAGATAGATAGATACGGCCAAGGTGACTTGCAAGCTCGTCAAGAAATGCCTCGCATTTAAATATAATTTACCCTGTGTTATCGACATCAGATGTGCCTGGTGTTCTCCAGCGTTGACAACCCTCAGTTAAACTTAGGAATCGAATTGTTTTGGTTATGTGCAAGAACAATAAACCAATGGAAATTTTCGAGCTTGTTACACCACAGCTAGAAGAACGTCTCGATCTCGTGTGAACTTTTGCAGGTTTATTTTGTCGCCAAGAAGAGACATCACGCTGTATTGATGGGAAAATAGACGTCATTGCCATTGTCAACATCGACTGCCGTATCCAATTCGAGCAACAGATCTCCACACATCATGAGGCCGTGTTCTTATTTTGGTCCCTTTTCGGAAGAGAAGTGGAGGAGCCATTTTCTAAGCCATTAGCTACACATCACGACGTCGTCTTGTTGTCGAGTGAGTGGCGAACTGCGACGAATACGCCACTCCATCTGTTGTAGATGTGCAATCTGGGCATTCTCTGCCTGAAGTGTTGTGGCGAGCACCGTAAAAAATTGGAGACCCCTCTGTAGTCGGCGGTGACGCTGTAGGGTGCAGGGCATGCTGGGAACCACGTGTAGGGTCTCGTGTCTGGTGTGTCAACCGGGATGCCTGATAACCGGCATGGGAGAACGACGAACGAGGTGGCGACGGTGAGCGTACGGAGAACTGCGATGGATAGGCGGCTACACCAGTTGAAGATGGGCGTCGAGGGCGGTCGCTGCCTGAAGTGTTGTAGTGAGCCCCGTAGTAAGCTCGCGAACCTTCGGTACTCGATGGTGCGAGTGTAAGAGTCGGGGCATGCTGGGAACCATGTGCGCTGACTCGTGGCTTGTATGGGAAGTGGGATGCCTTCGAGAATGACGAAGGGGGTGGCGATGGTGACTGAGCGGAGAACCTCGATGGATACGCGATTTCAGCTGTTGTAGATTGGCGACCAGGGCAGTCGTTGCCTGAGGTGTTGTAGTGAGCCCCGTAGTAAGCTCGAGAACCCTCTGCACTCGATGGTGCGAGCGTAGAATCCGGGATATGCTGGTTACCATGTGCAATGAGTCGTGGCTTGTACGTTGGCGGGGATGTTTGGTAGCCGACCTGGTAGGGCGACGAAGGGTATGGCGATGGCGACTGGCGCCGTTTCAGCGAGCTCGAGTAGGCACCGGCGGTGCTGGTAGATTGCGGGATGGCCATCATGTACGGGGCGAGTGCGCCACTCTGGATGTACGACGGCTGTCCGGGTTGGCCGCACACACTGGCGAAACACTTGGTGTTGGCGTAGTTGTGAGTGGCGGCCACAGCTGCCCGGGCTTCTGCCAGTTCGAGCGCCCGGCGACGGTCTTCCTCCTCCTCCTGGAGCACTTGCTTGAGTTTCACGAAGTATAGGTGCTTCTCGTCTTTGAGATCTTGAAGCTTTTTTTCCAACTGCGCGAGCTCACGTTTAACCTCCTCCAGTTCCTGCTGGCGCTTCAATTCCAGCTCTCGTTCCACGGCTTCTTGCTTCTTCTTTTCCCGGTCGCGCATGATGTGCCTCTTCAAAGCCTCCCACATCTCGAAGCTCATCGTCGGTCGTTCGATGAACACCGTCATCCTTCCGCTGTTGCCTTCGCTGTCCATTCCTGGCGAAGAGTTGTTCTATGCGCTAAAACGTAGCTCGCTTGTCGTGCGAAACGAAGGGCACACTCCGGGGCGATCGCAGGCGCACGTTCGCTATGAAGGATGGCAGGCGCACACCCACTACGCCCAAAAATTGCGCGAGGAAAGAAGAAGAAGCGAAATGCAGCAGTGGGTATGTGCCGTATATGAAGAATCATCATCATCGCCATGATCGTCATCAGCGACTGCACACATGTGCCAACCTCTAGTTCATCCTCTCGGTATTCCCGTTATGCGTTTTCATTTTTAATGTAAACTTAGAACTGTTCACACTTGCCTGTTTACTTCTTTTATTTTAACGCATTATACAGTTCAAGATAGCCCTAGATAGTAACTAATAAGCTACCGATAGCGATTCATGGCTAACCTCCCATGCAGAGTCGGTACGATCCACAGAATGCTCTGTGATACGAGCCATCAACGTAAAGCCCATCATCATCATCATCATCAACACCAGCAGCAGCAGGTGTCGACGATGTCTAGATTATTCAGTGTTACGGACTTGAAGCGTCTGTGGTTCTTAATGCAGCCTGCGTGTCCGAGATGTCTTCCATGCCTCAAGCTGTGCCATCCACCTTGCCGGCGTCGTCCTTCTGGAGGAACGTGCAACTACGCGGAGCCCGTGATATGGCTCCAGGTTACAAGTAGCGTCAAGGTCCTTGCAGAATTTTGCACTTGTACGCGCGACCTCTTACCTTGCCTCTTACCTCTTACCTTTTGCCTGTTACCAGGTCAGCCGGCAGTACTGCACTGCACCATGGCACACAGGGGTGCACTGTGCTGTTCGTGGACGGCGCGTTGACGTGCTCATCGTAAGCGTCGTTCTTTGGAGTATTGCAACGAGATCAAGTAAAGCCTGCAATAATCTGCTGAATACGCACGCCTACGGCGGTCTAGTAGGCTGCATTTAGATGGAGGCGAAATGTTGAGGCCCGTGTACTGTGCGATGTCAGTGCACGTTAAAGAACCCCAGGTGTGTCGGAATTTCCGGAACCCTCCACTACGACATCTCTCATAATCATATCGTGGTATTCTAACGTAAAACGCTATGAATCCGATCACCACTCAATAATCTGCTGAGTCATAGCACTACACATGAATGGTTTATGTTGCTGTTACACGTTGCTACAAGTTGCTGTTAGGACGGATAACACGCACCACAGGAACTTGGGAACAACCTATTGTAGACGAGCCGTAGCGCGCTTGCTTGGTACCGCGGGATCCTTGGTTGGATTCCGACCCCTTGCCGCGTGCTAGTTGCTTTCGGTTATTACAGCACGTTTGTTTATGTCTGTCTGCTGGTATGACTACTGGCTCGGTCTCCTGTTTATACTCCACGCAAAGAGTGTTATCACCAAATTTTCAGTCTTTTTTTGATGGTCCCTAATTGTCTTCGGTTTGGTACCAGCCACATGCGACTGTGTTGTCATTAATCATGACATGTGGAAAACATGTGGGAAAAGTATATTATATTAGCGATGTCAAGATCAATCATCCATGTTCGTCATACATCCATGTTCTACAGCGCCAGTTGTGGTGTATACCAAGTGAACGAGATGACTAGGGGAACACCGAGACGTAGGCGGCCAGTTGGAAGACAGACAGAACAGACAAATAGACATAGATAGATAGATAGATAGATAGATAGATAGATAGATAGATAGATAGATAGATAGATAGATAGATAGATAGATAGATAGATAGATAGATAGATAGATAGATACGGTTAATGTTGGTAAAGTTCGCCAAGAAATGCTTCACATTAAAAAAACATAATGCATGAGGTTCCACCAGGCGTAGATTCCCCATGAATGTGTATTCACCACCTTCCCCTCCCCTCCCCTTGTTATTTGACCGCACAGGGCATTAAACGGTGATTGAATAATTTTCACTGCACGATCACTTCTGGGACTGGAAATCCGTTAGTTTATCCCCTATAACAAAATATTTTAATGACAAACTAACACGGACTGTCCTAAACATCGTCGACGACGATATACGAAAAGAAAAAGAACGAAGAAAAAGCGCCCTGGCGTGAAGTTTTCGCCAGTTGGGCTCTGACCGATCATCGGAATATGTCAATTTGGCCATGGTTTATTCTGTAAAGACGAAATGCAAATGTATAGGGAAATGAGAATAAAAATTTACTATCGTGAAGCGAATACGCGCTGGCGCCCTCTTCCGGAATCGGCTTCTCCGCAATCTGCAAAAAGACCAAATTGAATGCATTGAGACCGTTGCTTTAGTATGCACTCGTTTTGGATGTGTCGAAAAAAGAAACCGAACTTCTGAAATAGCGTGCCAGCCGGCTAAGCGAGCACTGTGCTGAGCGCATCTCGTGGAATGCTTATACAACCAACTACTATTTGTCTCGTTTCGCTAGGGTCATTATTTGGCGAGTTGCGGCAATATAAAGTGAGCACATGCACGAGCTCTTAGTCGGGTTTGTGCCAATGTGAAGACGAAAGAGCTTGAAGGACAACGCGCGCGTGTCTTCACTTTAGCTACGAATGACAGACAGACAGACAGACAGACAGACAGACAGACAGACAGACAGACAGACAGACAGACAGACAGACAGACAGACAGACAGCGAATTTTCATTAAGGTCCCGAGGAACCAGCCTTGGGAGCCCCAGAGATGACCCCTGGCAAGCTGTTGGCTAATCCCATGATGCTACGAATGGCATTTTTTTTTTTACAGAAAGAATGTGGGGAGTACCCTGTGAGCCGTACTTAGTGCAATCGAACGTTTTGTACACTGCAGAACGCCGGTGGAGGACGATCCCACTCCTAGGCGACCTCCCACATCGTGCTAGAGATGATGACAGCGTTCAGAGTTCGTGCTGTGATTGTTGGAAATAATTGTTCTAAGTTTCAGGTGAAATCGACATCGGAGAAGAATCATACGATCCAAAGTGCGGCCTCCCCGCAAACCAACTCTGTTTTCCTATATTTAACGATGGCAATGCGGGAAAACCAGACTTGGACGTTGCACCATGACAGGTATCTGGCTCATGCATTACCCTTTCTCCGCAACTACTGGGCAAAACATCACAGTCCCGTTGTGCCCCATCCACACTATCCTCCGTACGCATCCTCAGTATACTTGTTACTGGTTCCCAAACTCAAAACCACGTTGAAAGGATGTCGTTACCGAACCATAGAGGAGATTCAGGACGATGCGACAAAGCACCTACCTACCAGCTGTGAAAGTACGTTCCAGGAGGCTTCCCAGAAATGGAAGGAACGTTGCGAATGGTGCATTTCAACTGAAGTACACAGTACTTAATACGGTGAAAAGTGAGCAACAGAGGAGTTATAGGAAAAGTTCGGTTTCTTTTTTATCACACCTCGTAATTTTCGTTCAGACACACAGTGCAGAACCCTGAGAAATGCTTATATTAACAGTAGTTACTCTTACTGGCAAATATGTGAATAGTTACCAACAGCATTTGCTGGCGTGATAGTTGATTCTGCGTCTTAGTTTCCTTATTTTTTTTTTTTTGCCTGCTACGTGTCCGTGCTATTATATTTATTAACTGAGCAGAGGTACTACTACTATGCACCACGCACCCTTTTAACACTACAGGATGCATGCAGCAGTTGACAGCAGCTGATTTTAGTAGCAGTCCGGCCGGAGTCATTGGGTACTGGTTAACTACAGAATACGTTGCTCAGAGATTTGGTTGACATCTTAGGAATGCATATTACAGCGAAAAGGAAAACAAAGACGCACAAAAAATAGCCAGGCCTGCGCGTAATCGCGAGAGAGTGACAGTGTAATCGCGAGTGAGAGTGTAAGCTGGAGGAGCGACCTTCTTAGAGGCCATTGTAAATGCTTGGGGAAACTAGTGCAAGTACAGGGGGTAGATATCCCCGCTGCGCCATAACTGTGCGTGGTTTGGGCTTCTCTCTGCACAGCGGTATGTTGTGCCCGACGTTGCCTTGCTGCAGCCGCACGCGTAGCTCTGCGATTCACTTCAGCAGCGGTGCGCACCTTGCAAGGAGGCGCCAACAGGTATATCGAAGAGCCAGGTCAGGTTGCTGTCGGGGCTGCGGACGTCGCCTGTCGCGTGACGCATATGGCACGATACGACAAAACTGCTTCACGAGACAGCACTTCGTAATAATGATGACGAAAATGTTGAAGATCGTTTCATAATGACGATGTTGATGATGCCTTTGTAATGGGTACAGAGCTACAAAGCATGCACCCCTGTGTTCTTTCAAATGATTCCTCGCACTCGTTATGCAACCCACTTTACGCGACGCGTAGTGGCCACGTAACATTACATTTGTTAATGCGACTCCTCGGCAGGCTTTATACCTGTTTAGGTCTATTAGCGACAATTTTTCAAGCACAGGCGTAGCTCAGTGATATAATGCTCGGCTGCCAGTCAGAGGACGTGAGTTCGAATCCTCCTCGGTTCTGGTTACTTTTTCCTAAAATGTGCGCGATAGTGGTTACGGACACCGGCGACGGCGGCGGCGGCGGACAACCACAGCGACAGAAACGGCCGTTGTTGTGATCTCATAACAGCTTACGCTGTAAAAAATATTAAGCGATAGGTCGACCCCTAAACACTATCTGCACGATGTAACGCACATGGCTGTTGTAGTTTGAAGCATAAATGTCAAAGAAGGGACCCGATGTATACTGGAAATCTGGTTTAGTATATAGAACATGTTGCTGCGCGGATTGGTTGACACGTAAAATGTATTCCAATAACTCTAAATGTAGAAGGCATGAAAACCGTTGGTCATTGATGGGAACAGAGGTGATCCCTATACAAGGCAAGCGTGTCAGCAGGCGGCGGAATGTCTCGTGGGCAGATGAGATCAAGAAATTTGCGGGGAAAACGCGGTTGTAGTTAGCACAGGACCGGGATAATTGTAGATCTATGGCAGAGGCCTTTGCCCTGCTGTGGCCGTATACAGGCTGCTTCTGATGATGATGATGACGACGAAGAAGAAGAGGATGATGATGATTCCGTTGGATTGACTGGGCTTCACTGGTTTCCGTTACAAGGCGCCAGCGACTCGTCAAAACGAATGCATTTGTCAGATACCGACGTTCTGTTCTGTAGGGCAGCGTATACAGTCTGCGTGCTATATACTACACTCAGTACACCGTTAGGATTACAGGAACACTTAACAGTTACGGTGAAAAGGCGCCAGCGCATTGCCTGTCCGACATCGTTGTACGCACCTCGCTCCTCGTAAAAGCGCATCGTTGGCTTTCGTGACATGCGTCGATGTGAGGCAAAAAAAAAAAAAAAAAGATAATAGGAATGAGATTACAAATAAGAACTGTCCACTTGCCTTTGACCCACGAGTCAGCGTCAGAACTCGTAGCTTTTGGTCCGTGCCAAGCTGAAAGAAATGACAAACCTTTTCGCTAACGGTTAGTCCGTCAGCAGGCGTCCGAGGGTTTCGGGGAGCGCAGCCCCTACTGCATGATCACAGCGTCACAGCAACTCCACTCGAAAGGGGTTCATTAAAGCTTACGTTTTGCGGTGCACATTCTCACTTTCTGCGTTGCTGCCCAAAGGCGTTGCTGCATTTTATATGCCATAAAGAGCACGCAGTCATTTACGAAGGAAGTGGAGGTCATCGAATGGTATCAAAATCACGAAACGAACGTCACTGCAATCGCACGTCGTTTCAATATGGACCGGGAGTTAGAGCCGAAGTTCGAAGTGCTTATGCAGTACTGCCACGGAAGAAGAAAGTACAGACTCAATAATAAATAGTGCACGGTGGTCCTGCACTATACATAATTGAGGCGACGGACTTAGCTGCTTCGTGAGACGCGGAGTATGACCATATCGCGTTGACAACGCGTACACGTGGTGCCAGAAGTCGAAACTAGCAATACACGCAACGTACGTAAGCAGAACCAATTTTAAGTGTATAGATATTGACACGACCCGTCTTCAAACTACGCGCCCTGGCTGTTTCAGAAGCCCTGCCACTCATCTGCGGCCTACGTGCAAAGCAGAGCAACAGCGTTGCTCATAGCACGTGCATGCTGAGAAGCCGCGCGCCTTTGGAGAGGGAAAAGGAGAAAGAAGGCGAGACACAGCTCGTGCAGACGGTGTTCTCGACAGAGACTAGGAAGACGCTGGCTGAACCGTTTTCTTCCTGGACACAAGTTCGTCCAATTTAACTTAATTTATTAAAGAGCAACGTACGTAAGCAGAACCAATTTTAAGTGTATATATATGACAAGTAAAACATAAGGAGAAATAGATAAAGAAAGATGCCCATAGATAAAGGGGGGTAACGGCGGAAAACGACAATATTCGATAGACAGAGCGAAGTACATTTACACTGAGAAATATAATCAAACAGAAGGTAATAAAGGTAGATATGAACCCGCCACGGTGGTCTAGTGGCTATGGTACTCGGCTGCTGATCCGAGGGTCGCGGGATCGAATCCCGGCTGCGGCGGCTGCATTTCGATGGAAGCGAAATTTTGAGGCCCGTGTGCTGTGCGATGTCAGTGCACGTTAAAGAACCCCAGGTGGTCGAAATTTCCGGAGACCTCCACTACGGCGTCTCTCATAATCAGAGCTGGTTTTGGGACGTTAAACCCAACAAAACAAACAACAAAGGTAGATATGGAAGATTGTTTATGAAATCGAAAGCTGGACGGAAACCCGTCTGGTCGGGAATATTTAGGACAATTAAATGATCATCGACAAAGGAAAATTTATAAAAGTAAACATATACAACGACGTTTCATTCTGAACAAGGGAGCCGTAAAGTCTTTATATATGCTTTAAGTTTTGTAAATTTTCCTTGTTCTGCTGATCCGAAGGTCGCGGGATCGAATCCCGGCCGCGGCTGCTGCATTTCGATGGCGATGAAATGTTGAGGCCCGTGTGCTGTGCGATGTCAGTGCACGTTAAAAAACCCCAGGTGGTCGAAATTTCCGCAGCCCTCCACTACGGTGTCTCTCATAATCAGAGCTGGTTTTGGGACGTTAAACCCCACAGATCAATCAATTGTCCTTGGTCGGTGATCATTTAATTGTCATAAATATTCCCGACCCGACTGGTCGGATTAGATAACTGATAGCAGTAGATAAAAGTACACGAACGTATCTCGAGACCTGCAGATACAGATAAAGACAAGACGCATAAACAAATAACAGCTATAAGAGTTGATAACGTAGACATAACTGAGAGTAGCATAAGAACACATGCGAAAAATTAGAAACCGAAAGAGGTAACTGCTACAATGAGATAGATAAGATACCGTTACGTGAAGGGAGACATAGCTAAGCCGAAGCTTAGAGTGCTTACACGATTTTGTTGCGGCGCAAGAGGGACACTTTTTTCGTTTTCTAGCCATGCATTTCTAACGCTCGATCTCCACACACCGAAGCCAGAAAACACGGGCAAAGTATTTTAGTTAGCACGTGTTTCCAGCAACGTACAAACAAAGTATATAGCCGGAGCTCCTTGTGACGTTATTTGTTGAAGGAAGAGCACGCGATTATGAGCCGTACCTGAAACTAAATTGCATGTTTCCTCGTGCGTGCACTGCGATAATTCTCGGCTGACATGCTCACCCGGAGCCTTCACGACTGATTGACAAAGTTTTCTCATTATGCTCAAAAAGTGTTACAGGGCCCCTCTAATAGAAATATTTAGCCACGCTGTTTTAGAGATCGTTACCAAGCTGCCGCCCTATTTTCACGTCTTGAAATTCAACATCCGCACGTTACTGCATTCAATGCCCTCATTTCGCCGTTGACGTTTTGATTACGATTGCATTGTGCTATTGAATTGAAATTACGCGATAAGCCGAAACCGAAATAACACAAAGCAATTCGAGAAGATACAGCCGGTGCTCTATACAGTTCGACATCTTGAGAGGTAACGCTCATAAATATGCGCTCCTAAGAGATTAATTACCTCTCTCTAAAAGTGAAGAGACATGCAGAAAGGCCAGGGCGTCACGTCGCAGTTACCGGATGTCGACCTAACTGTCTTGTTGATGCACACAGTTTTTGCTGACATTACATAAATTTTTGTTTGTTTTTTGCTATGCTCCTCGAAGGGGCAGAGCGAAAAATCAATCAATAAAAAATATTCCACTACGTGTATGCAACCACCACCTTTCACTGCATATATGCAGCAATCAAAATAGCGCGAGCACATCTTCCCGTAATCACCCTCCATATAACCCGTGCGCAAGCCTACAGAAATCTTCAGAGTGATTCCGTCAAGCTATCAATCCAAAACAACCTTTTTCTTCCTGCTGTTTCCTGCATTTATCGTGTATTAAATGCCGAAACTAAATTGAAAAATGAGCTTGGGAAAGCAATCCGACGAAGTCCAACTCGAGAAAGTTGGCAGCAGAGACACGTTCAACTGTTCACGTGTTGTGAAAGCGATTGTCGCCATTCGCGTGGCTGCGACCTGTCGGATCTGTTCACGGGCTCACTACACACAAGTTTACTTAGCTGCACCTGGGAGCCACCATGTTCGAGTGCCTGCGGGCTTGCTGGGCATCTCCGAGCGCCGGGACCCATCCTGAGGAACTGTGTATTGATCTGATATTTTTTTTAAACGCTCAGGCGTCATGGCGTCACTTGTGACACAATGCATGATGTAGCCGGGACGTGATCTGACGACGTCGTCATGACGTCATCACGCGACATTTTTGTTGCGCGTTAACACTATGTCATGTGATGACGTGACCGCCTGGCCACATGACTTCTGGCACCATTCGTGTTCGCGCCGGACGCAGGACCGCAGACTCCTGAGCCGAGTAATGCTTTCGCATCAGATGATTGGAGACCGGTTAGCGACTGTGCGAGAGGGACTGCGCTCCCCGAGGACCCCGTAAAGCGCAGTGCATGGACTGGCGAGAATACCTTGTAATGTACTCACTATATTTTCGGGTCTTGCAGGCGGAACACTGTGTCCAGCAGCTCGCGAAGGCTGTTGTCCATCTGAAAAAGGACGCCGGACAAACGGGAATCATGCCGAGGACGTACCGTAGAAGACGAGCACGTATGCACAGGACACGAACATACGCATATTTTTTTAAAGCTTAGTCAAGTGTGATCCGCAAAAGTATTGTTAATATTAATACGACGACGTGGAAAATCATGTGAGAAATCGAAAGCGCCACCGCTTTCGATTTCCCGCATTGTATACATATACGTTTCATCATTGCGAATTAGGAGCCAACTAAGACACGAGAAAGGAAGGGGAATGAAAGTAGCGCTAAATGTCAAATGAAATCTTTAACATGGCAGAAAGCGCACATTGCATACGAAATCAGGGCCTGGCTGCGGCAGCCTTGTGGCTATGGCACTCAGCTGCTGATCCGAAGGCTGCGGAATCGAATAGCGGCTACTGCATTTCAATGGAGGCGAAATGTTAAGGCCCGTGAACTGTGCGATCTCAGTGCACGTTAAAGAACCCCGGCTGGTCGAAGTTTCCGGAGCCCTCTCTCATAGTCATAGCGTGGTTTTGGGACGTTAAACACCAGAATCAATCAACATATCCGAATCAGGGCACGTGAGTCCGGCACACGGGTCTTTCGTGGCATCTCCTAAATGCTTCCAGAATTTTTTACTATACTTGATCCGTTTTCCCTTCATTAGTCTGGTGAGGTCATTGAATGTTTGTTCTTTGTGTAACGCTTGAACGGCTCCGGTAGTAGCATAGATGTGGAGGACCGTTTCTACTTCCCGACACGTGACTTGTTGATGAGGGATGTTAGTAAGCGCATTACAAAGGAGAATGATGAGTTAGCTTTCATAAATGGCTGTGGAGTCAATGTGGAGGACTCTCTCTTTCTCTCTTTTGTAATTGATGAGCCTGTACTCTAAAAGCACTACTGCAGGATTGAGAGACAAGGCCTGTTTGATCAAAAAGTGCGTCTTTCGAGAACGAAACCGCGGGAAGTTCTTTTTGTCATTTTAATCAGTTCTGGTTGAGCGTCACCAACGATGGCGCCCTCGATGAACGAGACTGTGAAGACGTGCTGTAGTCAACATGCCTCCAAGGTAAGAACCGCGCACACGCAGCATCACGTCTGGTACTCATGAAGCCTTGGTGGCGCTGGCAGCGACTATTTCGAGCTTCATCTTTACAACTATAGCACTTCGCTACATGACGGCGTCATTGTACGTAATTAAGCGTCTGTAGCTATTGCAGAATGTTTGCTATATGAACTAATTCGATTTGTCCGGGTTCAATGAAGCACGAACGCCCACCTTGGTCTGGTAGTAACCCCTGGTTGTTTCCACGAAGGCGGACAAACCCGCCAGCGACGACATTGCCTGGTTCAGTCTGCCGATGGCGATTTCAGCATGCTTCTCGGGATGCTGGAAAACGGAAGACGGGCGTTGGGAGTTTCGCGGTCACCTCAATAGAGGCGATCAATGCACACAGACACTATGCAGCATTGCGCGCATGTAGTTTTACGTTCATCTGTTGCTCACCACTCCAGGTTCACGTGCATAGTACTTAGACGCAGTTGTTGCTACGGTAACGTAGAATCGCAGATGGCTCTTGGTGATGCCGTGAGTCAACAAACACCAGCGATATCTGTTTAATGAGCACAGCGATATGCTCTTGTTTATGTGGAGCAGCAAGCAGCCCGTGGCGTGGCGACCATATCTTGCTCTTGCAATCTACATTGACTGGCGCTCGTTTGTGCTCCATCGAACTCGCGTACTAAATTAGCAAGACGAAAACGCGATGTCTTCAGTTTCGGGACACTGGCTTCGAAAGAACATTTGGATCGATTTATAATCAATCCAAATGATTCTACCACCCTGTCTTTTCTTGCAGGATAGACGCAACGTGACGTTTGTAGTGCCAAGGCCGTTGCTCATGGTAGTGCGTGCGTACCGAAAGACAAATATGAATGCGTAACAAGAACACAACGGTAAAGAACACTGAACTAAAATATCCCTTCTAGAATGGCGCCAGCGACAGCTGTCGGGCCGTGTGTACAGACATGTACTTAGGTTTAAGCTCACGATACTCCGGTGTCCTCCACTACTGCGGTGCGTGGCTCATAATCTTATCGGGGTTTTGGCACGCAAAACTCTATCAATTAACATTACCATTATTATTTACCTCTTCGCTGAGGAGAAGGTCGTGCCTGCGGTGTCTCTCCAGAAGCGACACCTCGTCGTCCTCACTGTGCCGGTTCGAACAGTCTCTCGTCTGCGGACACGAGTACGAGAAACAATGCTTGCGGCATAAGATCGACGATATGACACGAACAGCGGTGTAACTGCGAGCCGTTAGTTATGATATAATTAAGGTATATAGGCGAACTAGCCACGTTTGCTGAGAGCTAGTGCGTGTCGTTGAAAAGTGGAGGGAAGAAAGAATGTCGCTGCGAAAAAAAAAATGGCGCAGATATATATATCCCGTTGTGCATAAGGGTACAGCCGCGTACGCGAAATAGGCGACGCGGGTGATGGCAAAGCGAAGAGAGAGAGAGTGCGAAGTGAGTAGAGGAGATACAGATAAAGAAGGAAAAACAGACAGACAGACAGATGGACAGGCAGACAGACACACACAGAGAGAGAAATAAAGAAAACGAAACAAATCTTCTTCGTGAGGCAGCATTCGAACCCAGTTACCCACGGCCCGAAGGCGAGCGTCAAACCACTAGGCCGTGTAGCCACGCCTGCACAACGCGCATTTATGAGAACCGTATCATTGCGCTGTATACCTACCATGATAACACAACTTGCTATGGCCGAGGGAAAGAGAAAATGAGAGAGATACGTATAGAGAAGAAGAACGAAACCAGAGACAGAGAAATAAATAGTGACAGAGAGAGAGAGAGAGAGAGAGAAAGAAAGAAAGAAAGAAAGAAAGAAAGAAAGAAAGAAAGAAAGAAAGAAAGAAAGAAAGAAAGAAAGAAAGAAAGAAAGAAAACAAAGCCAATAACTTTTAACGGCGGTGTCGCGGCGCTTTTCAGGGAAGTGTGTTGAATATAGAAGATGATAACGTAGCACGCCGATAACATCACTCGGCTTATTGAGAATATGCAACGATGGAAGAAGAATGGCAAGTCAGGCGGTGAAGAAATTTTAGGCGATCGCAAGTGGGATGACGACGTAGAAGACTGAGGAGACGAGGCAGCTGAAGATGATGTCGAGGAAGATTGCGGAGACGAGGCAGCTGAAGAATTCTAATGAATATTCAATAAATGACGTGAAAGCTCTAAATGCTGCATCTTCGCGGGGTGATTCGAATAATAGAATTCAAAGCTAAGAGGAATGCAAATTAAAACTAAGAGAGAGCCAAGTTAAACTAAGAGAAAGCCACAGTTCCGATGTTTCATCAGTATTCGCATTACTAATGGGCAGCTGCCCCATTTTTTTTTTTTTGTATGACTAGGCCTCAATACTATATATCATGTGACACCTCCTTCAAGTTTTTTTTTCTTCATTCATGTATACAACTTTCGCCGGCTGGTCATTCCGGATGGCTGTGAGGTGCAGCTAAATAAATGTTATAATCAGTTAAAGACTAAAGAAACGCCACCAACATATATACAAAGAGGAGAAGAGGATAGAACAGGAAAACAATGAAGACATAGCTCACGTGTAGGGCCGGTGTGACGCTGTTTTCGAGGTAGCGCCTCAATTGCGTAATAACGTAAAGACATCTCGCCTGCAAAGGAACGATAAGCAGCCATCAAGTACTGAACACCCTATGGTAATGCTATAGACACAAACTTTTCGCCAGAGAGCATTCAGTATTCGGTCATGTAACGATTGCGGCCCTACCCACTTTTACCGACGTAAATGCCTGGCCGTGTTGATTATGCTGACCGCAAATACCGTTGCGCGGAGAACGAAGGCGGGACACAAGTACTCGCACTTGTGCTTGTTCTTTTCTGTCGTTTGTTCACCTTTATTTCTCGATATACCTCTGTAATGTTCACTTCGCCCCGCCACTGTGGTCTGGTGGCTATGGCACTCGGCTGCTGATCCGAAGGTCGCGGGATCGAATCCTAGACGCGGCTGCTGCATTACGATGGAGGCGAAATGCCAGAGGCTCGTGTACTGTGCGATGTCAGTGCACGTTAACGAACCCCAGGTCGTCGAAACTTCCGGAGACCTCCACTACGGAGTCTCTCCTACTCATATCGTGGTTTTGGGACATAAAACCACAGAAATTGTTATTAATGAGTACTTCTGATGGACCAAACTTCTGGGGTCAAATACGGGCTACTGCGGCCTCCTTTTCCTCCTGTTACAATTTTTAGTTCAGCGTAATAAACCGCACGCGTTGCTTAATTAACAAAAACGCACGCAGCTCTTGCCTCATAGCGACATTATCCATACTACCTGAGAAGCCTGCGCGCTGATCAGAATCATTGTTTTGTTTTCCTTTCGTTGAGTTCATCCACCGAAATTTCTGGCGAGGCACTAAAACGCGCTCGCTGTGCAAGTAGGCCGTTTATTTCAATTGGCGTTTCTCCACGAGTAGCATTCATTTCATCATGGTAGATGGGCTTTAAGGACCTTCCGCGCAAAATACTGATACCTGTTAACCACTTTGTGCGCGAAATATCGGCGTACATGCAGGGAAACTACACCCCCATGAGAGTACCTGACACCTTTAAGATAAAGATGGCTTGGTTAGGTATTTAGGACAATCAAGAACCAGCGAAATCTGGAACCACAGGATGGTCTGTTGGTTGAGGTCACCGAGACCGAATAGGTTCAGCATTTCTATAAGTGTGGAGGACCGCTGATCTTAGACGACCCATTGGCATATGAGGCCTCGGCGAACTTGCAACACAACACCAGTAAGGGTTCCAGCGTTTATGCCCCCGTTGTCTATTTCGTTTCCTCCTCACGCCACCAAACAGTACCAAGCAATCAAACCTTTCTTGGACGCGCTGCCGAATATTACTCAGCGATATGCCCAGCTATCATCTGCTCAAGTTTTCACTTCCATTCAAAGCAAAGCGCCGTTCATTTTCGCAGCCTAGTCCGCTGCAATGCGGTGAAGCCTGTATAGAAAGAACGGAGCACTCGTTCATATGCAAGGAAATTGCTCTGTCTACTTTGACAGCCCCCTTCCCTATACAGTGGTGTAACATAAACTTCAGCGGAAGCCACCGGTAAATTAGAGATGCACAAAACATAAGAGTTGGAATTCACCCATAGTAGATTAAGTCACAGTAAAGTTTGCTTCACAGTCGTTCTCTAGTTTCAGCTTGCCTTCGTTACTCTGTCTGCGACTTAGAAAAGCAAAAACAAAACAAAATGAAGCTAGTGTTAGCTGCGCAGAGCTAGTGTTAGAAACGTTAGCATTAACAGACAGGCACACGACGTCGAAAGGGAGAACCGGTTCTTGACCAACGAAAGAAAGAGATAGAGAGAGAGAGAGAGAGAGAGAGAGAGAGAGAGAGAGAGAGGTAAAGCAGAGAGGCAGTAATAAAGAGCGAGGGAGGAAGGAGCAGAGAATAAGAAATAAAGGAAAAGAGAAGGAAAGAGATGGAGAAAGGGAAAGAGAGAGAATGAAAAAAAATAGAATAGGAGAAATAGAATGAGAAAAAGATAAAGAAAGTAAAGAAGAGCTATGGCAACCAAACACGGAAATCAGAAAATGAGCATGATATTTCACTTGATCGCGGTTGTGGATAAGTGGCAAAAGTGGGAGGCGTCGAAGAACGCGCGGGTTATAAGTAGTCCACTGACCACCATGGCGATCAGTATGACGAGGGGAGTGCAGAGCACGACCCGGTAGACGAGCTGCTTCCGGAGCACGCCCAGCAGCAGAGCCGTGGCGCAGAGGGCGCGCGAGTTGTGCAGCAGACAGTAGAGGTTGTACACGACGGCGGGAGTCCGAGCCTTCCAGGCGAGCCGGGCCAAGCCGCACGTCGAGTTTTCGTCGTAGTCGCACTCGCACGACTGACACAGCGCCGTGCACACGTCACCCTGAGGCCAGAACTGCGCGGGACGCCGCACCGGGTAGAGATGGTAGCCCGCCGAGCGCTGCACGTGACAAAAAGAGGGGTTATGTTGGGTTTATTAAGTTGGGTTTAGTATCGCAAAAGCGACTAAGGCTATGCTGCGCCAGTCACAGGGTGACATGATGGTGGTACATAATGGTGAGATTAATGACAATGGCTTGGTGTAAAGTGGCTGTATTTAAGGGTCTAAAAGACATGCGCACTAGATGTGCATAAAATATATATAATTCGTAAGACCATGACAAAGACATGAAAAATTGTCAGGTGAAGATAAAAACACAGGGTGATAAGACGTCACTATAGTCAGTACAGTATTCATTGTATTGTTCAAATCATGTTCAAATTTCTGTTTCCTCTAAAAAGCTTATTACGTTAGTCGGGGGCTCCCATATGCGCTGCTTATTGCCGGAAGCCTAGCTCTACAACGAAATTACCCGTGCGGCTATAATTATTTGAAGGCAGCAGTGCACAGAAAGTGAAGTTGTTTATGTAAAGTGACTCTCGCTTTATTTATTTTTTTTTCAGGCAAGTCCACGCGTGAATCGGATGATGCGCGTATACTTGGCCCATCTGCTTTCCATCAAGGATTCTGTAATCATACATTCGACTGCATTCACTAATGGACCGGCGCGCCTCTCCCGACAACACGACGCCAGTCGAACCTGCGCCTGCAAAGTTTGTTTTGGGGATTCCGTCTGACACGCTACGCTTTTTTTCTGACACGCTATGGCACAAATGACATGTGTAACAATATCTATGTCTTCTACGCATAAGACGACTGAGGAGCTTTATGCAAAAATGCCGGTCGGCTGTTTCAACTATCATCACCATCATAATAATCATCACCACAACCACGCTCTGGAAGCACACGTCAGTATCTGATTCTCTTCATCAGAGCCTCCAAGATTTACTGCGCGCTTTGTTAAACCAGGTTGTGATCTTGGAGGCTGCCCGATCACGAATGTGCGATCTCACCAACAAGCAGGCGAGTCTATTGATAACGGCCTTCGGGTGCTTGTGACCAGCTTCCCTCCAGGCGCGCCAGTCGGCGAGACGACTGCCCTTGTGCTCGCACGGCGGTTCCATGGTCTCGGAGGCTCCGCTGTCTTCACCTACAGACAGGAGAATGTCTAGTCGTTATAACTACTGTTTTAACTAGTATCTGGCCTAGAGATTTCTATTAATCTTTTCAGGCCGTCCAGTCCCTTAGCACAGATGCGTCATTGCGAGGGTGCTACCCTCTCCCTCCCCTACACTCTGTTCCTAGCAGCTCCGCGGACGGCATACCAATTAGCATGCATAACTATCAGCTGCCATTAATTCTGGACGTGCAGTATACTGAAGCTTGTGTAAATAAAATTCCCAACACTGGTTATTTATTTTGTGCACTGTTTGCCCGGCTTCCGTCCTTGGGCAACGCCACGTCAAGGCACCCACTCTCCGAAAAAATGGGGGAATACAACCTCTCCTCCAACAGCCAAATTTATGATCATTATCTCTCATTCAAAAGCGTAATTAGGAAAACCTGTTCACCGTTATTGCTCACAAATGAGAGTAGATCCCGAAAAGAAACGCTCTGTGACGGTAATTGAGCGAAATATACACACATATAGCATTAAGTGATCAGCACTTATTTACTGCGCTATAAAAATGTGACTTTGCTCCAGCGTATACCAGCAGTGTATGACTTCCGGTTTCGACTTTCTTTCTTTCGCGCTTAGCTTCATTTCAGGGTAATGAGCAACACACCGGGGTCACATGAGTAAAATAAAACAAGTGTAGAGGCCACCGCGCGACATCTCCGCTTGGACGACATCTCAAACGTAAAGAAAAAGAAAAAAAAGAAAAGAACACAGAACTAATCGGAGGCATACGGACAAATTCGCGCAGTCTATAGAGTATTATGCGTTTGACTGGTTGATATACCTGCGTGACCAGGGACCGTAATCTGAGAACGGTCGCCTTTGGCGATGTTGCCAAAGTATCGGCCTTTAGTGCGCGCTTATTGGCTGGTTGAGGAAGGGCTCCTCGACATCCTACACTCTATATGTGATGTCAGAACCTATGTCACGTAAGTAGACACTGTCGCCTTTGGCGATTATAGGGCGTTTCAACAGTGTAGGATTACAGTACGGCAAGCACGCTAGTAAAGCTGCCTCGTTGTCAGCACATTGTTATTTAAGTTTGAAAGACCTGTGTCAGGCACTTTGAACCTTTTATCCCGTACACCTGTACGCAGAGAGCTACTAGCGCAGCTTTCTCCGGTTGGAATAGCCACGTGCGGACCACGACGACATGGTATTATCGTACCTTAAAGCACGCTAAACCAACCACCGCTAAAACGCCCTATTATGTCAGAATATACTGGCCCAGATGACCCCACCAATGCACTCGCCCACGTCTACAGCTCCGCGGTAAGCCGGAAACGTTTGCTGTCTGCTGAGCTTGCTGGAAAGCTAAAGATTCCAGTTTGCGAACAAACTGAGATTCTCGTTACCTTTTCCCGCAGTGGGCGGCGAGGTCTGCGCGGGAACCCCTTGCGGCGGAATCGCGGTCTGTTCCGACGCGATCGCCGATGCCTGGCAGAAGTCGTACGTGATGACGGAGTACAGGGTCCGCAGGACATTGCTCACGAACGCCGACAGGCCGCCTTGGTTGTCCTCACGACGCGACGCGCTGCCGTCGAGGACGTCCCTGAGGTGTTGGAAGTCCCCCAGGGCGGATTCCACGGAGTCCTCCAGCGGCTCTTCCTCTGTGGGCGGGCTATCCGAGGGAGCGTCTTCGCCGAGCTCCAAGTCCTCCGCGTCTTCGATTAAGGCCGCATTCTGCTGCTGCTTCCGGCGATGCTGGTCGTCGTCCGACGAACTTTTGCCGGCATCGTCGTTACCTCGCGTCTCATGCCTTGGACCACCTTCAGCCTCTGTACGTTAAGCAATATTTACGAAACGATTGATGTGCCAGTGGGATTAAAAAGGTGGTACTGGGAGCGTCGCCAGTGCAAAGACTGAATATTACAGCACTGCGAACTAAACAATTCGGGAACGCTCAATCGACTGCAGCACCACTATCGTTAAAGCTGAATCGAACATACTCGTTTAGTTATTCTGGAGTTCCGAACATCCGCCAACGACATCATATGTGATTGCGTGAAGAGGTACCTCGTTCTTCCAGACTTTTCCCATCTTGTTTTATTGAGTTTCACGTCTTTGTTCGCACGGAGCTTCATTCCATTATATCAAGATAAACTAATGAGGCAGCATTGCCACTTCGTGGCGATAACACGCGTCCAGTGCTCTCTAACTAATGTTCTCCCACTCTAACATAAGTTCATTGTTCTCCACGTGGCCTACCTTTGGAAGCTTCAGATGGCTCCATGCGTTCCGCCTTCTTGTCGGCATCAGGGACCGCGGAGTCCTTGGGCTGCACTGGCGGCCCCGTCTTAGCCGCCTCCCCACTATCGTCCCGCTTTGTCGCTGGAGTCGAGGGAGCGTCGGGCTGGCTTGAATTTTTCGACGTAGCCTCTCTGGCCTGCTGTTCTGCCGTCTTCGACTGCTGGCCTGGGATAGATGGCATTGTGGAGGGACATTCATTTTGTCGAAATAGAATGCATTTTCAGTGTATTGTACGAGTCGGACTGAATTCTACCATAAGCATCTCAAAGATGACCTGCATGCCAGTGGAATGTTTCTATTCAACACTGCCAAGTTTCGCGTGGTGCAGCAATATGTAGCAGTGCTGACATGGCCCGGAAATGTGTAGCTTCAAGTAAAGTGACATGCGTCTTCTTTACTCGCAAATGTTTGTAAAGGATGGTATCCTATATGATGGAATTAGGTTAGGGATGTGCTGCCAGTAGTGCCTTTCCCGAAACCAATGACAACTTGTGACAAATAACCGGCTCTTGTGAAGATATGCGGCGGCTGATGACCTGATGTCTGCGCTGACTCCGACAGACAGCAAAAAAGCACAGGACCATCCCCAGCTGCAAAGTTTCCGAATATGGCTGCCTGTGCTACATCGGGAGACGTCTTTAAACTGGTAATGAAATTCTATCGCAGTACTCAGTCGCAAGCATAAGTGAGAGGAATGAAATGAGGTGAATATAGATAAACACATGAACTTTGTTCCAGGCCCTGAAGGAATCCTTCCTCGTTTTAAAGGGGGAGGATCGCGGGCCGCTCCCACGTAGGGACGGGGAGGCCTAGCCTCACCGCCGCGTCGTGGGCCTTATGCATGGACAGCCTTGATTTGTGGTAGTAGGACAGGACTCTTGATGAAGGAATAAAATTCTTCCTCAGAGGAGCCTTGATGTCGTCCTTGTAAAGAGGGGCACCTCCAGAGCATGTGTCTAAAGTCACTGCGTTCGTTGCAGTCTGGACAAAGTGGCGAAATGTCTGCGTAGTGAATGAATCAATATAATTGAAAATTTCGTACAACTTTCAGTATACAATAATCTATCATTATGGCGGGATGTTTTCCACCATTATAGTCGATATTGCAGTGGACGCGATCATAATCTATGTGGTTGATGTCGCGCGCATCACAAGCATGATTCAGCGGGAGTAAACCACCTCCCACCCCTTTGAGCGAATGGAAGAGCTAAGTGTCTGCGTGCAGTTGACTACCCAGAAGAGCGGGCAAAGAAACAGAACAGCAACTCACAGCAACAGCTGCACGCGGTACGCATCTTGCCCGTGAAGACGCGTAACATGCATGTGTATCTCTTGATGTGCTTTTCCTGCTCCCTTTCAGCCGCGCTTCAAATCAGCCAAGTGGACTCAAATGCACAGGTTTCTCATTTGCACGGAGGGAAAGACACGACCACTCAGGAAGCCTCCACCATGTCCACTGCAATATCCGCCATCATGGTGGAGGACCTTCTATCATAACGGCAGATTACTGGTAATAGATGACGGACAAGTTTTCGACAGAGAAGGCGCTTATGTTTTCTTAGACACAGCCACACGAGCCCAACATGCAACGAAGTCGAGACAGAGATGACACATGGAAGCGTCATTCAACTATAGAGAGCTCAGGACTATATGACGCGCCAGACTCCACACATAGACACGTAACATCATGCTGGTGAGCACTCAACGCTTGGCCCGCTGTTATTCACTCAGTGCGTGCACCCCCAGATCAGAGGCTCGTGTCTGTGTTGAATTAGAAGTGATGCAGGCCGCCAGAGATGTTCTGGGCTATACGGAATGACCTCTTTTTAGGTATACATATATAGTTAATGACAAGGAAGGAACGCAAGAAGATAATTTGTTAAAATACTATAAAGAGAATTTCTGTTTTGATATTTGATCTTCGATTTGATATTCAAAGTCGGATATTCGTAATCGATTCGCATTCGAAAATTTCGATATTTGCACACCCATAATGTATACGTTTGAGAGACGCTTACCGTCACTTCTCCTTTCTTTTCCTCGCGCTAACCTTTTTCAATTTCCAATGTCTTTCTTTACTGCTTGGTTTCTTCTTCGTCGTCGTCTGCTAACTCCTTTACTTCCTTATCGTCGTCTTCCTCTTCGTGCTCTACTGCTTGTTCGTAAACTCTTTTCTTCGTCTTCTATTGTTCTACTTAGTCTTCATCCGTTAAGTCTTTTTCTTCGTTGTCAATTACTACCTCTTCGTCGTCGTCGTCTTCGTCGATGAAGTCACCAATCAGCGGCTCACAAACATATAATCTGGAACACCACTGGTACCATCAGAGCCTTGCATGGCTGAGAAAGGAGACATCGACGGTAGGCACTGCAGCCACTAAAGACAGTCACTGTAACGAGCTCATAACAGCTTGGGTCTACGTAAGGTGTTGTGAGCTCGTTACAGTGACTCAGGCTCCTATTCGGAAGAAAATGAATTGCACGCACCGTCTGTACCCGTTGGATCAACATGCGCTGCTTGCTGCTGGGCCTCGTCGGCGCAAACGAGCGTCGTTGAGACGAGGGATACAGCGACGATGACGCAGAGGACGGGTGGACCCCGAGGCGCCATTGCCACCCTGGTTGTTTGTAGGCGCAGCGCCCTCGCCGTCCTCGTCTTCGCCGCGGTCCGCACAGATCCGTGAGCTGTACGTGGCACAGCCCCACTACGGAAGCCACAGGAATACGGTGGTATTGGAGGGAAAATACGAATGGAACGATGGATGGTTGTATCGCGCACATTACTCAGCAACAAATGAATGGGACATCTGAACTGAACGGCACTTCACTGTTGTTGTTGTTGTTGTTGTTGTTGTTGTTGTTGTTGTTGTTGTTGTTGTTGTTGTTGTTGTTGTTGTTGTTGTTGTTGTTGTTGTTGTTGTTGTTGTTGTTGTCCTCAACTCTGGCCAATAACCACCCTGGGGGATTGGCCAAGATGTGAGAAGTTGAGAGTTAAATCAGCAATACTATGAAATACCAATCAGAATCGAATAATCGGGATGAATTTATCGGTGAAGAGTACGAATTTATGAACAGAACCGGCTTGAATCAATTATTAATTTTGCAACAATAGAGCATACATCCCAGTGCCAATGTCCCGATGAGGAGACTCTCAAAGATAGACTATTGGAGACGGAGAATTCCAATTTCAATGTGCGTTTCATTAATGAGGATAACCGAGTGCCTTTTAATAAATAATTATTCATCTTCGCCGCAATATGGACACAAAGGCGATGGGTTTAGACCAGTTCTGTGCATATAAAAGTTTAATTTTGGAATGCGACGATGTGACTGCGTAAAGATAACATCTAGTTTCCTGGAGGTGAATGCATTTCATGTAGGGAACAAGAGGTGCTGATAGTCATTTAAATTAGTTAATAAAGAATTACTAGCATTCTTTCCTTATCGCTCTCCTAAATTTTGCATCAATTATGAGCGCTGATGCAGGAAGTAGTGAGACAATTGGACCACTAAGAGATGCCCTCGCCAAGCTGTCCGCCATTTCATTCATTATAATTCCTTTGTGACCTGGCATCCATGCCAATCTAATTACCGTTACATGAGGGACAAAGGAATGGAAAGTATGTAAGATGCGTGAATCACTGTTAGCAGTAAGAGCTGTACATCGAGAAAAAGAGTCTGTGACAATTACGACTGATCAGGTGGCTGAACTTAATTTTGGTTGGGTCATAACAGCCAGAAATTCTGCCAAAAATACAGATAAGAAATCAGGAAGTCTTAGTGAAAATGTCCAGTTAAAACTTTCAGAAAAAATGCCATTTCCAGATTTTCGTCTATTTGTGAAGCATCTGTAGGAATGAAATCTATGATGTGCAAGTCACCTAAATGTTTTTGTAATAAGCCGTTTAATATATTCTGCGACAGATGTCTAGCGTTGTTCGGACATATGTTATCAAAGATAATTTCAAGGTTGTCTCTTTCACCAATTGGGGAAACGTCGTATAACCGCACGTCTAGGGGGCCAATAAGTGTCTGCACGTAGACTACCTGTTTCTTCCGTCGTCGTCCTCTCTCCTTGAGGCGGCCGCCCCGCACGCGTCATGATGTGCTGGAGCTGCGTTCAGCAGCGACGCCCAAGGAAGTTACTGTGCGTTGTCAGTGCACGTTAAAGAACACCAGGTGGTCGAAATTTCCGGAGCCCTCCACTATGGCCTTTCTCTCCTTTCTCTTTCAGAACGCTCAGCCGCGCTCCCGACATGGGCTGCAGATTAGCGTCCTTTCCAGTAACGAAACCACACAATAAATCAGCACACAATGGGAAAACTGCGGCTGGCGAGCGCCCGTGTTGCACATGCAAACAGAATAAAAAAATTGTAGCTCCAATTCACGCTATTTCGCATTCGACGTATACTTCAAGGCTGCTTGTCTTTGCTGGTAAAAAAAAAACAAATGTGACAAAGTTCAGCATGAAGGGAATCATTCCCGGTTTATCTGAAGCGAGCTGTAACTTTCTAACTGAAATATATAACGGATTAAAGCGATATTTAAAATTTTGAGTAAGTAAAAAAACATGTAATTGATACTTACTGATAAAAAAATACTGGTTCAAAGTACACGTCACTGCCCGGTATGTGAGACTATTTCGCTCCAGCGGTCAGATATAATAAATTCTTTGTGCATGGTTGTTGAGACACGACCCCGTGGTGTTCTTTCAGAGAACATATAGGCCGAAGAAACAACTACGAGCACTCACTCAACTTCGCGTGCAAGTTTTTTTTTTTTTTTTTTGCTTTGGTGCTTTCGGTGACACATTGCCTTTTACAAGAAAGTGAAGCCTTCTGGCAGCACCAAACTTAGCGATGCTGGAAGTAAGCATCAGGGTTAAGCACTTCGCGGTTCTCGCTGCATCCTAAACAAGGAGTCTGAGCTTGCGCAACATCACATCGACTGTGCTGTAGCTGCAGAACAGTGAAGGAAACGCGAGTTACTTCATTCTGCACTCGAGGTAGCGGAGAACAACAGCACACGACACAGCGACGCAAACAGGGCAGTAAAAAAAAGCAAACGCAAGTTGCTGCTACTGCAGCAGGCGGGAGTGCTGGGGATATACGCTGAGTACGCCGGGGCTGTACGCCGAGCGTACAGCCCACGCTACCGCAGCGCCGCCGCATACATACGCGACCCGTCAACACTCTCCACCTCACGCTGGCGCGTGGAGCGTGCCCTCCCCTGCACCCACTACCCATATTCTGGATGGATGGATGGATATTAGGAGCGTCCCCTTTATAACGGGGCGGTGGCCGGGCCACCAAGCTCTAGCTTTATTTCTTTTTCGTTTACAACCATTTCTTTTCCCGAATCACACATATTTTCACAACTAATTTTTTACTTCGTCTATTTATTTTATCTATTATCGTTCCTCTGTGATGAAACAATCTTACCCGAACTACCTTTCGCTTTTGTTAGCTCCATACTTTTGCGCCACCAATGCTCTAAGCGCCTTTTACTTATATCTATCGCCGGCATGTTCAGCTTTCCCCTGTTACTCCTGAAACCCATGGCCTCCTGTAGGGTAGTGTCCACAGCTACACCTGGGTGGACATCTGTACATTCAATCAAAATATGGTCTGTCGTTTCCCTAGCTTTTCCACAGCACGTACATGTATCCCCTTCTTTATTGAATTTTGCTCTGTAACTTCGGGTTCTCAGGCAACCGGACCTTGCCTCAAACAGTAAAGCGCTTCCCTTTGAATTGTCGTAAAATTTTTCTCTCTTGATTTCGTCTTTCCCTTTTCGGTAGTTGTTCAATGCCGGTTTCTTCTCCATTCTAGCTATCCAATCCGAGTTCTCCACCGCTCTGACCATGCTCTTAACGCTCTTTTTCGTCCCATCCGTATCGTTACTGGATGTACACTTACTGGTAAGCTTCCTAGTTCTCTTCCTCCATTGTGAATCAACGTTCTTCCTATACAAATACCTGAATACTTTCGCTGCCCATCTACTTTCTTTCATATTCCTTAATCTCTGTTCGTACCTAATTTTACTCTGAGCTTCCCTTCCCTCAAAGTCAGACCATCCCATATCCCCCTTAACAGCCTCATTTGTGGTCTTCCCATGGGCGCCCAGTGCGAGACGTCCGACCGTCCTCTGATTCACGTCCAGCCCTGATTGTACCTCTGACCTCATGCACACCACTGAGTTTCCGAATGTAAGTGCTGGCACCATTACACCTTTCCACAAACCTCGAATTACCTCGTACCTGTTGTAACCCCACAGCGCTCTATGCTTCATTATTGCGGAGTTCCTCTTTCCTTTAACTATCATAGCTTTTTCTTGTACTTCCATGTATCTATTCCCATCATTTATCCATATCCCGAGGTATTTGTACTCTCGTACTCTGGGTATCTCCTCGCCCTGTATTGATATGGTCTGATCGTTGCTGTCATTGAATATCATCCAGCCGCATTTTGTCACACTAAATTTTAGCCCCAAATCTTCACTTTCCCGACCACATATACTAACCAGACCCTGCAAATCTGTTCGACTGTCTGCGAATAGCACAATATCGTCTGCATAAAACAACCCGGGGAGCTTTTGTTCTATCACTAAACCTGCCTGTCTGTACGACAGCTTAAAACCAATATTGCTCATCTCCAATGCTTTCTCCATTCTCCTCATGTAAAGCATGAATAATAGTGGGGACAACGGGCATCCCTGCCTCAACCCTTTACCTATATCGACGGCCTCCATTCTACCATTACTCGCCATACCTTCCCATTCCACACATACTGTATTTCCACTGTATATTTCCTTTAAGAGCTCTATACAATCATCCCCTATACCAGCCTCTTTCATTATGTCCCATAAAATATTCTGATTCACATTGTCATACGCACCCTTAATATCCAAAAATGCCAAATGTAGAGGTCTGTTCTCTTTTCCGGCTATTTCTATACACTGCGTAAGCGCAAAAAGGTTATCATCTAATCTCCTGTCGACTCGAAATCCATTTTGGAGTTCGCCAAAAGTGCCATTAAGCTCTGTCCATATCTGCATTTTAAATTTAATTGCCTGCATCGCCAACCTGTAGAGTACTGATGTAATGGTCAGTGGTCTATAGGAGCGAATGTTATTTTTCTCTCCCTTGCCCTTATAAATGAACTTCATCCTACTTTGACGCCAACTGTCCGGTATTCGCCTGTCCTTTAACCTTTTTTCAATTGCTTTTAATAGGGCTTCTTTGCTGTTTCTTCCGAGCTCATTTATTACAGTAATGCTAACCCCATCTAATCCTGTGGCTGTTCGTTTGGGAATCATTTCCTCCGCCTTCTTCCAATTGAAGTTTTCCAGAACTAGTTCTTCCACTTGGTCTCCCTTGCTACTGTTACACGTCGTAAAGGGAGCCTCGTCATGCTTCTTAAAGGAATCGGCTGTTGCGTTTCGAATATAAGTCAATGCGTCGTACCCCTCCAATTTATTTCCTTCTTCATCCACAATATGCCGTTGCATAGTTACAGTTTTCTTCCCCAGCGATTGCAGGTGGTTCCAGAAAAGCCTAGATGCGTCCTTCTTTTCGCGAATGTCTGATATCCAACGTTCACTTTGGCCTTGGCTTCAACTAAAGGAGTGCACTGTAGTAGCGCCCTCTAGCCAGTGGACGGAGCCCATACCACCATGGCGGGGCAGAAGAAAAAAATCTACGCATCTCCACGAAGTGAACCATGACAACTGGGCGAAGCTGGGGATCGTTCTGTGTTACCGTAAATCACCCGTGACATTGCCCACTCATGCATGCAAATGAGTAACAACGCGTGTGTATACACACGCGTTGTCATGTATGCTCCTGGTGCTTATGAGATTTCTGAGCTCCCACGTCGTAGTTGTGCCGAGTTCCGGGTTAATTTAGTTAACGCGCACGCTGCGAATCCTTATGGTTCAACTACACACAAGAGAAATCTCCCACTGGCACTACATTGCAGGTCAAGGGTGGCCGGTGAATGGTTGGGCAGCGCGAGCAGTCGGATTTTTCAATCAAGAAACTCGCTAGCAGACGCTGCCCGAGTCGGCGTTCTCGTTCCTTGCGAGCTGGTAAAGCGTTCATCGAAGGAAAACCGTTTCCATGGTCAACGCGCGCCGTTCGCTCTCTCACGACAGCAGACGACACTGTCTTGGTTCACTGCCTCCGGGATCGGCCCACTTATGCACACACACCGTCTGACTGCGCTCATGACTGCCACTGTCGAAGAGATCGCGCGCCGGGAGGCACGCGCCGAGAGCGAGCGCGAGCGTGGCTACGACCCAACAACGGGAGACAAGCCTCTACCACCTCTACCCTAAAGCTTCGCCCCTAAAAGAAAATAAGGACAGTGTACGTCCATTTGTCCGGTGCACAGCATCGCGCAAAGCTGTGCGTTTGTGCATAGCTCCGCACCACGAGAGCATGCGTCCTCTCATGGCGCGAATCTATGCACAAACGCAGCCATGGGTCTCCCGAAGCTAAATCGCACTCCCGAGGAAGAAGCCGCGATCCGAGAAGCAAGGCTTGCCGCTACGGATTAACGAAATCGGCGGCGCCGAGCAGATCCGAAATACGTGTTAATAATGAAATAGACGCGTGCTTGCGCACCTCTGCTCAAGCGTCCCGATGTGATGATTTGGCAAATGCACGGCTGCATGCGTTTGTCGTCGCAGCGTACATGTCTTCGCCATGCAAGGAGGTTCGAAAAGTGTCACGACTTAAATGGCAGCGAGATAAGCGTAAGCGTGTTTCGCGATGCATCATGCATGTAGCTATGTAACTGCCAAATATCGCTTGCAGCGCGCATTTATTTCGCATTCCACGTATACTTCAAGGCTGCTTGTCCTTGCTGGTAAAAAAAAAAAAAAAATGTGACAATATTCAGCATGAAGGGAATCATTCTCGGTTTATCTGAAGCGAGCTGTATTTAAAATTTTGAGTAAGTAAAAAATATGTAATTGATACTTACTGATAAAAAAATACCGGTTCAAAGTACACGTCACTGCCCCGGTATGTGAGACTGTTTCGCTCAAGCGGTCAGATATAATAAATTCTTTGTGCATGGTTGTTGAGACACGACCACGTGGTGTTCTTTCAGAGAACATATAGGCCGAAGAAACAACTACGAGCACTCACTCAACTTCGCGTGCAAGTTTCTTTTTTTTTTTTTTTTTGCTTTGGTGCTTTCGGTGACACATTGCCTTTCACAAGAAAGTGAAGCCTTCTGGCAGCACCAAACTTAGCGATGCTGGAAGTAAGCATCAGGGTTAAGCACTTCGGGGTTCTCGCTGCATCCTAAACAAGGAGTCTGAGCTCGCGCAACATCACATCGACTGTGCTGTAGCTGCAGAACAGTGAAGGAAACGCGAGTTACTTCATTCTGCGCTCGAGGTAGCGGAGAACAACAGCACACGACACAGCGACGCAAACAGGACAGTAAAAAAAAAAAAAAAAAAAAAAAAAGCAAACTCAAGTCGCTGCTACTGCAGCAGGCGGGAGTGCTGGGGATATTGCTGAGCGCGGCCGCCGAGCGTACAGCCCACGCTACCGCAGCGCCGCCGCATACATACGCGACCCGTCAACACTCTCCGCCTCACGCTGGCGCGTGCCTTATCCTGAACCCACTACCCATATTCTAGTGCACTGTAGTAGCGCCCTCTGGCCAGTGGACGGAGCCCATACCACCGTGGCGGGGCAGAAGAAAAAATCTACGCATCTCCACGGTGAACCATGACAAGTGGGCGAAGCTGGGGATCGTTCTGTGTTACCGTAAATCACCCGTGACATTGCCCACTCATGCATGCAAACGAGTGACAACGCGTGTGTATATTTACACACGCTTTGTCATGTATGCTCCTGGTGCTTATGAGATTTCTGAGGTCCCACGTCGTAGATTGTACCGAGTTCCGGGTTAATTTAGTTAACGCGCACGCTGCGAATCCTTATGGTTCAACTACACACAAGAGAAATCTCCCACTGGCACTACATTGCAGGTCAAGAGTGGCCGGTGAATGGTTGGGCAGCGCGAGCAGTCGGATTTTTCAATCAAGAAACTCGCTAGCAGAAGCTGCCCGAGTCGGCGTTCTCGTTCCTTGCGAGCTGGTAAAGCGTTCATCGAAGGAAAACCGTTTCCATGGTCAACGCGCGCCGTCCGCTCTCTCACGACAGCAGGCGACACTGTCTTGGCGCACTGCCTCCGGGATCGGCCCACGTCTGACTGCGCTCATGACTGCCACTGTCGAAGAGATCGCGCGCCGGGAGGCACGCGCCGAGAGCGAGCGCGAGCGTGGCTACGACCCAACAACGGGAGACAAGCCTCTACCCTAAAGCTTCGCCCCTAAAGGAAAATAAGGACAGTGTACGTCCATTTCTCCGGTGCACAGCGTCGCGCAAAGCTGTGCGTTTGTGCATAGCTCCGCACCACGAGAGCATGCGTCCTCTCATGGCGCGAATCTATGCACAAACGCAGCCATGGGTCTCCCGAAGCTAAATCGCACTCCCGAGGAAGAAGCCGCGATCCGAGAAGCAAGGCTTGCCGCTACGAATTAACGAAATCGGCGGCGCCGAGCAGATCCGGAATACGTGGCTAAGTTAAACCTCGTTACAGCAGTAAATAAGCATGACACTGATCAACTTCGCTGTGTATGAGCTTTGCGCGGCTTAGTGCAAACTTGGAGCCTTTTTTTCCCGCCTTCATCGACAATGCGACCGCCGCAACCCAGATAGAACAGTCGCTCTAGCCTCCTTCGGATAGCGGCCGAAAAAAAAAAAGCACTGAACGCGGCCCCGCCGCCCAACGTGGACGCCGACAGCCCGTGGCTCGATCTCAATGCGACGCCAGCGCCATTTCTCCTGAACGATGCGAGTTGAGCCTCCAGCGAAGCTTTTGAAGTGGGCTTTCCCAACTTAACTTGAGTAACTATGTTTTTGTCTTTCGCAGTTCCCGCCGAAACGGAAATGAGCATGGTTTGGAGGTTTCGAGTTGAACTCTTGATTTGCCGCGAGAATCGAATCACGCGCCTTTCAAGAGCACATCGTCAGTTGTCCGTTTAGTTGAACGTTGACCTGCCGCATCTGCCACCAGGTATGTTGGCGCCAGAGCTGAACGCGAACTTATGTAGTTACGTCGGGCGTGGATATGAACGGAACTATATACTGTTGTTATCGCAACGCTTTCGATCGCTGGTTTCTCGCCGTGACAACTTACGAAGCCTGTCTAGTTGCGAGTGGGTGAGGGGCGGTTAGGTGATGCGGCGGCGGGGCGACGGCTACTCGTAGTGCATAGGCGCGCGCCTTCCTTCAGACAGCCGTGTTTTTGTCCCTTCCGAGCGGTGAGGCCGGCGCACTGTTTGACAGCAACCGCTGCGTTTCTACGTGCCTCGTGGAATTTGACATTGCGGAATGGATTAGTTGGCGTCTTCATGAGTGCGCGGCGGACGAATCCTTCCGGAAGGCGGCGGCATTTCTCAAATCGCCTACACTAACTTAACACTTCCAGCTACCTAGCGGCGATTTGAAAACGCGTTGCTCCCTGGATAGGGCGACGCTACTGCATGCTCACTGCCACGAAGATTCGTCCGTAGAGGCGACCTGAAGCAGAAGGCAAGATGACGGACACAGACTCGCATGCCGTGTGCTACAGGATGCTCGAAGAATTGATGCAGGACTCGGACGTCGCGGAAGCCAAAAGGCACAGCTTTAAGCAGAGCTCCGGTGGAAGCAGCGGCGTCCTGAGTGTCGTCTCTCCGGCGTCGTCGCTGGACGAAAGTCTCGCTTCGGCGGATGACGAAGTGGTGGTCACCAACGGCGCCGGTAAAGCCGGGAGCGTCGACGACGGGGGCAGCTCGACGGACGAAGCTCCCGAAGTCGCCGGCGTCTTAACGCGTCGCGGGTCGCCGGTCAGCTGTTGTTGCGGCGACAGCCGCGGTTTCAACGTGCGAGACAACCAGAGGGACGACATGAGCGGAATTGTGGTGGCCAACGGAGGCAGGTAAGTGGCGTGTCGTTTTTCCTTCTGGGTCTTCGCGCCACTCACGCCATGGTGGCTTTAACGGCTGAAGTGTCGCGCTGCCAAGGGCGCGGGTTCGATCCTCGACCGCGCCCTTGGCAAGTGCATTCCGAGGGGCGTCAAGGGCAAAAGAAAAAGTGCACGTAAAAAAAAAAAAAAGCCACGTGTCCCAAATTATCCCTGAGTTTGCCTGCTACGTTGTGTCAATGTGCATCATAATCGCGCTACGGTTCCGGGTTTTTTTTTCTTTAATTTTTCTTTTTGTTTGTTTGGACCGCTCCTTTACATGTGTGGCTGGTCTAGTCCTTTGCCTCGTTAGCTTGAGTTGATATGTTAGTGATGTGTATGTGCTAGCATTTCATACGTCTGGTGCACGTGTATTGTCCGAGTGGACAAACGTTCGCTCGCAGTGCGGTCATAGTTACACTCGTGTAAACCCCGCGTTTTCTTTTTTTTTTTTTTCCTGTTATAAGGTTTGCGTGGTGACGTATGTCAGTCCGCTGCGTACGATACCGGGCCGAGTTGTCAATTACGACTATAAGAAGTTTGCCGTGATCGCTCGAGATTGCCCATCCACCAAATCGAGCGCTGCTTCTCTTTCTTTTTTTTTTTTTTTGTTCTCGTAATTCTTTCGTGCACGTTAGTCGATGGGCGCTTGTCTTCGTTGTCGACGATTCTGCTTTTTACTCGCGGTTCGCCAGCACATTCGTTTGTCGCTTTCGATGCCTTCACCCGTGAACTTAGAGGTATTCCGGAAATCTTAAGCGGTCAAAATGCTTTCTACAAATAAATTGTTTTTCCTTTTCATTTTCAATCTTGTACTGCCAAGTTTGGGATGCGGCCTTCCCCTGTATTTCGGTGTGCAACCTTTGTGACCTTTTTCTTATATTAAATACAACGTGTAACAGCCAAGTTATTGTGTGTTGCTGCTTTTTCGAGCACAATATTGACCATAAATGAAATTCTCTGCCGTACTTACTTGTTAGTGTTAAAACATGGCTGTTAGCCCACTCCAGGGGTCGTGGTAGTGTCGTGTTCCTGAGCACAACGTTAGCGAGTCCCTCTTCCCGGCGACAGAGATCGTGTATAGCGATGGTGGTGTACGGCTCTAAAATATGTATGACTCTGCACTGTGGGTAAGGGTGACAACGCTATTGTATAGTACCACGCATTGGGTGCGGTCTCTTGTCGTGAACTGTGCGTTGTCAGTGCACGTTAAAGAACCCCAGGTGGTCAAAATGTCCGGAGCCCTCCACTACGGTTTTTCTCTCCTTTCTACCTCTTTCAGTCCCTTTCGCCTACCACCACGGACGCTTAGCCGTGCTCCCGACATGGGCTGCAGAAATTATTGTCCTTTCCTTAACTGAACTACAATCATCATCATCGCACATTCGGAGTGAGCACGTGGAAACACGTGTCACGTTACATTCAGCGAACGGTGTGTGATGTCTGTGCGGAACCTCGCTGCACCGAACGCACTACAACTGCCTGAGTTTGTACGTGTCACGCCCACTTCAGTGCGAGCAGGCAATATGCGCCATTTCCCATTTAAGCGTAGTTTGCTTCTTCGCCCTACCTTATGGGCGCTTCTGTGTTCTCGAGCAGCGCAACATTACCAGATGTGTGGCGCCTGAATCTGCAAATGTGCGATCTCTAGCGCGCGAGCGCTCAAGGTTTCGCAAGAGAAAAGCCACGCGTCACGTTTGCACCAGGCAAGAGCGTCGTAGCGTGCGTGATCACATCCACTAATACGGTGTTGCAGCCCTTTATCTGGGACAATCGCTTAAACATGGGCGTTTGAATGAACAACGAAAGTTGTTTAACCTTTTCCCAACAGGGACAATTATCCAGGCGTTTGTGAACACGTCGCCTACCATGGGATTCGTTGTGCACGGCCTGATGGCGCCGTCTTTCAAAGAATGTCAACGAGCAGCCTTAAGAGTATTCGGAGTAAGAAAAATATACGGAGGACAGCTTCACTCTGACTGTGCAACCTAGCTTTATATCGGTTGGGCTATGTTTTCATGGGGATGCAGCATAAACAGCAGCCGCAAAGAACACTCAGACATTAAAGTATGTGCAATGCTTATCTTTTTTTAACGCGAAAGTGTTTTATGCCGGGGTCCACCATGAAATCAGTGACGTACTCCCGTAACGGAAGCGGATCTTTGAAACAAAATGAACACACATTCACAATGAAAAAGTTGCACCCAGTCGAACTCGAACCCACCTTCATCAGGGATTTGACGAGAGGAACTGGAAGCTGTATCGTTACACCATCACAACATCGCCCATATAGGGAACAGATGAGCCTTGTATGTTCACTAAGCGCTTTACAAGTTGCATTTAATTGTAGTCCGGTTAAAGTTAAAGGGTGAACTATAGTGTTTAACAAGCAAAATTACTCTTAAATGAACATAACCTCCCTTATACTTCACTCTTGGTTCGCTTACGTTCGCTGCGGTGGTACCGCCATCTAGGAACGATAGGTAGAGCTAAGCACATTGCCATTCTAATTCGCTTCGGTGGTCTTCGCGACTCCACCGCCGCGGAAGTACGTGGCGGCGTCCTGATGGTGCGTTCCTCGGGCGAAGTGCGAACACGGCCGCTGAGAAATTTGTCTTGCATGCCAGTTGTGTTGAGTTGCGACGCGCATTGCTCCAGGAACGCAAGGACGGCCGTCGACAAGGAAACGATTGGCCTTTGGTTGCAGTGGGCTTTGTTTTCACATAACGTTCCGCTGACAACCCGTTCGGTTTCGCTTGCAAGGTGTCACTGTTTGAGGACGCTTCTTGTTTATGGCAGATTTGCGCAGGGCACTGGCGCGTGCACGTCAGTGTCTCCGCGGCAGTGTGAGTCGTTCGAGAACTTTCGCTCGTGTACTACTGTCGAGGATCCCTGTGGCGTGTCGAGGTGCCGCAGATGTCTACATGTATTGTTCGCATGTTCGCAGTACCCATGTCATCTTCCGCCCCTCGATTCGCCAGACTGACACTTATGCATTCCACAACTTCGCGAATACAGGTTTGGCTTTCATGCTATACCGATTCCTTTGACAGAGGGATCAACCACATTTTTGACATTGCCACGGAGTCATTCCCTTTGTAGTGGTCCGGTAGTGCGACTCGCAGGCGCGGATCGTTCTGGCGACGCCTCTGCATATATACGGCTCAGCTCGTTTTCACGGGCTGGTAACGCCGGATATGTGCGTCCCCGCCGCTTCACCGGCACGATACTCAGGGTCGTTCCAAAGTCTTCTCACACGCTCTTGAGTAGCGGTGCGGCAGCCTTCGCGCCGCACTTCATTTTCGCGATTGACGCGCTTTTTCCCCCGCCAAAGAAGCGGGAAGACGTTGGGCATCCTGTCGCCACGCTGCGACGCGGAGCTTCTACAAGGATCGGCGCGGTGACGTCACTTCCGCAGCTATGGCGAGACTCCGCGCGGCAGGCTTCGGCGATGCGATCGCCGCAGAGCTGTGGCGCTGCTATTTTTCCGCGTTCAAGTATGTAGATAAGCTGAAAGCACGATCGAGATAGTCTCACAAATAGCCTACGCCTGTGGGCTGAAGACATGAGCGCAAAAGTGGGCGCGCAAATGCCGCGCATTGTGCATTTCATAGAAGTGCACTATCACCTTTTTATGACGATCATAGTTTTGCACATACCTCTAACGGACAGCCTCCGGCTTAAACAGATTCGTTGTTAAAAGGGTGTTCGTCGCGCTGTTTAGAAAGTGACATCCGGAAAGTTTCGGCAAACAGTGGCCTGGATGGTATGCTCGACGTTGGTTATAGAATACGGCGCTAAACAGTGGTGACGCGATGGCGTTGCCATAGCCACTTGTTTAACACCTGTGTCACACGGGCACATTGGAAGGCCTTCGAGTCGATGACCTTCGAAAAGCCCACAACTCTATCGACTCAAAATACATTCTGGCGCTGCTACACGGCAGTTTTCAACGGCCGTTGAGTCGCCGAGTGATTTCGCAACAACATGGCGGCAACCAAGGCACCCGCTTAAATTGTAATTCGCACTAGTTGCTTGCCATTAGCACCGACGGCAAGAAACAAACTTTTAAATCGAGCCTTCTCTTAATCTCATGTACCAAAAGGGACAAAGTATGCGCGACGTTTTGCAGTCGTTATTCAGAAAACTAGCAGATTTTGGCACTGCTAAGCCTAAGTGCCTAGCGTGAGCCCCAAAAATTGGTTTGATTTGTAGACACCAGATGGCGCGACACGCGGTGTTTCCCACCAGCTGCATGGAGTTTGTTTTTTATACCAGTAACGGCGTTTTCGTTCTAGATCTAATGCAATAAAGTGAGAGCGTTGGCCTCTCGGCACGTGTAGGATTCTACTTATTGACACAACGACATAAATAGGGCCATGGCCTCAGAAACTAACGCGCGCGGGAGTTGCCGGTGCGTCAAGTCTCGGAGTTCGCGCCGCTTCCGTTTCCGTCGTTCAACGGCCTTTGAAGCTTCGAAGGAGTTGTGGGGTGCTCCGTTGACTCGATAGACTATCGACTCGACGGCCATCGAAACCGCTCGTGTAGCAGCTCAGACTTGACCTTTGAGTCGATAGACAGTTGGTTCGAAGGCCTTCGAAACGCCCGTGTGACACTAGTATTAAACGGACCGACAACCATTAGATATGTCACTCTCTCCCTCCCTCCATCCATCCATCCGCCGTGCGGCGTCCACACCCGCACTGCGCATGTGCATCCTGCTCCCCCTCCTCTCCTTGTCTCATCTCCTCACCTCTCGGCTTTCCTCCTCTCCGAACGGCTCGCGTTGACTATGGATTAGCGCGTTACCTACTAGGAACGCGCTACTAGGAGGGCGCGCCCTCGGCGCGTGCCTCCCGGTGCGCGAGCTCTCTCACTCTTCCATCTGCTGTCTTGTGAGAGACAGAGAGAGCGAAAGGCGCGCGTTGACTATGGAAACGCTCTTTCTTCGATGAACGCGCTATCAGCTCGCAAAGAAGGAGAACGCGCCCTCACCCGCGAGAGACAATCTTGACGCAGGCAGCGTCTTCTAGCGAGTTTTTTTGATTGAAAAAATTGGCAGATCCCACGTGCAGTGGGAATCGAGGAAACGCGAAGCACGCATCAGGAACGTAAAATGGATTTGCATTGTTGTCTCGCTATACCGAGTTTGGTACATATGAAGTTAACGAAACGGCCGCAAGAGCACCATGACTGTGGCATTTAAACCATGCCGCTCATACACACATGTCATGATTCAAACGTTATGACCTGTCATTTACGTTCGTCACGCAGTCGTGTTGTGCCATAGCAATTTTGGTATACATCCCATTAACGAAACGAGTGGCATGTAGATCATGCCGCTCATGGCACCCATGTCACGATTTTCATGTTATGATCTGTCATTTATGTTCGTCATGCAGTCATGTCGTTGCATACCAATTTTCCTATACATCCCACTAACGAAACGGCCAAGAGAGCACCAAGACCGTGGCATGTAAATCATGCCACTCATGGCATGCATATCATGATTTTCATGTTATGACCTGCCATTTATGTTCGTCAGGCAGTCATGTTGTGCCATACCAATTTTCGCATACATCCCATTAGCGAAACGGCCAGGAGAGCACCAAGACCGCGACATGTAAATAATGCCGGTCATGACATGCATGTCACGATTTTCATGTCATCACCTGTCATTTATGTTGGTCATGCAGTCATGTTGTGCCATACCAGTTTTCGTATGCATCCCATTAACGACACGGACAGGAGAGAACGAAGACCGTGGCATGTAAATCATGCCGCTCATGACATGCATGTCATGATCTTCATGTTATGACCTGTCATTTATGTTTGTCACATAGCCATGTTGTGCCATACCAGTTTTCGTATGCATCCCATTAACGACACGGACAGGAGAGAACGAAGACCGTGGCATGTAAATAAAACCGCTCATGACATGCATGTCATGATTTTCATTTTGTGGCCTTTCATTTATGTTCGTCGTGTAGTCATGTTGTGGCATACCAATTTTCGTAAACATCCCATTAGCGAAACGGCCAGGAGAGCACAAAATCGTAGATAGATAGATAGATAGATAGATAGATAGATAGATAGATAGATAGATAGATAGATAGATACGCTCAAAGTCGCCGAAGTTCGCTAAGAAATGCTTCGCATTTAAAATACCGACTGCTCGCGCTGGAGAACCGTTCACCGGCCACCCATATATATATATATATATATATATATATATATATATATATATATATATATATGTATGTATGTATGTATGTATGTAGGCACTGGATCTTGACTTGCAATGAAGTGCCGGTGGGAGATTTCACTTGTGCGTAGTTGAACCATAAGGATTCGTAGCGTGCGCCTTAACTAAATTAATCTGGAACTCGGCACGATCTACGGTGAACCTCCGGAGCTTCGCCCACTCATCATCATTCACTCCGTGGATATACTGTGAATTTTTTAAAGTACCTAGGGTGCCTGTTTTCTTTACTTCAACGGAAATCTTATCAGTTAGATTGTCCAATCACGCATTGGCAACGGAGCCTTGAAACATTTTTATAAGAATTTTTTGTTTATGGAGTTTAATACGCAAGACAGGTTGCAAACATTGGCCGACAGCCGTCGGCTGTGTTTGCGCCAGGCATATATAGAGTTTCTTACCATGGCATCAGGTTCTTACTCGACAAAGCGCGTGCACGCGCGATGCCTGGGAGACGCCGCCCGCACGGGCCGGCGCGGTTAGAATCAGCTTTTCGGTTACCGTGAATTTACTTCGTAGAAAGCAAATCATAAGGCAGGGATGCATTTTTATGTGCTGACTACAATGTTACACCCGAATTATTGTCGTATGAGCAGCAGCACACGACGTGCAGCAATTTAAAGACTCCAGAACGCAGTACCATGCAAGGCATCACCACCAGGCTACTCCGTTTCAGTTTCCGTGATTTCAGTTCTCGGTCCCTTTAACAGCGCATCTGTTAAATGCGAAGCATTTCTTAGCGAACTTCGGCGAGTTTGAGCGTATCTATCTATCTATCTATCTATCTATCTATCTATCTATCTATCTATCTATCTATCTATCTATCTATCTATCTATCTATCTATCTATCTATCTATCTAGCCGCCTACGATTTTGTGCTCTCCTGGCCGTTTCGCTAATCGGATGTTTACGAAAATTGGTATGCCACATCATGACAACATGACGAACATAAATGACAGGTCATATCATGAAAATCATGATATGCATGTCATGAGCGGCATGATTTACATGCCACGATCTTGGTGCTCTCCTGGCCGTTTCGCTAATGGGATGTATGCGAAATTTGGTATGCCAGAACATTACTGCATGGCGAACATGACTGACAGGTCATAACATGAAAATCATGATATGCATATCATGGTCGAGACATGATTTACATGCCACGCGTTTCGTTAACGGGATGTATACGAAAATTGGCATGCCAGAAGATGACTGCATCACGAACGTAAATGACAGGTCATAACATGAAAATCATGACATGCATGTCCTGAGCGACATGATTTACGTGCCACGGTCTTGGTGCTCTCATGGCCGTTTCGTTAGTGGGATGTGTAGGATAATTTGTATGCAACAATATGACTGCATGACGAACATAAATGACAGGTCATAACATGAAAAGCACAACCTGCATGTCATGGGCGTCATGATTTACATGCAAGGCGTTTCGTTAATGGGATGTATACCGAAATTGCTATGGCACAACACGAAAGCATGACGAACGCAAATGACAGGTCATAACATTAGAATCATGACAGGCGTGTCATGACCGGCATGATTTACATGCCATGGTCCTGGCGCTATACTGCCGTTTCGTTAATAGGGCTCCGTCTACTGACCAGAGGGCGCTACGTAGCTCTCGTCGGACGGCTCAGTATCGCTGACATTGGCCGCTTGAGTCGCACGTATGAGACGCGCGCGCACGGTGGAAACCAAGGCGACAGTGACGCAAGCGTTTCTTCGCTGCTTTCCGGGCGTACTGAGAACCACACGAACGCTCGCGGCGTCGCCCTTTGGAACAGTTTGCCGCAGGTTTGGAGCGCGCGTCTCAAAGGAAATAAAACGAAAGAAGGTGGGACGGGTGGTCGCTGCTGCTATAGAGTTGGAGACGCGCATCGCGTTCGCGTATTTTCCTGTCACAGTCTGCCCAATTTTGCTTCTTCTCTCCGCCAGGCAGTGCATTCTGGCGCTGATGTCGCACATGGAAAACTCGACTGCACGGAGCCTATACGAAAATTGGTTTGGCACAACATGACTGCATGACGATCATAAATGACAGGTCATAACATGAAAATCGTGACATGCATGTTATTAGCGGCATGATCTACATGCCACTCGTTTCCTTAAAGGGATGTATACCAAAATTGCTATGGCACAACACGACTGCATGACGAACGTAAATGACAAGTCATAACGTTGGAATCATGCCATGCGTGTATGAGCGGCATGGTTTACATGCCGCTCATGGTGCTCTTGCGGCCGTTTCGTTAACTTCATATGTACCAAACTCGTTATAGCGAGACAAGAATGCAAGTCCATTTTACGTTCCTTATGCGTGCTTCGCATTTCCTTGATTCCCACTGCACGTGGGATCTGCCAATTTTTTAGTCATGTCATAAATATGGTGGTGTCGGAAAAAACTGTCACCAGAACTATCATCATAATTAGTTCTGATGATGATAATGACTGTTGTTCGGGTTAAGGAAAAGACGCTAATTTCTGCAGCCCACCTGGGGCTGCAGAAATTTCGAGCAGCTGGTGTTCTTTAACGTGCAGTGACAGCGAACAGTACACAGGCCTCTGGAATTTTCGCCTTCATCGAAAATGTAGGCGGAAATGCCAGTGACCCGTGTACTGTGCGTTGTCAGTGTACGTTAAAAAATAACGGCACGGCGCATGTGCACACGCGGTGTTACGCTATCCCTCGCCTGTACCGATAAATAGCGTCGCGCAGCATAGGGGAAGCGACGTAGAGAGGAGGGGTGAAGAAGGCGATAGTGGGACGCGAACAGCTACTGCCGACACCGACCGCGTTTCCCCGCGCTCCCGCCGAGCGCGCCCGCGACGTCCGTAAATCTAGTGACGGCTCGGCCGGTTGCTGGCTATATAGAGCATAGACCGGTCTAGCAACTCATTCAGTTCATTGCAGGTTACCGTGGGTAGACCACGCAAAGATACCAGAAGAACTGCGTGAATATAATGCTCGATGAAAAGAAAACCGACTTGCTCAGCAACGTCGTAGGCAAAACCAGCAGCACTCACACAAGACGCCGAGTGTATGTGTCACCAAACCCGTGCTATGATGTACGGGGCGCGATCGCCGGAAATAATTCCAAGAACCAACGTCTTGGTTCCCCGAAAAAGATCCCACGAAAGCTTGGACAATAAGATTTTTGGTCCCCTTTAGCACACTAGCAAAACGCCAGCGGTTGTTCAAAGACCGAGTCAGAGCCAAGGGTGGTCAAACAAAACAAATATATTTTCATCAACTAAGCAGTCACTCAAACGTACACAACACGGCTTTCACAAACTCAAAAACAGATGGGTCGCAAAGTTATACAAGGCCAACCAACACGAACAAGTTCATGCACTGCAACAATGAACAAAACACAAAGAGTCCTATTCACCAAGACACTCGGCGTCTTCTCGCAGGTGGCCTGTCAGCTGGCTCGGCGTCTGAGTCACGCACGACTTCTTGCTTCTTCTTTTTACTTGGAACTCTTCAACTCTCTCTTCGTCTCTTCTTCGCCCCTCCTGCGCGGCCCGTGTCCGACCGCTTATATAGTCCTGGGAAAGGGTACTAGAAGGTTCCGTAGGGCCACGTGACCCAGAGCACACATACAATTGGGAACCTTCTCGCCCACTCTCGAACCTTCTTGGTTGGGGCGGCGCCTCTCTCTCTCTCTCCACTGCGCGGGGAGCGTCGGTGCCTCTTCCGCGCGCCGTTTTTCTTGTTGTTGTTTCGGCCTTTGGACGCCGGGTTTTTATTTCGAAATGGGCACTATTTTGTGACACTGCCCCCCACTTTAAGAATATTATGAAATAATATTCAAAAACACACAAAATAGTGCACACACAAATATAACCATACAAAGTTCCACAAGTCTTTTCACAGTCAGCTACACATAAGTCCACTTGAGAGTTCAAACACATGAGTCCACGTACGGAACGTCGCGACACTTTCACAATGAATCGCGCACACAAGTCACATAAAAATACATCACTTGAAAGCTTCACAACTCATCGCGTACACACGCGTAATACAATAACGCTCAATACATGCATTTTCTCAAAGCTTACAAAACATTCAAATGTAACACACACACACATCGATACATGAGAATTTTGTTTCACTCAACATGAACGCTTGCAAATAGTCACAACACACGCAGTTTCACCCTGCGAAAGGACAGTTAAATTCAGGATCTCGAGACTGCCTTTCTCTTACGTCGCTGTTTGTTCCTTTTCTTTTTCTTGCGGGTGGATCTTGGCGTTGGCTGTTGTGGTGAACGCACCTTACTCACTTCTTCACAACGCTGTGCTGGCTCCGATGCAATTTGCAGTTCTTTCTCGTCTCTATCGATCTTCGGAGTCTCCTTGCTCGGTGCTTTATTCTCATTCTCCGCACTTGCATCATAAGTTGCGCTGTTAGTGCACACCCCATCTGACTGTACTTCACTGCATGGTATCACGGGTGTGGCAGCCTCTCGCCGTTCGCGAGTCTCCTGGGCTTCTAATGAAGCTTGTGCTGAATTCTTCTCGGAGTCCGGCATTACAGAATGCTCAACAGGCTTCTCTTCGAATCGAGTTCGAGCTGCAGCTGCTGGTGGTTCCCGACGGAGTTCATTCTTCGGCTCTTCACATCGAGGCTTCGGATCGTTAGGGCCTCGTGCACCTCTGATATTTCCCACGATCAGATCATAAAGTGGGTTCTCCATACACAGAGCCGTAACCATCCCACTGTAGTAGGGGGTTTCCACCTTGATCCTCGCTTCAGGGAGCCTCCTCGCTGTACCATCAATTAAGCAAACGATACCTTTCGCGCCTGTGAGCTCGTGGTTCCGGACCAAATTCCTTCGCACAATTACTGTGCTGCTGCCAGTATCCCGTAACACGCTTACACGCTTTCCTGCTACTTTTCCAAAAAGTACTGGCATATTCTTATCCAGTGCTCCGGGACGTGTAGTCGTTATGGCACCGACAATTGGAACTTTCTTTCCGTCCTTAAGTTCCAAGAAGCCCTGAACTTTCTCATCCTCTTCCTGTTTCGGCGGGGCATATACACAGGATACCTGCTGAACTTCTTTCACTTCATTCCGACACGTGTCAGCTTTGTGACCGGTCTGCCCGCATTTAAAGCACTTCGCACTCGGGCGAGAAAAATTAGTTCGGCAATCACTAGCACGATGTCCCAGCCGATTACACAGGAAACACCTCGTAACAGGTTTCGGGGGATTTTTCTTTCCTCAGGTGCCGATTGTTTCACATCTTCCATTCCCTCCCTTCTGATCTTGCCAAGATTGGTGCCTCCTTGCGCTTCCAAAAATTGGTCTGCTAATTCCAGCATGTCACTGAGAGACTCGGCTTTTCTTTCTTTCAGATAAAGAGACAGGCTCGGGTGGCAACTGACGAGAAATTGCTCCTTAATGAGAAGCTCTCTAAGCGCACCGTACTCCTGTTCAATTCCCGAAAGTTCAGTCCACCGATCAAAATAGTGGCTGAGTCGCGCAGCATACTGCGTAGCAGTCTCTCCATCGGCGGGCTTTCCCGTCCTGAACTTGTCTCGGAAGCCTTCTACAGTAAATCTGAATCGTTTCAGCAAAGCGGCTTTAACCCTTGCATAGTTGGAGGCATCCGCAGGCGTCAACCTGCCATACACACTGAGCGCTTCGCCGCTCAAACAAGTACTCAACGCCGTTGCCCATTGCTCTTCCGGCCAATTCTGACTTCTAGCAACGGTTTCGAATCTGTGCAAGTAGGCGTCTAAATCATCCTTTCTCTCATCGAACGCCACAAGCAGCTTGCTTGGATTCAGTCGGAACGAGCACTCTTCTCTTTCCGTGCTGTCGACTCGAACAGGCGCGTCGACGCGCTGTTCCAATCGGAGACGTTCCAGCTCCAACTCATGTTGCCTTTGCCTTTCTCTCTCAGCCATCTCCGCTTCTCTCTGTTCTCTTATTTGGCGCTCATTCGCCTCTCTTTCTTCTTTTGCTCTTTCCGCCGCTATCCTCTCCTTCTCAATCTCCGCTTTCAGCTGCTGTTCCATTCTTTCTCTTTCTTCTTTCGCTCTTTCCGCAGCTTCTTTTTTCTCTTGGTTCACCCACTTCCGTAACTCAGCTCCAGCCAGACCCATCTTTTCACCAAGGGCAATCAATTTCTCAAGATCCATGGTGCCCTTCCACAAAATCTAGCCGCGTGCACAAACAAATATCTGCCTATACTTCAACTCTCAAAATATTCTCCGCACACAGGTTAGCGAGAACGTGGTGCAACACAATATCGTCTACTCAACACGTACACAACCCAAGGCTCGTCCTCCGTACTTTGAACACACTTAAGCGCCAAAGAAGTCCTAGTCGCGGACGCCAGAATTATTGTCACCAAACCCGTGCTATGATGTACGGGGCGCGATCGCCGGAAATAATTCCAAGAACCAACGTCTTGGTTCCCCGAAAAAGATCCCACGAAAGCTTGGACAATAAGATTTTTGGTCCCCTTTAGCACACTAGCAAAACGCCAGCGGTGGTTCAAAGACCGAGTCAGAGCCAAGGGTGGTCAAACAAAACAAATATATTTTCATCAACTAAGCAGTCACTCAAACGTACACAACACGGCTTTCACAAACTCAAAAACAGATGGGTCGCAAAGTTATACAAGGCCAACCAACACGAACAAGTTCATGCACTGCAACAATGAACAAAACACAAAGAGTCCTATTCACCAAGACACTCGGCGTCTTCTCGCAGGTGGCCTGTCAGCTGGCTCGGCGTCTGAGTCACGCACGACTTCTTGCTTCTTCTTTTTACTTGGAACTCTTCAACTCTCTCTTCGTCTCTTCTTCGCCCCTCCTGCGCGGCCCGTGTCCGACCGCTTATATAGTCCTGGGAAAGGGTACTAGAAGGTTCCGTAGGGCCACGTGACCCAGAGCACACATACAATTGGGAACCTTCTCGCCCACTCTCGAACCTTCTTGGTTGGGGCGGCGCCTCTCTCTCTCTCTCCACTGCGCGGGGAGCGTCGGTGCCTCTTCCGCGCGCCGTTTTTCTTGTTGTTGTTTCGGCCTTTGGACGCCGGGTTTTTATTTCGAAATGGGCACTATTTTGTGACAGTATGCATGCCATTAAAATGCATGTGAAGTTCAAGCGACGCCGCAGTGTGTAATCGTTGTGGGTGTAATTTACACCTTCGCTGTACGACCACCTTCACAGCGTGGATTCCTGGAGCTATAATTTTTTTTTACCCGCCCCTAGCATTAAGGTGGCTTTCCACAACCGAGAGCTTCTCTGTACGTCTCGGCATGTTGTGTTAGAATGACTTTTGACATCGCTTACATGCCTGTCAACAAGCGCCCATGCAGACAGCGACGTCTTTTTTTTTTTTTTTTTCTCGCGCTGCCCGTGTTTTAGGCCTTTCTTGAGGCCTCTGTAACCGCTTCACACAGCTGTTGTGAGGTCAGTTTGAGCCGTCGCTGAACTGTAGTTTAGCTTCCGATAAAAAAAAAAAAGGTCGTTGCAAAATATATGCATTTTTAGTGCGACAGAAACGTGCGCGGAAACGCCCGATGCGTACCGTCGGCATTGTCCTGCTGTGACGCTGTATGGGCTCCGTCCACTGGCCAGAGGGCGCTACGTAGCTCTCGTCGGGACGGCTCAGTGTCGCTAACATTGGCCGCTTGGGGTGCACTTATGAGACGCGCGCAAGGGGCTTTAATGCGCGCGCGTTAGCCCATAGCGCGCGCATAGTGGAAGCCTAGGCGACAGCGACGCGCGAGTTTCTTCGCTGCTTTTCGGGCGTGCTAGGAAGAAAACACACGCACGCTGGCGTCGTCCTCTGGAACAGTTTGCTGTAGGTTTGGAGCACGCGTCTCAAAGGAAACAACACGAGAGAAAGTGGGACGCGCGGTGTAGAGAGAGAGTTGGAGACGCGCGCGTCGCGTTTGCGTATTGTCCGGCCACAGTCTGCCCAGTTTTGCTTCTTCTGTCCGCCAGGCTGTGCATTCTGGCGCTGATGTCGCACATGGAAAACTCGACTGCACGGCGCCGCACCTGAGTCGTAAAAGGTGTTCTTGGCTGCAAAACCCGTTGGCGTACACGGGAGGGGTTAAACCCCCTTCGCCCGCCACTACCACAAAAGCGATCTGTAGGCTTTAATTAAACAAACCTGCCCCGCCACGGTGGTCTAGTGGCTATGGTACTCAGCTGCTGATCCGAGGGTCGCGGGATCGAATCCCGGCCGCGGCGGCTGCATTTCGATGGAGGCGAAATGTCGAGGCCCGTGTGCTGTGCGATGTCAGTGCACGTTAAAGAACCCCAGGAGGTCGAAATTTCCGGAGACCTCCACTACGGTGTCTCTCATAATCAGGACTGGTTTTGGGACGTAAAACCCCACAAAACAACAATTAAACAAACCTGCAGTGTCTTCACGAAACAGTCAAATTGGGGAAACTCGCGTGGATTTAATTGTGCAGACATGCATTCTGATCTCTCTCTCTCTCTCACAGGTTCCCCTGTCTGCACATCGGCTTGACTGGGCTCCGCCAGAGCCGACGTTACTTCCTTGCCCTGGACTTCGTAGAGGTGGGCGGTGGCGACGGAAACCTTCCCTACTGCTACACCGGTACGGCATGTCTATAATGTGTGTGCGTTTCTTTATGAAGGCATTGAGGAATTATAATACCTTTACGCAGTGACTCGTTAAAAACGCCAATCAGGTTCCGCCAGCGCCCCCTGTGCTCTGTTTTAGTAGTGCCGTGCAATACGCAACCCCATCACCGCGAAAGCGGCTAAAGGCAGGGTGGGTCACGCGATCGATGTACGAACAAAACGTGCACCAGTACTCCCAAGCCCCATGGGGCAGCTGAAAACCAGTTCAAGGTTCTGCAGCAGTGTAGATACAAGAAATGATTAAGTGAGCAAACAGCCAGAATAGGAAATGACGCCGTTTGATGCCACTTCGGGCATCAACTTTTTTTTAAGGGCGAAGCTCCTTAAAGCGGCACCCGTTCGTCCCTCGTCGTAGTCGTAGTGCGTAACCAGTCTTACGCTTTGACCTCCAAGGTGGTGCCGGTGGGAGATTTCTCCTGTGCGTTGTTGAACAATAAAAAATACGCAGCGTGCGCGTTAACTAAAAGCCGAATTCTTCTGTCTCTCATTCCCCATTAGCAGCCATTGGCAAGTTCCAGTAGGAAACGTTAGTAGAAGTGTAAGTGTTAGCTAAAAGCCGACTTCTTCTGTCTCTCATTCCCATTAGCAGCCATTGTTTACCTCCAAGGTAGTGCCTGGTGAGATTTCTCCTGTGCGTGATTAAACAATAAAAATTTTGTTCAAAACGCCGTTGATTGATGAAATAAACCAACGAAAGACGCCAGATGTTTTCTAAAAGCAAAACGAAAAGACGCCAGCTGCTTAACGAAAGACGCCAGGTGTTTTCTAAAGCAATGGTTTTATATTCAAAACCATATCGCGATACAGGTTTGTCAATCGTTTCACGTCAATTTTATCGGGCGAATTAACGGAAGAAATTTCACGGTTTAACCGATGATTACTTCCAGGAGCTTCGCCCAATCTCAGCATCATCCACCTCGTGGATCTGCCGTCAATTTTTTTTTTTAATAGGTTTGCTACGTTGCGCCGCAGTACACTTCGAACGGCTATGCAGCAGCTGGCCCAACATAGTACTGTGAAATCTGTACAATTACCGTGTACAAAGTTTGTTAGATTCGCGTCATTTTTTGTTTTCTTTTCTGCGAATAACGCATTTTCTGTTCACTAAACAGGGTCCTATGTAGTGTCAGTTTTCTAGTTCGCGTGGTTTAAAAGTGCAAAAGAGTGCTTATTGATATATATATTTTTTAACCTATGTTCAGTTTCCTATTAACTCAGCTCTCGACAGCATGCTCCCGTAGTGCGTGCAGGTGTATCTAATGGCATCTGCAGTACCGAGAGACCGCTACAAACAGGTTCACGTGAACCATGAATAATACCCTCCTCTTCGTTATTTCTTTTTTTTTCTTCTTTTTTGTGTTTTATTATTATTGTGTACCGACCTCCGAAGCTGCGTGGTTGATTTGGTGGCGAGCGCTTTTAAAGCGTATACGCATTAAAATGTCACGTGCTTACGCATCGCTCTTTCGTGCGGCCACACCACGCCATTGCCGGGTCCGTTGGCATCCGCTTAAGCCATTAAAACTGGAAAAAGAAAATCGTCAGAATGGACTCGCGTAGGACTGTGCATGCGGTGTTTACGTTTGCGGGATAACAGTTAAATATTTTTTTTTTCCTCAGCTACCTACATAGGAGTGCATGCCACAATGCGTCCCCGTCGTGTTTCAGAGCCCTATTACACGCCGAGGCCAAACAACCTGGCCGGCATACAGTGGATGGGCAGCGTCCTCTACTTCAACCTCAACTCTATCGCCAACGGTGGACTGCAGGAGAGCGGTGTAAGTATATAGTACGTATTCGATGAACGCGTGGTTTCGTATAGTAAACGAGAACGTAGAAACGAGCCGTTTCTACGTTATAGCATACACCCGTGTAGCGTTCTCCATGGCAGGGAGAGAGAGAGAGAGAGATTCCTGATAAGGAAAGTGATGAAAATAGGGTGAAGGGTGCACGATAACTCTCTCAGTGAGGATAAAGTCCCTAGATATTTTTTCCGTTTTTTAAGTAGCGAAAAGCTTTGATGTGCCGCTGGCGCATCTCATTGGTCGGCGTTGCTTTTGGCAGCCATGTTCTTCCGAAAGCTGTTACTTGAATGCCGCAGCGAGAGAACGCCAAAGAAAGTTGCGCGTTTCAGTAGGCGTTTCTTTACATATGGCACGTCCACCATCATATTTGATAGGAACGCGTATGTTGACGGCCGAACGCTATCTGCTCGCGCGTGCTCCGCTCCACGTGTTTAGGAAGAACATGGCTGCCGATGCGGGCTTTGAGCGAGAGGGTGCCGGGAGAGGAGGTACTTGTCGCTACTTAAAAACGGAAAAAATATCTAGGGACTTTAAGTGAGGACACCTCAACCGTTACAACCAGGGGGAGGGGCATTAAAAGGACAGAGAGAAGAAAGAAAGCAGAGCAGGCCGCAACCATTCCGTCAGGGGGGAAGAGCATGGGGAGGGGGGAGAAAGAGCAAATCAGTGGCTGGTTTGGGAGGACTCGCGCTGTATAGCAGTCTCTTGACGCGGGTACTCGTGTCCCAACGCCAGCATTAGTGAAAGTCCATGCGTGAGCCGCCTTCTGATAGTTTGCGAAACGAAGTATGTGTATATGAGAATGTGCACTGTAAAATTTATTAGCGATGGGGTGTGAGGGAGTTACTAAGCTTCAGGACGTGGGCTCGATTCCCAGCCACGGATGCCGCATTTCGTTAGAAGCGTAATGCAAGAAAGAACACCCGGGCGCTTAGGTTTGGGTGCGCGGTAAAGAGCCCCGTGGCCGAGATGCCTGTATTGCACAAAACCCCAGCGCTGTCAATAATGCTCTTGCATTGACGCCGTTGTGACCGTCATCTATAAAGTCTGCATAAGCAGAGTAATAGAAGATCCAACGCGAGAGCGTGACAACCGGGATTTACGCGCCAATTTAGAAATGGATAACAATCCGTGATTCGCAGAAAGAACGTCCTCCCGTCAAGCTCAAAGCGATGCACGCGCAAAGCCATTTTCTGCGTTAAAGGAGACACTAACACGAAAAGGTGAAGTGGTCTAGACTGACGACTTGTATTTCGAGAACTCGATTGTCGTTAATTTCGCCATTTTATGTTCAATATTAAGAGAAAATGAATGTCGAGGCTTTACTTTTTCGCGCCAGAACTTCGGCCTCGCGACGCCAGAAGGCCAAGTTCTTTTTCTCGTATCCACGCCAAATTCGCTTCAGGAGATGTTCTGGAAGTTGCTTGTTTTAAGTCTTTGGCTTCCACAGAACACAATATAAGTCCTTTTTACCAATATATACTTCTGTAGGCCTCAGCAGACGCCATCAACGATCTGTGACGTCACGTGTATTGGGGCTGCAACTTCAAAGCGGCGTCGCCACCCGTGCTTTCTTTCTTTCCTTTTTCGGGTTTTTTTTTTTTTTAGCTTACTGAGGGTCTCCTACTCGCAATATCTGCGTTTTTGGTATTGTGAAAAACTAACCTAGTAATAGGAGAAAAAATTGTTTTTCACTTCACTGTCCCTTCAATTGTTAACGGGCTCAAAAGCTCGGTGACTGAAACGAAGATGCAAGCACAACGCTCTGTCCGTGCGCTATAACAGTTAGCATGGATTGCGAACATCCACAAGTTTTTTTGCTCTTACTATGGATATTTTACACTGCTGTCACTATCTCCGCCATATTTACTGTGCCATAGCGAGCTCAAAAGCCACGCCTCTGTTGTGTCACGTTCGGTTAGATGTTGCGGATGGCACTTAATTCTCGCTCGTCAGTGTGTGAAACATGTAGAACCTCGTTATAACGAACACGGATATAACGAACTATTGGATGTAACGAAGCAATCGCAATTCCCCTTGAAATTCCCATAGATGAAATGGATATTGGCTATAACGAACTAATGGTTATAACGAAGTAATTATACGGCTCCCCGTTCAGCTTCGTTTTAACGAGGTTTTACTGTATGTATACGTTTCTCCCGTTGGCAGACTACCCTGAAGGTTGGCGGCGAATACGAGCCGACGCTGCGGCTGTTGGAGCTCCGCGATGACCAGTGGCCGTCGGGCAACTCGGCGGTTCGCTTCCCGCTACGAGGCACCGCCTTCCTCGTCGTCTCTCTCAGCAGCGAGGTCAGTTCTCTTCTTCCCAGTGCATTGTCACTTCCTACGCGTATCGACTCGCATCGTATGTCAGGTATCCAGAGAGACAGGGGAATGCGTATAGGCTCATGTAGGAGCGAATAACAACCGCATCTGTCGTTGAAGTGTGCAGAGCAGTGTTGCCCAAATGTCGGCGAGCAAAAGTAGCTAAATGGCAACTCGAAAGTAGCTACAAAATTTTTTTTTCGAAAAGCCACTAGATGACGCGCCATATCGGTATTTACGATCAGTTGTTTCTCTGTGCCACCTACGTATACCCTAGCACTTAGCTAAAATCGCTAGATTCGGATCGGAGCTAGAATTAGCTAAAATAGCTAGATCAGAAGCTAGATCTCGCTAAAGTAGCTAGATGAATTTTTTGGCTAGCTAGATGAGACTAAATGTAGCTAAATCTAGCTACAAAGTAGCTGTATTGACAACACTGAGGCAGTGGGTCCGGCTCCACGGGAGGTACGGCTTCGGTTGCCACCACGAAGCACATAGTTTTTTTTGTTGCTTTTTTTTTCCCGAAAGCGGATAGAGATAGCACGACCTGCTCGGTAGTGCAGGCGCTCATCTGATCGTGGTTCGAAGCTCGGCAAAGACGCTTATTCCTGCGGCTCGTTAGGGAGACAGAGAGGGAGAGGGCGTAGTGATCCTTAGGATTTGTAAGAACGAGAACTTCTTGCCAAGAAAAAAAGAAAAGCAGGAGCCCTTCCCGTATCTAGAAAACGGCAAGGGAAGCTTGGCATTTGCATGCTTTTCTGTTCTCATTGTCTCTTCCTTTCTTTGTTCCTTTATTTCGATCGTTCCTTCTTTCTTTGTTTCCCACTTTCATTTTATCCTTTCTTATATTTCTTCTTTCTTTCTTTGTTAGAAAAAACCCAAGGGATTCATATGTCTCAATCATGTTGACGTCTTCTTCGTTTGCTGAGCGTGCACGTATTACGGGCGTCTACCTATTCGTGCATATAAAATTCTGTTTTGGAAGGCGCGTGTGTTGAGCCTACAGAGGCTGAATAGGTTAGCATAGTAATCTCGCAACCCTGAGGTCGTTGGTTCGAATCCTCAACCCGACGAGCAGTTTTCTTTTTTTCAGTCTAACAGTGTTTTTCAGTCGACCTTATTGCTCAATACGAAAGAGGAGAGAAGGTCGCTCGCGCTGCTTTCGTGATGATTGTTTTCTAGCACGACGACACTGACGGCGACGCGAGTCATCCAATAAAATGAAATCTTCGATCAAAAAAGGTCTTTCGATTCATGGCTTGATTCGAACGACAAGCCGCGTACGCACTATAATAGTTAGGTTTAATCGGCCGTTGTCACAGTTGTTTCTGGGCATCGCAGGATAGTGAACGGTGGCCGACTTGTGTTTTCAAGGGACTGAACGATACTGCGTTTCTGTTTGAGAAAACTGGCCACCTTCGCGCACGAGAGCGAGCGATAATGCGAAAGAGAGAGAGAGAGAGAAAAAAGAAGAAAGCCGCATTATTACGTAGAGCAGCAATTTCATTGGGATCTATTCGCGTTGCTTGCCAAACGTCTGTCCTCCGTTTGTTCTTTTCAGGTCCGCACGAACAGAACGGCACTGGCCAGCGAGTTTTTGCTTGTCCGGAAGTCTGAAATGTCCAGGTGAGTTCGAGAACGTTGATTTCTTTCTCTGCGGGTGAAACTGAAAACCGACTAAATATATATACTTACGACGAACCGGCGACGTGTGATTTGTCGAAAGGAAAGATTATTCTTTGTGTGTGTGTGCGTGCGTGTGTGCGAGGGGGGTGAGGGGTGTGGGGCGTGTCCGCCTTTTCTCACATTCGCTGAGTGCACGTTTAGTTATTCGTTGCTCACTTGTTTCTCCGCTATCCTCAAGTGTTTACAGACGAATTCCGGCTGTTTTTCCACCATATTCTGATATCGATGTTTTCGAATAGTACTGATAGTCCTGCAGAAGCCAGGGTGGTTCGATTTGCTCAGAAACGCACCAATAATGTTAAATAACCGACTGAACGTTGTGTTCAAACCGAAATGGGTATACACGCTTCATGCAGCGTATATGCGATGACGCCACTGCCTCCCGGCCATCAGAAATATAGAGCCGGTGCCAGAAAAGTAGGCCATCTGACGATGTATTGTAGCTTTTCTGAACTTGACAGCGACGATTTGAGTGCTGAAGTATCGCCGGTTTTCTTTAGAGGCCCGCCTGCTCGGGTATAGGCAGCGTTGAAGGGGAGTGACGTCAAAAACACAAGGTGGGACCGCATGGGAATTCGCTAAAATATTTGAACAGCAATTTGAACAGTAATTTCGTGCCACTCGGAGATTTCATAATCTGTAGACACGATCTACACCCAGGGAGTTACACGCCGCGTTTTTCTTCCCTGCAATGCCCACACCGGACGGGGCTGCCCAATACGAACTTGTAAGTTCGCTAGTGCACGAAGTATTCAGAGTATCTCCCAATTTCGAAAATGTTCTCGGACATAGTAGGCTTAAAGCTTGCGGCCTTGGGTCCCGTGGCTGCAGTGAAAGTGACCAGGTCAGGCTCCCAGAAGCGACACAAAGTACAAGAGCCAAGGTTCTAGGGACAGCCTTGACTACTCGAAGTCCCGGCCTAACTGAGCTGCTTCGTGGTTTCCGATTCTCATTCTCCATCCCGAGGCTGGAGGTGCGTCCCACGGACGCACGAGTCAGGCCCGCGAGGTGATTATCGTGATATCACAGCTGGGTTCCCCATAAGTTCTCCATGAAGAAAGATGTCGAGATGCGTCAGTCGTTGTAGCGAGTATACAGAAGCACAAGACGTGCTATAGAGCTATAACGGGGAGATTTTGGTGAGTTCGTGAATGTGCAGTTTTAAAATTGAGCGCGTAAAAAACAGCTAGACGGCGTGCCTGTCTCATTCGTTTCTCGCTAGCTGTTATCATTTTTCTCCGCGGTTCATTTTGTAGTGCTTAGGGGGAATGGAGTGTGCTCGCAACAAAACTTTTTGAACATGGGCAAAAAACGTTGCTGATCTGTATTGCTTTCCTCTGAACGTGGCGGGCGAATACTGTTGAAGTGCAGACAGCAGCAAATGCACCATTCTGTGTAAACGCAGAAAAAAAAGCCAGCTGCTCTCTTCTAAGCTGCAAGCGGGTGCGACGCGTTTTGGCCGATTTGTTTAACGGCGCGCCGGCGGACAGTCTCAGAGGCCACGTCGTGTATAGCTACCGTGGCTGCCCAGGGGTGACCACCACGGCGCCTTATTTGCAACAGAATACTACGCGGTGAAGTATAGTTCTCTTCCGTTCTATACGCCAATCCACAATGTGAAGGTGGTTGACCAGAGAAGCTGTATGCAGTGGTCTCGGAAACCTTTGCATCGTGCGTTTGCCCATCGGGTCGGGTCGTTAACTATCTCGCCTTCAATGATCGCTTCCCGGAGTGATGCGCCTGATGCTCGCGAGCGTGATCCGCGACCCACCAGACGCTCTTCCACAACGTTCAAGCATGAAAATGTTCCGGAATCGAAGGGTACGCCTATGCACGCCTCTTTGCAAGCCAAGGCAATTTGCCTCTCATCACGGAGTCTGCACTTGCCGCGCACTCTGAAGCTTTAGAGGTCTTCGCCGTGAAACGGCTATGATAGCGCTCTTGTCCCCGCCTACTGTTTCCTCCATCTCCGGCGTTTGCGATTTGAGACAGATCGTTCTCGAACCGCAAACGATCGTGCACGTCACACGTGAATCCAAGCTCTTGGTCTGCAAACTGTCTATCAGCCTTCTGATCGGCCCCCAACCGATATTTTGAACTTTTCTCCCGCATTCCTTGTGCACTTGTTGGCAAATTTCTGCGTTGTCTTGCCTTGCTTGGAGCTTGCTCTCTGCCTCCGATAGACGAAACGGTACATCCTGACCGGCCTGAGTCCGACATTGTTTCTCCTGTCACCACTCGCCGTACGCACGCTGCTCTTCGGTAGCCCTAGCCGTGTGTCGGGACTGCCGGCTGAGCGAAGGAGCACTCGGCTCTCTCCAAAAACCACAAGCGTGCCACGTGGCTGATGGCGAAGAATACACGAAGCTCGCTCTTCACATGTGGTTGGCAGAGCACCGGACCATACGCATTCCACGGTATGTTTTATCATTATTCATGCGCGGGATAGAGACAACAACGCGAAGGGCACAGCTTCTCTCGGCAGTTAGCTCGTAAAAGCTATAGTTTACTGATGTCACTCTCTTCTCTCTTAGTCCACGCAGTGTTTTTCTTCTCCCTTGCATCCATGCGGTTCTGTTTCATTATCGCCCTTGCTTTATTGTTGTGTAAGTGCGTACTGTTCCCATTTCAGCGAAGGGCATCCTCCACGGGACCTGCACTGGTGTGGGTTCTGCGACGTACCCGATACCTCCGGCCCCGAATTTTAAGACGTCGCATCACCCGGTGTGTTACTGCTGCCAGCTAGAACACGCTACGCGCGGGTGGCCGAAACATTCAAGATGGCGAGAGACGACACCAGATGGATAGTTTACCATAAATGTTAGCCTACAATCAGTCCACGAAGCTGCCTGTGCGCTACTACGTCTTTGGACGATACCACCACAGGCTGCTCACTTCTTTACCGCTGCGCTTAGCTTACCCGAATTGGCACGCTTATGCGCGGGCAACTTTGCTAGCGGACAATTACAGCAATGTTCGTTTTGGAATTGTAATGAAGGATGGATGCCAAGGACACGGGGCACTAAAGATTCAATAATAATGCTACGGCTTGAGTGACTTCTTCAGTCAACGTCGACAAGCCTCCCGTGTTGATGCCGAATCGGCAACGCTTCGGTATTTGTCATCATCTTTCGTCATGTTACTTCACGCGTCGACAGGATTGTATGATTCCTCTCAAGTCAAATTCCCTTGTGATTTAGTGACTCAAATAGTGAGGTACGAGCGCAAACTTTATTTTTTTTTTCATCTGGAGAACGAAACAATGGAAGAATGAAAGTGTAGGGCACTTTTGGCATCCTCCGGAGTTAGGGAATCTGTAATTACGCTCTCGCTTTGTGCAGGCTACTTGACCGTCTATTCTCTCCTTTTTTTGAAAACCAATAAAGACACAGAACTGGCCCGCAAGGGTCTTTTCAACTAGCCACTCAGTGGTGTGTTCTTTCATTCCGGACCCACTGCCAGGAGCCGGTTCACCTCTCAACAGCAGCCGCAGCAACCGCAGTTGCCGCCGCCTCAGCAGCAACATCAGCAGCAGGAGTGCTGTCGCACCAGCCCCACGACCCGCAGCTTCCTCGAGCCTGGCCCCGTGAGTCCGACAACGCCGCAGTCGGACTGGCGCCGACTACTCGAGCTCCGCGTGGGCAGCCACCACCACCAGGCCGCTGCTGTGGCGGCAGCCGCGGCGAGCAGGCTGATGCGCGTGGGACCCGTGACCCACGGCTTGCAGGTGAGCCTGCAATCGTGCGTGTGGTCGTGACGGCGGTTCTGAAAAGAATGTACGCCTTTACTACGCTCCGTCAGGGAGCACGGCTAAGCGTCAGACATGCAGCAGTAGCAGTTGTTCGGGTGATGGAGAGGCGCGTGGTTCTGCAGCTCCTTGCTGGAGCACGGCTGAGCGTCATGGGGAGGAAAGGGGTGGAAATAAGGGGGAGGATAGGGTGTATACGGCTTTCGTAGCAGTCAGAGGCAACGTCCATGTCCGGAGGCGGCCAGGGTCAGGCATGGCCCCGCAAGGAAGTCGCGATGATCAAGCGTTTGGGGGCCACCGTTGCTTCTTTTTCATGAGAGAGAGAGAGAAGAAGCAACTTCACCGACCAAGGAATTCAAGCTTGCAGTCTTTGGTTCCCCTCGTGTCCCCACTTTGCTACACTTGATTGAGTTCCTAGAGTTTCATGTGTGCATCTTCTGCCTGAGAGGGTCCTTTGAACATATTGTTGCATAACTGCTCACCATCTCTTGTTTAACTATTTACTTTTTATGCCAACTTCAAATGGTACTCGACAGGCTGGACTCAAGGCCGTTTTCAGCAGCCAAGGTTCTTGGGCCCTGGCCACATGCTTCGATGGCTCAGAAGGCGACGAAGGCGTTACTGACGTATCTGAAGTCGACAGGTCTCTGCGACCGCTTCTATAGACAATGTACATGCGCAAGTGTGCGCGTGATTGGTGCTCTTCTCTCTCTCTTCCTCTATTTCTATTCCACCCTTTATTCCTTTCCCCAGCGCAGGGTAGCAAACCGGACGCGCATTTGGTTAACCTCCCTGCCTTTCCTTCTCTCTCTCCCTACTGTTTATACCAATTTGGCAGTCCCAGCTTTGGTATACCGCTTGTGGAATGTGTCCTGGGCTTCTCTTTCCTAAATGGCCGAGCATCTTTCTCCTATTTGATCTCGATGAAGGCGGTGTAGTGGCATGGTGGCATCTTCTGAGGTAATTTTTTTTTTTTAATTTTACGATGCCGGTGAGAGTGGGAGGCAGATCTGACGAGCAAGGTAGAAAACATGTCTTCTTCGAGGACATCGTGCGAGCGATTTGGTGCGGAAGGTCGCACTGCCGTCGTTCAACGTCCTGTAGCCCCCTTGCGAACCTCAGTTCTTCCCGCTGTCACCACAAGGGGCGAAGTCGTTTCCCGTCCCCCCTCGGAGTGGCTGCCTAAACTCACAGGACAGATCCTTAATGTTACTTAACATGACTTTGCCACACTATTTGAATATAGCCAAGAAATGTTGCCAATCTGTCGTGGAGACTTGTTTGGACATGTCAGCCAAAATATAATTGTACTGCACGCACCATGAATCCGCAGTTTGATTTTAAAATACCGTTGGAAGGCGCCTGCTCTTCCAACAAACGACGTCACTGGCGGGCATTCAGTACCTAGGAGATGGCAGAACTTCCACTCGTGGGCTCCGTGGGGCACAGCCAAGCCCACACAGTTATTGGCACGTGTGTCATTGCTGAAGCGCAAATGAAGTGCTCAAGGTCATAACGCGCGCTGGCGTAGCTAGCTTTTGCCTCTTCTTCACTCCCCCCCCCCCCCCCCTTTCACCCCACCCTTTAACTTCTAGCGCTCTCGTATGGACGAAAGGATGAAAACGCACTGGGACTGTGGAGCTCCCCTCAAACCTTACGCTGTAACTCCCCTAATACCTAACGGATTAAAGAAAAAATGCGGCAGGCGATTTCACGGGGCAATGAACTAAGGATGTGTCATTTGAGGAGTCGTTGGCAGAGTATTTCAGGGCCCTTTTACGGGAACATTAAGGACACCTAAAGCTTTTACTAGCTCTTACTATTAAGGGGGTTCTCAGCTTTAAAACTCTTCCACCTCCGTCACCGCGGGCTATCCGCAGACACTCTCTTCCGTCTCGGACCCCCTGTCGGTTGGCGGAAGCAGCGCGCCTTCCTCGATGCGGCCCGTGTACGCGTCCACCAAATCCGTGATGCACGATCACTTCTCCGGCGGCGTGTGGAAGTCCCTGCCCCCTCAGCCGCAGCCGAGCCATCACCAGCCAACGCCGCAGCAGCAGCCGCCGGTCGGCTCGTGGCACACGTCGACCCGGCAGCCCCACAGCTGCCTCGCGCCGGGTGCGCACCTGGAAGCCCTGCTCCACCAGAACAGGGAGGTGCGTGTTACACATACATGTCTCGGTGTGCGTGTAGATGAACGCGCATCACTACCTCACTGCAACATTCCATTCCTCATCACGTGGCGCAGAGTTCCGATGGTCCTATATTAAGCTGTCTTTCGAAAAGAGCTAAATCCAGAAAACGAAACTGTATGCTTAATTTGAAGGTATGGTGAAGCACGTCAAGGTTTCTTCATATTAAAGCAGTTCCATTTAAGATTTATGAATAGCTGTTTGGAACACCCACGCAATAAATTAGTTTAAAACGGTGCGAAATACGTTTAACCTCTTCCAATTCGCGTCGCACTGAGTTTAATCACCGTTGGAATCAGCCCCAGCATTGTAGGCTCATTGTTTATGTAACCATCAGGCGACGGGCATGATCCACTAGTGTTGCGCGCGTACTTTTGCCATTTTCGAGTCCCAAAGGCACGCATATCGTGTTTCAAAGGGCGGGTCAGAACTGGTGGATGGCCCTTCACTACCGGTGGGCGGCGAAACTGAGTGGTGGGCAGCATTGCCACCGCCGCCTACCATGAGGAGACAATGTTCAGGAACTGTTCAGTTCCGCACTGGAACGCGCCTTCTTGACTTAGCGGCGGCGTTCTGCTACATCGACCGAACACGAGGCCCCACGTTCGATTCCCCCTGATGGGCGCATTGGTTCACGTATCGCTTGAAGTGGCCGACATGGAGAAAATGATTTCCTGATGTCTCCACCTGCGATTTGCTCTCTGGAAACCTACTATAATGCATTTCCGGGGACAAAGCTTTTCAATTCCTGCTTTCGAGTTGTTACTGCGTATGAGAACCTTTCCTGGGACATCATTTAATTGTTGGACGCGAGTATGATCATCGATCAACGTGAGGTCATCATCATCATCGTCATCATCATGAGCCACCACCATATTGAGGGGGGAACAGCCTGGATCCGCCCCTGACCACGCCCCCCTTCTACTACGTTGGCAGAGCTTCTCTACGCTGGTCCATCAGAGCAGCGTCCCCCAGCCCAGGCCCCCGCTGTCAGACTTCCCCGGCAGTCGAAGCGGCTTGCTCGCCGCAGAGCCTCGTCCCACGTTGCCGCCGTTCGGGGCCTCTTCGGCTGCGGCGGCGGCCGCCGCCGCGCACGCCTTGCAGGAATGCTGGTCCCGCGGCGCACCGAGCGCACCACCTCCGCTGTTTCGGCTCAACTACGACCTGTTGCCCTCCGGTTGTCTGCATTGGCTCGCCCTCTCCAGGAACAGCGTGGTCAGGCCTCAGGCCGTCGCCTCCTCCTCCTCCGGTAACCTTTCTATGTAGTGCTCATAGCGCAGGAAACTTGCATCGTATAGACTCGTGTAAAGGCCGCATCTGTATCCATTGGTAATGATGGCTGTCAAGTCTTTTGGGGAAAAAGTTACCTTCGCTCAAGGGTCGGAGCATCGATAGCGATTTAGCTGCGCATTAACCCCGCCACGGTGGTGTAGTGGTTATGGCACTCGGCTGCTGATCCGAAGTTCGCGGGATCGAATCCTGGCCGCGGCGGCTGCATTTCGATGGAGGCGAAATGTTGAGGCCCGTGTGCTGTGCGATGTCAGTGCACGTTAAAGAACCCCAGGTGGTCGAAATTTCCGGAGACCTCCACTGCGGCATCTCTCATAATCAGAGCTGGTATTGGGACGTTAAACCCCACAAATCAATCAATCTGCGCATTAAAGGAGCCTCTGAAGTGACAGCCAGTTTTAACTAATAGTTCTTTTCTCTTCGACAATTTCATTGTCGTTCGCGGTAGAAAAGAGTTATCGTATATGTTCCTTATTAGGGGAGAATGTTTGTGGTGTTTTCTTATTTACGCTAAAATTTTGCTATTAGGGAGTTTTAGAATGTCCGGTGACACGCAATACGCAAAGCACTTTCCGTAGAGCGGTATACCGGGTGTGAACAGCGCATGCGCAAACATGGCCGACCACCCGGCCTTCCGCTTCGACTCTTTCAAGTGGTCGCCGCGCGCTCTGTAGCCCTCGAGTTACTAACTGACGGTTGTATTTGCTTTAGTTTTGTATCATGAAGCTTCGACACTAAAGCATCCCTGACAATTCGGCGCCGTTTCTGAGCGCGACACTCAAATTGTCGAGGCTGTAGGCTTAGCGAGTGGCCGCCGGAATTTCGGAGGACATAGATCGCACGGTCATGCTTGTTCTGTTTATCACCCCTAGGTGGCGCCACTTGACTGTAAAAAAAAAACAGTTATACGTTATCCGGTATGCCTTTGCGTATACGTTTTACCGGACACGCTAAAACTCTCTATTGAACTCGATATACCTGAATGTCAATTTAGACTTTATACAGGACGTGACGGCGACGGCAAAAACCTGTCGAGACAGTCCACATAATTGCTATCGAAATAAAAGGAAGAACTAATTACTTTAGATACCGTGAGCGCGCGCCGCCTTTTATATACTTCCACTGTTGCGCAGAGCAACGGCCTGGCCGCTCCCAGCCGTGATGACAGAGGAGGAGACGTACACTTCACTAGTATACTAGCCGATTCCTTTATGCATGCTGCGCAACTGCTGGTTATGATTACGTAATTGCTATTGCTGACACTGCTGCTGACGCTCAATTCGCCAGCACACTCGTGCAGCGAGCATAGTCTCCCGCGTCATGCACGTCCCATTGGAGGTCCACGTTATTAAAGCTTTCAGTTTTGAATTTGTACGTTAATTGGAACTTATATGTCCCAATTCTTGTTCTCGGTTAAATATATTTTACATTCCAAAATAAGGTTGTGGCTCTCATACTGGTGCGGCTTTTACACGAGTGTATGCGGTAAACGAGTGTAGCAATTTGGATAGTTGGTCCGAATCGTGTAAACCTCAGCTCACAAAAAGAACGAGGTTAGCTATGTCCAACTGTTTGTTTCGTATTGTGTATATATTGTTGCATCCGTTGTTTTATTTGCCTCTCCGTGAATGGCAAAAGTCCCTGCTTTCACGTATGCTAGTCCACTAACACTCGTTCCGTTTGTGTACTGCGTCGTGTGTGAGCACGTAATCGTTTGTGTGAAATTTCCTTGGTCCCCTGATCAATCCATCCCGCCTGTGAAGCATTTCACTCATAGCGAGCACGGTCGCTGCTCTAAGCGCTCGCAGGGACACCGTGATTGGTGGATCGCTTAGTCAACCCTGTTTTGCGGAGCTGCCGATTTCTGCTAAATCCCTAGCTCATGGTGGTAGTAGTAGCTTCGGTGAAAGTTGTTGATGAAGTGAACAGAAGACGGAGGTGGTTCAATGCCCACAAGTTGCGATGTCAGGCGTAATAGTTTTGAGAGAGTGCTGTTCAAAATAATTTTTTTTTTTTGACCGGATTTGTCGCTGCTACTTGTGCACACGTGCGCAGCGGCTGTACCGAAAGAAAGCCGCACGTCTCCGAGATCGTTCGCCGGATCTCGGCGCTTCGGCTTATTGCTTAGTCACTGCGTAGTTGGGGTGGCGTTGCGAAGGAGGGAGCAAGCAATTCGTGGCGATTTTTGACCCGAAATTTAAAAAAAGAAGAAAAATTCATGCTGCGTTCTGTGCACTAATATTTGGTTCACATGTTCACTGGAGCTTCGACTGTACAGATCGGCAACGTTTTGTGGCTATGTTAAAAGCGTCCCGGTTAAAAGCGTCCAGGTTTTCTTCGGGTGGCACGGCTTGCCGCAGTTCATGTAACGTTTGGAGCCGTTCGTATACTCCCTGCGTTAACTTTTCACCTTGTATGTCTAACATGGGCGCCGGCATGGTATTTGTTGCGCTTTTGCATCACGTTCCGTGGCGCGCACTTGGCGTTTTAAAGATTACACAAGGTGTTCGTACTTCCGGATATTGCATATAGACTGTTCGTCGATTCGGTATTGTAAATTTAAATCACTGGCATACTCCATGGTGTGTGTGTGTGTGTGTGTGTGTGTGTGTGTGTGTGTGTGTGTGTGTGTGTGTGTGTGTGTGTGGTGTGTGTGTGTGTGTGTGTGCTGTCATGTGGCAGTACTTCCGGTTTTCTGTCTATGAAGCGGATTGCAAATGAGTTTACTATGGTGCCGGCTATATTATGGCACACCGTATAGCTGCATTGCAAACGTCTGATGTTTTGTCGTACTTGAGGGACATCATTTCCTACTCCAGGTGGCGATGATGATTAGGAGTAACATTTATTTACCAAACGTTCTGCTCCTTAGTTGGGGAGCCTCTAACTGGGCCTAGAAACGTTTGCGCCGCCCAGCCGTGCAAAGCAACAGCTTCCGATCCGTACGGCTGCTGGTCATCTCGAACTCCTGAAGGGCACTGGTGCTCGAGGCATCCGATCCCCCTCCCCTCCTCCCCCATTCCTTAAGAGCTGGCATTTGTTGTGCCCTCCTCCAAAGCAGTTGCCAGCCTGCTCCTTTCCCATTTTCTATTACACTTTATGTATGTGTTCGTGTACATGTTTTTACGTGACGTTGTTTTAACGACACGTTGTGCGAGGTGTGCCGTGTCTGCATCCGTGGTCATGTTATGTCAAAAGAATTCTGTGTGGACATGGGCTACTCCATTTCCTACTCATTTCCTTCTCCAGGTGGCGATAGGATTATGAGTAATATTTTGGAGTAGCATTTTGCAATAGCAATATTTATTTACCAGACGCTTGGTGGCAGTTGCCAGCTGCCCCAGCCGCCTCCCTCGTTTCCTCTTTATCCCGTCTTGTGTGTGTTAATGTGCGTGTTTTAATGTTAAATTTTAATAATGACACCGTTGTGACACGAGGCGATGTGCGGAGTTTTCATCCGTATAGTCGCACTGCGTTAACGTGCAAGAAATGTGGGAACGTTCCGCATGGATGTGCGTGTTGATCTGTGTGTTCTTCTCTCGTAATGACTGGGTGTGGTAACGCGTGTCATTCGCCGCTTAGGCGGTAGTGACGTAAGGAACAATAAAAGAAAATTCGTGGACCATTCCAGCTTGATGTGTATAAATGGTATGGCTGCATGTGCTACAGGGATAACTTTTAGTTAGTTAGTTAGTTAGTTAGTTAGTTAGTTAGTTAGTTAGTTAGTTAGTTAGTTAGTTTAGTATAGCGTGTAAAGGTTAACATTCAGTCGATCACATCTGGCTGATACATTGCAGTTTCTGGGCGCAAGAGGATGCGGCTAGTTTTACACATCTTCGGAGCTCTTCAAGCGTAACGGGAGTATAGTAGCAACGCCGACACTGTTTCGTTTTTCTTTTTATTCCGCAGCCCTCGATCACGTTCAACAGTTGCAGCTTCAGCATCACCAGCAGCAGCAACCCAAGCAAGACATGGGGGTGCAGACCACCACAGCCACGACTACCAGTAGCAGTGGCTGTAACGGCTCCATGGCTGCCTGTATGGACGACGCCGAACTGGCCGTTACCGAGCAATGCATTTCTCCGGGCGCCGTGTCCTCCTCGCCACATGGTGGCGCCTTCTATAATTCCACTGCCGCAACCTCGACCCCTTGATACATGTGCCCCACTAGTTGTGTGGGTGAACTTTGATTAGGACAGAAGGAGTTTATATACGTATATGACTATATATATACACAGTTCGCGTTGCACAATGGCGATTGTGCATTCGTTTACATCACTAATACCGAAAAAAAGAACAGTTGAGAGTTTTATATTAATTGTACAAAACTGCAATACTATTATCTGTTGTTTTATTTTGTTGTATACTGAAAGCACATGTATATAGCGTTTATATAAAATACCCACGTTTACACCACTCTGCGGACTTGTGTGTTACTCAAGAGATACGCGCTTTCTTATTTCGTTGCCAGGTTCCCGTGATTTCGTACTTATTGTGGAGATGTTTGTAGAAATTGATGTTCGCTTAAGAAAAATGTTTTTTTTTTACTCCATCTCCCGCTGGAAGGGGGGGGGGGGGACCATGCGGCGATGCGAAAGCACAGGGGGTGCACACCGCGTTTGCATCGGTTTGACGCTAACAGACGCTGTCTGCGTCAGCGTTGTCTCTCGCGGGCGAGGGCGCGTTCCCGTTCCTTGCGAGCTGGTAAAGCGTTCATCGAAGAAAGAGCGTTTCCATAGTCAACGCGCGCCGTTCGGAGAGGAGAGATGACACAAGGAGAGGAGGGGGAGGAGGATGCGCATGCGCAGTGTGGGTGTGGACACCCCACGGCGGAGGGAGGGCCCAGGGAGGGAGGGACAAAGCCCGCGCCATAAGCTGCTTTGAATCTAAAAATGCTTTTTTTTTTTTTTCTGCACGCCGTGTACGGAGCATGGCTGAGTGTCTGTGCGAAAACAGAAACGAAAGGGTGGAAAATAGAGGCGCGCCGTTAGTGGAGGGCTGCAGAAATTTTAAACACCTGTGATGCCCGTTAAAGATCCCCAGGTGGCCGAAATTTCGGCAGCCATCCTCTACGGGTGTGTCTGATAATCAGATCGTGGCTTTCAGATAGTTAAACTACAGCAATTTCCTCACTAAAAGCCCACGACATACTTACCAGAATATTTTGCAATATGCCGTGGTTAAACATGGCGACGCGGCCGCGCGTTCTTGTGTAAGCATTTCAACGAGGAAACCCAAACGTATGTCGATGAAAATGAATCGATATTCGGAAATTAGTTATATAAAACGAAATTAATTCGAAAAGAAAACGTTGGCGGCGGCGATTTTCGAACATCTTCGACAAAGCGAAAGTCAATGTCAACGAATTTTCGAGGTTTCACGTGGTCAAAACCACGATATGATTGCGACATAGCGCGTCCTGGTGTAGGGCTCTGGAAATTTTGACCACCTAAGGTGGTTCTTAAACGTGCACTCGACGATTTGCAGCCTGCAGCACGACGGCGTGCAAGGTTTGTTAGCTCAGTGCCCCATCGGGTCCTTAACAGAGGGAAATGTGGAGCACGCCTATTTCAGAATTGGGCTTCAGGTGGTTCGTTTCATAGTACACGCATCTGAATGTTAGTATCTGAGCTATTGAGGGTCCAGGTTGACCCGTAGTAGCAGCCGTCGTCACCGATTCTCGCAGTTTCGAGCGTAAAAAAAAAAAAAAAGTTCCTCGGCGAGAGGGGATTCGTTTTTTTTTTTACCTGGAAGTATGGCTCAACCAACAATCGGCCATGAATCGCGCAGCAGGAGAAGAGTAGCAGCAACGCGAAAAAAAAAAAAAAAAAGATGAGAAAGAGGAGATAACCGGAGAGTTCGGGAACAAATGAGGTCATTTTGTTTGCTTTTTTATAAATTATCATTAACAAGATAAATGATTTTACGTAATCCCGAATACCCGTGGTCCGAAGGCGACCGTCATAAAACTACTACTCACTCTGTTCAACCGCGCTGGCAGAGCAGGCATTAATGGGAACCATATGATTGTGTTGTACCAGCGATTGTAATGCAACTTGATATGGAAAAGAGAAAAGCGAAATGATGGCGAGCAAGGGAGAGGAAGAGAGAGAGAGAAATAAGGAAGAGAAGGCAGGGATGTTAGCCAGTCAGGAGGCCGGTTTGCTACCCTACACTGGGGGATGGGAAAAGGGGAATAAAAGTAAAGAGGAGAGAGGGGGAATGCCTACAGGACAGCCCTATATATATATAATATCATAGGCGCTCGGTGAGGCCAGATGTTTTTAGAAAGCCCAAAAGCGCTTTCATTGCCTTCTGAGCCGTTGGTCGGTGAGGACGGTATTCCAAGATAGTCTGTTGACTAAGTGGACGATCGTCGAGCTTCTTGAAGGACTTGGTCAAAGGCAATCAATGTTCCCCAAATTGTGAGCAGTGGCACAACAGGTGATCTGTGGTCTCTTCCCATCCGCAGACAGCGCATGCAGGACTCTCAGCCATTCCAATCAGCGCACAGTAAGCGTTCGTGAAGGCCGCTCCCAACCACAACCGACACAAAAGCGAAGCCTCACGTCGGTGCAACCGAGTCGGAGGTCCGAGTTGCAGCGATGGGTTTAGCCCGTGCAGTCTGGTGCGCCTTTTGGATGGGGTATTCCACTCAGTTAAGGACATCGTTCGCGCAAGAGTGCGAAGTTGTCTCGCAGCGTCGGTCCTTGAGATTGGAATGGGAACATGGCGGTCTTCTTCGCCTGATGTCCGCGCTGCCTTATCCGCGGAGTCATTTCTAGTGATACCGCGAGAGGAAGAGAAAGCGGTAAAGAAACACTATGGCTCGGGTTACGCAGAATGGGATCCACGCATGCCCTTGGCCGACTGCCTCCATAATTGCCCTCAGCTATATAATTGCTAGAATGCTAGTACTACATGATAGTATCTTGCTAGTGATATGAGTGATCCGGTCGTACAGCTGGAGTACGAGGAAGAAGACGAAACCGTTGGCAAGGTGATGCCGCCAGCTCAGCTGTTTGACCACTCTTCGCGACTTAAGGCAGTGAAGCTGCTTCAGTTATATTATTGGTTACTACGGTTACCGTTGCCTCGAAAAACTGCCTCATGTGGAAGTGTATTTCTTTTCTTTTCTTTCTCTCATTCTTTCTGTGGCCTAATAAACGTAAATAAATTTAAAAAGGCAAAACAAGCGTAAATCTGGCTTCACCTCGCGTGCCCTCCTACAGTGGGAAAGCCGCTAGCGATGAGAGGGGTAGCAGTGAAGCTGCTTCAATTATTTTATTGGTTACTACGGTTACCGTCGCCTCGAAAACTGTCTCATGTGGTCGTGTCTTCCTTTCCTTTCTCTTTCTTTTTGTGGCCCAATAAACGTAAATAAATAAATAAACGAGCGTAAAGCTGTCTTCACCTCACACGAACTGCTACAGTGGGGAAGCCACTAGCGATGAGACGGGTAGCTATGAGGGGCGCACCTTCCATCACGTGTGGCCATATCCGCTTAAAATATGCGGGTGTGAGTTTACCTAATGACTTCCCAAGTCAACGAAAAAGTTGACTGAACTATAGGTGCTATAGCGTCACTAAAGACGCTTAAACGGAGCATTAAGGTCGTCTAAGGTTTCTTCAGTGGGATATCATTGGCGAAGAGTCTGTCGCGGTGCTCTCTTTCCAACGAGGGGTGCACTAGCGTGCACCAATATACTACAAGCGAAAAACCACCATGATAATATAGCCCTGCTGCGGCGGCCGCTTTTCGGTGGAGGCGAAATGTTGGGGCCCGTCTACTGTGCGACGAAATTTCCGGAGCCCTCCACTAGGGCGCCTCATGTAATCATATCGTGTTTCTGGGACGTAAAATCCCAGAAATAATTGAATTAAATATCGTGATGGCACAATCCGATCAACAGAATACAAAGCACATAATAGCGAGCCATCCAATTCTGTGAAGGTGGATTATCAGCGGAGCTGCTTAGCACACGACGCAGAGGTGACATAGCGGAGACCAGTTTGGTATCGAAGACCAGATTGTGAATGTTGCCCATCAAGGTTTGAACCAGCGTACCACGCCTGATGGCAGACAGTCAAGCCAAAGATAAACGCACGTATGTATGTTTCTCGATGTTCAAACTAGCGCACAGCATCCAATCGCGAGCACCGTCTCCGAGCAGCAGCGCTGAACCGACTAGCGTCTGGGCCCACTAGCATTGCATCCACTAGCGTTCCTCTCCGCTACACAATGTTTCCTTATTCTCCCGACGCACCTTCACAATTATTCGCAGTTGCCCCGAGGAGGGCGCTTGCTTTGGCGCAGCGTGGACGGATGCCGCTACGTCGGGAAGCCCGAGGAAACGATATAACTTGGCTTGTGTAATTTGACTCGTGCGTTTGATGGAAACGTGAAGTGCTTCGCAGCATTTTGTTCGTATAGCTGTAATTATTGAAGTCGCAAAGCTGTAGTGGTTTTGGTGGAGTCGTCTTGGATGCGCGCCGCTGGCGACGTCTGGTGTCGACTCCATTTTGGGCTGTTGCAGGCCCGTAGCCAGGAAATTTTTTCAGAGGGGGCACTTGCTTGCTAAAGTCCTTCACTATTTAAGGAAAAACACCTATTTTCACATCTTTCCGGTAGAAATCGCAGTATGCTCATTAAGTGCCTTTTTAAATGGAACGTTATTAATAGGCTTAAATTTTATGGTATTAGCACTGCACTATGGCATCAACACTGCGCTCCAACCAAAATTTCGGGAGCCGGTGCCCTTTCTCCTTTTTAAGGGCTGCGGGCCTAAGCTGTTGGTTCTCCCGGCTTTTCGTCTAGCCGTGTGCAATCGTGGAATCGTGTCATCAACCTCTTGTTCTCGGTCGGAGTGAACATAGCGCAATCGTTACCTCGGTTTTTGTGAATCCTCGCGGCCAAGGTCACTAAATAGTGGCTGGCCATGATGACGTGGCTGTCACCCTCCTTTTAGGCATATTTGTTTGAAAGAACTGTAGTTCTTCCAAACAAAGAAAACTCTAGTGCCTCCCTAAATGCTTAAGCTCAGACCTACCAAAAGAACTGAAAACCAAAAGAAAAGACTAACACGGAAGGAAAACTGTGTTCTTAATGTTTCCCGAAGTGACGCTTTGGCGCTGGCCTGTGAGACTTTAGCCTACGTCTAAAAGTTGGGTCTACTTGAATCCCAAGAGGCATATTTCTATCTGTATTTACTGGTGAATTCAATTGCATTGAAACTCATAAACGTGCAGTGCACAAGCAAGTTGCCCACGCATAAGTGACGTTCGTACCCGTTGTATTGTCAACCGAGAGAGTCCAAACGCATTTTTCGTGATGTGTATTCGTTTCTTATTTCGTTACAGACTGAAACCATCAGGCAATCTAGTGGTATCGTTCTTGTTTCTTTCTTCTTGAACGTTAATAGCCTAACAATCAGAAGCTCCATTGCGATCTGGAAGCTCGAGAAAAGCGTGCGTGGTTTGTCTGTCTGAGCTATCACAGCCTTGAACGCAAATACAGCAGAAAAGAGAGAGAGAGAAATAAGGAAGAGAAGGCAGGGATGTTAGCCAGTCAGGAGGCCGGTTTGCTACCCTACACTGGGGGATGGGAAAAGGGGAATAAAAGTAAAGAGGAGAGAGGGGGAATGCCTACAGGACAGCCCTATATATATATAATATCATAGGCGCTCGGTGAGGCCAGATGTTTTTAGAAAGCCCAAAAGCGCTTTCATTGCCTTCTGAGCCGTTGATCGGTGAGGACGGTGTTCCAAGATAGTCTGTTGACTAAGTGGACGATCGTCGAGCTTCTTGAATGACTCGGTCATAGGCAGTCTATGTTCCCCAAATTGTGGGCAGTGGCACAACAGGTGATCTCTGGTCTCTTCGCATCCGCAGACAGCACACGCAGGACTGTCAGCCATTCCAATCAGCGCACAGTAAGCGTTTGTGAGGGCCGCTCCCAACCACAACCGACACAAAAGCGAAGCCTCACGTCGGTGCAACCCAGCCGGAAGTCCGAGTTGCAGCGATGGGTTTAGCCGGTGCAGTCTGGTGCGCCTCGTGTATGGGGTATTCCACTCAGTTAAGGACATCGTTCGCGCAAGAGTGCGAAGTTGTCTCGCAGCGTCGGTCCTTGCGATTGGAATGGGAACATGGCGGTCTTCTTCGCCTGATGTCCGCGCTGCCTTATCCGCGGAGTCATTTCTAGTGATACCGCGAGAGGAAGAGAAAGCGGTAAAGAAACACTAGGGCTCGGGTTACGCAGAATGGGATCCACGCATGCCCTTGGCCGACTGCCTCCATAATTGCCCTCAGCTATATAATTGCTAGAATGCTAGTACTACATGATAGTATCTTGCTAGTGATATGAGTGATCCGGTCGTACAGCTGGAGTACGAGGAAGAAGACGAAACCGTTGGCAAGGTGATGCCGCCAGCTCAGCTGTTTGACCACTCTTCGCGACTTAAGGCAGTGAAGCTGCTTCAGTTATATTATTGGTTACTACGGTTACCGTTGCCTCGAAAAACTGCCTCATGTGGAAGTGTATTTCTTTTCTTTTCTTTCTCTCATTCTTTCTGTGGCCTAATAAATGTAAATAAATTTAAAAAGGCAAAACAAGCGTAAATCTGGCTTCACCTCGCGTGCCCTCCTACAGTGGGAAAGCCGCTAGCGATGAGAGGGGTAGCAGTGAAGCTGCTTCAATTATTTTATTGGTTACTACGGTTACCGTCGCCTCGAAAATTGTCTCATGTGGTCGTGTCTTCCTTTCCTTTCTCTTTCTTTTTGTGGCCCAATAAACGTAAATAAATAAATAAACGAGCGTAAAGCTGTCTTCACCTCACACGAACTGCTACAGTGGGGAAGCCACTAGCGATGAGACGGGTAGCTATGAGGGGCGCACCTTCCATCACGTATGGCCATATCCGCTTAAAATATGCGGGTGTGAGTTTACCTAATGACTTCCCAAGTCAACGAAAAAGTTGACTGAACTATAGGTGCTATAGCGTCACTAAAGACGCTTAAACGGAGCATTAAGGTCGTCTAAGGTTTCTTCAGTGGGATATCATTGGCGAAGAGTCTGTCGCGGTGCTCTCTTTCCAACGAGGGGTGCACTAGCGTGCACCAATATACTACAAGCGAAAAACCACCATGATAATATAGCCCTGCTGCGGCGGCCGCTCTTCGGTGGAGGCGAAATGTTGGGGCCCGTCTACTGTGCGACGAAATTTCCGGAGCCCTCCCCTACGACGTCTCTTGTAACCATATCGTGTTTCTCGGACGTGTAATCCCAGAAATAATTGAATTAAATATCGTGATGGCACAATCCGATCAACAGAATACAAAGCACACAATAGCGAGCCATCCAATTATGTGAAGGTGGTTGATCAGCGGAGCTGCTTAGCACACGACGCAGAGGCGACACAGCGGAGACCAGTTTGGTATCGACAACCAGGTTGTGAATGTTGCCCATCGAGGTTTGAACCAGCGTACCACGCCTGATGGCAGACAGTCAAGCCAAAGATAAACGGACGTATGTATGTTTCTCGATGTTCAAACTAGCGCACAGCATCCAATCGCGAGCACCGTCACCGAGCAGCAGCGCTGAACCGACTAGCGTTTGGGCCCACTAGCATTGCATCCACTAGCGTCCCTCTCCGCTACACAATGTTTCCTTATTCTCCCGACGCACCTTCACAGTTATTCGCAGTTGCCCCGAGGAGGGCGCTTGCTTTGGCGCAGCGTGGACGGATGCCGCTACGTCGGGAAGCCCGAGGAAACGATATAACTTGGCTTGTGTAATTTGACTCGTGCGTTTGATGGAAACGTGAAGTGCTTCGCAGCATTTTGTTCGCATAGCTGTAGTTATTGAAGTCACAAAGCTGTAGTTGTTTTGGTGGAGTCCTCTTGGATGGCCCCATAGCGCGCCGCTGGCGACGTCTGGTGTCGACTCCATTTTGGGCTGTTGCAGGCCCGTAGCCAGGAAATTTTTTCAGAGGGGGCACTTGCTTGCTAAAGTCCTTCACTATTTAAGGAAAAACACCTATTTTCACATCTTTCCGGTAGAAATCGCAGTATGCTCATTAAGTGCCTTTTTAAATGGAACGTTATTAATAGGCTTAAATTTTATGGTATTAGCACTGCACTATGGCATCAACACTGCGCTCCAACCAAAATTTCGGGAGCCGGTGCCCTTTCTCCTTTTTAAGGGCTGCGGGCCTAAGCTGTTGGTTCTCCCGGCTTTTCGTCTAGCCGTGTGCAATCGTGGAATCGTGTCATCAACCTCTTGTTCTCGGTCGGAGTGAACATAGCGCAATCGTTACCTCGGTTTTTGTGAATCCTCGCGGCCAAGGTCACTAAATAGTGGCTGGCCATGATGACGTGGCTGTCACCCTCCTTTTAGGCATATTTGTTTGAAAGAACTGTAGTTCTTCCAAACAAGAAAACTCTAGTGCCTCCCTAAATGCTTAAGCTCAGACCTACCAAAAGAACTGAAAACCAAAAGAAAAGACTAACACGGAAGGAAAACTGTGTTCTTAATGTTTCCCGAAGTGACGTTTTGGCGCTGGCCTGTGAGACTTTAGCCTACGTCTAAAAGTTGGGTCTACTTGAATCCCAAGAGGCATATTTCTATCTGTATTTACTGGTGAATTCAATTGCATTGAAACTCATAAACGTGCAGTGCACAAGCAAGTTGCCCACGCATAAGTGACGTTCGTACCCATTGCCGTTGTATTGTCAACCGAGAGAGTCCAAACGCATTTTTCGTGATGTGTATTCGTTTCTTATTTCGTTACAGACTGAAACCATCAGGCAATCTAGTGGTATCGTTCTTGTTTCTTTCTTCTTGAACGTTAATAGCCTAACAATCAGAAGCTCCATTGCGATCTGGAAGCTCGAGAAAAGCGTGCGTGGTTTGTCTGTCTGAGCTATCACAGCCTTGAACGCAAATACAGCAGAAAAGGGAAGAGAAAATGATAGAAATGAAAAGCAAGAGATTAACTCGATGGTCCTAATTCTTCAAGTTACACCGGTAAGGATGATTAAGACATTTTAGTACACGCAGAGAGTCAACGTATCCGTTCACCTTTATTGCTTCCTTTTTTTTATTTTTCACTGTTTCATGGGCCTCAGTTTTAAGATGTGAATGTCGTGGCTGGAGAAATCCGGGTGCTGCTCCTTGCTGGGCACCTCTTCGATGAGGAAATGTTGACGACAACCCTGCACGCAGAGAAGGAAGTAAAACTTAATAAATTGTCAGGATTGGTCATATCAAAGAATAAGAAGGAGAAAGGTCCTCTTACGGGGCTTTTGAGGACAGTTTGTCTCATCTGGCCCCTTCGACCCGCATGGCAAGAAATGACAGAACAAAGCACAGTAAAAAGAGGATGGAACACACAGGATGCGACAGAAAATATTTTTGAAACATTGTCTGCGTTCGGTCTCAATGTAATATTACTTGAGCGGACTTCGTTATCAGGCTGATCTATCTATCTATCTATCTATCTATCTATCTATCTATCTATCTATCTATCTATCTATCTATCTATCTATCTATCTATCTATCTATCTATCTATCTATCTATCTATCTATCTAAGGTCGGTCCTATACCAACTTAGCAAAAAAGAAAAGAAAAAGCAATGTATCCACTCTGTCGCGATAACGAACACGCACCCGTAGGAATCGGGCGACCGCCGCTGAATTAGCTTCGTTGTCCCGGTCCTCGTACGATACCAGCATCTCCGTGTTGGGGCCACACAACTCCGTCATGGTCTTCAGCAGAGGGTCCACGGCCTGCATCAACGCACGAGCAAAGTGTTAATGTGGCACAGGATTAGGGCTGTCGTGATATTTCACATATCAGAATGCGCAAGTTCGGTTCCCGACTTGCGGAAGACCAAGGACTCATTTGATTGATTTTTGGTGTTTTACGTCCCAGAACCACGCTCTGATTATATAAGAGACGCCGTAGCGGAGGTAATTTCGACCACCGGGTGTTCTTTAACGTGCACTGACATCGCACACTGCACAGGCATCAACATTTCGCCTCCATCGAAATGCAGCCGCCGCGGCCGAGACTTGATCCCGCGACCTTCGGATCAGCAGCCGAGTGCCATGGCCACTACATACCACCGATGCGGGACAAAGACCAAAGACTGGGTTGTGGTCCCATCTAGTTTGTGTGTCCGCAAATTAAGGTAATTAAAACGCGTAAGAAACGCGGACAGTCGAAAGAAAATATTCCTGGGACTCGTAAAGGCTTTCTTTGGTAGTCCAGTCCGGGGACCAGGGATACGAACCGGGAAATTTTGGCAACCGAACATCACATTAGTGTGCTTTGCAATGGGCTGTAAACGTTCGATCACGTGTTTCTATATCCACATGCCCAGTGCGGGTGAGCTGCATGTACCTGGTGCTCTCGTTGGTAACCGAGGCCCATTGCCGAGCATGTCAAGACCTATCAGCCATATCGATTCTGGCATATCTCAAGTGAACGGGACGCGAGATCTCCATCTTTGTACCACATTTATTGTACCACATTTACCAATGTTTCTTCAAGGTCACCTTCGCATGAGACCTTTAAGGTTTTCACCTTTAAGAAATCAAGAGTCCCTCCCCAACACCGGGAACAGGTGTGCACGTGATGCTTACATGTGTGCCGTAAAGGTTCGCTTCGTCTTGCATTTCTATATGCAGTTCTATATGCTTGTAGCATAAGTAATTTTGACGGCAACACACATATAATACAATTACAGACAACGTTCCCTCGCGTGCGGGTTTATCGCGTGCGGGTTCCAACTCCGTGCGACACAAACCTCTGAAACACGTTCGTACATCGCATGCCAACGCACGCATAGTAGGTACGGACGGACCTGCAAAAAACACGACCGCTCGGAGATTGTGTCGCTGCCTCACGGATCAGGGCTCAGTGCGTACACCCCGTGTACAACTTCGGTAATCGAACTCGGGACCTAGCTGTTCGACCCCGCGATACCTTTGGCAGTCGAACAACACCGCACGAGTGTAGTTTGACATGCGCTGTAAAGGTTAGCATTCATTTGCGTGTGGCTCATACCTGCATGCCTAATGCATGATGTGAGCTCCACCTGATTCCATTATCGCTATAATATTGACGTAACTGACAAGCGTGTCATGGTGTTAATGGTGCGGCCTATCAGTCTTGTCAGCCACACATTCGTGCCCTTCCATGCCAAATTTTGGTATACGTCAAGTGAACGAAACGCGAATTTTCGGTTTTTGTACCACACTCTTTTCTTCCATCGTTTTTTTCAGGGTCACCTTCGCAGGAGACGTACAGCAGACTCCCGGTAATTCGAACTTTCGGTTAATTCGAACAAATCTCAAATTTTTGGTTGGCCTGTTATATTTTCAGTGTATTGAAAACTTGCTTAACTCAAACTATGTCATTCAATTAATTCCATTAATTCGCACTTATTGCGATTCCTTACTAGAAGTATCGGCTGCTTTCTTTCTAGCTGCACATTTGTACTCATCCATTATTTAACAGCCAGAAAAATAAAAGAAAAAAACATGACTGCGTGCAAGTAGCTTCTGAAAGCATTCGAAACTACTAGTAGAGAAAAATAAAAATAAGCAATGGGCCAGAAGGGCATTTGATAACTGGCCACCCCTGGTTTTTCAGTACAGTGCACTGAGCCGTACTTCTTCTTTGCATCTGATAATTCAAACTAAATTCTGGGGTACCCTCAAGTTTAAATTACCGGTCGTTAACTGCACGAGGCTATTGCCTTAATAAGATAGGTATGTATATAAAGAAGCACCAGAATGTCGGAACACATTTATGCACAGCTGACACGACAAAACAAGGGTGCCAGCGCACGAGCTGTCCCTCACCGTCGTATCTATCTATCTATCTATCTATCTATCTATCTATCTATCTATCTATCTATCTATCTATCTATCTATCTATCTATCTATCTATCTATCTATCTCACACACACACACGCACACACACACAGCAGAAAAAACAACGAAACGCGATATCGTCCACGACAAGCTGTCTTCACTGCACGTGCACCTTAATTGTGGAGAAGCTTCCCTGCTGGCACGTGAAAAAGGGGAGCGGAGCCGACGCTTGCGCTGGTATCTTGGGGGTCGGCGCAAGTCGTGACGAAGTATCTGACGTCAAACCTGACGTTGGCTCATACGATGTGCGGCGATGCGTGACGGACGCGACAGTCACAGCGGGTACTCGTGGGCAAGGACGTGTCACGCGCAAACGAAAATGACACCGCGGAGCAACTGTCCAACATACGGGATTTCAAATTAACCTGCGCCGCTGCTTTAAAAGATCCATGCGCTCGTTACGGCAATGCAAACAACCTAGTATTATTTAATGTCGTCTTTACCGTCCGCGAGAAAAATCTTAAATGACCTCAAATAATTAACCTTTATTAATTAATAAACCAAGTTGCTCTGAACTGTTGTCTGAACTGTAATAACTGTTGCTCTGAACGCAAAATGTTCAGTGGAGAATTTGTAAAGCATCTTAATTTGTGTCCGCATAATGTATTTCTATGCTAATAGGTTCAGTGGTTTAGAATTCTTTTTTTTCGGGCTGTCAGGAAAGCGCGCGAGTGTTGAAAACTACCCCGTGACTAGGCGCTTTCGCGCAGCCACGTTAGTGCCCTCAACCATGCTACGAACGCACGAGCGATCGATGACGCACGCAGACATTTGTACTGAAGAAACCACAAAAGGAAATCGTAAGGAGTGGCCTCCTTTCGACCTGTTCACGCCTGCGGTCAGCTTGCATCATCGATTCTTTGTTCATATCACGTAAAATAAAAACCACAACACTTATTAGCATGGCAAGACGTTACGTGCACACTAGTTAACAGGCTTTACAACTCCTCCACTGAGCATTCTGAGTTTCAAGCAACGGTTTAAACGTTGACTAATTAACTTATAACGATTCATTGCCTGAGGTCATTTAAAAACGCAGCTGAGATGATAAATACGACAGTAAAGAATACTATGCGTTGGTTGCATCCTCTTGGCGTGCGTGTAGATTCTTTTAAATGCGGGTGATTTTTGCGCTGGACACGTACTTGAGGGCCTCGAACGCAGTGATGTCTCGTTTTACATCGATGCTCACTGCGATCGCACGTCAGGTCCAATACGCGTAAAGATTGGTTGGGTTTGACGTCCCAAAAAACATGATATGATTATGGGAGACGCTGCAGAGGAGGGCTCCGGAAATTTGGACCACCTGGGGTTCTTTAACGTGCACTGACATCGCGCACTGCACGGGCCTCAACATTTCGCCTCCATCGAAATGCAGCCGCCGCGGCCTGGACTCGACCCCGCGACCTTCGGATCAGCAGCCGAGTGCCACAACCACTAGACCACCGTGGCGGGGCAGGCCAGTACGCGTAGACGTGTAAATAAGGAAGGGCGGCGAGCCGTAGCTATATCGGAATTGCTGAGTAAGCAAGTACACAATTTCCAACCGAATGCACCGTTTCGTGTGTATTCCGGTGATTTTCTTCATTGTAAAAGAAACTCCGAATACTTGATATATGCAGCGGTCGCATGCATATGTTTGTTTACCTTGTCATAGTAGACGCATTCGCTTATCAGCACGACGTCGGGGGCGATCATGTCTTCAGCAGGCGGCGATCCCCACTCTAGCGTCCGGACGGATGCCTTTCCTCTGAGGCGATCGCGGTTCTCCTCGATGTTCTTCTCCAACAGAGGCACGAATTGCGGGAGGTCGGTGAGCAGGACGTCGTTCCTGCGTGAAGGGATCATACATTGGGCCACAGTTTACGGACAAGCTCCTTACGGGCTGGTGATCGATTGACTGAAGCCTGGAGCCACAGAAAGCTCTGAGGCACACGGGTAAGACAGACAGACAGACAGACAGACAGACAGACAGACAGACAGACAGACAGACAGACAGACAGACAGACAGACAGACAGACAGACAATGAACTTTACTGAATCCTGAGGAGCTATACTGTTAGGACTCCCTAACGGGAGGCCCTAACGGGACGCCGTGCGCCGTGACGCTCTGACCTTTCGTGACGCTCTGCCCCCGGTCGAATCCCTGTAGTCATTATCATCTTTGCCGTCAGCACAGTCCCCACATACCCATTACGGCGCCTCTGAAGCGTGCTCAGCCCAGGTACAATGACCCAGGGCAGCGACATATCTCAATCTGGTTCTGACAACAATGTCCGAGGAGTTCGCGCATAACGCACTGTAAATCTCTTCTGTTTCTTTTCTACAAACTCTTTAAACTCTTCACGCCTCTGACGTTTGCGCAAAGCGTCGCAGGTGCAAAAGGGACCGATGTTCGCACCAAAGGTTTACCGAGAATTTCTATTTCGGAGGTGAAGGGGGGGGGAGGGGATATAAATCCCTGGTTCGCACATCGCGCTCGCCGTATATCGCTTTCTGCTAAAATTTGTCGGATGCTGTTCTTAATAAGCGAGAGTTCGCCTTAACTGCCACCGTTATAATTGGGTCGGCTAACAACATAAAGTTATAACTTCCCTTGGAGGTAAAAATATTGGCAGATCCCACGTGCAGTGGGAATCAAGGAAATGCGAAGCGCGCATCAGGAACGTAAACTTGGTCTGCATTGCTGTCTCGCTATACCGATGTTGGTACATATGAAGTTAACGAAAGGGCCGCAACAGCGCCAAGACTGTGCCATGTAAACCAAGTCGCTCATGGCATGCATGTCACGATTTTCATGTTATAATTTGTCATTTAGGTTCGTCATGCAGTCATGCTGTGGCATACCAATTTTCGTGTACATCCCATTAACGAAGCGTCCAGGACAGCACGAAGACATTGGCATGTAAATCATGCCGCTCATGACCTTCACGTCATGATTTTCATGTTGTGGCTTATAATTTGCGTTGATCATGCAGTCATGTTGCGGCATACCGATTTTCGTACACATCCCATTGACTAAACGGCCAGGAGAGCACCAAGACCATGGCATGTAAATCATGCCGCTCATGACATGTATGTCATGATTTTCATGTTATGACCTGTCACTTTATGTTCGCCATGAAGTCCTGTTATGCCATACCAATTTTCGTATACATCCCATTAACGAAACATCCAGGAGAGCACCAAGACCATGGCATGTAAATCATGCCGCTCACGACATGCATGCCATGATTTTCATGTTATGACCTGTCATTTATGTTCTTCATGCAGTCGTGTCGCCGCATGCCAATTTTCGTGTAGATCCCATTAACGAAACGGCCAGGAGAGCACCAAGACCGCGGCATATAAATAATGCCGGTCATGACATGCATGTCACGATTTTCATGTCATCACCTGTCATTTATGTTGGTCATGCAGTCATGCTGTGCCATACCAATTTTCTTATGCATACCATTAACGACACGGACAGGAGAGAACGAAGACCATGGCATGTAAAGCATGCCGCTCATGACATGCATGTCATGATCTTCACGTTATGACCTGTCATTTATGTTTGTCACATAGTCATGTTGTGCCATACCAGTTTTCGTATGCATCCCATTAACGACACGGCCAGGAGAGCACGAAGACCGTGGCATGTAAATAAAGCCGCTCATGACATGCATGTCATGATTTTCATTTTGTGGCCTTTCATTTATGTTCGTCATGCAATCATGTTGTTTCATGCCAATTTTCGTAAACGTCCCATTAACGAAACGGCCAGCAGAGCACCAAGACCGCGGCATGTAAATCATGCCGCTCATGACATGCATGTCATTATTTTCATGTTATGACCAGTCATTTATGTTCGTCATGCGGTCTTGTTGTGGCACACCAATTTTCGTATACATCCCATTAACGATAAGGCCAGGAGAGCACAAGGTCGTAGGCGGCTAGATAGATACGCTCAAAGTCGCCGAAGTTCGCTAAGAAAAGCTTCGCATTTAAAATTAATAATTGACAGGGCTTTACGTGTCAATGCTACCATACGAGGCTATCTATACGTTCCGTCAGCTCATACTCCAGCGAACTCCAGCAGTGTAGACCAGGGGCGTACGTAGCCAGAATTTTGTCTCGGGAGGGGTCTGAGGCCCTTTTGTGTACGTGCATGTGTGTTCGTATGTGCATACAAACTTTCGGGAGGGGTTTGACCCCCCCCCCCCCTCCTTTCCTTCTTCTCTGGTGGTGGTGGTGTACACATACGATCGATAGACAAAATGAGCAAGGATCGCGAGACTGGACGGTCCAGTGACTTCGGTATGACAAAAGAAATCGACTACTCCTGTGTTGGATCGACTGAAAATAAGCATATATACATGTATTTTATCAATAAGTGTCCCTGTCTCTTCTCTGTTGTCAACCAGGCTCCCGCCTGACGCGCCTCGAGTGCTGATTCCACAATTATGACCCTTTTGATGCTCTCGGGGTCCCGAAAAAAAAAAAAAAAAACGTATTGAAGGTTCTTCGCGCTACACACGAGTGCAATGAAAAACAAGAGACAAAAAAAGAACTCCCCGTCGGGGAATCGAACCCCGGTCTCCCGCGTGACAGGCGGGGATACTGACCACTATACTAACGAGGACATGGGGATCATGGGCGAGTACTGACAATTTGGAAAACGCATGGCTGCGGTAAAGTTGTCATATTAGTGGAATCATAGAATCAAACTGTTGTATTAGCTGCCGGTGCACGGATCGATCGGCCGTTAAAGCTTTCTTGGCTGCAACATGCTTTTCCTGCTAAGAGAAACTTCGCTTTAAGTGGGGTTGTTACAAGCTAGCTTGATGGATTACTTGGGATGCTCTACGTTCCAGTCGGTGAAAGCTCCTGTTCTTAATAAGCGAGAGTTCGCCTTAACTGGCGCCGTTATAATTGGGTCAGCTAACAACACACAGTTATAACTTCCCTTGGACGTAGAAAAATAACTGACGGGGCGTTCATCGTGCACCCTGAAGCAATACGAGCAACCCCTAAATTCGAGAAAATTAAGTTTCACTGCGATAGCACTCCGCCAACCTGAAACTTGGTGCGCTCGTGCGTCACGCAATGTGGCAGTGCATGTGGCACTGCATGTGGCACTGTACGGCGAGTTGCAGCTCGAGATGAAGCAAGCAAGGTGATGATAAGAAATATACGCACACACGCGATTCTCCTAAGTGACAAGCGCTCTTAAGTTGCACACATGTGCAATTAAACAGCGGTAATAAAAAGAATTAGTTTTGAAAGCAAAACACATTGCTAATAAGGAAGAAAAAATAAAAAAAAAACCTCCCCGTCGGGGAATCGAACCCCGGTCTCCCGCGTGACAGGCGGGGATACTGACCACTATACTAACGAGGAACGGGAACACCGTTCATTTAAACTAAATAAGAACCACACACTTACCCAAAGCTTGCGGTAACGATGCCCACAATGCCCGTTCCCGAGCCCAACTCTAAAACGCTTTTCTTGGTATCCCATTCGCCAACACAGTTCTTGTGGTCTATGTATTTACCCAGCACGAGCGCGCCGTCCCACACGACGCAGCCGACGTCGCCTTCCGTCCACTGATGTATGGCGAGCTCGACATCGGTTGAGTCTAAATGCACAGTACGCACGAACGTGGACGCGTTCATCGTGCACCCCGAAGCAATACGAGGAACCACTAAATTCGAGAAAATTAAGTTTCACTGTGATAGCACTTCGTCAACCTGAAACTTGGCGCGCTTGTGCGTCACGCAGGCAGACACAGGCCACGACAACAGAGTGCATTTAGTAACCGGTTTAGTCGTGGTTTAGTTCACTACTGGCTTGTCTGTGTAATGCAATATAGTTATGCGTTGACCCGGGAAATTTCGGGGAGCTGCAGTAAAACACAGCTCGCAAAAGCGTGTTACGGCTCCGCGGTTGAGGCCGAAGCAGCTGACGTGTAGACTACGTGGGCTACGGCCCTGCGGCTTGCTGTGTCAACATAAACCAACGCGAGGGGTCTCTTCGGTTTTCAGACGACGATGAGGCGAGGCGAGTGTGCGTGTAAGTTTGTTTGGAACTTCAACTTTTACGCTTAAAACTTGTTTACGGGGACTTGTGCGTTTTCGACACGCATCCCGAGAGACTGCGGATACGTAATGCACTTGTTTCGGCCCAGCGCCGGTCGACGATAAACTATTTTTTGCCGGTATTGACACGTGGCGTTGTGCATCGCGAGAAACACTTGCCGGTGTGTCGTGTCCCACCAACTTCACCGTTTCTTTAGAAACCACTTTTAGTTCTTCTTCTACGTAAAGTATTCCCCCTTTGACGGGAGTTAACCGAATTAAGTATATGAGATCTTCAGAGCCTGACGGTTATGGTCGTATTTCGCTCGAGTACTAGTTCTTCAAACTAGATAACGGCACTTTCGTTGAGTATCCCGAAGTACCGACGCTATGCGTTTGTTCAGCCCGCTAACTATGTCGTCATTTCATGTTCTGCAGAGATCGTTGTGCTCAAGATTTGCGGTTGTTTACTGTCAGAACGTTCAAACTTCGCCGATAGAACCGGTTCAAGCGCAGTGCTGTGCAGGCGTTTTGTGAGTGAGTGTGTGTTCAAATTGCCGTTCGGCTAGAGAAAACTGTAAAATGGAATAGTGTACTGTATGACTGAAACATAAGCGCGAAGCCTGCAATTTTAAGAGAACCAGCCTAAATGCATTCACCCGCTAAAATTAGTAGTACACAGCGCCGGTTTCAGTTGTCGGTATTACCGGAGTCCTGGTATTACTTTCTCGTCTCTTAGTATCTGAAACTAGAGTTGGGTTCATAGTTATCAAAACACGCTATCTGGCGTTTAAAATTATATGGTATGTCTCACGTGCTAGAAGTGAGACTCACAATGCAGAAATTTTATGCGCGTCGACCCACCTGCATCTATAGCGCTCTAGCCTTTCATGGCTGTTGAAACCTTTACTTTTGTTCAGATGTCCTTTTTGGAATTTTCATTTCCATCACGTTCTCCCTCTGAAGGTTAAGCTTTGCATTAAATGCTGCCTGTGTGGAAAAGGTGGCTGTGGTCAAACTCCATGTGTGCACGTTAATGGGTTTTGTCTTACTGCTGTGGAGATCTCTGCACTTCTACTGAAATGCCTCTACGGCACACTCTGAAAGCAAATGCCAAATTATCTCAGCACTTGTTAAAGTTCGACTCTTGATATGATGGCCTGGAGAACAATTTTTATGGTTCTACCCGATGACTTGCTGTTTGTTCCTGTAACATTTAAGAAATGCAGTAATATTGTTGGCTTGGATACTAAGCATGTGTTTTGCTTTCTTGGCATTTACAACTGCCTCTGGCAGTGTTGCATGGCTATTGTTGGTCTAGTTGTTTAGTGTTTGCCACTTCATGCAGAGTGACGTGTAGTGGTGATCGGACGTGTCTGTCACAGGGTGTAGTTGTTATCAAGTGTGCCCCGTTTCATGCTAAGTCCAAAACGTGTGCAGTAATGATTGTACATGTTTCATTTGCATGATACGGAAAGCTAGAACAGGTGCTCTGCTGTTATGTAAACTAATTGTGTCACTGTTTTTAACACCATTTCTGTTGTTCTAGCCTTTGATCAAACACTGCATTCATGGACTGTGCTACATTCAGTCTACTAAGGATCATGGCCTGATCTCGAGCCCATCTCTTCAAACTAAGTAATCTTACAGCTTGGATAAGAACTTTCTAGGAATGCTCATGGTCATGAGCAATACATCTCTTCAATGAAGTGTTTTGATTTGTTTGGCACTACTGGTCATATCAGCACCCATGGAGATCACTTCTCGTGAATCCTGATTTGTAGCTGTTCAATAACAACTTTAACTAAGGGTGCTACATGGTAGTGATACCTCTTCACTGTCGATCAGGAGTCGGAGCGATTTTCTGCAGTGAGTGCTCATTTATTATTTGAAAGTAAAAGATGAAATTATAGCAAAGACAATGGGGTATCTAGAGCATTACCAGTAGCGTTCAGTCGCTGCAAAAATGGTTTCTGCACCTTTTTTCCTCTACCATTATGGCTGCTTAAGGAAACGTGGCCAGCGTCGCTCAGTGCAACTCGTCTCCGGATCCTCTGTATACAGTGTCCCCCTCCCTCTCTTGTTACAGCCTTACTTAGGCTTCTCCTGGCAGCCGTGCTAGGAGCGCAGCTATGCAGTGCCCTGTCGCTGTCCACATACTTTGGCCCCGAGGACAAAGCTCGCCTCAAGAGCCTCTTCACATCACCCAAGGCCTTGGCAGACTTGCAGTCGGCACACTATGCAGCTTACGGGTTGAGCCTACTGGGTGAAAAGATCGCAAACCCCCAGGCAAGTTGGCTGTACCGCTAGCAATATTGGTGTTACATAACGCTGAGGAATGTTTTTCAAACATGTGAATCCAGTTAAAGAAGATCACCGAATGAAAAGTAAGCCAAAGTGTGTAAGTAACGTAGTCTTCTCAGAGATTGTGTGCAGGGGTTGCATCACATTCCCTTACATCTGGTTGCCCATGCCATGTTCTCAGGTGGCCTTTTAACCATTAGTTAGAAAATGGAACAGTTTCCGGCCTTGCAACTTCATGATTGGTTTAATAGTTAGTATTATACTATTCACTTCTGACCAGTTTAACTGCAAGTTTGTTGCACTTGCACTTTGTAAAAGCGTGTTACCTATTATGTTTGTTCTAAGTGCTATTCGGGATATTGTGACAATGTCTGAGCCAGATAAGCAATAAAAATTTGATCTACCTTGCACAATGATATAACAAACCTTGTTTTCTTATCATTAAATTTTTTCTTAATGCTTCTTTCAGACCATGCTGGACTTATGTGTAGCTGTTGACACTGACTTGTTTTGTTTGCTTTGTGAAACACCACTCTTATAGTAAATAAAGCTGTACCATCATATGGTCAGATGGATGGTCCAGCCCTTGTCAGCTTACTTGATTTCTTGAAGCGTTATGGATGTGGGGATATTCTGAAAGGCATTACGGCACTGTTGTGGACTTGTGACCCCTCCAGAAACAAAGGTTTTCATTTTACAAGAAGTCAACAGCCCTTCGTGTTTTCTTTTTTTTTTTTACTTTGCGTGTTTCAGGATTACTGCAAGGTTTTGAAAACTGTTGATCAAAAGAACCTGGAGGCCCTCTACCATGCGGCATCTGGAAGTAAAGCTCTTGGAAACTGCCCAGTAAGTATTCTCACCAATGAAACCTCCATTATACGCAACTTGGCAGGTACTGTGCTTGATGGCCTTTAACAAAGAACGATTATGTAGCTTATAATCGTATTTGATTGCATTAGTTATCCTGCCGTAAAGTGTTACAGTGCAAAACAAGGCAAGAGGACTAAGGAAAGAGGGAGATGGGTGCTTACTTCTGTCTGAATTTTATTTTCTGAAACTGGAGGTATATGTTAGTGAAGATGGAAAAAAATTTTATGGGAAACGAGAATGTTTTGATCTTGAGATTTTGGTACTGCGGGGTTCTTGGTTCATGCGACTGATGTTGCATGAAGTTAGACAGGGTTCTTCAACTCGCACAGCTGTTATTTTACAAGGCAGTTCTCGAGGCAGCAGAATGAAGTGTCTTTTTTTTTGACATTTCACTTCTACTCCAACTACCTAACGCACGAGAGGACTTATGGTGATGTCTAGTGCAAGGTGTTCTATGGGAAAACCTCGGAGTGCTCACTGAAGGGTTTGTGTCAGTGATGTCAAATCACTGGCATAATAATGTCGCTGTCGAAATATGTTGAATTATGCACAGTGTTCCTAGCAATGCCAGTTATGTACCTTATTTGCACAATTGTAAGTCGAGCAATTTTGTTGAAAATTGAAATCCAAAGTTAGGGGGTCGATTTACAGCTGAAACCGAGATTTGTACCACCAGTCAGTTTTTTTTCTTTTGGCCCTGCTAAATAGGGAAAGGAGGGAGGTGAGGGGGAGGGCTCAGTCTACATTCAAGTTGACCTTACAATCTTGTAAATATGGTATCTTTGCTCTTCACTTTTGCAGCTTGACATTCCTGAGGGCAAGACAACACTGCAGGCTGCCTTGAAGGAGGATTCGTCTGTGGTGCAACTTTATCATGCTGTTCTGGCTCTCAAGGCTCTCGGCGTATCAGGTGAGTCAGCAAAGCAATGCTTCAGATCCACTGGCAGTTCAGTAGCAACGGTGTGGAATTGCTCACATGCAGCGGAATTAAGAACACAAGACCATGTAAACATGTGGCATGTGAAGCTTGTGAAGTAAGCTTGTGATTTGATTTCCCAGATTGTCTGCAGAGTAGTTTACTATTAACTTACCCAACTCCCCTAGCAGGCACTTCAGACTGCATATGAAATTCACTGTGACAAGCGGTGTATTGCTACTTGTTCATCCTAATTTGTTGCCGTTTCTTCTCTTTGTCCTCCGTAGTGGACTCCGCTAAGGTCAGCCAGCTGCTGCTTGCCGCCCTGAAGAAAGATGACAACATGGTCAAGTAAGTGATGCAATTGATGCCGCATATACACTAACATGGTCATCGGCAGGGGCATATAAGGGGAGCACTTGCACCCCGCCAAAAGTGGCCTTTTTATTTTCCGTTGCGAAGGTACACATTGCCCGGGAAGCTTAGGCTTCTTGTATTTCGTTTCATGATGTGTGCTTTTAAAGGTCTCCTCATCAGGCCTCACTGCATATTTTTAGCAAGAATTCTTCTGCAGGCATTTTACACATCCTTTTACTATTGGAATAATGAATAGAAATTGAGCTGTCATGTTAACATTATGCCAGGAACCAAGCATCGCTGTCAGTACAGGCACTTTCCCCTTTTTCCTTAACAAGCGTCCACCGAGTGGTTTCCTTTTCTGCTTTAAGCTATGCACCAGAGCCGAGGAACAATGTCAAATGACGACACCCACCACCTTTTGAAGGGACTCTCTACCGCTCAGAAAATTTCTTGCTATGGCACAACACGACTGCATGACTACCATGTATGACAGGTCATAACATGTTCCAGTGTTATGACCAGTGTTATAACATGTTCCAGTGTTATAACATGTTCCAGTGTTATCACATGTTCCAGTGTTATGACAGGTCATAACACTGTTCCTCACATTGACGGAAGCAGGCGTGCTTATACCCCATAAAAAGGGAATAATACATTTAGCTTGGCTCTGAAAGTCAGGAAAAAAATGACCGGTGGCGCCATCCTTGGTGATGAGTATAAATCTCCAAGTGTAACAAAAACCGAGGAATATCAGTGAAGGCTGTTCAAAAGCAATACAGTAAAACCTCGTTATAATGAAGTTGATGGGGGAGTGGTAATTACTTTGTTATAACCATTAATTTGTTATAACCCATATCAATTTCATGTATAGGTATTTCAAGGGGAATTGCGATTGCTTCGTTATATCCGATAGTTTGTTATATCCGTGTTCGTTATAACGAGGTTTTACTGTAATTTATTACCTACAATTGTAGTTTGCACGCATCGGGTAGCATTCTTTCACAGTGGAGAGTAACTTTCGTTTTTGAATCACTATTGCGAAAGCCCAGTAACCAGTGTTGCCGGCGTCCCTACACATACAAGTGGTGTGAACACGAAGATAGAAAAATTCCGTTTAAAAAATTTCTGCCGACCTTTCCGGCGCTTGTATACTTCGAGTGATGTGCTTTCTGTTGAGGTAAAAAAACCAGGAAATCGATGAAGGACGGTAGACAGTCCCTTTAATGCAAATGTTTCTTTGTGGACCGTTCTGGCTCTTGAACATGGCTGCTGGCACTGCTGGTGTTGTCTTGCCAGATACATCAAACTTAAAATTTGACCTGGATGCCTGATTGATAAATTGAACTGCTATCAGATGGCAGCATGCAGTGAAGTATGGAATGCCTTGGAGCATAATTCAGCAGGAAGCAAGGCTTTAGGAATAAACACAACTAGTGAACACAAGTACCATTTTGCATCAGCAAGGTTGAAACTGACAAGGCTCCTGAAGCCTGACAATTGTGAAATTTGCCATTTATGTCCACTTGTTGTTTGCATCTGTGTTCTTGTTTATGCTTCGTGATCCACTCCACAATCATAAACCACATAGGCACACAGATAAGCACCGTTGTCGAATCTAACGTAGCAGTCTGAAGCTCTACCCATTAGGCCACAACTGCATGCACGCTTCTTTCATGCCAACACCAGCTATATTTGATTGCGAGGTTGCGTGTTTACCTGTGCTTGTAATTTTTAATAAACAGTCAGTTGCAAGTCAGCGCTGGTGTGTGTCTTCCCTTCTCCTGTTGTCCGTGTTGCTTGAGTGCTTATTCTTTCAAGAGGTTCCAGAATATTTCCTTCCTCCATGCTCCTCATCTGAATGGAGGCGGTGGTGCTATATAGGGTTGGTTTGGTGAAGCACTGCATTACAAGCATTACTGTTTTACCTTTGCTTTTAGAGAGCAAGATTGTGTTTGTTTCCAGACTGATCATGTTATGAGAACTAACAAGCACCGACAGTGAGCTACACTATATTCGAGAAAGAGAGCCTTTGGTGATGCCACCATCAAAGAGTAGCACAGGGAAATAGTGTATCACAAGGTGTGCAGCAAGTGCTGAGAGTGATCACTGTTGCAGCAAGGAAATTGAGCTTATATGTTCCCCACAGTAGCAGATTGTGGAGCTAAAAGGCGCCAAAGTGATGAGCGGACGTTGCATCATTGTAGCTGTGAAAACTGAAGTACACATGATAAGGTTTTAGGGACAACAAATGATCATCATTGTTCAACGTGCATATTCGAGACCTGCTTCACCTACACAACAGTGAGACAACTCAATGTATATCAACCTCGCCCCTTGAATATCGCAAGTCAAAAGAAAAACCTGCCAGTGGTACATGTTTTGATTTAGATTGTAAGTGGACCCCCTGACTTCGGATTCCAAAATTCAACTAAATGGGTCGGCCTGCACTCATAGATATGGTACTACAACACAAGAAATTGTTGAACAGACAATGTCGCTGGAGCCAGCATTTCAATAAAAGGACTTGTCTTTGTAAATTATGTGCAACACCAAGCTATACTGGCAGCCATTGTGGACATTCATTAGTTTGTGGCATTGTCATGTGCTTTAAATGTCTTGAAAGTAGCATCTGCATCTTCTGGTGATTAAGTGTCACGTAGAGGCCGTAAAGCTTGGCAGAGCATCTGTCTTTTGTACAAGTAACCCTGGTTTTACTACAGTGACACAGTTTTTTTTATTAGTCCTGAAAGAAGGCAAAACAGGTACTTGCCTATGTACCCATGTAGAGTGCTCTGTATGAGAATGCATCACAATAAGTAACCTTGTGTAAGGATTTCTCACTATTCATCCTAAGAACAGATATTGCACCATTGGATTTTTCATCCTGACGGAATGTGTATTTCTCTGTCAGATGCCTTGCATTTATTTGTTCATTTTTTCGTGCGTATTATGCAGCCTGGGCTATGCTTTCCATGTGGCTTCAGTCTTGGGTGGAAACTTGGCTCCCTTTACTGACCGCATCGAGGATGCCATCGTGCAGGCTGATGAAGTTGGCAGTGAGCACCTTCAGGTGAGCGTGCCCACTCCTCGGAGTGTGTGCTGTGTGAAATATGGCTTAAGAGGACCTCTTGAATGCCTAATTGGTACATGCTTAAAAAATAGTAGAGGATTAACATAAAAGAAAAAAATATGCACCACACAAAGGAAAGTCAGGCACAGGTCGGGTGCAGTTGATTTCCTTTCCCCAAACTCCACTAGCTTCAACACTAGCTGAGGAGGGAAGGTCTTTGAGGTTCGAATCGGCACCCCTCGATGGCTCGAGTACTCGGTGTCCAACTAGCTTCAACACTAGCTGAGGAGGGAAGGTCTTTGAGGTTCGAATCGGCACCCCTCGATGGCTCGAGTACTCGGTGGTAGCGCGAAGGAAGAGCCGTTGCCCAGTAAAAAGAAGCTTTATTCCACACTCGGGCGTCTGCCCGGGTCCAAGCCCGAACCTCCGCTCTTCCTCACATCCAATGCGTCGTCACTTCAACCCGCGGTTCGACAAAGAGTCCCCCAACAAGCAAATCACACTTGGGGGGATGGCATCACGCAAACCAATCGCACAAACACTTTTATGACACACACGGCATTGGTCAAACATACATCGCAATCTACAGCACCCGAGAGGATAGGTTCACTGCGCAACACACGTCATTTCCCTCTCTCTCCTACGTTGTCGCCTGTGTCGTAGCCCAGACGACCGCCGGCGCCGCAGGCCCTGCTCGAGCTATCCTACCCGCGCACCACATCTCTTTCCAGAACCCGCCACACAGCCGTGAGAATATTTGCCGGCCCTGTCCACTAAAGATATGTCATTTTTCATCTCGGCCTGTCATCATCTTTTCATTTTAACGACCTTCGTCGTTAAAACCCTGCACGCTTCTAGAACCGTAATTGTAACCCGAATGCGGTTGCACACAAAAGCATCCTTCGGTCGCATCTGGCGGAGCGGCAGCAAAGGATGCGTACTGATGTTAAGATGTCACTGAAGCCGGGCGTCGTGCATCGCTTCACTCTCTCTACACGGCTCGCTTCCCATTCAACTCTTTATTTCCTCCTTTCTTTTGTTGCCAGCGCGGAGGCTGCACTGTCCTCCGACAGCGCCCCCCTGGCCTGCGTGGGTTCTTCTGCGCTTCCTTTCCGCGGAGCCGATATATATTCCTGGTTTTCGGCAAAGGTACACCGTGGTACGGAGAATCGTTCTGCGCTTTGAAGTATTCTCACGCTGGACCACCAACACCACGTGGGCCCTACATACCTTGAACTCACTGGTGCTATCCTGTATCTGCTCCTGTCCTGCGCTTGAGTATGGCTTATGTGCCGCAATTTTCTTCAATACTCGCTTTATGTGAAATACTTCCATCTCAGCTGAAACATCTTGCTGGTGTTCCTTGGGTAGGACTGATGCTTTATAGATGTTAGCTTTCATATACAGAATCTGGTTGTTTGATAATGACTCTATAACACTGCTTGAAGAAGTGCATAGGGCACTTGTTTGTTTTTAGTAGGTTGTCTTCCTCAGTTATTATGATGAATATGAAATTTGTTTGAAAGTTGCACGATGAATAGATGGCTAGGCAAATGCCCGCTCTCTCTACCTCACTCCCTCTCGCTTTTTCTATGCAAATAAGATCTTAGGAGGAGCAGGAAACAGATTAGTTAGCCACAATTACATTTGCTGCGATTCAGAAGGATGGTGGCCAGTGGCTGGCCACAACTGTTTTTGCTTTATTACGTATATTTGTATCTTGTCGTCTATAGGAGAAACGCTCTTGTGGAAGGGAGTTTAAGGCAATGGGAAAGGATGGGCATGTCATATGACCTCTCTTGTGAAGCATCTGAAGAGACCAACTAGCCTGCAAATCCACCCTATGAGATAAACTGGTTGAGTGTTGGCTATTTCATACTATGTAAAAGGGAAGAAAATTAAGACCGTATGCTAAAAAGTAGAGCTGTGCGAATAGCAAAATTTTGAGTTTGAAGCGAATTCGAATATTTACGTTCAAGTGTGAATTGAATCGAATATTTTTCAAATAATTTCCGAATATTTCTTTAATAATACTATGCAGAAATGGACTGTTAAACATGGGCAAAGAATTTATTGCATGACTAGTACGTTCTCAGTGTCATTCCAAAGTCCTGGAGAACAGTCCAACGGAACTGTGCAACAGAAAGCTGAGCTAACTTTGCCGCAGTAAATGGGCATTAGCAGAGTCGTTCAATGCTTTTCTGGTCGCGAAACTCCGCCCGCAGTTTCATACAGGGACAGGAGCTGCCGTCAGGGTCGCCACGGTCAACGAGGGGGCATCCGCGCGCGCGCTCTGTGCGCGGCCGAATGCTGCGCAGGTTCGCGGTAATCTCTTTTTTTTTGCACCAAACCCCTATAATTGAACTACCACTAATACTTCACCTGCCATACAATGCGATTGATGCATACGCGTCTGAAAAACTTACTTTCGCGTATTTTTTTTTCAAAAATGACAAGGCTACGATGGATCCAGTCGTACCGATGCAGCAATGTTTTTATATGTCGTTCCAGTACGGTACCTCACCTCAGGCAGTGGAGAAAGAGAGTACTTATTCAGGCACAGGTTGTTTACGTAGACTTGTGGCACTTCGCAAGCCTCACAAACCCGACCAACTCGCAAACTTTAGTCTCACAGCAAGAGTTCAGCCAGCGCCGATCGTGCTATTTACAATCAGAACACCTACGCGGCGGGAGTTTAACACGACCGCATTACGAAAAAGAAAAACTTTGCATTCCTGTTTACAGTTTATAAAACCTTTATTCGTCCGTGTGCTGCGCAAATACCCACCGATCTCTAAGGTTTGCAACCACGCTCTTTTCATTTCCTACGAGTAAATTTAACGACTTCATGTTACATGGACATTGCATGAGCTAAAGTGAGCCGCACGTTGCATTGTGCAGCTACGCAAGGGTGCTCGGGTATCCACCATGTTTGCGCTGGCGGCACTTTCACAAATCACAACGTGCGTTACTTAGACTGCTTGGATGGGATACGTTTGCGCGGCGTGATGCAACAATTTTCTTGACGAAGAATGCAAGGGGAGACTTGATTAAGTGAAACGAAACCGTGTTTTACTAATTTAGAGAAAACAAGCACACGTGTTCATAAGAGGTCTGTTAGACTTTCAATTATTCTGAACGCGAGAAATCAGACATGGGGCAAAATACCCAAAAGCGTTTCAAGCTGAGGAAACACTAACGCCCATTGAGTCCATACTTCACTATGATGGCTTATTTCACTGCAGATGTTTGAGAATATCACGTTTGAGAACATCCTCGCCGACCGGGATCGCGGTTTTGGCTTGCTCATGTACGCCGGCAATCCTTCGAACAGCCGAGGAACGGCGCCGGCCCGCAACCATGCCTTTTCGTGTTGCAGCGACACATTTTCACCATTGACTAAAAAGTCGTCCGTTCGAATAACGTCGGTGGCGTCAAACTGTTGCTCGCACACTCTAACGTGCTCCGATTCGAAGGTAAATCCTCCAGCTTCCTGTCGCGGTATCGCACGTTTCCACTTATCTCTGTCATCGCCGTCCCTTGGTAAACCAAACTACGACACCTTTTCACTCGTGCCTCTATAGCCGGAGTGACAACCCGGACACAACAAATATCGGGCATCGTCTCTCATGTACACCATCCGCGCCTTCGTATACAACAGTTGTCAGTAGCACAAATTGAGAAAAATGAGGAAAACTGAACGCCGATGCTGCCGGATTCCTGTGGCCCCCAGCTCTCCCTATGCAGCGAAGCTCTCCTCAATGCCCCCCGCAAGCTCGTAGCGCCGCCACGCGGCCGCTGCGGCAACATAGCAAGCTCGCCCCATAGCGTTACGGAGGAGTTTCGTGACCAGAAAAGCATTGAAGGACTCTGGTGTTAGCTTCGCCGCGGTATGCGTGTTATGCGGCGAAGTGCGCTTGCGGGAATGGGCCACTTGTCACGAGACATAGCATTTTCTTCCCCTTAATTACCAACTTCGAATAGTTCGAATAGTAAAAGTTCAGTGTAAATCGAATCGAATAGCAAATGCTATTCGAAAATTATTCGAAATTTCGAATTAGCACACCCCTACCAAAAAGATAAAATGGCAAGGTTGAGAGTTGTTGCGTAAGCTAGTCTGCCGGCCACTGGGCGATTCGCGATTTTCTTTTTTAATGGACACATGCGTGCATATAGGTTTGTGTGCCATGCTGATTCCAAGCTGCAACAGAGTGTGTTAGAATTTGGTCAGGTGCTTTGGAGTGAATTATGTAATTTATCTCCCGTTGTATATTCATTGTAACTGAGTGTCCAAGATGGCTCACCAATGCAAAGATGAACCGTTGAGTTCAAATTGTCCATGAGTGAGCTTGCATCAAGATGCAATTTATGCACAAGAACGCACGAAAGTTCTGGGTGAGTGGCAATAACATAGTGCTAAGTGCTTCTTGTAGTGGAAGGGAAAATGATTTCAGAACAGTTAAATTTCTGGGAATGTGTAGCTGAACATTTCAAGCATAAATGGTGCGTGAAGCAAAGAAAATTATGTGCCCATGTTTTGTTACTGGGTCTGTCAGTGCCTTTTGTGATTTTTGCCCCAGTTTATGGATATGCTTATCTTTGGCTTGTGGCTTCACCTTCGTGACTTCTTTTTGTGTGTCCAGTTTGAGGGAGGCCTCAGTGTCACCGCTACAATTCTAAGCGGTGTTTACCGGCTTGCCGAAGCTGCCAAGAAGGCTCCAGTAGTCACTAAGGTGAGTACTCCTAGTGAGTTCATATTGAACAGTATTAAGAGACTGATCTGCCCTCTGTACCAGGACAGAGCAATTGGCTCTGCTTTATCACCCTATCAAACTCTCGTTACCAGCAGTATCTCTATGTGCTAGCTGGTGAACACAGCTTCTGTGGACTGCAAAAGCTCTTGTGGCAGCAGCTAGCATGTGTAAATATGACATACAAAAGTGCACTTTACATTCAGTTCTATGGTTGATTATGTTTAGTGTCACTTGATTGTTATATAATGCAGCCATCAGCACCGTACATACATTTAAACTTGGTAAAGGTGAGCTGCTGGTGTCATAATACTCGCACAGACTAACAATCGTTTGACAGAAAGCCTTGGGTTTCCAGTTTTGAAGTCTTTCCGATTTATGGAAGTTTTTCCGATTTACCATAATCTCATATTATTGTACATTACAAGTGCTACCTCTGTAAGTGGTCACTCAGGATCTTAACGCCAGACAATGCATTGGTTATGCAAGCGTATTGTGCAAAGAAAGAAAAATGCCTTCTTCGAATCATTGGCAAAGAGACATTTTCATAGCATCCTGGAATGCCACGAATTTCCTGAAGTACAATCTAACTGGTCTGTTCTCTTTCTGCAGGAGCAAGTGCTCAAGTTTGCAAACTACCTGCTGTCCCGCAAGAACGTCCAGCCAGTCAAGGGTGCGGCCCTTTTGTATGATGTGCTCAAGCTCCTTGCAACAAACTCGGTAAGTGAGCATTGCAATTCATTGAGCTGTCCTGTTGTGTCTGTTCTTTTAGTCGCTGTGGCCACTGAGTGCCCACTGCACACCATTTCACGTTTGACCTTTCTATTGGATGCGAGAACATTTATATGGGATGTCGCATGTAAGTTTGAAGTGCGTGTTCTGTCAGTGATGCTGGCGCTTTGAATGCAGGTGCTAACATGAGCTAAGCAAGTTCAGTGTACATTATGGCAACAAGTGAGGGACTCTAGTTGTATATATCTATTGGTATTGTTACAAGTTATAGTCCCTGGCTTGTTGAATGTTTAATGCATTAACATGACGGACCACTGTGGCTAATGCAGGGCATCTGAATGAAAGATGTCGGGGCAGCTTGCTTCTTGTGCAATATGTTAAACATTAAGAAAGGGACGTAAGGAAGAGCATCTTGTAGGAAAATTGAAGCCAGGAAGAGTTGACCCTGGACGTAAAAATGTTGCAGCAAGATTTGCCGTTGTCTATCGTGGTGTTTAGAACACGCTGTTTTGTATGAAGTGATGAGTGCTGCGACCACGTGTTGCCACAGTTGCATGTTCCAATGAAGACGAATGTATACAATGAAATGCAACCTAAATTTTGAAAACATATCAGGGTGAAATGTACAGAGAGGAAGTGGCAGAGCATCTGAACGAGTGTGTGCCGATGGAAACCTACAGGGGACCATGTACAGTAGGTTGATCTCGCCGAGTCGGGTGTCACATTTAGTTTCTACTTATGTAAGGAGAAAAGCGAAGGTTGCCTCACAGAAAGCTGGCTTGTGAGAACTGCTTATGTGACATGTTTTACTTCCTTCTTTCATGTTGCTGTACTGTACGAAGGTAAGATGCTACAAGCACTTGGCCTTGATCAGCCATGTGTTCTTTGTGTAGATTATAGTGACTAGAATTTTCCCTGCATAGTAGGCAAGCAAATGTGAATGTATTGTAGGAATGATCGCTGTATAATGATGTCACAGTGGAAGTCTAGTGTCTCTATTGTGTTTATGTTTTCATGCTGTGGTATCATTTGAAGGATCTTCGCTTTCATTTGTAGTTTTTGCATCTTATGTTTGTACAGTCGACTCTCACTACAACGAAATTGGTGGTGCGCGGGAAAAATTTCGTTGAAGCGAAAATTCCGTTGTAGTGAAATCGAAAAAATATAACTGACCTGAGCTGGTAGAACAATGAAACTTTTATGCCTCAATCTTGCGTGCGGCACACGGCGTCACGGCGGTAGTCAGAAGGGTTCAGAAACCGCGAGTACTGAAACCATACCTACCAAGTTGGGAAAAACAGAATCCGGGAGATTTACGTATTTACTGTGCCCTCGATAGTAACGCACACCCATTTCCCAGGACCAAAAAAAAAGAGGTGAAACATCGGTTGTAACGCGCACCGTCGAAAAAAAGAAAAAGTCGTTAGTAATCAACCTTCTCATATTCATAAAAATTCATAAAAACAAATGTCGTACTCGCGTAATGAACGCACTCGCATAATAAACAGACCGTCGACTTTGGACCCCTGCAGTCCCTCGAACGGCCGTGCTGTGGCTTTCCAGCTTCACTTGATCCGCGTTGTCTCGAAGACGTTTGGCACGCCAATTCATAACTCCTGCGTCCCGACAAAACTGCCGCATGTTGCCGGGCCTAGCCGCGTGCAACGGCGGTAACATCATTTACTCTCAGTGCTGCGTTCCTCCGTGCTGTCGCAGTTCCCTCAGGCTCGCTGCCGCGTGCTGCCATGCGTGCTGCGCAGGGGCGCGGTCTCAGAGATTGCCACGATGCAATCTCGGACGTCACGCAGCGCGCAAGACTGAGAGGCTCAGGCTCAGCACAGATATGAGGGAGAAATGATGAGCCGTTTTTCATGCGGTGATGAGAAGCATCTTTTCCCCCATTACGGCCACCCGCGAACGCTACCGAAAGCTCCTGTGGCTGGGCGTCTCAGAGATTGCATTGGCGACGTAGTGACTTTGATTGGCCGCAAGACGGCCAAGCCGGCGCGGTATCGTCGGTCTACGCATCATGTGCGGCGACATAGGAACTACAGAAACTATGCGCGTCAAAGACCGCCACGTCACTAGTTCGTTTTTTGCCGGTGACCGTTCGGCAGTGCCCGAAGCACGTAGGAGGCGGCCATTTTGATGCCGACGGCGATATGGCAACGTTGTCGTTCGTTTGCACTCGATTCTAACACGCGTACGATTTTTGGACACGCTTTATCGGAAAAAAGATGCGTGTTAGATTCAAGTAAATACGGTACTTGAAGGGGGGGTGTTCTTGGACCATAAAAAAATAAAGTTGTCGACTCTGGTGGAGGAGTTATTGCAATGATATGGACACTGTTAGCGGGTTCTTGCAGTCGCCGTTTTTCTGTACAAAGTCCAACTCGGCAACACCGCCTACGCATCGTATATGTTCTACGCGCGAGTAAAAGCGCACTAACGCTGGGGACGAACGCGGCTGAAGCAGCGATGAAACGGCCTGGCCGTCTCCGCCGAACGAACTGAACAATGCGATAACATCGCACCGCGCTTGTGATGGCTGCCGTCACTTGCTTCTCAAGCAGAGAGGAAATGCCCAGCACTTCTTTCGTCGGGCGAAGGACCAAAAGGGGCGCCGGTGGGAGAGGGGCGGACGCGCGCACTATCTCGACGGACATCGGTAGACGGCATCAGTAGACATCGGTAATCAACCACGCAATCAACGGCGGCCGTTTCTGGTGATGCCCACTGCCAGCACGCAATTTCGACTTTGTAAGCGCATTTTTATCTTCTGAAATACACCAAAATCTTTCGGATTGTGCTTACTGCATAGCAAATTGAATTTTCGAGACTGGAATTGCATCGTCAAATTTTGTTGAAGCGAAATGGCGCAAAAGAATGTGTTCATTGTGGCGAGCATATTTATGCATTGACTCCTATGGACTGCTGACAGGGATCTGATAATTTTTCGTTGTACCGGAAATTTCGTTGAAGCGGCGTTCGTTGTTGCGAGAGTCGACTGTATATGTTATGCATTCATTCCAATTGCCTTACCTGTCTTTTTTTTTTCCCCTTCATTGTATTCACTGATTGTAACCCCCTTACCCAATTTCCAGTAGTGGTCCTATAAGATAAAGTGAATAAATAAAAAGTATGGTTAGTCATAGCATGCCCCCAGTCCTGAAACGGCAGGCCTGGTGGTGTTTATCTTCGTAGCAAGCACTTAGACACTGCTATGAAGCTGTATCTAAGTACTTACTATTCTTTCATTGTTAAGGTGTGAACATAGAGATCATAAAATGAGAATGTTTGGAGCACTTCACTATAAAGGGATGCAGACACTGAGACCGTCAGTCTCTTATCCGGAGTTCTTTCATCATTGTTGTGGATAGGCACGTTATATACCTTAAAAAGAGTGTGAGAAATCCATATGCCTCAAACATCAGTTATTGTGCTACATAAAAAGTGACTTGTTTCCCTGATGAGCCTACGTGATATGACACTGGGGTCTCTGGGACTTATATAGGCTTGACGACGATGATGATGATCCGTGAAGCCACATTCCTTTGTAGTGTGAGATCAATGGGCTATGCCAGACCCAGAAAAATAAAAAAAAGAGAGAGAGAGAGAACACTATGAAACAAACAAAAAATTTTAAAAAGGAACAGAAAAAGAAAAGCTTTAAAAAATTAGTCATTGCAAATACTGATGGCGCATCATTCAGAGTCCAGCCACTCGATTCTTCGGGGCGCGGCAGACGCTGTGGCGCTTGCATTCCACCAGTGTTCAAGCCACCTCTTCGTGGTTTCTACAGCATCCCATTTGGGTAACTTGCTGGCGTCGCGGAAGTCGAGCGGCATCGATAGCATGTTGCCATCACCTGAAATTGCTAGGCTTTCCCAGCAGCGCAACGCTGTTGCTGCTTCTTTTTCTTCTGATTGATGCAGAAATCAGTTTTGGAATTGCTGAGGCACTGTAAAGTCAATGTTGTTACATAATGTGGCACTGTCAAACATGTTTCCTTACGCACACTTGCAGTTTGTTTCGAATGCTTTGTAACTGCCGGCATGCGCACCTTGTGGTGTTTCAGTACCATGTCCCCGTGGCAACAAGCCTGTCTGGCTCTGGTGCCCTGAGCAAGGCAGCACCCACTGTTGTTGTGCAAGTGACCGATGTCCTGGGCTCGCCCCTGGGTCCCCTCTCTGTGTTGCTCAACAAGGCCATCCGGCTACTGGACAACCAAGTTGTGATGGAGAGAAAACCCTTTGCCCCAGCTAAGGAGGACCCGTGAGTTGCATGCTATTGCTTCAAGTAGAGGTGTGGTCATGTGACATTGCGTTTGTTTGCTGTCTAACTAACGTACTTAAGTAACCATGCACAGCTCTTGACACAAGTGTTGAGGTTTGTACTTTGCTTTGTACTATGTAATACTTAACCGCATGTCTAGCTAGTGTGAATGATTTAGAATTTCGGCAATGACTCCAGACAATCATGTGACTCGTCCTGACGGGCTCGTTTGAGTGTGCATTGTCAGAAATAGGCAGCCCTATGGAATGATGTACACCGAGTGGTTGACAGGCTGTGGGTTTTCGTGTTGTTCTGCCTTGCGATTTATATCATCTTGCACCTATCTCTCACCACACTTTCGAATGATGACAGGCTTTAACATGCCGGTAGCTTTTCAGTTCTTAAACCTTTTTGGAAAGGATGGTTATGTGAGACTACTGCCAGCATGTGTCATAAGGCTAGATATCCCCGCAGCGAACATTGCCTTCCTCCTTCTGATCACGTTGTTTTTTGCCTTAGCGAATGCAGACCCACTTTAGCCCAGGGTGTCTAGCGACCGGGAAAACCGGGAAAAGTCAGGAAATTGTCAGGGAATTCGTCAATCAAGCGAGACATGTCAGGGAAAACTGTCTTGGGGCCTGCCCACACTACTAATGACTCGCACAGCCAATCGCTTTGGGCGAAACGCTAGCGTCAGGGGAATGAAATTTCCATAGAAGGACGATAGGAGGTGTCCAAATTCCACGCTCAGTTTGCTTTTTTTTTTTTATTTAGGGAATCTTGAAGGCAATGCATTTTGGTAGCAAATCTTGAAGGCGATGCACTTTGGTAGCAAATCTTGGAGGCGATGCACTTTGGTAGCAAATCTTGGAGGCGATGTATTTTGGTAGCCAGTCTTGGAGGTGATGCATTTTGGTAGCGAATATTAAAGGCAGTGCTTTCTTACGACGTCAAGAGCCAAAATTAAGTAATCGAAGTGGAAGACGGCATGTTTTCGGTGTCACCTATTTTTGAGCCATTGTTTGCACGCACTGACCGCTACTAAAATTAGTTTGCGTGTTCTGGCTGCAGAGGCACGGTAACGTAGTATATCGAGCCGAGCCACGACAAGCCACACGCAGTAAATCCAGCATGGCGACGTCCCTTTGTTGTACCACAGCTTGTGGTTGTACAGTGCGACTAGGCTCTACTACAACTGAAACTGTGTGAATTGTGAGCTTTGCATTTTCCCGGAGTTCCTGCGTTGTGCGAATTGTGGTGTGCGACGTTGTCCGCGACTAGGTGCTTCTGTGATTTGAGGTGAACATATCCGTATATTTCTGTGACGACATATTCCGGAGAGAAGAAATCCGTTGGACCTGCAGCATTTACGACGCGAGTATCAGTGTCACGCGCTGCTTATCAGTGCTGCGTTTCGGTGTCGCGTGCCGCAAAATATTTTTCATCGAAGATGTCAGGAGGCAAGAGGTGTTCCTTTAATGCGGACTGGGCGAACCCAAGTGTCTCCGACTATGCAAGTTGGATTAGGCCTGTGGAAAATGATCTGCACGAAGCCATGTGTACAGTTTGCCGGAAAACGTTTTCGCTGAGCAACATGGGTCACACAGCTGTTTGAAGTCATACCTCTAGCAAGAAGCACATTGCTGCATTGAATTTTCTCAAAAGTGCTTCCCAGCCAAGCTATTGTCATTTTTTAAGAGCCCGACGGACGCCTCGCCTAGCAGTAGCGCTGGATCTGCGCCTGCAGCTCTGAAGAGCTACGAGAAAAAAAGCAAAGGCTGCTCAATGAAGCGCAACTTGAAGCTTCCATTCTTCAAGACGAGATAAACTCTCTCAAACTCTAATTGATTATGAGGGCAGTTGCAATAAATGTTTTCCTCTACAATGAAATCTGTTTTCTGTATACCCTTTTTATATGCTTCACGGACCATTTCCACAAAATGGTGTCTGTTGTATAGGTCAGGGAATTTTAGCTAAAATGGTCAGGGAAAACCTGGAAAAGTCAGGGAAATTGAATTCTCCAATTTGCTAGACACCCTGCTTTAGCCATGCACATACAAAGGAGCACATACATACTACCAAGCTATAGTGCTTTGATACTCCACTAGTTCAGAAGCTGAACACCATGCCTCAAGATGAGTGGGAAGTTTACTACGAATGTGACAGTTAAAATCTCTTGCTGTAAAACCTTGTTGAATGAAATCTAAATAAGCAGGGAAAACGTGCCATTTAACACAAGTTTCATTTGCTGGGAAATGTGTGTAAAGGTACAGCAGCCAAATCCAATACAAATCAAACCAGAGGCTGTTCTGTTTAAGCAGCAGTTCCATTTGCAGAGATTCTGCCATACTTGCTAGCCTGTCTGTTGCAGCTAAAAAGATCAGCATTGATCGCCCATTGACCAAATGGTTAATGTAGGTGCACGTTATCCAAAAGTGCTAGTGCACTCTTAAGCTCTTATGTTTACTTGTTACAAAAGTCTTAGTTTGACTAGTGCAAGTCGAAAATCCTGGCAGGGAAGAGTACCTCGTACCACATAGGTATGACTGAATGCTCAGAACCAAAGGAGGTTAGTAGATTGAAAGTTCCATTTTCTTGTTTTCTCTTTGTTAGCGACATTCAAATGAACATAAGGAAAGATAGGGTTTGTTTTTGTTTGTAGTTCCTAATTGAAGTGTAATGATTATAAGACTAGGAAAAGTTAGTAATTAGTGTGGCTGAAAAAAATAAAAACTGCCACCAGAGGGAGGGGGCGAACCCACAGCCTCTTCATTGCATATGCATTGCTCCACCAACTGTGCTTTGCATGGTGTGGCATCATTGTGCAGCAGATGTAACTCCGCATGCCTGCAACTTTTCATGAAGTCCCATTACAGTCATAATTGCAACAGTGTCAAAGAAGCGTGTTAGTCTGAAAATGCAGTGTTGTGTTACGTCGGGCCATTTCTGTGCTGTCTGGCACCTTTTGTTCAGTGTGTTGGTGAGAAGGCCAAGCGTAATGCTAGAGCCTAGTGGGTAAGAGATAGATAGGAATTCACGAGACAGTTGAGTGTCCGCACACTTTCTGTGGCGAAGCATTTGTACAGTGGACGTATTGCAAAACGAGTCTAGCTTCTAAGCTGCGCAATCTACAGAATCGTTACTTTTTTTTTTGAGTCTGTAAACGAAGGTAGAGGACAGAGATGGGAGAAGGCTTCTAACGACAGTATTTCCTGCCACATCCAGCAGAGGAAGGCTGAGCCAAACTGAACGGTTGCTAAAAATACCGATTAGTGTAGACACTGACATAAATAATCCACACTGCACTACTTCTGTTTAGATCTTGAGCATGTTCCTTCCTTACTAAACACAGCGGCAATATTTTTAATGAGTTCTAATATATGTTGCTGTTTTGCCAAATGACTCGCCAAGTTTGTGGAACAAACAAGATTCTTGAAGAAAACTAGGCCTTACCGGCAGGGTAAGGCTGGTCAGGAGTCCTCCTATTGCCTTATTTCGCGGACAGACATGAATCTGTGGTGCCCAAATAAAATTTTAAAATCTTTAATAGCAATCATGTTCGTACATCCTTCACGTACGTAACACTATCATCGGACCAAACCTGCCTACAAAACAAGTTACGTTTGTCTTGTAAGATACCACTCTGTTTATTATAAAGAGACCATGTGACAGAGCACCAGTAAGACATGGCTGCTTCTTCCCTGTTCCAGGTCTCTGTATGTCTACAACTTTGTGTCGAACAAGCCACGTAGGGGCTTCTACCAGCTGTCCTTGAATGCTATTCCCGTCAAGGCTGATAACCGCCTTGTTGGAAACACTGACGCTGAGGTGGGCAATGTTACTCACTTCCTTTACAGTATTTTCTCAGTATTGTCTGTCTTTAAAGTGAGCTTGCACTTCATATTTATTGTTGTTTGCCACAGATGCTGTATGACATAAAGGTCTACAGTGTCATATTTACATGTATAAATTTACACCGTGGTCATATCAGCCACTCTTTGCCCAACAAAGAAAAGAGAATGCTTGCAGAAGGTTCATGAGCCTGCAAGTACAGTGAGAGCCAGGTACTGTACAGATCTTAAAGACGTCAAGTTAATCACCATGAGATGTTTTCTCACTTCGTCAGCTCATTGCAGTTGTAGATGAGCCAACATTTTAGCGTTTTGCATGCCAGAATTGCTAAACTCATATTTTATGAGATGCAATGAGCAATGAATCTCCCAGTGCTTCTTATATCCTGGAGTTACCTGCTAGTTCAGCAAATACTTTTTTGAGACCTGTGCCACTTTAATGCTGCAGTTTGACCTCAAGTATAATTAGCACAAGAGTCTAATGAAATATATGTTATACACCTGAAATTTGCCGTTCCCCATTTGCCAGTATCAAAATGCATAACAAGTATATATGTTGGTTGGATAAGCAACGGACATGTTTCCATTGGATAGAACATCTTTGCAGTGGGGTTTGGCGATAGTATCATTGACACATAGCACCTCTATTCGTTTTCAAAATCTCAATTTCGTTTGGGATTAGGAATGCAAAAGGGGTTCCCACAGGTAGTAACTGTCAAAACCTCTTCAATTGCACCAAGAAACTTTTTGCTAGCTGTGCTACCTTAGCACTAGTGTTTTGATGATGCTGAGCAATCTTGTGGATCTTCTTTCAGCTCAGCGTGAAAGTGCTGACAGACGTAGAAGTCGTCGGACTTGAGATCGGCACCGCTGACCGGGACCAGACAGCCGCTCCTAAAATGACTCCGTGAGTAGCGGTTGAATGTGCATTTTGTTTCTCGTATCACCTGTGTGCCTGCCCCAAGAGCACGAGCTTACTGCGGTGTTTTGTACAGCCACAAGAGCATCAACAGTTTCATCAAGGCACTTAAACTGCTGGCCATTGTTAGAATGCTTTGTTCCTCAGTCTGCGACTAAACCAATGGCTTGTACTTTTTTTGGTTTAGGTGTGCGAACATTCGAAATTTCCAATAGCATTTGCTACTCGATTCAATTCGCTCTTAACTTTCACTATTCGAACGAATAGTTCAAATAGTAAGTTTTAAAGAAGCTTGTAATTAAGGGGAAAAATATGCTGGTGTCATGACAAGTGGCTCACTCCCGCAAGTAGTTTGTTTTGCCGCATAACACCCGTGCGCTGCGGCGAAGCTAGAACTCTCGCATTGTGGTGAACGCTTGCGTACTGTGCTGAACTTAACACTCGCGTACTGCAACGAAGTTACCTCAGCTTTCTGTTGCACAGTTGCCCATGTTTAGCAGTGTATTTTTGCATAATTTGACAAGGTACTATTATCAAAAATATTGAAAATTATTCGAAAAATATTCATTTCACACTTAAACATAAATGTTCAAATTCACTTTGTACTGCAGCCTTGTACTTTGACGTATGCGTATGTCCTGCAGAAATAGTATTTATGATCACACTAATTGCCCTTAGGTTTCTCTTTAGCATTAAAACACATAAGAAATCATTTATTTGCCATGAAAGTACAGAGGTGTATGTTTGCATTCTCTGTATGGGCATGTTCAAATGAGATGCCAACAAGAAATTGCAAAGCGAACCACTTCCACAAGTGGCAGCTTGAGAACGTGATCTCGCGTCAGTATTTACAGCCTAACCCTACAGTAATGAAATCCCGTGACAACGAAATTCTCGCAACAATGAAAAATTGAACAATCCCCAGCGGATGCCTTTAGTATTCAATGCATTTCATATCTCCTGACAACGAAACACCACTAAACTGTGGTCCCATGTTATAACAAAATTTACCTGACTGTTAGACCCCATGGTGACTTCAACTAAGTTCGAGAAATGTGCCCAGATGGACCCTTTGCCCAGTTAAATTTGCAAAATAACACGACATAAAGCTTGCATGGGCGTTGCCATATTAGAAACATCACAGCCGCCATCTTGCTTGTTGGCTGCTCATGTTCTGTCCATTGTTGACTGCGGCATTGCCATTGTCATTGCCATCATTTAATGTCAGTAAGCGCATGCTGAACAAGAGTTACTTGTGCAGTCGCATTACTTGCGCACAATGCAAACCACCATTGATGTGTGGCATTGTAGCATGCATTGAAGCGTAGTCGGGTGTGTTCCTGTGGCGGTGTGTTGTGAACTGCACACCTTTATTGCTTTTATACCCCTGACAGACGGGCGAAAGTAAAGTCCTTTGTGGTGAACCCCGTTTTCTACTCTAAAGGACCCTTTGCAGAAAGTAGTTGTGCCGATGACACACGGCAGCGCGTGAACTTCTTTAAGTGGTTCCTAAGACGAACGCCGCAAAAAAATGGCGCTCCTTGTTAAAGCAGCAAGATAGTGAATATTTTTAAAGAAGTTCCGCATTTAATTACCTTTAGCGATTGTGGATCGCAAAAATATCGTTTTTATTGCTGATGGCTAATAATGCTGATGGTTCGTTTCACGTCACGACGAAAAAGATAATGACTGCCGGAATCCCGCATGCCAGCGACGTGAGCGTTCGAGAGTGTGGTAAAAATAAATCTTTGCGGCCCGACAAATCTCATTACACGGCTAAAAGCTTATACGCAAGGCAAGAAAATAGTTGCGGGGTGTTGTAATTTTGTGAAAAGTTCTCTCCCCATTTACAGGTCGTGTACGCTGTTGGCGAGAGTACGCCTTTACGCTCGAAAAGTAGATCGCCGATCTACCTTTCTGCAAAGGAACTTTGCCGGGAAGGAGATACTCCTTTGTCGTGTGCCACTGGGCATGAACTCCTTTCCGGCGGATGTCCCCTTACCTAAAATACTTTAGCATGCCCGGGTGTCAATGGTATTACACCACTCGTGCCGCTGTGCAGGGAACAGAGGTGCACTTTGCATTACTACGATGCTACACCACACGCGCTGTTGCCGGTGTCACGATAGGGTTGCTAGTGATAACTTCTATCAGTACGTTTGTTGGTTGCTGTCATCAGGCATGCCTCCCTGCAGCTCGATATCCAGTATCACTGCATTCCTACCGTAGTTGGAATCTCTGTTTGATCGGTCTCTGCCTTTGTTGCATTGTTCATCTGCACGAGCCGCACTGCTGGTTTTGTTGAATCTAATCCTGTACCTTTTCTTCATTTTCCGAAAAAAAACAAAATCAAACGAGCCTGAAATCTTCCTGTGCGTTAAAATTGAGTACAAAACCGAAACCATGTTCATGCGTTCATCCCTTCAGATCAGAACGGAAGACACTTGCGGCAAGTTTGCAGTGGTTTGTTCTGCACTCGACTGTAGTGAGGCGCCGCCTTTATTATGAAGAACCTCTTGTCAAAGGAAAGTTATTTTACATGCTAAAGCTAGCCGCGTCACGTCTTCGTGTGCCTGAGGCCTGCATCCATGAGTAATGCAAAAAAAATTACAGCATATCCACGGAGTGAATGATGATGAGTGGGCGAAGCTCGGGATGTTCATCGTAGATCGTGCCGAGTTACGGATTAATTTAGTTAACGCGCACGCTACGAATCCTCATGGTTGAACTATGCACAAGTGAAATCTCCCACCGGCACTTCATTGCAAGTCAAGGTGCAGTGCCTATATATATATATATATATATATATATATATAATGGGTTTTGCCGGTGAATGCTTCTCCAACGCGAGCAGTCGGTATTTCTCAATCAAGAAACTCGCTAGGAGACGCTGCCTGTGCCAACGTTGTCTCTCGCGGGTGAGGGCGCGTTCTCCTTCTTTGCGAGCCGGTAGAGCGTTCCTCTAAGAAACGTTTCCATAGCCTACGCGCGCCTTTCGCTCTCTCTCTGTCTCTCTCTCTCACACAAGACAGCAGAGGCACGCGCCGGGAGAGAGGGAGAGAGAGGCACGCGCCGAGCGCGAGCGCGTGCTTCCCAGCACGTGGGTTACGCCTGACAACTGACGCGTGACAAGGTTAGACTAAGAGGAGCTCCGCCCGTAAAAGTGATGGGGAAGTTTACGCGGGCCACGAACAGGAAAATACCGAACCTCGAAGATAAGCTGGCAGCTTATTAACAATGCATTTGGATGCATTTTTATTGTGACCGCTTGAAAATTCGGATACATGTTAGATTTAAAGAAGCCTCGGCAGGATAACAGCAATTGTTGCAGCAGGCTTACTATGTGGCAAGCAGTGCATGCCACTCTGTATGCATGAAGACAATCCCGGACTCGTCCCAACTACAATCTACTGAACTTGCTGTCAGTAACTAATCCCTGGATGGCCGAAAGCAGGGCTCACCAATGCAGGCTAGCAAAATATTTATTGTGGTACTTCGCATTTCAGTTGTTTCCTCCTTGTACTGTCTTATTTCGCAACCATGAAATTCTCGTGACTGCGAACTTTTTCATTTTCCCCATTGATTTCCTTATTGTGGGGTTCAGCCGTATATGGGTGCAAAAGATGATCCACAGTAAGTGCGCTATGCAAAATATGCCAGCATTAAAGGGACCGACAAGTGAAATTGCGGTTAAATGTAACGTGGCGTAGCCTGGTGGCGAAGCCCTGGTACTGGTTTCTGGAGTCTATGAATTGCTGCACATTGCCTGCTGCTGTTCATACGACCATAACTCGGCCTTAAGATTGCAGTCGATACATAAAAAAGTGTCCCAGTCCTATTATTAGTTTTCTATGCAGCAAAAGGAATCAACGCTGACAAGCGTCGCTGCCGTCATGGCAACTGAAATCTGCTTTTAATCGCGGCGCATGTGGGTAGCGTCTCCCAGCTGTTGTGCACACGTGCTCTGTCAGGGTAGAACCCAGTGCAAACACACAGGAGGGCTGTCAGCCACTATTTGGAACATGTATTGCATTAAGACTCCATAAGCAAGAGGTCCTGATAAAAAAAATGATATATGGGGGATTTCCTCATTGTCATTGCTTGAGTGGACAATCTTACCAGTAAGCTTTCTGTTCAAACAAAGAAACCAGGTAGCTTAGGTACTTAAAAAATTGGTTGTCAGTCCCTTTAAGTGTGTCGCTGAAAACATAAGGTGAGAAAGCACCTGTATGAGTTAGCCCTAACATGCTTCTGTTTCAGTTGTCCACGTCTGCAAGTACAAAGGTGCACAAGTGTAAAAAAATGAATAGACGTCAGTGCACGAGGCAATGGACATTATCCTACATGGCTGTGCTGTTGCTTCTCAATACGTATTGTTATTCAGCACATTGCACAGCCCAATGTGGTGTATTACCCTGCATAGTTAATTAAGCATTACATCATATGGTGTATGCGTCATGGACAGCAAACTCGCACTGCTGGATGTGCGTCTCGCTTACCGTGTTTACACAATTGCAAGTTGACCCAATTTCTTAAAACCTGAAATGCAAAGTTGGTGGGTGGACTTACACTCGAGAGTGAAATGTTTACTGCCAGTCTGCTTTTTCTTTTGACTTGGGATTTGAAGGGGGGGGGAGGGAGTGTATGACCTACATCCTAGGCGACTTAGATTTGTGTAGATATAGTACTATAGTGAATTCCCTGTAGGAGTACCCATGATAAGGTTGTGCAGTTGTTCCTGAAACACTCTGAGCAGTGACATGGCGGATTGCTGATCTTGGGCTAATCTAGCTCAATAACTTGCTTTGTTTAATTAGCAGCCATATTTACCTTCAGTAAAAGACACTGGGTTAATGCGGAAAACATTTACTGTCGCAAAAGTACTTCTTCTTGGGTGAGTTAGTGGTTATACATTGTATACCTACTGGGTTGTGGCACGAACACCGTTTCCTGGAAGGGGACAGAATGTCTCTTTTCACCGTCTCTTTCTTCATTCAATCCCTTGTCATGAAATGGGTTTTGCACCGCAACCCAGTATGTATATGATGAACATTGACTGCGTCACATTCTCTTCTGCCTCTGTTGGCAAAGCTTGTGAAAGCCACTGTGTAAATGTGCATGTTTACATGTAGGGTGGCTTTCCGAAGCAAGATGAGCCAGGTTGTGGAGGCGGACCACCACCAGAAGCTGGTGATGAAGTTCTCGCTCAAGGATGTCTCAAATGGGGACATCATGTCGGCGCACCAGGCCTTCGTGCACCTCTACCACGTGGAGACCAAGCGCGAGATAGTCTTCCTGGCCGAGCCAGACACAAGTGTCATCTACCGCTTCGACTTGGTAGGTGCTGCCACTTTTGCAAGTGATGCTGTGCTCCCTTCCACCCACGCTTCCTTCCATCTTTTCTATTATCGTTCATTTGTCTATGTGCATGTGTGAGAGAGGGAAACTTCTAGGCATTGGTGCTGTCACTAGAAGTGTTACTGCTTGTTCAAGTGCCCGCGCCCTGCCCTATCGTAGGACTTGTTCCAGAAGGCAAAGGACATGGGCTACCTCTCCGGAAAGTACGAATTGTCTCTCATCATTGGTGATGCTGTGATTGCCAACCCTTTCAAGTGGCACCTGGTGAGTTGAAGCAGCAGCATCATGCTTTTTGTCTGCATGTGTTCAGGATTGCAAAGGTGCATATCTGCTCCTGTCATGTGTGGCTTCCTTATTAATCGAATAATGTGGCAGATTTCATGTACTTTTCTATGTTTTGTTGGGGGGAGGGTATCCTTTCAGTGCATCTTAGTGCAGTGCAGACCACTTATAACGTAACCGCTTTTTGCGCGGGACCGGTTATAACGTGGGTTTTTTTGACCACCGATATGTCGCCCATAGAACTCAATGTATAGGCCGACCGTTTATTGCGTAGGCGCGCGAAGGAGAATACCGGTTATAGCGCGGAGTTTTTAGGCGCGCGACCATAAAATCGGCGAACGGAGCACGGTCGGCACGGTTTCCCGGCGGCGTTCCCGGCGCGCCGGAACGTTGGGAGTGTGAGCAGGAGGGCGCACGTGGAGACCGCCGCGAAAAGTCAAACATTGCGGAGGAGAAGAGAGGGTACAGTAGGGAGGGAGTCGGGGAGACCTTGGAAGGAGGGAGCGTGTTTTCGTCACCGTGGCGACCGTGGCAGCGTCCAATCCGGGTGCGCGCTGCGCGGAGTGGGGGAGAGAAGCGGTAGCATGCTTTCTTTTTTTTTCTCAACCTCCTTCTTTTGCCTCTTTGGATTTGCTGTGTGCGCTTCACCGTGTCGTTGCCGTCTGAGGGCCCAGAGCACGTGTGTTGCGTAGCTCCTGTCGCCATGGCGTCATAAGGGACATTGAGAGTGGCCTGAAGAAGGCGTCGGTGGCGGCGAAATACGGCGTTTCCGACACGACCGTGTCGACCATCTACAAAAACAAGGACAAACTGCGGCAGCAACTGCAGCAAGATTCGTCTTCCCTGTCACGGAAGAGAATACGTACGTCAAAATACGAAGACGTGGACGCAGCGCTGTTCAGGTGGTTCCGCGAAGTTAGGGCTCAGAGCATCCCAGTAAGTGGCCCCATGCTCCAACAAAAGGCCAAGTATCTCGGAGCTCTTTTAGGCCACGACGACTTCAATCCACTCAACGGGTGGATTCAGCGTTTCAAAGATCGCCATGGCATCAGCTGCAAAGTGTGTGCGGAGAAAGCGGCGCTGTCGACGACGAGTCTATCGAAGTCTGGCTTCGCTTGAACTTGGAGAGTATGCTGTCGACCTATACTGACAGAGACATTTATAATGCCGATGAAGCTGGTTTATTTTATAACCTTTTGCCCAACCGCACGCTTGCGCTGAAAGGCGAAGCCTGCTCCGGCCGCAAGGTCTCAAAGGAGCGCATAACTGTATTGTTTTGCGCCAATTTGGACGGGAGCGACAAGCGCCGCCTCTTTGTCATAGGTAAATCGGCAAGGCCACGTTGCTTTAAAAAGCGAGAGTGCCTGCCAGTGACCTGCAAAGCCAATAAAAAGGCGTGGATGACGCAGGATTTGTTCACCAGCTGGCTTTGCAAGTTTGATGAGGATATGGTGGCAGAGAAGCGGCGGGTCGTGCTTATCCTCGACAACTGCACGGCCCACAACGTCAAGCCGAAGTTGACCGCAGTCAACCTAAAGTTTTTGCCTGCCAACACTACAGCAAAAAGTCAACCTCTCGACCAGGGTGTCATCGCAACCGTAAAGGCGCTGTACAAAAAGCGCATTTGCGAGAGAGTTTTGCTGAGCATGCAGCAGCAGCAGCCTCTTAAAGTGAACTTAAGAGGCGCAATTGACATGGTGGTCGCTTCATGGTGGCAGGTAAAGGCCGATACCATAAGCAAGTGTTTCAAGAGGGCAGGCTTCGTGCGCAATGCAGAGGCTCTGGAAGACGATGAGCAGAGCGACACGTCGCTCGCCGATGAGACCCTCAACACTGACGACGTGTGGTCCGGCCTCGTTGACAGCAACTTTGTAACCGCCACCGACACTTTCCAAGAATTTGTCGATGCCGGGGAGTCGGAGCTTTCTGTCTGCGAGGAAGCGAGCACAGATGACGCGATCGTCGCAGCGGTGCGCGGTAGTGCGGAGGTTGCAACGGACGACGAGTCGGACGGCGAAGACGATGTCGACCCGACGCCAGAACCAGATTTCCCATGCAAAGACGCATTGGAATACCTCGCTAAAGTGAAAACGTACTGCGCGAAAAACAGTTTGAGCGAGAAATCGCTTCAGTGCTTAAGCTTTGTGGAGGACGAAATTGTTCGCAGCGCTGTTCGCAAGCATCGCCAGACGAAAATAACGGCGTTCTTCCGCTGATGCCGGACTTGAGAACTTTGTTTCCATGCGGTGTTGTGATTGTGTTGAATGTGTCTGCGAGTGAAAAGTGTAGTAAATTGCTTTTGAAAGGTGGGTTGCCCTTTTGACATAGGCAAAGGCCGAAAAAAGCATGCTTTGGTTATAACGCGGTACCGCTTATAGCGCGGATTTTTACAACTCCCGTGACTTACGTTATAAGCAGTCTACACTGTATTGGTTCAGGATGTTATCTTTGGCATTGTCATGCTACACCTCCCCCAATTCGCACACACACAACAGCTCAAGGGTCCCTTATTTAGCCTTTCTTTATTTTTTATTTTTTTTTGTGAGCCCTTGTTATAACAATTATTGATTAGTATAACAATATAATTTTCATGGAACTTCAATATTGTCATAAGAGAGTTAGACTGTGTATCAATCTTTTTTGTGGTCCCCTTCAGGTTTGATATATTTCGGGTCCGGCTGTATATCCGTGTGCCTGTGCTGGCCATTAATGTCTGTATTGTTATGTGAGAGCCCTTGCAGGAAGTACCACAATGTGTTAAGACAATGTGTTGTTGCATTGTGTCTACACATTACAAGGTTAGGTATGCTTACAAGGTTCTGGAGGGCTCCATTCGTGCCCCGCCATGGTGGTCTAGTGGTTATGGCACTCGGCTGCAGATCCGAAGGTCACGGGATCGAATCCCGGCCGCGGCAGCTGCATTTAGATGGAGGCGAATTGTTGAGGCCCGTGTGCCGTGCGATGTCAGTGCACGTTAAAGAACCCCAGGTGGTCAAAATTTCCGTAGCCCTCCACTACGGCATCTCTCATAATGAGAGCTGGTTTTGGGACGTTAAACCCCACAAATCAACCTATCAATCAGGGCTCCATTCGTGCTTTGCAAAGGCATTTAGTGCCTTGTGTAAGTGGACAAGGGCACAGCTCGCCATGCACTTTTGTGTTCCCTTTGCAAGAAGCACTCGTAAGGGTGTCCCCTACCATGGTCTGATGCGAGTGCACAAGGTTACTGCTACCAAAATACAACAAGGAAATAAAAGGGTATGGGAGCCTGCTGTGGAGCATGGTGCATTGGAGAAGGGCAGCCTGTAACTTTCAGTGTGTCAGCGAAACTTGAAATGGTTCTTTTAAATTTTAGATCTCACAGCAGAACCTAAAGAAACAAGGATAATGTTATCAGGCGCCAGTTGGATAACCTATGTCGACAAAAAGAACAAGGTTTATACATAATCAGTGTCATGCATTATGCAGACCTTTGTCTGTCTGCCACTTTAACTACATTCTTTAAGGCATCTGCTCTTTTCCTCCAGGCTTCCCTGCAGCTGACCCTTCCACCGAACCCATCACCCCCGAAACCAACTGTCGACATGCACGCTCCAAAGCCAGAAATCAAGGTTTGTGATGCATTGTGCGTGTGCCATCTCTTGATGCACAATCTTGAGTTTCATGTTTTTATCTTTGTGCTCGCCATGCTAATTGTGACATGCAGTTCTACTGGGACGAGCTGTATGCTTGAGTAGTTCACCTTCTGAGTAAAAAAGTATTGCTGAGGATGATGGGTTTGCAAAAATGCAAATGTGACAGTTAACTTGTGTACCGTTGCATAGCTAGCACTGACATACTGCAGTAACGCTAACACTGACGTACAGCGGAGAAGCTAGAACTTGTGTACTGCAGTGGAGTTAGCTCGTCCATATTGAGCTTCGCCCAATAAACAGTTCGCCTGACATCATCTTGAGTCCTGTTGCTTCCAAATCGTCACGACCATGTGACAATATTATTCTGAGATGTGTCGCAAAAGTTGATAGTATCGCTTTGGTGATTTTGTCTCCATTGGTGCCTTACGCAGTGCTCTTTAGCTGGTTGGACAAACTAGAAAAGTGAGGGTAGATTTGTGGTTTGTTCAACCAGTCAATCACCACCGCAGAGACACCAGTGGAGACACATCACCAAAGCAATACAATTGCCTTTTACGGCACATCACAGTATACGGCCCCAGTTCTCTGTTGGACTGTTCTTTAGGACTTCGCTGGTTCTTCTTTTTCTTTTTGTTTTTTCTATGGATGACATTGTGGAAGTAAGGTAGCCGTGTAATAAATGTGTTCTTTTTGCTCATGTTTAGCAGAACATCTCTCCGTAATTTAACATGGTGTTATTTAAAAGAAATATTTAACACGATTAGAAAAATATTCAATTTAGTTTGCATTCAGACATTGATGTTCACGTTTGCTTCGCACTCGTGAATTTTGCTATTCGCACAGCCCTGTCAAATAATGCAAAGAGCGCTTAGAAGTAAGAACAAAAATTAATTGCACCTTTTGCCAGTTTGCTCTGGTATCCAGGGAGGCACTAGAGTGAGCTGTTCATATGTCTGTTTCCTTGGACATTTATGCATTTATAAACCTGGGAGGGTTCTTCGTCCACCATGGCAGTCCAGTGGTTGTGATACCCGGCTGCTGACCCAAAGGGCATGGGCTCTACCCCAGCCCAGCGGTGGTTGCATTTGCAGTGGAGGTGAAAAATGTCATAAATTAATGTACTGTGTGATGTCAGAGCATTTAAAGCGTCCCAGCAAGTCCAAATTTCCATAGCCCTCGACTTTGGCATGCCTCATAATCGTATTGTGGTTCTGGGACGTAATATCTCATCAATTATTATGATTTCCTTTATCAATTATTTTCTTTATCAATTATTATGATTTCTTTAATTAATTTCCTCATCAATTATTATGTTAGCCAGCACTTTTTGTTTCCATGGTGGCAAAAGTGAAACATTCTTTTTGCACAAAAGTGGTACATAATATGTGACCTTAAATTTAGCCTCAGCTCATAACTTATTATGAGCAGTTTTATGAGTTTAGCCTTACTCATAACTTATTGACAGGGCAGTGTTAAAGAAGGGAAAAGCATCTGTGACAGATAAGGATCGTTATTAGGACACGACTAGGTGCGCAAATCTTTTTCCTCGTGTGTAGTGAGCCTGTGGGATTAATTGTCGTCTTCTGTCCTCTTGTGCGCCCCTTGCAGCATCTGTTCAGGGAGCAGGAGAAGCGCCCGCCGGTGTTCCTCTCAAACGCATTTTGCGGCCTGGTCCTGGCTCCTTTGCTGCTGCTGATTGTGCTGGTAAGGGAGGAGAGCTGTTTCTTGGATCGCGTTACTTACCACCCTTGAATGTCCATGCCGAGCAGCCGGTGGCATGGATAAATGCTTTCAGCTCGTTTAGAACATAGTTCTTGGCTGTGCGCAGTGTGGATGGCAAGGTAAGATTAACCACTCAGCCAGCACAGGTACTGAACTTGGTAACATTTTAGTAAAAACGTTTTTCATAAGCCTAATATGGTTGGAAGTCCAGTGAACACCTTGTAGGGTTATGTTTTGTCCTCATTGTTTGTACTGCATGTAGTCGGGAGCTGACAATTCCCCATTCTGCATTTTCAGGGGGAAAGAATTGTGAAAAATTGAGATGTAGTTGGCCATAACCCTTGCTGTCATGATGTCCATTAAATTAAGATTTAAATAATGTTTAAAGGTATACACAGTGCTGCTCGCTTGTAATTAATGGTGGTGTGTTTTTAACTGGTAGTTAGCAATGTTGGCGCATTTTCTAGGAAAAGCATGCAAGCCGAATGAGCTCAGTTCTCACGGAGCAAACATTTTTGACGAAGTTTGCTCATCAAAGGATCTAAAGAGGTGCCCTTTATACAGTTTTATATTATACAGTATTATATTACCTGTTATTTACTTGGACAAAATGAACCAAAGGGACCTCTGGACTCGAACTCAGCGCAGCTTGATTTAATTCACATTTCCCCGCATGTGATGATCCTTAACAACACAGTGGTACATTGCACTCAGTGGCTAAGCATAAGACAGGATTGTGACTGTTTTTGGAAGGGTAGCCCTCAGAATTGCTGCTGCTATGCAGGGAAAACTAAAACGTACAGTTCTATAAAAGCCACAGTATTGGGGCTGAATCAAATTGTGTGAAATGTGCGGTGCTCCCTTTGGCAGTACAAGCAACACAGCACTGCAAGGGCAGAGTTAAGGAAGCAGCTGCTTTTTCTGATATGGCGCACTGATGTGCCCTCTAGTAATGGTCCTTGCATATTGGCACGCTTCACTACCGTGTCTTGATCACTCTGGGTAGCAAAGTTTCCCAGGCAAAAACAACTGGGAAGTCAAATCACAAGCACACAGCTTGATCACTGCCATCAGGCATCAACTGCCCACTTATAATTGCTGGCCTCTAGGGCATTACTTCTGTCATGCATGAAAGTTGTGTAGATTTCATTGAGAAGGGCTGCACACTCTATTAGCAAAGAAAAAATAGGAACATTACTTTTTTGTTTTTTAACGAGTCCTTGTACCGTATTTACTCGATTCTAACGCGCCCTCGATTCTAACCCACACCCGTTTCCCGCGACCTAAAAAGAAAAGCGAAACATCGATTGTAACGCGCTCCCATTTTTCGTGACACGGAAAAAAAGGTCTTTAGTAATCAACCTTCTCACGTTTATAAAAATACAAATGCCGCACTTGTGTAATCAATGCACTCGCATAATAAACGCACCGCCAGCTTTAAACCCCCGCAGTCCCTCGAACGGCCGTGCTATGGCGTTCCCGATTCACTCCATCCGCGGTCTCTCAAACACGTTCGGCGCTCCGATTCATAACTCCTGCGTCCCGATAAAACTGCCAAACGTTGCCGGGCGCAGCCGCAGTGCTGCATTCCTCCGTGCTATCACAGTTCCCTCACACGTGCTGCCATGCGTGCTGCGCAGGCTGGCGCAGATAAGCGGGGCATGGTCTCCGAGATTGCCGCGATGCAATCTCGGACGTCATGCAGCGTGCACGATTTAGAGGCTCAGGTGGTTCAGGCTCAGCACAGATATGAGGGAGAAATGCGATGATGAGCCGTTTTGTGTGCGGTGATGGTAAACATGTCCCGTTACGGTTACCCGCAAGCGCTACCGAAAGCTGTGCGGCGGAGATTGCACCGGCGACGTAGCGTCTTTGTTTGGCCGCAAGACAGCCGAGCCGGGACGGCGAGTATCATCGGCCTACGCATCATGTGCGTCGTGCAGCGCGGGACCGGCGGCGACATAGAACTACAGAAACTATGCGCGCCAAAGACCGCCGCACCGCTAGTTCGTTTTTTAGCCGGTGACCGTTCGACAGTGCCCGACCCTCGTAGGAGGCGGCCATTTTGATGCCGACGGCGATATGGTAACGGTGTCGTTCGTTCGCACTCGATTCTAATGCGCATGCGATTTTTGGACCCGTTTTATCGGAAAAAAGGTGCGCGTTAGATTCGAGTAAATACGGTAATTATAGAACAACTGGATTTTGTCTTGACGTATGCTGAGTAGTATGACATCCTTTCATAAATATACCTTTCATCATTGGTCTAGTCTAAACGTATACATGGTGACAAACATTTGTGGGACTAGGCTGCTGTTGTAAATGTGGATGTCTGTTCTGTTAATGAATGGCACTTCTGTTTATTAATGGGTAACTGGTGTTAGATTTCAAGAACGACAGGCACAGATATTTAGATGGCCTATGTTCACAAGCCAAGTGGAGTCTTGGCTCTATTACAAATTTCGTGGGTCGTAAACTTTTTTCCACATGTGCAAGTCGCTACCGGCGTTTCAAGGAAAGAACTGCTGAATTCAGTGGAGTGCAGGATGTCACACATACGATAATTCATAGTACTGTTATATTCCCTTTATCAAGGTTGTTTTGTACAGTGATGCTCTGCAATAAAATGGAGAGACATTGGGTAATCTGGGTATCCATTAAATAAATGAAGTATTGAATGAAGTAACAAATGAACAGTCAGTCGATCAATAAATCAACTGATCAGTTTATTTCTGTTTGCTTACAAAACTTTGCTGAAAAATCACCCATGATCTTAGCAACACTGCTAGTTCTGGGCCCGTGCAAATTTCTAATACAGAGCACTGCTGCAACTCTAGAGCAGGTATTGTGAATTGTAAGATAGATTGTATTAACAGTGTTGTTGATGCAATATCAACAAATCATTATTGTTTAGAAGCAAAGCCAACCAATAGCTAAAAAAACAAGAAAGTATGTACGGTAAAACCTCGTTATAACGAAGTTGAAGGGGGAGCCATAATTACCATATTTACTCTAATCTAATGCGCACCTTTTTTCCGATAAAATGGGTCCAAAAATTGCATGCGCGTTAGAATCGAGTGCGAACAAACGACACCATTACCATGTCGCCAGTCGGCATCAAAATGGCCGCCTCCTACAAGGTTCGGGCGCTGTTGAACGGTCACCGGCTAAAAATCGCAGCATATCCACGGGGTGAATGATGCTGAGTGGGCGAAGCTGCGGAGGTTCATCGGTAAACCGTGAATTCTGCCCAGTACATCATCGACGACGTGAGATCGTGCGCGTTTATACTAAAGGGTCGATGAGAGTTATGGTGACTTGCAGCTCACTTTAATTTTACATGTACGCTGTGAATTTTCATTGTTTAATCACACACAGGAGAAATCGCACACAGGCACTACCTTGGAGGTCAAAATCCAGTGCCATATATACGGGGTGGTCAGTGAATGGTTGTGTAGCGCGAGCGGTCGGTTTTTTCAATCAAGAAACTCACTAGCAGATGCTGCATGCGTCCGCATCGCGAGGCGAGAGAGGGGGCGGCGGGACCATTGAACGGTTGTGAGGGAGAGGGGAGAGGGAGGGAAATGGAGAGAGTGGGGGCGAGAGAGGAGAGAGAGAGGGGGAGCTCGACTGCTCGACCGCGGCATATTCACCGTGATAATGCCATCTAGTGTTCAGTCACCCAACCGCCGCACACACCTCTGGGGCAGCGCCATCTAGGAAACTAGACGATAAAGGGCGATGACGACCGGCGCCATCTAGTATATCGTCACCCAACTGCAGTTTGCACGCATCTCTATGGGACAGCGCCATCTATTGTATGCTACAGGGAGACGCTACTGGCTACGGCAGATGGACATACCGGACGGGCCGCAGGTGATGCCATAAGGAGCTTCGCCCCTAAAAATCGAACTAGGGGCGCGGCGGTCTTTGGCGCGCATAGTTTCTGTAGTTTCTATGTCGCCACCAGTCCCACGCTGAACGACGCACATGATGTGTAGGCCGATGATACTCGCCGCCCCGGCTTGGCTGTCTTGCGGCCAAACAAAGTCGCTATGTCGCCGGTGCAAACTCCGCCGCACAGCTTTCGGTAGCGTTCGCGGGTAACCGTAATGGGAGATGTTTCCCATCACAGCACGCAAAATGGCTCGTCATCGCATTTTTCCCTCGTATCTGTGCTTAGCCTGAGCCACCTGAGCCTCTCAGTCGTGCGCGCTGCATGACGTCCAAGATTGCCGCGATGCAATCTCGGAGACCACGCTCCGCCTTACGTGAGTACGGTGGTGCGTTAGTTGGCGGGCGGTACGTGAGTACGGCATTTGTTTATATAAATGTGAGAAGGTTGATTACTAAGGACCTTTTTTTCCATGTCACGAAAAATGGGAGCGTGTTACAGTCGATGTTTCACTTTTTTTAATTTTTTTTGGTCGCGGGAAACGGGTGAACTTTAGAATCGGGGGCACATTAGAATCGAGTAAATACGGTACTTCGTTATAACCATTAGTTCATTATAGCCAATACCTGTTCCATCTTGGGGAATTTCAAAGGAAATTGCGATTGCTTTGTTATATCCGATAGTTCGTTATATCTGGGTTTGTTATAGCGAGGTTATGCTGTACTTATACAGTAGAACCCCGCTGTTACGTTCCCGGCTGCTGCGTTTTCCTGGCTGTTACATTGTTTTGGGCCAGTCCCGGCACAGCTTCCATAGGATTCAATGCATTAGAGACCCCGCTGTTAAGTCGCAGTGTGGGAACATTCCCGTATGTTACGTTGCGAATCGACACTCCAAGTGGCCACTGCCGACGGCAATATTAAGTTTTCACGTAGCTTGACTTCACTTGACTGTATTAGCTGTGCTATGGGCGATGCCCATTAGGTTTCCGGCTTCCGCCAGCAAGATTATGGCACAGCTGCGCAAACTGTTTGCGACGGAATCGCGTACAGTGATTGCGTCTCCATCGATGATGCCGTTGTCACCTCCGAGGTTCTCTCTGTCGACGAAATCATAGCCGAGTGTGCCGATGCGTGCACTGAAAGCGCTAGCACTGAAATAAAATTGTGTGCCGATCACCACTTCTCTCATTTTTACATTTTTCCCGTTTCTCGGCTCTTACGTTTCCCGGCTCTTACGTTTATTTTCTACGGTCCCGTGAAAAACGTATCAGCAGGGTTCTACTGTACACTTTTTCAGAAAAGGCTCCCTGGACACTGCCATATTGGGCTGTGCGAAATATGCGTGACCCTCAAAAAAAGCACTGCCGAGGGTTTGTAGTGGCAATTTTGATGACTTGGTAGGTCTCATTATCAAACAGTGCACACGCACGAAGATAAAGCAAACAAAACAGACGACACGAGCCCTTTTACTGCCGCACACAGCCCAATATGGTGGCGCTCCATGCCTCCTGTGAAAGGTCTGTATTACTGAAATGAAATGTGCTCATTACCAATTAGTAGTTTAGGTTCATTTGTTTTTTCTTCCGATGTACTGAATAGGCAAGAAGTTCGTGTGGACTCCATGGCTTGAAAGAGCTTGTGTTTCCAGTGTAGCAGACTTGCTAATAGTGCTTCTGTTGCCAAGATGTGCCTGCTATTGTTCAATGTGTGCGTGCATGTGTGTTCTTGTTTCTTACCTTCCTTCCTTTCACAGTGGGCACGCATTGGGGTGAACTTGTCCAACTTCCCCTTCAGTCTGAGCACCATCGTGTTTCACCTGGGATTGGCAGGTGAGCACATCACTGAGACAACATAGGGCCACCAGCTCTTGCATGGCATTTATGCTGGTTTGAACCTGCCCCTTTGTGAATGTAACTTTGATTTGTGTTCTACATGCAAGATGATCGTTGTTGCAGACAGTGTTTTCGTGCTCACAACTTGCTTCTCCTTTGGTGCTTTCAGCCACATTTACACCCTTCAGAAAAGAAAAGAAAACACAGTAAACTCTCTTTAATCCAAACTTGAGGGGACCGCAGAATTTTGCTTGAATTATCAGGATTTTGAATTACAAGTTGCAAGCAGAAGTATGGCTTGGTGTAAGACACCAGAAAATGAAGAGGTGGCCGGTTATCACGTGCATTGTTGCTGATATGGCCACCTGGTCGTCATTCGCGGTTGGCGCGAGCCAACCAGCATTCGAAACAACAATATAGAAGTTGTTTTGGGGAACAGCATGCACTGCTCTGAGCCATCTTGCTGACATAGTGCTCGTCTCTCGGACAGTACAGTGCTTCTGGTCCTTGCAGCTGCTGTGGCACGTGACGTTATTTCTGGTTTGGATAAAAGTATGAATAACAGAATTGACTAAGTTTGAACTAAGGAGCTTTTAAGTACAGTTGAACCCGGATACTATATCAAATTCAGATTTGTCGAATTATTGGCTATATAGAACAGTTAAAGAATCCCCTTCAGGAGGTATAGGGCTGGTGCGCACCTACTGTATCAAACACCCATGTATCACCGTGCTTGATCTACCGAACTTTGGCCCGCACCAAAGCTTTCCAGCGCACTCCTCCTTACAAATGGGGATCACCTGTCAGCCGCATTCTAGTGTGTTGCGATCCCTCTTTGCACTTGCAAGTGTCGAAAACGCAATTTCATTGCATTGGCATTGGCCGTTTGCACAGCGCTTGTGAGTGCACAGACTTGCCTGCTGCAACTTGTTTAGGTTGTATAAGCGGAAACAACATTTTTCTAATAGGCCAACAGCCAAAGGCATGAGATGAGACTGATACAAAGCAACTGTAACTCCGGCATTAGTCTGCACTGGCGATCTTGACTTGCATCAATGCAGTGTGCACATTCCAGTGGTTGTCCTTACGCCACGGCATGTAAGCCGAAAAAAAAACTAAACCCTCGGAGAGTTGCAACCTTGTGACATTGTTTGGTATACTGTTCTCTCGACGGCCATGCTTTTACGTGTTGCTGCCTCCTACTAAGCCACAACATCCATCGCCATCGTCACAATCGACGACCTTGTTTTGGACCTTCCGTGCTTTGCAGACTTGCATACCTTTCGTTGTGGCTATGATCAATGTCTGGTGATTGAACCTGTTGAAATAACGATTGACCTTCCCGAAGTGATACAAATGGTGAGTGGTGCTCAGAACTAAGTCATGCGAAGCACTGTTGGGAACTGTTTCCTTAGGTGCTCATTTTGGCACGAGGTGATGACTTCGCGTGTGTCATCACTGCAGAAACAGCATATGACACCTCAATGAATTTTGCGAGTTATGAGCATTCCCGGTCCTATCTCAGACAGGAGTTAAAGAAATTGACTTCATTAGGGCCACTCACGACATGCAAGCTGTTTCTGACCACGCCGATGCCGAGGTCATGGCTGACATCACCAGTGCCAGGGATTGGATCCAAAGCACTGACGAACATCTACGGCACCACTAAACGACTTCGTACTGCGCTCTGAGTACTTGTATCGGCATTTGCCATCATTAGCAGCTGTAGTGGCGCAATGCAAGGCACTAGCTCTGCTAATCTGTCATGCCTCAGCGATATTAAGGATGGCTTGAGGAAATAGATGGTCCACATCAAGATTAAGGCCAAGTTTACAGACCTCTTTCATATGAAATAAAGTTCGATTTTCACGTTGTTCTTTAGCATATTGTGGGCAAATTGGTAACTGCTGCTTGCTACAACCTCGGGAAACCTATGTGAGGGGCACATTGCTTTAAGAATAGCTTAAAATAGGCATATTTTGTGTATTGGATTATGGATATGTCGAACTATATAATGATCCCCTTCAAGTTAGATATATACGGGTTCAACTGTACCTTGAAAACATAGCAGGCCAACCAAAAATTTTAAATTTGTTTCAACTGACCAGAAGTTTTAATTATCAGAGCTTGAATTATCGAGAGTCTACTGTATGTGTGTGTAAGCTGTGTAAACTGCCCCGCCACGGTGGTCTAGTGGCTATGGTACTCGGCTGCTGATCCGGGGGTCGCGGGAATCAAATCTCGGCTGCGGCGGCTGCATTTCGATGGAGGCGAAATGTTGAGGCCCGTGTGCTGTGCGATGTCAGTGCACGTTAAGGAACCCCAGGTGGTCGAAATTTCCAGAGCCCTCCATTATGTCGTCTCTCATAATCAGATTTGGTTTTGGGACGTTAAACCCCACATAACAACAACAAGCTGTGTAAACTACTGCATACGAGAATCTTCAAATTTTCATGAAAGCAACCTTGCTGCAGAAGTAACATACTAAATACTACTAAACATACTAAATAACATGCAGTCCTTTCTACAGTCAATCATCACTACAGTATTCTGTGCTGCTGTTGTCATTTGGTAAGGCTGCATTGCATGCCTGTGCAGTGCACATTAGCATGGAAACTTGAATTTTGGGTGTTGCTTTGCAACAGGATGACTGTCATTTTTGGTGCTGCTCACACACTGCCGTGCATTCGCGCCTAAGGATAAAATTACCATATGACTTTCATCCCCATGCTGTGTTACTATGAAGTTCCGAAGTTGCGGTGTAGGCTATACACATGGAAATGCTTTTCGTTCAACATCTTTATACTAAGTCATGTGTATTCAACTGTGTCCCCTGTCACAAGCGTAACAAACAGGCCAGCAGCTATGTGTACTGTTTAAAGCAATGAGTTAATCATTGTGCTGAAGCATATTTGACCACCATGATCATGGGTTTTTTCTGTTCATGCAGTACCTTTATTATTAAAAAAATGCTGTTTATAGAGACTGACTTCTTCCTTGATCCGCAGCCATCTTCGGCCTGTTTGGGTGCTTCTGGCTACGGCTTAACATGTTCACAACACTGAAGTACTTGGCCGGGCTTGGTGCAGTCACCTTCATATCGGGCCACAGCATGCTGACACTGCTCACGCAGAAGAAGTAGACCAAGGTGAGGCCCCACATTTCTATGTATCTACAGTGAAGTGTGTTGGGAGCTGACCTCGCTACAGCTCATAAGCCCAGAAGGCCATGTGTGTAAGCCATTCAGCAGTTCCCAAAGGCAACAGGTTTTTAAGTGATCTCCAACGTCTATGCTACACAGTGCATATGTATTGTCTGCAAGTACGCTTTCTTTCTCTCTTTTATGCCTTTGTTCTGCTCCCCACGTGTAGGGCAGCAAACTTTGACAAAGTTCAATTAACATCCCCGCTTTCCTTTTGTCTCTATTGAAGGGTGTTTGTGCTTGTTGCACCTTGCGTAGCACACGGCCGTTTTGTTATACTTCAGTATGTTTGTGAGATCGAGAACAGTTTTTAGGGAAAATGACAAAGCGGTCTGGCTGAAATGTATGCTGCATCAGCCATCTGGTGTGCGCTTTAGCAGAAAAGAGGAATCGAATTCAGATGTAGGTGTTAACGAAGTCTGAGGGAGCAGGTCTGAGGATTCCTCGGATGGTTTATTCAGAGCCCAGACCCAACTGCACAAGTTTGATGAGCCGCACGCGTTCGCCGTTCTCGTGACACTACCACAGTTGCAGTAGCTGTGGTGTTTCACGGCCGAGTTTTAAGTCGGCAGCAGCATCTGCTCTTTGGTGAGGGCAAAATGCAGTAACACTCAAATAATCACATTTGTATGATAACTCCATTTCTACTGTTTACAATCTGAGCTAGTCCACGTTTTTCTAGTAGATGTGGCCAAAGGCAAGCTCTGCTTGCTTGTCGACCATACTTTTTTCTTCTCACACTGCTACGGACAAGCCGGCTCTGTCTGAGCACTTTGCTGTGCTTCTTGTAGATGGCAGCACAAGTCCCTCTATGGTATATGTGCTGCCAACGAAAACAGGAGCACATTTATTTGTGTGGGGAAATGCAAATTCGTTGGCTCCTGGGATCGTCAAAGAATGCACATATTGCATCGCTTCTTTCGTGAAAGAAAAGAGACCGATTTCAGTGTCTGACACTGGATATAATGTGTACAGCTCCTCGAGTGAAGGAGACACCAATGTTGTGGATGCACTCAGCTCGTTATCCCAGAGCGAAACCAGTGATGACAGTACTGCCTCGTACTTTGATGCAGTAATACAGTGGTGCTTGGACACGGTGTACGACTTTTGAGAAGGCACTTTGTGTGATCTATTGCTTTATGCAGTATCGCGCTGTCGCCACCTCACTTGAGTATAACCTGCAAGCAAACATAAGTTCTGTTTGCTTTTTAGAAAAATGGCACTAGGGTTACGCGAACAGGGATTTTCAGGCCAAATCTGATATGAATCGGACAGTGGCCGAAGCGAATACTGGAATCAAATTTAATATTGAATGGTTATCAAATAATTCTCATATATGGAACAGCTTTTCTGACAAATAATGATGTGTAAGCCAGTGTTCACATCGTCACATTCATGACTATAGCATTAAAAGCACAAGTACAGCATCTACAGGAAGTAAGCAAACCCTCTGTACCCACAGAACTGGTTGGAAAGTGTGAACGATCATTGTATAGCTGGCAACATCACGCCCCCTGAACGAAGCAGCCTGCTGCGCTTCATAAGTTCTCATGTTCTACACCTGTCATGTGCCAGCGGCAATGATATTTATGGTGCTTTTGCGACAATTTTTGTACTTATTTCGGTGCACTTAGCATTTTGAAATGTTTTTATCTACTATTCAAAAAATATTCAGGCGTACAAGTAGCGGCTGTCCAGTTTGAAGATTGAATTGACGGGACACTGTTTGATTCAGTATTCCAAATTTTTAATGTTTGTACACCGCTAAGGTATGTGTAGGTGCATGTATGTTCCCAACAGCATCAATTCCAAACATCATCCATTTTACAGGGTTAGTGAGTCATGGGCACTGCCTCCATAGGTCATGAGTTATCCTGTATTCATAAATTATCTATAAAGGCTTGCTATATTCAAATACTGAATGAATCAAATGCTGCTTAAGTAAATCACATGTATTCATACATAGATTCTACAGACAGTTGCGGCTAACAGCAATTTGTCAATGCATGCAGCTAGCTAGTTTCAGAATGCAGCTTTCTTCAGTCTTATTAATCATTCCCCCATAACTCAGGAGCCTCAAATCGCTGTGTTGTGAAGCTCGTCAACCTGCTGCAAGATTGTGATGCTTTTCCTCTGACCTACCTGCATGTGCTTCAGTATTGGCAAGTGCTACTTCTTCACCCCACCGTAATGCAATAACATACCTGCCAGCTCTTCCAGTTTTTTTTTGTAAAATGTAGAAGTTTAGACGTGCCTCACCGATTTTAAGAAATCTTTTACTCTATCTTTACAGAAAACTGGTTTCAATCGCAAAACGAAAATGGAAGTTCCCCATCAAATCAGATGGTTGCTTCGTCACAGTACTACTATGTCATGCAGTGAAGCACATTAAGATTGGGAAGGGGCCACTAGCTTTCACAGTGGCCAGTGCATTTTCTACCTTGATTACACATGTGTGCATGTACGGTATAATTACGAGTAGCAACTATGATGTCACTGTGGCCCCGAAAAACAAGTAGAACCATAGTTACTTTTTATTTCTTGAATTCCGTGAGGTATGTGAATTTGAATGCCTCCAGGTTGGTAGGTATGCCATGGACACACCTGTTGCACATGACAATAATCAATACGGTTTTAAAGCACAAGCCTAGTGAACAAAAGAGTTCTTGAGTGTATGTTTCTATGTCGCTCTAGAAGTGACATTGGCAAGACATGGTAAATAGGTTACGTAAGTAGAAATGGTGCTTTAGTGACCAGGTGCTGCAGATATGATTTGCTTCATTAAAAGGTGGTACAGTAGAACCTCGTTATAACGAACCCAGATATAACTGAACTATCAGATATAACGAAAGCAATCGCAATTCCCCTTGAAGTTCCTGTAGATGAAATTGATATTGGTTATAACGAACTAATGGTTATACCGAAGTAATTACCACTCCCCCTTCAACTTCATTATAACGAGGTTGTACTGTAGTTGTTGTCACAAGTTGTTTCGGGGTTTCCCGCCACTGAAATGTTAAATCAGTTTCTCATTGCAACTGTCCTTTGTGTTCTTTCTTTTTTTTTTTTTTTTGCAGATCATCTTGAATGGAACTCATCAGAAGCAAGAAGGAGACAGGAAGGGCATCATTCCTTTTTTTTTCTCTACTTTAAACTGTTTGTGTGTGTTGGTCTGTGCAGGTGGGGACAACAGAGTTGCATGTGTAGTGTGCAAGGACATTTTTCATTCCATGGGTCTCTCTTTCATGAATGTATGGCTGCGATACTTCCTTGTTGGCTTGTACAGTATGGAGACTGACAGCGCTTCGTTGCTGAAACACCCGTGCTGCTGTTTTTTATATTGTTTTTTCATTTGTTTGTTCTGTCGCAATTCATTGCTCAGTGGCTGCATAGTAAACCAATTGAAAAGGTCATGGCTTCTTTCTTTAGGTTTTTTTCATGCTCAGTTTTTGTACGCCACATTGAAGACCTGTAATAAAGAGTTCTTTTCTGACAGTACTATCTTTGTTTTTCTGTACTAACATGCACTCTGATAGTATGGCCCTTACCGCCGTCTAGTCAGCGGGAAATCTGGGCAGCTTTCAAGGAGAGACACTAAAGTGATTTAGACAGATAAATTGTTCGTCATGAACTTTATTGTTAACTTTAATATATATTATTAGGCTCAATATTGGAAGAGAAAATAAAGGCGAAAGTCAAGTTTCGTGCCAAAACGTAACGTGTGTGATGTTAAGTGCAGTCTTCTTTTATTTTCGTATTCTGGCCACATTTGCTCAATAAGATTTTCTAAAGTGTGCTATGTTAAGTCTCTGACTTCCTAAGAACAAAATCTATACCACTTTTGCCAATAATTATGAAGATCTAGGCAGGTATTGTCAAACTGTAGGTGATGTTGCATGTATTAGTGTGGCATTGGAACCTGCATTTCCTTTTTTGCAAAATTTCTACCTTCTCGTGTGTCTTTCCCTTGCTGGATTGGTGCCTTCGACATTGTGAAACAGTAATTATTAACACAAGAAAGAAAAGTCGTCGATCTTCACATTGATGTCCCTATTTCACAGTTAATGCAGTCTACAAGTATAGAAGTACTTTTGGCAGACTTCTCACTTAAACTTTAAAGTGTCCTTGTTCCACAGTGCACTTCGAAGGAAGCACACATTACATGAAGCTAAAGGCGAGTGGAGGCAGGTATAATAAAGTACTGTCTTTCTGGCTTCATTAAGCATAGCTAAGTCAATAAATTTATGACGTTATTTACAACTCTTGCTCAGATACTATTCAACTAGAGTAGTAACAAACATTATTTTATTGGGAAATAAGTAGCAAGCCGTATGCAAGCTGCACAGTGTCTTTATAGCATATGATATATGAAGTGGAACTTCGTTATGAGTGTGGAATTCGTTAAAACGAATTAAAAATAGTGTCATAATCAACACTGTTATCAACTTACTGCATGCTTAGAAGAAATCTTCAAAAGACTAGACTGGGACGAAACAGGACTCGGGATTAACGGTGAATATTTGAGTACCTTGCGCTTCGCCAACGACATGGTACTCTTCAGCAATGATGGTGACGAACTACAGAAGATGATTGTAGACTTAAGCAGGGAAAGCGCTAAGGTAGGATTAAAGATGAATATGCAGAGAACAAAAGTAATGATCGGTGGCACAGCGAAAAAACGTGCCTTTACAATTGAAAACCAAACATTAGAAGTCGTGCAAGAATACACGTCTAGGACAGCTACTGACAGAAGAACCTACTCATGTAAAAGAAATGCACCGAAGAATAAGCATGGGATGGCACGCATATGGGAGGCACTCCCAACTCATGAACGGAAACTTGCCATTATCACTCAAACGGAAATTATATAATTACTGTATTTTGCCAGTACTGACATATGGGGCAGAAACTTGGAGAATTACAAAGAAGCTAGAAAGGAAGTTAAGAACCACACAGCTTGCGATGGAACGAAAAATGATAGGCATTACTCTAAGAGATGGGAAGAGAGCCAAGTGGGTTAGGAAACAGACGGGGGTAGCTGACATAATAGTCGAAGATAAGAAGAAAAAATGGACATGGGGCAGGTCACGTGGTGAGAAGGCTGGACAGCCGATGGACAGTTAGAACAACGGAATGGATACCAAGAGAGGGTAAGCGCAGCCGTGGACGACAGTAAGATGGAGTGACGAAATTAAGAAATTTGCAGGCATCAAGTGGAATCGGCTCGCAAAGGACAGGAAAGGATGGCGAGCATTGGGAGAGGCCTTCGTCCTGCAGTGGGCATAAGATGTGCTGATGATGATGATGAATGTATGTTTATAACTAATTATTGAATATAACAAATTTTTTATGTATCGTGCTATAACGAAGTCTGGCTGTTGTCCGTGTAACTGTATTCTGCGGAGTGTTGTGCAAATACGAGCGCTACGTGTACACAACCTTTACAGCTATATTGCAGAATGATTTTCACTTGGAAATATCTGTAATAGCGCATTTCAGTAGGTCTAGTTCCATACCACATTTGCAAGTATTATTCGGCAATGTCATCCACCCTTGTGTCATCTGGGCCGACACTTATCAAAACAGTGCTGATTTTGCTGAAGTGAAACATTGGAGTCCTCTGTTGTCACCACGGTAAAAAGTTTTATCCATTATGGCAGCAACGAGGATGGTGGCATTGCTTTGTAATAGCAAGATGTTTCATTAATGCTTTGACACTCTTTGGGACAAAATGTGTGAGCAATGTTTCCAAGTATATGAAACAGAAACTATAACTTAAAATACAAACAGAAACAACACTTTTGGTTTAGCTGGAAGGTTTGTGTATGCCTTGTGCTCTGTGTGAGCAATGAATATGTTATTTTGATGTGTAACAAACACGTCCTGAGTTTATGAGCACTAATAGTGGCATCTTAGTTTTGTCATACTCAAATGTCTACGGAGAAGCCTTGTGGTAAAGATGTTGGCCTAAAGAGGAAATGAAGCGTCAACACTTTGACAATATAATGTTTGTATTGGGTATTTGTCCAACAGTAGTGTCCCTATTTCACAGTTAGTGCAGTTTACAAGTATAGATTAACTTTTGGCAGGCTTGACGGCACAGGTGAGGGCCCAGTCTCTCTCTCTTTTCGGTGCAAGGTATACTTCTGAGGTTGTGAAAACAAACTCGCACATTGCTGTTTGCAAGAACTGCTTTAATTGTTTGCGTTGGATGAAGAGGCGAGCACCTATAGATGCAGTGATGGTAGTGCACGGAGATTAGGTAAATTGACTCGTCATTTCTTAAATGATGCCAGGAAGTGTGAAGCATAAGCGAGTGCTACTGAGAATTTCGTTAGTTGCAGCGTTAAAAATGAAACTGGAGGTAAGTGCTGCGACATCTGTTAGTGCTAGATGACGAGCCAATCTCCTATTAGGTCTGCCATGAAATGTATTGATGCAAATTAACATTGATTAGTAATGAAGTTCGTGCATGTTACGTGTATCAAATAAAAAAAGAAGTCAAACATGAGAAGTTTATAGGAAGTTGGTGGCCTGTAATGTTGAAATATAATGACTGAACTGGGAATCAACAATTCCTTTTCAATTTTTCATATGTTTCATAAGTGTAAATTTTTTCTGACTACGAATGTGGCGTCTGGACGTTAATTGAGAATAATATGGTGAAAAGTTAAGATCTTGAAATGTTGCGAGCCATTCACAAACCTGGCTGGGGTAAGTTTTTCTGAAACTTTATTCAAACATGCAGCATATGCGTTACTTTCCATCCTACAAGCTTCTTTTATAATCTGGATTATGTGTTGCGAGGTAGAGAAACTGACACCGTATAACGGCACATGCCTCCGCAGATTAATGATAATTTTGTGCTGTCGCAATGGGGTAAAGACATGAGCCGTCTTTACTAAAGCTTGCTGGGTAGTACACGCGCTTTTATTCAAAGAACTTCATGCTCAGCCAAAACGCTGTTTGCAATAAACTGCTCGCTGCTAACCACTTGGTTTCGACGTGAAAGGGAACACAAAGAATTATTTTTTGGACCACCTACGAAATTCGCCAACGAAGTTCAGAACAATCGCAGTTTTTTTTTTTTTTTACAAGTTTCGTGTACTTTGGGCGTACTGCACGGAATAGATGTGGCACGAAGTTGGCAGCGGTGAGCTTATTAAAAGTCGGCCGGCGTTTAACCTGGCATAACCACACAACAATAAAAAAAAAGAGATCAACGATAGACGTGGTTACAGCAGCACAAACCACGTGTCGCATGTTAAACGCAGTGCGCATCGGACATTCAGAAACCGCAACCGGCTGGAGCCACGTGACTGTGCGTGCACGCCCTCTTTTTTAAATAATTAAACTTTCCTTTCGCCTATTTGTTTCGGCGACGAGGTCGGTTCAGTAAAAATCGTCGTCGTTTTTTACGCGAAATTTTTGTCCGTAGGTTACAACCGTCTCTGTCGCGGCGTCTCGTCGATGTGTGTCCAATCCCTGGCCAGTTAAATACCGCCATTGCGCCTCGTGGTCTCCTTTTAATCTCGACCAGGGGCACTGCCGTCTTTTGTCGTCTCTGCGTCGACAATGTAAGTTCGGCGGAATCTCTCTTCCGTTCCCTTTTGTAGCACCTCGACGTCGCGCTGAGTCGTCTTCGCTTTCTATAAATTGCGTCTCTTGTTCTGTGGCGGCTTAGCAGCGCTTAATACGATAAGCTCTCGAGGTCGGCGAGTTTCAATGGAGTCGCGAACCCTAACCTGAGCGCGGTAAATCGCACTACAAAAGCACGGGTTACCGCGCATTGATTTGCCCTTTGATTCTCGTACGTGTTTAATTTTCTCTTTTCGTTTCCCCGCTCGGTGTTCCGATTTTTTTTCGGGGCGGATTGAGACCACAGCTTTCGGTACGGGATGCCTTCGTCGCGTTAAAAATGGAACGTCGATTGCGGCTTGTTCGTGAGCCGATTTTCCCCCAGCTCGTAGAAGCCGCGTGCGTGACTGGCTTGCGTAGCGTCGAGTAACGTCGAAAACTTGCGCGCTTGCTCATTCTTTTCATGTATACGAGGGGACGTAGGGTTCGTTCTCTTTTTCTGACAGCGCGAAAGCAAGCTAGGACCTCGCCTTTGCTCTTCACCACGTGGAGTACCGAGTTCTTTGGCAAGTGTACCGGCGTACTCGCTCGGTCAAGAATAAGAACGTCTCCGTTGTTCGTTTCTGCACTGGTAACACTAGGTCAGGGCTAAAGTTCTCTGCAACGGTCTGTCACTCTTCTTTTACTTTTTTTTTTCTCTAATTTTCCCGCCGCCTGCTCTTGTCTGACCCGCTGGCGCCGGCTCGCCTGTGGCAGTTGGCCGCTGTGTCAAGTTACGTCACGGCGCGCCGCAATTAATGCTACTGCGTATTTCTCGAAAGAGACCACTCGAATGCACTGAGCTTTCTTCCTCTCGCGAGAGAAAGCCTTTGGCTTCTTCGCTGTGTCCCTCACGAGATTCGCCCTTTCTTTCTTTCTTTTGCAGAACTTATTTCACAATGGCTGAGCCTACTCGGTGAGTTCACGGACCTTCGTTCACGACTCGCGGCGTAGACTGAATGAAAAAATGAATAGCGAGGCGCCGGCTTTTATTGTGGCTTCTTGATTGTGGAAGCGCCTCCTGTTTTGTCATGTGATCGCTTGCTTTTCTTTTGCTTTAACCGCTCGGAGACCAGCCGAAAGCCATTAGAGCGACGCACACCTCTTTTTACGGGTGGCCTGCCGTCTCTGAGGTAATTGTTGCGTATGCCGACGGCATGCGTGGTTGTATTAGAGAAGACATTCTGTGTGTGTGCGAACGTCGAAGTGTTCCTTCGGGGGCGTCGTGTTCTGTACGCTTTCGTTTCCCAATTTATTCGTGGGTTGGCTCGAAGCCGCACCCCCCACTGCTGTCGGGATCGGCTGCCCTGTTTGGAAGGGCATGGAATTATCGGGCGACCGATTACACTCTAACAGTCTATTTTAACTTCCCATTGCAACTTTGTTTTGGTAGGTGTGTGTGTGTACGAAACGGCGACGTTGTTTTAACGTTACGATTGCATTCTGTGGGGAGCACGTCTAATATGAAGAAAATGCCAGGTTTGTTGAATCAGTTAAGCAAGGTTCTGCGCAAAATACGGACAAGAAGGGAACGACGACCCGCGCACTTTTGTTGATCAGTGTTTCTGTTCTCACAATTTGATTTCGTTGGCACAAGCATTCGCATCGAATCTTCATATCTTATATACTCATGCACCGAGACTTAACAACAAACAGTGCATAGAACTGCTTAATTTGAAGCACATATCGGCGATAGGTGAAGCAGAGAAACAAGATGTTTGTGCGCTGGTGCATCCAAGGTGAAAGTATAGTGGTCTGTCAAACTTGCTAGGCGGAGTGGCTGTGGTTGATGAGCATTTATAACGGATATGTTCGGGTGTCCACCGTTTCTTTTCCTCGTCAATTTCATACATTTGTGTACTGAACATTTGGGGACTGTTTCACAATGTAGTGAAAAATGCAATGCTATCAGAGGATATGCAAGATGCATTCTCTCGCTCCCATGAAGTCACGACTTACATTTGCTGCTTTCATTACGGGTGTGTCCTGTGGAAACCTCTTTAGAGTACTGTTGCCAGATTCATTCTGGTTTCATAAGTTGAACTTTTACTTCATGTTTTGCCTGTCACTGGCTTCACTATCCCTGTACAGCTGTAGAAAATCATCAGTAATAACTGGGAATGCCTCCAGTAACCAGAATTTTGATTGAAAAAGAAAGTCTTCGTTGGCTTCCACAAGTGTCCTTCATTAGAATGCTACTGATCACTTCATACAGTGCTAATCGATTGAAACACAGTACTCCAATTGCATGGTAGCCGCTGCATTTTGTGAGGCTAGAGTGCGCTAGGTGGTCACCGAAGGTCCAAGGTGAATTGTAATGCTTCTTATAGTACCTCGCTTTCAACGAGTGCCACTACGAATCGACTCAGCCTCCACAGTGCAAAGTGCTGTCGAAGAAAACATCTGCAACCATGAGTTTCGAGTACCACGTTTCACTCGCTGAGCGCTGTACATTGGTATCAGTATGTGGGGCTTCATACTCTTGGAAGAGAAGCCATGTTAGGGTTCTTTCTACTGCTAAATATTTCATTATACTCACAAACAACTTTTTTTGACAATGAAGCGAAGGTTACAGAGCCAAAATTTCTCATGTCCTGCTGCTGAGGAATGTAGTACTAAATTCTGCTTAGGTTGTCTCCGTCAGAAATAAAACTTGCATCTTTTCACTTTTTACGTGAAACCTTTAGAAAAAAGACTTGGCGTGCATCAGAGGTATTTACACGTTTTTTTTATTTGTCCTTTTACATTTCACGTTTTTGCATGTGCGAGAAGGCCGCACCTTTTACGTGCTCAGCAAAGAAATGGTGTCTGTCTTTAGGTGAACGTTCGTCACTTTCTGGCTGTTCAGTCTACTCGTGAGAGAAGTTCGTGACGAACTTCATCTGCAAATGAATGTCTAGTTCTTACTGAATCACCTCTGTCTCACTTGAAACTTGCGTGGAAGCTGTGGAAGGTTCCCATGCCAAAAGGTGCGCAAACCGGCCTACTTCATGCAGGAGCACATGTGGAGACTGTCCGTCCGCTCCCATAGCCTTCCCCTTCATTGCCAAGAAAAGTTGTTTACGAGTATAGCAGCCTTCTGTTCTGGTCTGTTTGCTCTGCAGTGGTTAAGAGCTAAGGATTCCTGACACAGCGTATACTATTGCATTCAGTACAGGCTGCAGTCGCACTTTCAGGTCAAAGTGGAACTCCTACTGGTGCCATGCATTCCGCCCTTGCTTTGTCTTGCAGAGTTATAATATGTCGATCTGTGAAGCAACTGTCTCTCGTAGTGAGAACAATTTGGGGAGCAAGAGCAGTGGGTTACAATGAACACTAAAGACAAAGATCTGCTTGTGCTGTTCGGCGAGCCAGTGCATTTTTTTCTTATATAAAGCACCGGGGATACGCATTTGGATGAGGTGTTTGCTCCCTTTTTGTGTGTGCGTGCTTGTTTTGAGTGTTGCATGGCAGATTTCGGGCAGTCCAGGCAAATAGCTTGAGCAATTTTCATCACGCATTTTCCTTAGGGAAATGGAGGCTGGCGAGGGCAATGATGCCGACGTTGAAGATGTGGAGGAGGCCGAGAAGAAGAAAGGAGGTGAGCTCTCTGCGTCGCAGACCGGTAAGGGCAGCAGGGCATTTTTTTTTCTCTTGATGCTGGTGCAGGCATGCACTGTTCAGTATGTGCCGGAATGACGTTTCCAATATTGTCGATAATCGGACAACGGGATGGACTGCATCTAATCTATAAACAAGCATGATGTGGTTGAACAACCCTTGCATGGTATGACATCGTGCTTGGGAAGCAATGTCCTTGTCCACTGAGTGCAAGTCCACGATGTCAGTTCAGCATAAGTAAGCTTTTTATGGGCTCACCGCAGCATGTAAGGTACAGATCAACCACTTCACGTGAGGTTGTCCTGCACTGACGCGTGGTTGTGCTGAGGTTGCCTCATGACTGTCTTTTAGCAGTTGGACATATTTTATATATGGCGACATACAGTTATCTAATGACATACTGTTGACACACAGGGCCAGTAATAGACCCAGATTAGCTGTGCATGTCGCTTCTGTCAACAGTGGCTGTGGAAGCCTCTGCTTACCACCATCTTCCCGCTTTTCATGCTCTTTCAGCTCGGTTGACTGCAGAGATGATGAAAGATCCCAAGGTGCTAGCAGCGCTACAGTCAAAACTTGGTGTTATGATTGGATCAAGTTCTGGCTACATTGAAAGGTGAGTTTTGATGGCCTGCTTTCTCGCTTGTAAGTTGGCTGATATTTTGGTTACTGAAGCAGCTGAGCCTCGTCACTACCAGCAAAATAAGGAACTAAACACTCCATTGTACGTTTTGCGGACAGCTGTAATTCGCAGATGCAGAGGTGTGCTTCACTGCAACACAGTGGTGTGTTGCAGGCGGTATGGCACCTGCTCCTCACAATGTTATGTTAGGACCATTCACCCATTCTTTCTTTGGGGGGGGGGGGGGGGATTAAAAAGGAAATGAGGCTCATTAGAGAGTTTAGTTTGTCCGTAAACTTCACGTTTACGGATACTGGTTTAACGAGAAAGTGTACCTGACCAGCAGCGCTGGTGGCGACACCTGATGATGCAGAACCTAACCAGGCACACAAAAAGCTAATATTATTGTTGCTTGCCCGTTTTACTTCACTCCTAGTGTAAAGCATTGGAAGTGAGAGAATAATTGACTCTGAGTACTTTTTATTACCTCTTTCGAAGAAAACGCTCACGCTACTAAACAGAAAATCGAATGCATTGTAGTTAAGCAAACCGCGAATAGACGGTGCTAGCAGTTCTACTTCCACCGTAAACACGCACGGTAAACCGGTATCCGCAAGCGTAAAGAAGTTTACCGACAAACTAAAACTCTATTGCACGGAATGTGTGCCTCAGATTGGTTGTTGCTCCAGTAACTCTTGCACAGACACTGCTGGCAGGGTGCCTGCCTACCACAGCTGCGTTTAAGGGGGGACATGGTACCTGAAGCTATTTTCTTTCTTTTTTAACCAAATTCAATTTAAAAGCACAGGTACATGTATTTTCATGTGCTGATTTCAAAAATGCAGTTATTTTTTCTGTCACTCAATTAGTTATCGAAATAATGAGATGTTAATTACTAATAATTGGTGAGACAATAGATAAAAATCAACTGGGCAGAAAGTTGAATTTAGGGCATGAATGCAAAGCAGAATACATAAGGAATGAACTGCTGCAAGCAATTTCCAAATCCAACAATAAACAATTTAGGAGCTCATCAAAGCTTAGATGCTTATGCCACAGCTACTAATGAACTTGAACAAAAGCAGATAAAAAATTATAGAAAGAGAAAAAGAACAATCTGCTTGCAGCAGTTCAAGCTCTATGCATTCAGCATCACATATAAAAAAAATTACAGCTGTATCTCTTCTAGACTTTGAGAAATTGCCGCACTAAACAAGCAGAGTGAGTGAAAGCATGTTCTGAGAAAAAGCAAGGAAATAAATAAAGCTCATTTTGAACCAAATGTAATACAGAGTATTGAAATATACTTGCAGGTAATTTGTGGCTATTGGGGATATAACCTCGATGCCTACTACTGCAACATATGTAGCTCAGCAGCAATTTGGCATGAAAAAAGCCCATTTTTCTTGCTTTTTGATAGCCAAAATATAGCTTGCCTTGGGGATGTAAACTGCTATTGTGGCTGAAATATCGGTCCGAGATATGAGAAATTTGGTCAGCATCTGCAGCACTGCCTGTATGTTGCAAGAATACCACTTTCCAAAATCGATTTTTTTCATGAAATTTTGTCTCCAAGAGCAGTGTCCCCCCTTAAGACTTTGCAGCCTGCATACATCACCGATGTTTCTGCCATTGTTTCTTAAAAGTGCTATACTGGTTCCTAGATCAGGTGCAACACTGTTTGCGCTGTGTATTTCCATGCACCTGAGTGCGCCTCCTTTTTTTCTTTACGCACAGCTTGCGTCCTTCGTGGCATTGCAGCTGGTGTATGAAGTGTATAAGGCTTTCCTTCCTGCTTAGAAAAACTTCATTCAGAGCCGTCTGACTTCAGGACGAGAGCTCAGTTTTATCCGTTCCCTGGTATAAGGATTTTTTCGTAGCTTCTAGAGTTCTAGGTTTGACTACTCCTGCAGGTGACACTTGGTGGTTGGACCATGGTTATGTCCAATTCTCAAAGAAACTGACAGGTACATAATTTCTAGACCGGGATGCACTCCGTGCTGGAGGTTCCGTATGTTGGAGCAGTCCAGTCCCTAGTGTGTCCTACGTATCCAATCTGAAAATGTTTGTCTGGCATAACTTGTGGAACAGTCTTAGTGGAATTTTAAAATATTATACCATAAATCTTTGACGACCAGGTTTCGAAATCTTGATCACCCGTGATCGATGATTTATCGCCGCTATTTCAAATTAACTATGCTCTCCTGGACTTGCTGCGCCATCTCGGCGACTGCGTGCAAACTAGAATTACCGTTCCAGAGCGGTTCACGTTTCTGCTGTGAGGCGGCAATTTTTAAAGGGCACGCCAGTACAAGCGTTAAAGTGCACCATTGCGCTCCGATGGCGTCGACATCCAAAACCATGCGCGCTTGAAAAAAAGTGGTTCCGCTTGGTCCAGACGCTAGTACAAGGGATCTTTTGGATTGCTCGAGCCGCGATGACTCTGACGACGACGTCACAACGTTGGAGTTTAACTCGGATGAAGAAATTTCACCAAACCAGCTGGGAACGTCATCTGTCAGCTGACAGTACATTTTGCTTTCACTTGCCATTTTGTTTATCCCGCTGCTGTTATATATGGGCGTGTTGGAACTACCGCGGATCCATTTGTATTGGAGCACAAGCAAATTGATTTCTGGACTTCTACCGTCAAGCCATGCCAAGGTGCCGTTTCGTCGCACTATTGGTCATGCTGTAAATTTCCGACCCTGAAATTAATGGCGCTGCCGCCGTTGTTCCAACCTGCCTAAATAAATTTTTAAAAAAAGTATCGCTCCTCAAATTCTTGAGCTAGAGCTTTCATATTTTTGTGTTATTTTGCTATGATGTTTTGAACATTGTGTACTCCTCATATCCTATTAAGGGGGGACCCGGCTCTTAGAGACCGAAAATTGGCCAAAAAATCGCATTTTCAGTCTCTTCATTTTTGCATTCACGACATGTTTCTGCACCTATCTTCAAATTTTGGATCCACAAAAGTGCATATTTATTGTGTTATTGTTCTATAAATATGCGATTCCGCGAACGTTGCCCCTCAAAATTGGGACAAATTGCCTCGATTTTGACCGCGCGTAGCTCGAAAACTACGCACTCGGCCGCCGCCATTTTGGTGTCGTTGGAAAGCCCGCGTTTCTGGCGTTATTTTTTATTCGCTTAGCCACCCTGTGCACACTCCGCGAGCAAGAAAAAGGCTCTCAAACATGGGGCCCAACACGCGTTGCTATTAGTTAGTCCATAGCACGTGATCCGAACGGCGCGCTCTGGTTGGTCTAAGTGCCGGATTTCCGCGCCGCCATCTTGAGTGAGACTCGGAGCCGCGCCTGGCCAAGCCGCCATTTTGCAGAGCTCGTTTCGTTGCGCTTTCGTCGTGTTCGCACTTATCGCTCGCGAAGTTCGTCGTGCCTGGCGGGGCGTCGAAGCTCCACACGCTGAATCAGTTCGGGTGGAACGAAGATTGAGATAAGCGCGCGGCGATAACGTGACATCGCGCGGCATCGCCACGCAAACGGCAGCCGTTCACGAAGCACTGCCAGGCAACAACGCCGTGGCTGAAAACGGCGCGCCCGCTTAGTCGAGCGCGAGACCGTTTCATTTTCTCACACTGGTCGCGTGAGGGTAGATTCGGTGCTCGTAAAAGAGGACATGGCACGGGACATGCATGCCGGCGAGAAAGCTACGATGGAGCGGCTTGCACCGATGCTGGCGAGCACGCGGAAGATCGACAACTTCAGCAGACTAAGTGCCCCGGAAACGGCGACTACGGAAGCTGCAGCGCCGTACACCATCGTCGACCTCGACGCTGTCAACGATCTCTTCGAGTCTCTGCGTTGCTACTGGTGCCGAGGTGCAGTAAAGCTTGTACGTGGCGATCGCGAGTACGGTCTCGCGGTGAAACTCAGTGTTGTGCGACAACTGCGGCGACATGGAGCTCACATCACACAGAAGGGTCTCAGAAGTGCAACCCAGAAAAGCAGTCACAAAGAACCTCAAGGCCTCTGTGCATCCGGATAATGCACCTGGAGTATTCTGAATGGCACTGGGAAGCTTCGCGTAAAGTTTGTGTCAGTAAACACTTTGTAAACAGTTTTTTCTCGTTTTCTCATTATTGCTATTTTGGTGCTTTTGCAGTTTTGGAGGAGCAATATCTTGGGTTCTAAATGTGCTATTGCTAAAATTGTTTTTTTGCCAGGATGATAAACTAGTATAGAATGAAGTAAGACTAAATTGCACAGACTTATTCTGAAGAAAATTTTATAAAAATAACATTTACGTATTAACGTCCAGCTGGAATTTCACTCTTGAATGTTTGACATGCCATAACTTTTGACCAAATGGGTTTAGGACTTCCATTCTTGTTTTACTGCATACAGTTTTCATTCCTGATCATTATGATATGCTGATTTACCCTGTAACTGACTTAGTTTAGGAAAACTTCTTCCTCCCAAAGGGACAGATGAAATTTCTGGTAGCTTAAGAACTACATATTCTATTAAGAAAATAATTGCATATTTGAAATCAGCTCACAAATATACATTAACTCAGCAAGTTTCACCAAAACTGAACAAGAAGTTTTGAAAAAAGTTGTAAGTGCAGGGTCCCCCCTTAAGATTTTTTTTTTTCTCAGAATTGAGTCCATTTTTGCAATGTTTCTCGTGAAGTTCATTATTAGTTTGTTAATCATTATTGTGTAGTTCGCCTTATCATTTTTCTGCGGAATACTCCTATAAAAAGCGCAGTTAGTGTTTGTACTTTACATGCAATATTATGCTGTAAATAATTAGTGGAACCCTGGTTTTACGACGACCCGCATTTTACGGCGGATTAGTGCCGTCCCGGCAAAAGCCCCATAGACACAGTGCATTAAAAACCTCAATTATACGATGCGATCTCACGCCGAACACGCATTACACGACGATCCACGCGAAGCAGGGTGACCAAACAGCAAAGAAAAGGGGAGTGTCGCCAGCGTCTTTTGTTGCACCAGCTCTTTTAGGAGAGTCACCCCTCTGCATGCCGAGCGCTATGGAAACTGGTTCGTTTCGGCTGTCAGCTGCCATTGGTTCGTCTTCCCCTGGCCCTCCCAGTGGCTGCCGGTGCCTCAAGTGGCGCGGTTGTGGTCTTCCCCCATTGTTTTCACCCTTTCCGACCAACCATCCCTTTCCTGCTCTCCTGTGATCGCGAAAAGCGAAGCGGCACACACAAAGGCAGACATCGCAGCGACAACCACGAAGCAGGCGCTAACCTTAACCCTAGCAGACAATGCACGTAGCACTCGCCAGAGAAGGCCACTGGATCATCGCGCACAGCAGCCAGTAGCCGCCGCACGTTCCCCCACTCTCGAGGAGCGTGCGCTTGGCCCAATGCAGCTCCACATCGAAGCATGGGATACTCGAATGCCCCCGCGAGCCCCCCAATCATGCGCGAACCATGCTTCCACTGCCGCTCCTGCCGGCAGCGGTGGAAAAAAGCTCAGAAATTCACTAACAAAATAAAAATGGCGCCAGTCTGTTGAATGGCACGTGAACGGCACTCGCTTAAAGTTGTGCTGTTTTGGAGCGTGTTCGAGCGGCACAGCAGCTGCCGCTGCACATAATATATTTGATATGAAGTAGTTTTAGGACAACTTAGGCGATTGCAGGAGGGGTAGCTTACGACACATACAGTGCAAATATGCGGTTTTCCGAAAAGCATGTTTTTCGCAATTTTTCGACTTCCAAAGGCCGCCGTTTCCCCTTAAGTTGCGCCATGTTTCGCTACAGCTGTAGGGAATCGCACCAGCGGATTGCGGCGCACTCAAGGGTATAAATTTTTCTGTTCGGATTTTACAATGTTTTTTCGCGGTTCTGAGAGCGTTCTATAATTGGGGTTTCACTGTACTTTTTCATGACAAAAAAAAAATTGTAAGCATGACCAACCAAGAACATGCATATTTCAATACGTGTTATGTAAATTTTTGTAGCTCAAGTAATAATTTACCTACTTCAATAATTTCTTGTACGAATACTTCCAAGTCATTGCTACACAACTTGTATATTTCAGAATTTCTCAAAAAATCTTCGAGTTGCTTCTTAAGACTTCTGTTCAAATTTTTTTTTTTTTTCTGTTCGGGGATTTTTTGGGGCAAGATTTTTTTTTTCTATTTTCATAAAATAAAACGTTTCTGAAAGAACGTTGATTTGCATTTACATTGGTGTGTTGCGTGACGCTGTAAACCTAGTAGCTGCGGCACGAAAAATTCTGAGCTGAAGCATGCAAAAAACTGGTCAATTTTCCTGTGGTCGCGAAAGAGATAAGGTTATTCATTTCTGCATGTTCTCCCTTCGCATTCTTTACTTTTTTAAGGAAGGTAGGGAAAAAAATTGTCATTCACTTGTAAGCTGTGCAAGGCAGCAATTGAACAAAATCGCACGGATTTCTTGGAAAGATAGCTGGTGAAAAATTTGACCTGGTGGGGTTGCACTACTGCTGGAGCAAGCCTGTAGAATGAGGGTAAACCTAGCCATCAGCAAAACATGAACCACACAAGCATGTGCCGAAACTGCCCTCCGTAGTTGGAAGTATCTCAGGTCTGCAGTGAAGTCCCTCCCACACCCTTTTAACAGCCAGCCAGCAACAGGTAGTTTTTTTAAATGCGCCATGTAATCAAAATTAAGCAATAAGTGCAGAAATATAGGTGAATATATTTGTTTTTGCTCATTTCTTAGAGTAGTGGAACATGGAAACCCTTGTTGCACCAATGCTGAAACAATCCGCAATGCCATTTTGTAAAGTTTGTATGTTGTCGATTTTGTGATTGGCTGGTGAAGTAACACCGGCCCAAGCAGTCTTATTTGTTTCTGCTGTCCACCTGTTGGCTGTCGAGAGCATTGCAATGGCGCAATGCACCCGAGGAATGACCTCAGCAGCAGCAGCAGTCTCCACCAGACGGTGCAGACTGCAATTAGTGCACACACTTGCATGTCCCGTATAATTTTGCTGCTGACAGTAAAGCTTCGAGCAGGCCACTGAATGCAGACGATCAGTTTTGCAGAAGCTTGCAAGGTGAACCTTCCTTAACCTTGCACACTTCTGCGAAACTGATCTTCCACACAAGCAATCTGAACATGCATTGTACCGTCCGGTGACGCTTACCGCACGCACCACTTCCATGCTTCGCAGCCTCCCGGCCTGCGTGAAGAGGCGCATCAAGGCTTTGAAGAAACTGCATGTCGAGTGTGCCAAGGTAGAGGCCCAGTTTCACATGGAGGTCTATGCGCTGGAGTGCAAGTACCACAAGCTGTACCAGCCCTTCTATGAAAAGGTGAGTCAGCTGTGCGGTGTTGGTGCTGTGCAATAGGGAGAGCGGGTGCATGAACTTGTACTTGGCTTGTAATGTGGTGTCATGTCGGGCGTTGCGGTAGCGCAGTGGTAACTGTGCTTGACTGTTGACGTGAAGGGTTGGTCAGTGGGTCTGCGTTAGTGCAAACTGCAGCTAATGTTAAGCTGTGGTAGGTGAATTTTGACCAGTCCTTTATTTCTAACACAGATTGCAATTGATACATACCATGTCTTGTTGTGATGCAGAGGCACCAAATTACAATGGGCAAAGTAGAACCAACAGATGAAGAGTGCGACTTCCAAACAGACTCTGACAAAGAGGAAGATGAGATTACGGTGAGATTTGCAACGTTACTTGGTTTCTGTCCAGTCGAACAAGTATGCCCAGACTGATTCTTGCCTTCCCGTGCAGGAAGGTGTGAAGAAGGCAGACATCAATGAAAAAGGAGATGAGAAGAAGGAAGGTGAGTGGAGCATGCCTTTGGTGTCCTGAAGTTCTTTCCCTTCCTTGAAAAACCCTTGAATTGTTTGACGAGTGCAGTCTTATTTTGCTTGCGTGACCTGCTTTCTGTAATATATCGTATTTACCAACATAATAGGATGCATTCCCCCCCCCCCCCCCCCCCCCCATTTTTTTCCTGAGGAACTTAAACAAAGTAAGGGGTGGGGGGTATTTATTTATCTGGGGTAAATTTTATGGACTTCTGGGTAATTTTTATAGAGTGGGCACAATACGCAGTAATCCAAGGCAGAAAATGAATTGCACAGCTTATCTTTTGCAGTAAATATACATGTACGCTATACTCAAACCTCGTAAAGAAGTGTAAGAGGGCAGTTACGTGATGCGTAGGCAGTGCTGCTTGCTGCACCTGCTTGGCTTGGCTGGCCTCTGGCTCTCTACGTAGCCGATGCAATCTCGCAGGCCAGGCACCGGCAGCCCGTAGCATTCGCATGTGGCCATGACTGGAGAAGGGGATGTCCTAGTCATCTCTCGCCACAGAGCGACTCGCCATTGCATTTCTCCCCTATGTTTTTCTACTGCTGATCGGCAGTGTGCATGACATCCAAGATTGCCATGATGCAATGTCTGAGGCCATACATTTGTCCAGCTGCTGCAGTCTCTAAAACCATACTATGACCATACTTAGCTGCGTTGACCTGTGCAGCACGTTGCAGTGAGAGAAACGAACAAGGTGGGGGACTCTGCGAATAGTGCGGATAGTGTGCATCGCTTACGTGCAGCAGTTTTATCGAGATGCACTAGGTTTAAATTGCTGCAGAAAGTGACTGTACAGGGGTCAGTATAACAGGAAGTGCCAGGCCGAGGAGGTGTCGCACGGCTGCTGCACCTGTTGCCACGGCATCTGGATGGAGTGCAGTTGGAAAGCTACAGCGCGGCCATTCATGAGACTTCAGGGGATCAAAGTTGGGGTGCATTGCGATGCGGGAGGGAGAAGAATTCTAGATTTTGACGACCAAAGTGAGGGGTGCATCCATTACGCCAGTACATACGGCAAGCACTCGTTTGGGGCAAGCAGTAATGAGTGTGCACTCTTGCTTTGTGACTTGTGTGGAACTCGACGACAACTGAATTGAGCTAGGGAGGCCATGTTGTACACTGGCATTTCGTCACTGCTCCCCTCCCTTCAGGTTGTCTTCTTCACCCCCTCTATCTAAAGGAGATTGAAATGTTTCAGCTTGTCAAGCCTGCCTCAAGAAACAGGTGACCACATAACTGTTAAGCACTGATGACATTGCGTATAGTCGCCTGGCTTGGCTTGTGACTTGGCCGTAGTATGCTGTATTCATTTGCATAATGAATGCCCGAACAACTTAGTTGCCCAATTTTGGATTTCTTTCTCCTGCGTAATCAATGTACCCCAACTCTGAACACCTGCTGTCCTTGAGTGGCTGCGCGGCACCACCTCACCCTGCATCCCAAAACTTCAGGGTGTACTTACATGGAAGCAGGGAAAACATTCTTTACCTTGTTCTGCTGCATTTCTTTTTGTATTATGGTTCCCCCACAGTGCCTCCTTGTCTCTGTAGTGTGCTGCGGAGGCTAGCTTAGCTAAGCAGAGATTGCATCGGCGACATAGTGACGTTCAGGGGGCTGCAAGCTGGCCAGGCCAAGCCGGCACAGCAAGGCCTGCGCATTGTGTGTCGTGGCGTCATTATGGGAGAAATTCGCAGCAGCCTAGAAACTATAGAAACTGCACGATGGAGACAGCGCCATGCTGCTCGTTCATGGCAAACGTTTTTGAACCGTTGACTGTTCAACAGTGGCCATTCTGGCTTTGTGCAATATGAGCAAAGTAGGACCAAAAGCTCATCAAATTGGAACAGGCCGTAGCCACTGTGAAGGCCTTCGCTGCAGGTGCAGTGTCATGGTACCGATGCCATAGCTTTTGCTTACTGTCTTCATTTATAAAGTTCCATTGCATGCTAGGCTCTATATCATTACCGTGGGTCACAGCGCCATCATGTTCATATGTTAGAATGTCTTGCTCTTTCCGGAAAAGTTTCGCAGAATTTACCGCTCGTGATAAATGCACCCCTAACTTTGCTTCTGTTTTTGAGAAAAAGGTTGCTTTCATTGAGTAAATATAGTGCATTGAATGGATACTGAACTAGCTTAAGCCAAAATGGCAGCAACTATGTGCAGCCAACAAGAATGGCCTTCTAGATAAAGGCAATTGTAACTTCAGGACAACGATTCCTGTTGTGTGAATTTTCACACCAGTTACCCAGCCTTAGCCAGCTCAGCCTTTACAGTGCTGGCAGCCTAGCAAAAGGTGTAAACATCCCCAACAGCTAGCTGGTCATGGCATTCCACATCACGCCTGATCAGACAGCCACGGTCTGAAAAACTGAACGGTGTGCTGTGGGGCATTCAAACTATCGGCCATGGCTATACACGTAATGGGACAAGCGGCAGTGCCATGAAGGTGTCCAAAAGAACCAGCATGTGCGAATTTTCAAGGCCCGAATGTAGGGTTGGCGAGTGTGTTACATCGGTTAAGGCGGGACGTGACGTTGGAAACCAACTTTCTTATTTCTTTATGGATTTTGATGAAATTTGGTAGACTTATTAGCAATCATTCTGTGATACTACTGTATAAATTTCATGAGCCTATCTTTAAAACTTTCTGATGTACAACAATTTCCTCCTTCTGACCTTGTTCCGAGCCTCAATCGCTTAAAAAATGTGATAGAAAGCTTTTTCAAAGTGCTGCGAGCTCTATGATGAATGGTCGAGGGCGAGACATTCTTAGATTTTTTTATTTGCAACACAATTTTTTTTAGTTGTCGTTTTTTACAAGGTGACTGCACCACAAGAGCTCAGGCTGTGAGCAATTAGTCGTATTGTTAAATGTCGTGAAGGAAAACTGGAAAAGCAAGAATGTCACGCCCTGGGCAATTCTTCTAGGAATATAGGAAAAAAAACGGAACTGAAATAGACCTAGTAGTCATGAAGAAATCAGCGGAACAAGCAAGGCAAGGAGCAAGAAAAGTCGTTTTGAGAAAACGGCTTTCAAAGTTGTACCTTGGATTTTTATTACAAAAGGGCACTGGATACGCAGTGTTTTGTGTCCTTTTTGATGCACGGCTTCTTGAATGTCCTTTCTTTAGTTTGGTATGCCTTGCTGGCCTCTTTTTTCCTAAAAGACACCTTTCTTTGCTGCTCTGGGAAAGGCATGTTGTCCAGGCTACAGTCAAAGTGTTGCACAATACTCAGCATAAGCATGGTGGGCTCAATGACTGTACTTGAAATACTGCCTCATGGACAGATCTGCATGCCAGAAAGGCATTGGTACCAGGGTACACAAATACTGGCAGCAGCTGTCTCACTGGAAGGTCTGGACTAAGCCTTCAGATTTTTCTGAAATGTTTTATGGTGCAGCCCTTTATGTGAGATGTTGACTGTTGACCAGTATAATTAGTCAGAGCTCCTAGCCTCTTTTCAATACTTTTGACAGCCTGCACAGCTCTCCTATTAGCGTAGAAAATCTTACGATATTCATTTCGCGGCAACTACTACCGCTAGAGTTACTGTATACGTTCCCCTACATATATACATTTACTCTAACCACCCCTTCGCGAGAGCGCTACCAGGCGCGCGTACACGTCAGTATCATTTGCGATGCTGACCCATATCTAGTTCCTACTCAATTAAAAGTTATTAGGAGCGGTGCTGACTCCTACAACGCCGAGAAACGGGTTCAAGGCCGTGATTTTAACGATCGGAAACTCGTTCGCTTTTTTTGCGTACCGGCGCCTGTCATTCCGTTTTCAGCGCGGTCGAAGACACCCAACTTGCACGTATGCGGTGACCTCGCGGAATGCGTTTGGTGATACAAAATGCGGCTCTAGGCGCGCCTGAAGGGTATCGTCGATACTTGCGGACGGCGTGGCAACGTGACGAGATTCGGGCACATCCATGGCGCGATCGCTACATGCAGTCGGCAACGTCGGACGCCGCGCGACATGGGCAAAGGTGCCACTCCCGCTCGCACATGATGCTTCGCCCGCGGATGAAATGCCACAAAGCGACCCATCAAAGTTGACAAAAGCAAGCATACCGGCCGCGCGCGAGTGATCGGGAGCGGGCACCCATCAGCACTCACACGTGTTACTTCCGAAACTACGCTCCGCGCGCACCGACAGCGAGCCGAAAAGTCTAAACGCGCCCATCACAACAAAAATCCGCCGCTGAAACTACGTTCCGCAAATACCGACGATAATGGCGCGCTGAGATGTCAAGAGGCGCACAAAGCACTCGCGGAGTCCGCTGCCGAAACGACGCGACGACGCTCCGTACGCGCTGACGAACATGGCGACGCGATCGTCAAACGCGCGGCGCCACGAGCCGCGGGCGATAAGATATCAGCTTTGGAATCAGCTTCCGTTCTGTCTACACACCGCACGATCGCCGACACTGCAAATACTATCGGGGAAGGCACGCACAGACGAACATACAGCGCAGAGAGGCGCGGCAACACGGTAGCAGAAGACGCGGACCGCCAAGGAGACCAATGGCGAGGCTCCGATTCGTCACGTGACGGGCGCGGCCAATTGGAGGCCTCGGCACGGCCTTGAATCTTTTGCTTTTTGTGCGCTTGCTTCTGTATGGAGGAGCTGGCTGAAGCGGCAGATTTGAAGACGGAGAATCGCGCTTTCCAACGAGGGCAAAATGGCGGCGCTCGGTTGCGCCGTTGCGGAGTTATTGGGGCTTGAAAACTGCCGTTTTTTCACGATTTCTATCGAGTTTTTTCGCCACGTTGGCCTCTATTAACATTTTTTTTAGCACTTCTACGCGGTTTTCAGCGTTCATATTTCGGAATCGGATAAAAAAGGACTTGTAGAAACTGAATATGTGGTTTTCAAAAAATCGATTTTTTGGTCATTTTTCGCGATACGAAGGCCGCGTCCCCCCTTAAATGGTAGAATTTCGGGCAGAATTTTGTCTGGTGATTCCTCGGCAAGGAGTTTATGCATTATTTTTGTTGCTTCTACATTTTCCTTTCAGAGGCAGTGAACGGTGTCCCAGAGTTCTGGTTAACGACTCTGAAAAACTTGGACCTTGTTGTGGACATGATTCAGGTGAGAGTTTGATATAGTAGGGTAACCTTGTTGGTGGACATGATTCAGGTGAGGAAGTTTGATGCATACAGTCGAACACGGAAATATATCGAACTCGAAGGGGATCGCGAATTAGTTGGATATATGAAAAATTCGATATAAGAAAATACAGGCCCCGAGAGCTTACCTGTAGGGGACCATCACCTACAATAGGCGCATTCAAGAATGACAACTAATTCCCCACACACGCCGCAACGGAATGTTTTATTTGCGTGAAAAAAAGATCGCTTACCGTATTTACCTGCATAATTTGCGCACCCCTAACATTTAGCCAGCTTTGCAAAAAAAAACCTCGCATATTTTGCACTCCCCGTTCCCAGCTCACCGGCGCGCACGCACGGACCAACAGCCGCGCGGCCCCGCCCCTCGCTGCGCAGGCGAGCGCAGTCATACGCAAAATGGGCTGGGTGTGCGATGCCCCTTTTTCAGATTCTTTTCTCCGGAAGCCCCCGAAGCCCAAAGTATGGTCGCTAGAATAAAAGCATGCGAGTGGGGGCGAAGAAAATGGCTGAAGCAGAGATCAAACGAGCCCGGCCTATCTCCGTCGCTCCGAGGGCCGATGTGATGATCGGGACACCTGCCGTCGATGCGGGGAGGAAAGGCCCCGCCCGTCTTTAACGAGCATGAAAAGACGCGAGGCGGGGGGAAGGGGGGGTAGTGTCGTTCGGCTGTCGAGATAGCGCTATCTTGGCAGCCATCAGCGGCTCCGCTCGTAAACACTTCTACGCACCGCCTTCCCTGGAGCAGCCGTACGTTTTGCAGCGTTACGTTAGATCATATCCAAAAGAGTTGCCGCGCTAGTTGCATTATATTACGTGTTATTTCAAACGTGTTTGCGAAATATCCGCGTAATTTACGCACCCCCTTTTCGGAGCTCTAAAGTCGTGAAAAAAGTGCGCAAATTACGCGAGTAAATACGGTATCTTGGCCTGCTTCTTCGTTTTTGAAATGAAGTTGAAGACGCTAGTCTCGATCTTATCAAGGCTGTCCAGGTGTGACAGCCCGGTTCCCTCCATGTCGCCGCAACAACGGCGAATGCAACAGCAACAGCAAAGAGGGCAACAGCAAAAGGCGCGAGCTGTGGTTGGCTGATCAAACTCGCAAAACAGCAACAAAAAGTATAAGAAAAGGCGAAAGGAGGACACCAGCTCCTTCGTTCCTGCTCTCCAAGCCGACGGTTAAGCGGAGAAAGCGTGAGAGAGAGAGAAAAGAAAAAAAAAGCCTTTCCGCAAGTTGGAGACCGTGCAGTCCGAGCCCTCTCGCCCTTACGTTTTTTCGAGCGTTTCTGGTGTCTGCAGAGGTGTGGAGCCGCGCGGAGGTCGCCGGGCGCTGCGAGTGCCAAAGCGCACCTTCGAACTCGCGCGCCGAGCCGCAGAGGTCGCGGAGCGCGGCGAGTGCCAAAGCGCAATTTCCAGCTCGCGCGGTGTTCGATATAAACGTGCGAATTTCTATACTTTTACAAAGGATTTTCAAGGGGATAAGTTACGAGTTCGATATACCCGAAAATTCGATATATGTGGGTTCGATATATCCGTGTTAGACTGTAGTAGGGTATTTTCTTTGCAAATCAAACACTCGGCCTAATTGGACATAAAGCAGCATGTCATCATTGTTATGCTGCCTTATCCACTTTTGTCTGTATCTTGTGAAGGTGAATCTGTCCGGCCAGCCCAGAGTACATAGACCCCTATCAGAATGAACTCGTTTTGATTGAAACATCTTCCAGTTCTGTGCCTAATGCACTAAACTTCAGTATCATTATCAATACATTATCAGTATCAAAAATGTATCAAGAGCTTGCACCGCTTAACACAAGGTAATGAGGCTGGGCCCCAAGTGCTGCAATGCTGCCGCCCTTTCTGCCACGGAAGTGACCCCTGACATCGCCGTTTAGAAGCCTGAATAATCCATACTCGCGACCTCTTTTCCGCCTTGTTGCACCCATGTTCGAGGCCATACGTGGCTGTATGTGGACTGGAACAAATATTGTGCCGCAGGTTAGCTCAGTCGTTCAACATTGCATTCGTGTCCGACAGCACATTGCTGCATTTGGTTGTCTTATTGCTGACAGTGTACACGTCTGGATCTGTGCTGCACTACTACAAGCTGCTTGATGGAGGACTTCTGAAGTGCTTTACGGGGTAGGGAGACATGGCCCTGCCAGTCTCGATTGTCCTCATTTAGAACAAAGTTTTGTTACATAAGGCACCGGGCAAGCATCCCAACATAATGCATATCCGCTGTTCATCAACTGTGTTGGAACAAGGAAGTTATGCATTTTAGACTGTACTGGTAAAAAGGAATATTGCAGCAAATTTAAAATGAAAACTTGCAATACCGTATTCACACAATCCAAACCATTTTGTTGAAACAAGGAATTGAAATTGGGGCATTTGCAACCAACTATACCGCTGGTCTGTCAGCAGATCACACATGTGCATTTTAACAAATTCATTGTTTTGTAAGCACCGTGCAGTCTGGCGTGGCGCTTCACTATACAATCTAACCTGACATATCGAACTTGCCCAAATCGAATTGTCCTTTATATAGAAAGATTTTCAAGCACACTGCTTTAATGTTGCTGTATGGGAAAATCTATGGCCACGTCAAGCAGAAGTAGCAGGAACACTTCATGTATCAAACATCATGCAAAACGAAACTCGTCAGGAAGTTATCTTTCTGTTACAGGTATTTGGCTATTCCTTGTCAGAGACTTTCCTGCATGCATTTGGAAAGTGAGCACTGCAAGTGGGTGGGCACCGCGCGAGGCGTCTACAAAACTAGTCTGCCATCACATGGTTTCTTATGATTTTTAGTTATCGTGCCCATAGTGTGCTGTCATTGTCTCTCGTTAATTCGGTTAGTCTGCACGTGCAGTGTTGCTGTGGGACAGAACCTGCAGCGCATGCCTGCCGTGCAGCTACCATTTTAGACACCGGATTCCAAGCTTATAGCACTATCATTATGGAAACACTGTTACCCGTAGCAATGAAACTCAAAACTAGCCTTATCCACCCCTCCCCCCCCCCCCCCCCCGGTTTTTTTTTGTTTTTTTTTTTTTGCAAGTGTGGGTTTAACTGTGTTACCCTGCAAAGCCCAATTTCAGGTGCTGAATTGCACTAACTGTAGAAATTTACGGGGCACCAGCCATGACCTTGGATTGAGATGTAATTAACAAAAATCATTTGTAATTGATATTAGCAGAAGTCTCTTGTGTTGGGCGGAACACGTATGTTAATAGTTCTGCAGCACAGTTTGTTGATGCTGCCTTTATGGCTCGTTTCAAATTGTGCGGCTGTAGGAAGCCGTGTGCAAAGATAAGACAATCAGTTCACTTGGTTATTCTGCACACTGTTGAGTGAACTGATATACTGTGTGTGTGCTTGACAGGCCTGACAAGCAATCCATACTGGAGCCATATGTTTCCTCACAGATTAATCCTGCAGATGACACTTGGTGGTTGGACCTTGTTCATGTCCAATTCTCAAAGAAACTGACAGGTACATAATTGCAAAGACGGGCACACTCATTCCGTACTGGGCGTTTCTACACTGGAACAGTCCAGTCCCGTGTGTGTGCTACATAATGCAGCCGCAAATATTGATCTACAGTTTGAACTTACGAGCGTCCTTGCTGGTCACAGCAGAACCATTAAAAATGGGAAATGAGCTTTCATTACCTATGCTGCTATGTGGGTTTATCTTATCATTGCACGATAGGTACATATGCAGCAAGTAAAGAAAACTGCGCTCTTGTCACTGCAACAGTGTGCTTGAAAGAGTTCACGAATTCATGCGCTTTTTGCAAACTGCGTTACAGGAGCATGATGAGGAGATCCTGAAGCACCTCATAGACATAAAGGTTCGGCCTCTGGAACCACCAGGCCCTCTTGTGAGTGCTTCTAATTTGTCATACTTAGGCCTGATGATTTCGTTGTCTTGTCTTGTCATCCGTTCTAAGATGGTGCACACTTTGTGCCGTGAGAACTTTTATGAATGTGCTATCATGTTGTGATCAGTGAATAGCCAAGAAGAGAGAGGTCAACGTGGAGTACAGCCGAATCTCGATGATACAAATTCCACTAAAAGTGTGTGATCCCCTAGTTCGTATGATCAAAAACTGTTGAATTCACATTGAAAAGTGAAGACAAGCGATCTGGCACCACGGCCCAAGGCTTTATCTTGTGGCTGGACAGCCTGTATGATAAGGCCTTGGTGCCCCATTGTTCTTGCTTTTTTGATGCCTCTTTTTTGAGTCCCATCTCAAAAGCACATAATTGATAAACTGCTTTGTTGTTCTAGCTGGCAGCATTGATGAATGGGGGATGCTGGGATGACATTGGCAAAACTGAAACCAAATAAATAAATACATTTGTCTGCGCACTTACAAAGCGTATCTATGCATAATTAAGGGGGGACACCCCACTTAAAAATACTTTTTTTATTTATGCTCAGATTCTGATCAAACTTGCACCACTTATGTATTTTAACATGCTGATTTCAAATATGCACTTGGTTTTCATTTGTAGTGAGTAGTTTTCAGACAACTAAAATAATTCATGTTCCCACCTATCCTCAGTGGAGGCTGGTTGGGAGGAGTGCTGCTTCAAAGGTAATGGATGTTACAAGATAAAATAGGCCATCAAAATGATCTACTATGATCAGAGAGTGCAGTGATATAAGAATGGATGGTTTAGACAAACTTTAGCACAAGTTACAGCATGTCAAACATTTGTATGTGAAAACTGAGATTGGCACCTAAAGCCAATTATAAGTTTTAAAAATTTTACGCAATGCTATATGGTCATACTTCAGGCCTACTACACTCTGCTATTGCCCACCTTTCCAACAAAAAAAGATTTGTTGCAATTCGACTAGTAGAACCAGAGATATGGCCCCTCCCAGATCACAAATTGGTCAAAAATGCCATTTTGAGAAAACAAGAAAAAACGTTTGAAGTAGTATTCGTGAGGTTTATTTCAAAGAATAACACACCGAAATGATAAGTGAAGGTCGAGGAATCTGTTACCGCAAAGATAAATCTCCTGCTACAACTTACTCAATAGTTATAAAGCAAAGTCAGTATCCTACGCCCCCCCCCCTCCCCGCCGCGTAGCGGCCTGCACCAAGTTTGTTGCACTTCTCGCTCAACAAAGCTAGTTTTGTTGCTGAGCCATGGTTACTATCACCCCTCATCAGTTTGACGTCTCTGCTGCATATCTTGCACTGCGTGCAACCGAGGTCTTAAGGGGGGACCCGGCTCTTAGAGACCGAAAATTGGCCAAAAAATCGCATTTTCAGTCTCTTCATTTTTGCCTTCCCGACATGTTTCCGCACCTATCTCCAAATTTTGGATCCACAAAAGTGCATATTTCTTGAGTTATTGTGCTGTAAATATGCGATTCCGCGAACCTTGCCCCTCAAAATTGGGACAAATTGCCTCGATTTTGACCGCCCGTAGCTCGAAAACTACGCACTCGGCCGCCGCCATTTTGGTGTCGTTGGAAAGCCCGCGTTTCTGGCGTCATTTTTTATTCGCTTAGCCACCCTGTGCACACTCCGCGAGCAAGAAAAAGGCTCGCAAACATGGGGCTCAACACGCGTTGCTATTAGTCAGTCCATAGCACGTGATCCGAACGGCGCGCTCTGGTTGGTCTAAGTGCCGGATTTCCGCGCCGCCATCTTGAGTGAGACTCGGAGCCGCACCTGGCCAAGCCGCCATTTTGCAGAGGTCGTTTCATTGCACTTTCGTCGTGTTCTCTTCGCGCTTATCGCTCGCGAAGTTCGTCATGCCTGGCGGGGCATCGAAGCACCACACGCTGAATCAGTTCGGGCGGAAACGAAGAAAGAGATAGGCGCGCGGCGATAACGTGACATCGCGCCGCATCGCCACGCAAACGGCAGCCGTTCACGAAGCACCGCCAAACAACGCCGTGGCTGAAAACGGTCCGCCCGCTTAGTGGAGCACGAGACCGTTTCATTTCCTCACACTGGTCGCGTGAGGGTAGATTCGGCGCTCGTGACAGAGGACATGGCACGGGTGATGCGTGCCGGCGAGAAAGCTACGATTGAGCGGCTTGCATCGACGCCGGCGATCACGCGGAAGATCGACAACTTCAGCCGACTAAGTGCCGCGGAAACAGCGACTACGGAAGCTGCAGCGCCGTACACCATCGTCGACCTCGATGCTGTCAACGATCTCTTCGAGTCTCTGCGTTGCTACTGGTGCAGAGGTGCAGTAAAGCTTGTACGTGGCGATCGCGAGTACGGTCCCGCGGTGAAACTCTCAGCGTTGTGCGACAACTGCGGCGACATCGCAGAGACATGGAGCTCACATCGCACGGAAAGTTCTCAGAAGTGCAACCCAGAAAAGCAGTTGCAAAAATACACAAGGACTCTGTGCATCCGGATAATGCACCTGGAGTATTCTGAATGGCACTGGCAAGCTTCGCGTAAAGTTTGTGTCAGTAAACACTTTGTCAACCGTTTTTTCTCGTTTTCTCATTATTGCTATTTTGGTGCTTTTGCAGTTTTGGAGGAGTAATATCTTGGGTTCTAAATGTGCTACTGCTAAATTCTTTTTTTGCCAGGATGATAAACTAGTATAGAATGAAGTGAGACTAAATTGCACAGATTTATTCTGAAGAAAATTTTACAAAAATAACATTGACGTATTAACGTCCAGCTGGAGTTTCACTCTTGAATGTTTGACATGCCATAACTTTTGACCAAATGGGTTTAGGACTTCCATTCTTGTTTTGCTACATACAGTTTTCATTCCAGATCATTATGATATGCTGATTTACCCTGTAACTCACTCAGTTTAGGAAAACATCTTCCTCCCAAAGGGACAGATGAAATGTCTGATAGTGTAAGAACTACATATTGTATTAGGAAATTAATTGCATATTTGAAATCAGCACACAAATATACATTAACTCAGCAAGTTTCACCAAAATCGGTCAAGGAGTTTTGAAAAAAGTTCAAAGCGCAGGGTCCCCCCTTAACCGAGGTCTGCAACGGCGGTCTTACGTGCTGTCGCGGTCTTTGAAAAGAGCCCATCAAGCGTCCCTATCTCCCGGGTTCTTTCTTGAGCCATGTCACTGCTTGTGATAAGCGATCAGAATCAGCGCCTCCCCCAAACCAGCAGATTGCCGATAGGGCGTTAGTGCGTTTCTTGCTTTTTGGCACGTTTATCTTTTATTTGCCGAAGCGGCAGGAAACTTCTTCCCTTCGCCAGGCACGTTTACCGCGCCGTTACTCAAAAAAAAATAAAAAATCAAGATGGCGCCACACCGCGCGCCGCGCTTTTTTTTTTTTTGTGATGTAGGCAGCGCGCTCAGGGTTGCTTACTGAGAACATAAAAAAAGCTAGAAACGCGAGCTTTTGAACGATGCCAAACTGGCTGGGATCGGGCAAGCCGTTCGCGAGCTAGAGGAAATTGAAATGGAGGGCACTTTAATGTTTAAAGGGCCACAGCTGCAGCAGCAAATTTTAAATCACTATTACTGCATAAATAGGCGGTATTTTTTCGTAAAAATTTGCAGGCACGTGCGGGATGGTAGTAGGAACGCGAAAATGAAGACTTTGAAAATCCGATTTTTCGGCCGATTTTCGGTTTCTAAGAGCCGTGTCCCCCTTAATGAATTTTGCTGGTAGCGTAGAAGTACCAAAAAATGTTTTCCATGACTGGCGGTGAATAAGGAACACGGTATCATTAAAAACACCGTTTGGGGAGCAATCTTTCCAGCCTCTGAGCACATTCATGTAGGGATCGTCAAGCTCAGTTTCGGTGCTTGCCCTCCTAGTCCACGATGACTGTGTACCGGGGAGGGGGAAATCTGGAACAAACGCCTTGTCTGACAGAATGCGCACCAGCATGCTGCGAGGTGCCTACGGCAACTATGCCGCTGTTGCTAGGCCTTTTCACGAAGACTTCATGGATTCTCATTTCTTTGCCAATCACACCATGCTCGTAAGTTGCAATGCTGCGCTGCTCGTATGAAACGGACATTCGAGCAATTACGTGCATAGAACAAAAGCAGATGGTTATCGAAAGGGTCGGAAGGCGACTACCCGTCGTGCAATTGCCTCCTTCCGCGTCCCTAATAAAGTGACCGCAAGGCAAACCATTTGCTAATTGTCCTCATGATCACGTTTGTGTAGCTTTACTTTGGAAACTGGAGGCACGTGAACGCTTGCTCTCGTGCCCGTGAACTTCATGAACACACATTGTGTGTGCTGCGAGCACAACCCATAATGATGGTCACGTAACCCAGTGCATGCAGAGGAACATGTACTTGGGTCCTTTCCTCCTTGCCTTACTATTCGCGGCTGCGGGCCCTGCAGAGACTGGAGATAGAGAGGGGGCAGGGGTAGAAAGGACCAGCCTGCAGCGGCCGTGCTGGACTGCTTTTTGCAGCTGTGGTTTCCGCATTCATATGAGTTGTGATGCATTCAGAAATTGTTCGTATAAGCCCAAACCATCGTATATCCAATATAACTTAAACCGTCCAGGACTTGAAAATTCACATCCACCACGACCGTATCAAGTTTCTACTATGTTATCTGGGGGTTTGCGAATATTCGAAATTCCGAATAATTTTTGAATGGTGTTTTCTATTTGGTTCGATTCGCACTTAAATTTTACCATTCGAACAATTCGAAGTTGGTAATTAAGGGGAAAAAATACGCTATGTTGCATGTCTAGGGGCCCATTCCTGCATGTAGTCCGCTTCGCCTTATAATACTCGTGTACTGCGGTGGAGTTAGCCCTCATAATGCGGTCAAGCTAGCACCCGTGTAATGCAGCGAAGCTAACACCTATGTACTGTGGTGATGATGACCCGCATTTTACAACGGATTAGTGCCGTCCCGGCGAATGCCCCATAGACACCGTGCATTGAAAACCTCAATGATGCGACATTACGCCGAACCCGCGTTACACGACGATCCAAGCGGAGTGGGATGACTGCGAAGAAAAGGGAAGTGCCGCGGGCGTCTTTCGTCACACCGGCGCTTTCAGGAGCGTCACTCCTCCACATCCCGAGCGCACAGGAAACCGGTTCGTTTCGGCTTTCTGCTGCCGTTTGTTCATCTTCCCCTGGCCCTCCCAGAGGTTGCCGGCGCCGCAAATTGCACCATAGAGTGATGCAGTTGTGGTCTTCCCCTATTGTTTTCACCCTTTCCAACCAACCATCTCTCTCCTGCTCTCCTATCTCTCTCCTGTGATAACGAAAAGCGAAGCGGCACACACAAAGGCAGACGTCGTGGCGACAACCACGAAGCAGGCACTAACCCTAACCCTAGCAGACAACGCACATAGCACCTGCCGGAGAAGGCCACTGGGTCATCACGCACAGCAACCAGTAGCGGCCACACGTTCCCCCACACTCTCGAGGAGCGCACGCTTGGCCTTATCGCAGCTTCGCATCCAAGCGTGGGATACTCGAATGCCCCCGCGAGCCCCCCAATCATGTGCGAACCATGCTTCCACCGTACGACTGCCGCTCCTGCCGACTCAGGAATTCACGAACTCAGGAATTCACGAACTCAGGAATTCACAAGCTCAGGAATTCACGAACAAACCAAAACAAAAAGGCGCTGGTCGATTGAATGCCCGAATGAACGGCGCTCTCTTGAAGTTTTGCTGTTGCGGAGTGTGTTTGGCCGGTAGAGCAGCTCCCGCTGCTCGTAGTATATTTGATATGAAGTAGATTTAGGATGACTTAGGCGCTGAAAATTACAGGAGGGGTAGTTTGACACATAGAGTGCAAATATGCGGTTTTCTACAAAACGTGCTTTTCACGATTTTCCGACTTTCAAAGGCCACGTCCCTCCTTAAGGGGGGACGCGGGTCTTAGAAAATTAAAAAATGGCCAAAAAGTCGATTTTGAGAAAAACGCATTTTAGGCATGTATGTACCTTTGAGCAGCTGCCCTCAAATTATTAAGGCTGATTTCGATCGGGAAATAGTCTAAAATGTACTTTCAAGACGCCGCGGGAGCCGAAAGTTGCACCAAAAACGCGAAAATTTGTTCAAATTTCGCGCGCGCGGCACGGGCGCGGCAGCCGGCCGGCCGCCGCCATCTTGGACTTGTTTTGAAGCTGTTTTCTTTGTGCACATTTTCCGCCGTTTCAAAATGGCGTCGCTCCGATAGAACGGCCGCTATCCGCGCTTTTTTGAAGGGTGGTTTCGGATCGCTCATTGGCCACAGCGCGCGCGCGCGGGCGAGCCCCTCATCTCGCGCCTCTGATTGGCTGGTGCGCCCGGGGCCATTTTTTTTTCTATTTTTGTTTCGCGATCGCCGCGGTTGCTGCCGCTTCGTCAGTGTCGTCTGCGCTCGTGTTTACGCCGCCAACGTGCAGTTTTCTGGCTTTCTGCTGGCATGTCCGAAGATGCACGGCTAGACAGGCCACGTTGGCGCCGTCAAGCGTACGAAAAAAACGAACGCGTTGATGGTGCGCACGGCTGAACGCGGACGAGGGCGCGCTGCCGAAACAGTCCGGAGCGGCCCATTCTATGCTAACCTCCTCGCTGCGGTGCATCTTATCGTCAGATCATCTGCCAGTGCTTTCACCGGGACCCAAAACAGCATTTATCCGGCATATTATTCAGTGGACGGGACCGCCGAGTGCGCGAGAGATGCGGCGAAGTTCAGTGGGTCTGGCATCGCAGTGCGCAACTATATAAGCAGAAGTTGTTGAGCGATGGTAGTGGGCACCGACAAGAAAGTGGTGCTGAACTTATCGTTGCGGACGTAGTTGTGATAAAAACGTTCTTTGGTTCGTGCTTTGCCTGGAGTTCGGCGGAATAAGTGACCTTGAAAGCGGCGGGCACGGGATCTGTTCAAAGCCTGCGTGCTTTGTCGTACGCGTGCGACTTGCGCGAAAAGGGTTGCTAATCTCCGAAGATCGCTAGTGATAAGGTGCTAAGATAGCTTTAAGATAGGATTATACGATGTCGAAGTCAAAGTGCACGCAGCGAAGGCCATGGATAGTATCTACAAAGGAGCAACGGCAGCCGTTTATACATGACCTGACAAGGCAACGCGCAAACTGCCAGGAGACTGAGCTGCGCTGCGGGTGAACTGGTTAGAGCCCTGCAGCTATGGAGAGTTTTAAATCTGGCATTAAGAGCTGAAAAATGATCTCTAGGGCATTAGCGCTACTATGAGCAAGCTTTCAAAACTGCAGAAGACAGCACTGGACCCTGAGTGCAGCCCTTGCTTTGCCTTCTGTTGACATTTCCGAGTCAAATTATAACACAACAGTTTTGGATTTAATTAATAAATATGGCATGTGCTTTTTAGACATCAACTTTGTGCACTTTTATTTTTTTTTATGACAAGGCCACACTATTATACTATTTTTATATTCATTCAGCTTGCATGACACTGAAACAGACCTCTGACCAGCCAGATGTATAGTTTCTGATGCTAATTCTGGGCATGGTACCTGGCTTTATTACATGATTTTTCTAGTTTGTTATGAAAGTACGGTCTTGTATTTAGCATGGTCGTTCTCGTGAAGAATAAAGCTATGAGAACATATAATTGCTAGTCCTGTAGCTGCACTTTAGCCAAAGTTACATTTGTCTTAAACTTCAAATGCGTTTTTCTCAGTTTGATGTTTTTGCTGCCCACGCCCAGCCTTACGGGGTTTTTAAGTGCGAATGCACTTCTTAAGCGACCCCGAAAACTCCGCCGGCATCCGCGCTCCTCCTCCTCTCCCCTAGCAACGGTGCGAGGAGCGTCTGTAGCAACGGCGCAGCGACGTCACGCCCCACGTGACTGCGCGCGCTCCGCCCTCTCTCCGCGCCGTGACGTCACGGCGCGTTGTGCAGCTGGCACATGGCTGCGCGCGCCGCGCCAGCTCCTCGCACCCTCTCCGCGCAGCTGGTGTGCCTCTCCCCCCGTTAGGTTTGCACTCACCCTCGGCCGCCGAATAGGTGCTGATCTGTAGTGACGTGTGTAGTGTGTGTATGTGTGTGTGTGTGTGACGCACTCGCGAGGTGCATTAATGCATCATACGAAAAGCGTGAAGTGTAAAATAAATAAATAATACTTCATATATAAATGTGTGTGTGTGTGTGTACAAATGCATCATGACAACAACACTTTAAATCATTAATTACACTTAATCATCATCATCATCAGTAAAAGTGCTTTGCACTTAAAAACGGCCAGACCTCCGTGGGTCGGCTGGCGCGTGCTCTCTCGCTGCCGTCTCCTTCGCTCGGCTCTGCAGTTTAGTCGCGCGCGCCCCCTCATAGCATCGCCCCGTGCTTCGCACTTCCTCATACTCCCCTTCGGGGAAATGCGGGTATTTTTTTACCAAGTTGTTCTTGAGTGAGAATAACAGAGTTGGTATCATTTTATTCGTACTGAAACGATCTGGGGGTGATGCTATTTTTATTATCCAAAGGTCATTTTATAAATTACAATTAAGCATAATAATGAGGCAAGAATATCAAAAATAATTGCAGTAAATGTTCCATCTGTTTTCTTACTTACAGAATGCTTTGAAATGAATAAAAATAGCATCACCCCCTAGAGCAAGTCTTGGGCAATGGGGTCATGCACTTTCTTTTTCGGTTTAACACGATTTAAGTGCTAAAATACCCCGTAAGAACTGGCTATTAATTATTTTTGCAAACCTCCATATCTTTTGAACCAGAGCAGATATTAAAAAACTGATTACAGATTTGAAATCAGCATGAAAAACTAGCCAAGACAGTAAAGTTTGGTTCATATTGACCCAAAAATAAAAAATTTTTTTAAAGACCCACATCCCCCCTTAAGTGTATGCCGCATTTCGATACGGCTGTTGGGAATCGCACCAGCAGATTGTGGCACACTCAAAGGCATAAAATTTTCTGTTCGGATTTTACGACGCTTTTTCTAGGTGCCGAGAACGTTGTCTAATCGTGGGTTTCACTGTACCTCGGCTTTCTGTTGCACAATTCTCTGTAGGACTGTTCCCCAGGACTTTGGAATGACACTGTGGCACTACACCAGTCATGCAATAAATGTTTTTGCCCATGTTTAGCAGAACATTTCTCCCTAATTTGATATATTAGTAAAAAATATTCAAAAATTATTAAAAAGGTATTCAATTCGATTTGCACTTGCACATAAATATTTGAATTCGCTTCGTACTCAGAATTTTGCTATTCGCACAGCTCTAATATCATTTTACAGGGTCCTTATATGTTGCTCAAACCTTGTACTGAAAATTTCGTTACATGCTTGAAGCCCTTGAAACACTTGGGAATTTTCAGAAACCCTTGAATTCTTTAGCAATTCTGTCATAATTGTTCGATCCAGAAGAGTGAACATAGTGACAAAAGGTTAAAGGAGTACTGCCACGAAAATTCTCAGTTGGTGTTTTTTTGCATGAAATGAAAGGCCAAGACCTCCAGAACCCAGAAAACGTATTGGTAAGCTTGAGCGCGTCGTGAAAATCTATTTACAGCATGCCTTTGAAAGCCGGTTTCAGTTTCTACTGTAGCCTGACGTCACGACAAAGTATGGGCATAGTAATGAGCCCTCGTGACGGGTTCCCGGAAAAAATCGTGACGTTTTCGCCTAGTGGTGTCTCGCGTACAGCGCCCGCAGCAAGTGCGGGGTCAACAATGTACAAAATTTTGTATAGTGACTCCGCGACGACAGCAAATACTTCGGCACAGTGCAAGATGCAACGTACGGCACGCATGGTGGGTATCGGCGTGGCTCCGAAGCCTGCGATAAGCTAAGGTGGCCTCCGAGACCTCCGTGGCATTTGAGGGACAAAATGTCGGCACCACAGAGAGCTTGCCTTCCGATTATACGTGGGCACACACAGCGATAGAGGGTAATTCGACTTCGCTCGCTCGCTTCACGGGCACTGTCAACTACGGCGACTGAAAGGCGAGATCATACGACAGAGAGTGACGCACGAGCGGCCATTTTGCATGTTTTTGTACCTGACGTCATCACAACTTACCATACTGCTGCGTGAAGTCACCAAAATTTGTCCTGTAGCCCGACGTCACACTAGTGTCGATGTCAGTAGGCACGCCATGTGAATATTGACTTTGACGTCCAATTAAAATATCTTATCAGCATTTCCTGAGCTTAACATTTGCTCAGAGCTGTCTGCGCATATAGGAGAGTTGTATAGTAGAGTAAACTCAGCTTCGAAATTTGGTGTCAGTACTCCTTTAAGAAAGGCTTCATTTCTACAGCCCATAAGAGCATGGCACAGAAAGGTGGAAGATAGTGGGGAAGAAATGCCCTTGTGCAGAGAAGTACAGTATTTGCTAGATTGTACCATGCCCTGAATTTTACCATGCAGCCATTTCTCATGACATGAAAAAATAAGTCCTTGGTAATCAAACTTCTCGCATTCATAAAACCAAATGCTGTATTCGCGTAATGAATGCACTCGCATAATAAACACACCGCCAACTTAGAACCTCCGCAGTCCCTCGAACGGCCACGCTATGGCTTTCCTGCTTCACTCTATTCACGATAAAACTGCCACACGTTACCGGGCATAGCCGCGTGCGAGTGGTGGTAACATCGTTTACTCGTAATGCAGCGTTCCACCGTGCTATTGCAGTTCCCTCACGCCCACTGCTGCGTGCTGCACAGGCTGGCGCAGATAAGCCCAAGCATGGTTGGGACGTGGTCTCAGAGATTGCTGCAGTGCAAACTCTGACGTCATGCATCGCGCGACTGAGAGGCACAGGCTCGGTGCAAATATAAGGGGCAAATGCGATGAGCCGTTTTGCTTGCGGTGATGGTAAACATCTATTCCCTCATTACGGCCACACGCGAATGGGCATCTTGGAGATTGCATCGGCGACGTAGCGACTTCGGTTGGCCGTATGCGCATGCTTCAATTGTACCACTAGTTACTGCAACAAGCTTGCCCTACGGGGAGTTGAAGAAAGCTGTCAAGCTCGTTTTCCCATTTTCAGCCCATAGAAACTTTTCTCTGTCAACGTGCAGCTGGATATTGGGCTTTTTGTGACATTATACCAGTAGCACATGAGCACTTATAATCTCGACCTGCGCATTGTGATTTGGCTGACATCTGTTGCCGACTCGATCCAGATCAATCTAGACTATGTTGCTGCAACCCTCGTTGATAGAGTGCAATAAATCGGATGTGGATTGGCGTTGATTACCACGAACAGTACCTGACACTGCCTTGGGCATGTAAAGCGATGCGGATATCCTCCGCGTGCAGAATGTCCTTCTTTTGAAATAAGCTTTATAACACTGGCACGCTACAATTTGCGCTCAATTCAGAACAAATACAGCCCAAACTACCCACCACAGCTGCTAGGACAAACTTGGTCGCATTCAAGAACGAAACCAACCAACACGAACTTGCAACAAAATGTACTCTGCTGCTGAGGGTGCCACCATTTTGCGATGGCTACGACATTGCGATGGCTGACACCCCTTACAAAAATGCTATATGTGGCCATATCAGGAATTGGGCAAATGTGGCTATATATGGCACGTGCCATATGTGGTCGTATTTGCCTAAATCGTTTTAGAAACATATGTGGCAATGAAAGACACACACGAGGAATGGCATGTAAGACTCTGATGCATATTGGGCAAATACGGACACGTACGGACACGTGCCATATATGGCCAGATATGCATATATGGCCATATATGCATATCTGGCTATGTATGGCAAGTCTCCCTACGTGTCCGTATTTGCCCAATATGCATCAGAGTCGTACATGGCATTCCTCGTGTGTGTCTTTCATTGCCACATATGTTTCTAAAATGATTTGGGCAAATACGGCCCCATAGGGGCACATACTGGCACGTGCCGTATATAGCCACATTTGCCCAATTCCTGATATCGCCATATATGGCATTTTTGTAAGGGACTGCATGATGGCTAGGACTTCGCAGGCATTTTTTGGGCTCATTCTACCGGAAGAAATGTGCATTGAAATCATGCAAACACAGTACTTAGTTTGACAGAATGAATGGATCAATATCAGATATATACACAGTCTACTCTCGATCTGATATTTCAAATTATCGGATGTCACACTTATAAATATTGGCCAATCAAGGCAGGTGTAATGTTCTACTCCATGCCCTTGAAGCCTGTACAAACCTTGCATATTTTAATTGAAGTGTTGTTTGTTCCTCTGCAGGGCTTTGTGCTGGAATTTCATTTTGAGCCAAATGACTTCTTCTCAAACACTGTGCTCACAAAGACGTACGAGATCAAGTGTGAGGTGGACGATAGTGACCCACTGTCCTTTGAGGGACCAGACATTGTAGGTTGCAAGGGGTAAGTTGCATTGTTGCAGTCTAGAGGGCTGTGTGTGTGTGTGCGTGCATGCATGTGTGCAGTTCCACATTTCATGTGCGCAGTTTGCCACAAGTCTGTTAGCAAGGTTCAGTTTGCGTTACTGCAGTCCATACTCATTACAACGGATCTGCTTACAACTGACTTTCAGATATAATGGACCATATTTAATGGACCATGGCAAGTAGTTGCAGCTGCCTTATGCTGCTGAGTGAAGTTCGTGTCATGATGATTAGACAGTGATGCTGGTGAAACAAATGACCCGCCTCCTTTTGCATATTACGGACTTTGGATAAAACGGACATTTTTGAACGGATTATGAGGGTCCATTCTAAAAAGTGTCTACTGTAGTCATTGCATTCTAAAAACAGCTCCTTGCATTAGCTGCGTTTCTGTCGCAAAAAAAAAGTGCAGTGCGTGGTTTGCCTTAGTAATTTTTTTAATTGTGCTTGCGACATTGCTGTAGAAAAAGCTGACAGCCGATATAGCATTAATGGCAAACTTGCTGATAGTGTGTAATCTGTGTATATCCTGACAGCACCAGGAAGGCAGTGTTAAGGGAAGGCGAGAGTTGAAAAATAGCTGATTTCTAAAAATTCTCGCTTTTTTTTTTAGTTGCATCGGAATTCTCAAACACCTAACTTCTATTTCCAAGGATATCGAGCTGAAATTCGCATGCGAAATAACCTAAAACTGTGTCTAAACTAGGTTCGGCGACAAAGGCGCGCCGCGTGCCATTTGGCAAGCATGCGACTTAAGCCGCATTGTCCAAGGTCACCCACCTGTTAGCCTGATATATTTCTGCAAAATAAATGAGAGAAGAAATAAGATGCGCTTGTCTTGTGTTTTCAATTCCACTGTATAGCGCCAGGCTGTCATTGGATGGTGGTGCCCTCTGTGCAGTGAAGCCGAACCACGGCCGCGGCCAAGTTTTACAGCATTCTATTTGCATTTTCGCGCAATGATTGGCTCAGAAAGGTGCAATTTTAATGTCCCGAACTATATAACTCGATGCAAGTACCCCTGAAGGTGGGGTAGGGTGGTTCAAAAATGACAGCCGCATCCAACGGCCAACGACCCTCCGACATGGCATTGGGCCTAGCGTCGACACCTATCACCACGTCCGTGGTTCTGAGGTAAACGCTGCCGTGAAGTTTGTCAATGCACCTCAGAAGAAAAGTAAATTCTTTGAAAATGATCTAGCCTCGTTTGGCGGCCCTGCTTCTATGGTCCTACGCAAGATTGTCGCGGTGAGGGCGCTTGCGGCACACTCACTATGTCCCGCCACTTCCACAGGCAGAAAATCGCGTGTGCGTAGCCAGCCACAAGATCCGTGAACATTGGCGAAATTCTACTGGGCTAGAGAGGTTCTAACAACTCTGAGGGCTTTCTCTACAACATACCCTTTATTTTGGCAGTTTCATTTAATTGTGCTTTTACAGTTTTTCTGTGGTTGTTGTAGCATATTTAGAGCTTGTGCGCAGATTTAACTATAGTCTGATCATAATGAAATTTTGCATGCTTATGCTTTAACATGCCTTTAACTCAAATAAGAAACTTTCATAACATTCCACATATATATTTGCCAAGATTATTTGAAAAGCTTCATTCTTGGGAATGGTAAAATTGAAGCTCCATGTTGGGTTTTAAAATAAATTAAAACGTTGTTGCGCAATATTCCTTTGTTTTATTAAGTTCTATTCATTGGGAGCAATGTGAGCTTTTTTTTATTTTTTTGCTGAGTCTTACCACACATGGTTGCACAAAGATGCATTTTTTTTACAAATGCATGATGCACAAAATAACCAGACAAGCGATCCAAAAGGTAAAAGCAGATCTGAAAATAGGAGCTCAAGCTCTATAAATGGTGCAAGCTTCATTAGGCTGTAACAAATATTCAAGAAAATGTCTTTAGAGTACCATCTCTCCTTAAGGGGCGATGTGGCAATGAAAACTATATTTATGGGTATCAACTGATCATATTCGGCACAGTGATGTAGTTTGTTATGCAGATATATTAAATGAAATGTTTTAAGCTACCTATTATAGTTTTTGAGTTACATCGCTTTGTAGATCCTTAGTCACCTCCTCATTAATTGGTTAGACAAAATTTCAGTACCATTTTTACTTAAGCATATACACTAAGGCCAAGCCCCTGGCATGTGTTGAGTTGCGCGTCCGCACTATCAGATGGCGCCACCGCCGAAACGATCGCAGCGAACCTGGTATCGGCGGCACACGAAAGTCAGCTAACCCTAATAAAAAGAAAATTTCACGACCACAGTAGTAAAGAAAAACTTGTTCTTTAATAAAAATACTATCAGCAACGAGCATCATAAATTACTATTTCATAGAAAAGTTTTACAAACATGATTCGGCGCGTCTCCGCTAGCGCCGCCAGCTCCGACGCTCGCTCGTTCGCTGCAGACGATCGTAGCAGACGACTCCACGACCGCGAGCGCTCTGTAGAAACGCGAAGGCGGGAACTACTGACAGCAATTATGGCGCTTGTGTACTGCTGCACGAAATCGTGTGATGCATGTGGCAGGAGCGCCGAGCACTTCTACACCATTCCGGCAGACAACAGGTATTTATGTACTTACTATGTTCACAAGCCAGGCAGCCGCGGGGGCAGGCGAGGGCCCCTCGCCTCAATTCATCCAGCTAAAAACACACGCACCACATAAATAAACAGGCGATTACACGGGAAAGCAGTGCTGGGGCAATTAGTCACCAGAATGCAGAAATCGTCGACAGAAGTAGCGCGAGCAACCGACCCGAGCTCGCGAGCGCCATGGCGCCACCATGTTAGACTCCCTTTTGGATTGGCTCGCCTCAAACAGGATTTAGCAATCCAATCGCTTGCCGCGACTCCCAGGTGCCGCCACCGTCGTGAAAAAAACAAAAAACGTCCCCATTCGCTCTATGGACATGCCACCCCCTTGCTAAGGCGCACTGTGTGCCATAAGGCTGTTTTTTTTTTTTTTTTTAAGGCCAAATGAGTAGAGAAAAAATTGTTTTGAAAATGTCCTCTACATATTTTCTAATAACTTTTGCGAAAATGCAATTATAGAAGTTTGTGTGACGTGCAGGTAGAAGTGAATAGCTTTACGGAGCTCACCAATGTTTCAGGATCTAAGTGGGTAAAAAAAAAAATGGGATGAACTTGGCTTCATTAGTTACGAAATGGCACTGGAATGACTGACAGCAACTGCTCAAGAAATTGAAGCTGAGAAGACTGAGCTCAGTTTTATTTCATGGAAACAGTGAAGTATTAACCTTGAGCAGCTAACTTATTGCTGGCTTTTGTTGGTGAAACGCAGCTGTGTGGCGGCACCTTTGGAAGCCAGATTTTCTTGCGGTTTTGGGTGACTACATATAAAGTGGAATTTTCTTGACTTATACCGCGTATTTTATTACAATATCCTACCACAATGTAAAAGGTGTGGGGATCATGAAAAAAAGAAATTGAAAAATGGAAAATTTTGACCAAATTGAACATTCCCATGGCACGTCCACCCTTAAATGGGCCCTGAAACCATATTTTTGCTAGTTTTGCATTGAAATGGGTTCTTTGTATTGTCCTGTGGTAAATGCAAAATGAATTTTTGAGAATGATGCGGGCAAATGGAACTTATTAAACTAAAAATTCCAAATAAAAGCAGACAGATATTGGCATCCCCTCTTGCATTTCGCTCACCCAGGGACCTGCCACACTGCTTCCAATCAAAACGCGACTTACACTTTGCTATACCGCAGCCGTGCTGCCCTCTGTGGCCTTCCTACCAGAGCAACCACTTGGGCCGCACAGCGGTCTTGGTCAGTTACACGCAAAATGAAATTGTTATGCACAAATTTGTGCCTTTTATAGCTATAACAAGCATAAAACATGCTTACATTTGAAATTTTTTATGGTCAGTACATTGTAAGCATTTGCGATATATATTTCTATTACCTGGCTGCCAATCAGAACCGCTGCATAGCAAGTTAGCACAGCGTCGCATCCCCTCGAAGGAACTGTTGTACAACGCTTCACTCAGCACGGAAGTAGACTTCATGCACAAATTAAAATATAATACACTTTGACTTCACCATTTTCACTGGTGCTGCAGGTCGTCATAGAGTCGTGCGTCAACCGAACGTGCAATAAAAGCGACACGCATAATTTGCATTTCAGGGCCCTTTTAATGCTATTAAGGGGAGATGCTACTCGAAAATGAGTTTCTTAAACCCTTGGCATAGAACTCTGAAATTTTTGGCACAAGTAGACATTGTTATGCTGATTTCAAAACTGCAATTAGTTTTATTGTAGTTGTAATGGTTCTTGAGTTAGAACAGCTGTGATAACAAGATATTAGGTCTTTTGTGCACACTTTTTAGCTCATTAAGTTTTCACACAGCATCTCAATATGGCTCATTCCGCTGCACAGGGGCGGTAGTGTACAGAAAACTACCTAAAATGTGGAGATAGCATGCTGCGCTTGCTTCATTTCCAACAAAAAAAACCAGAGGTGCCTGTTGTGTACTGCAGATTTCTCTTACATGTATTTCAAATTAGAAAACAAAAATTCTCTAATGCATAATCAAAAGGTCTGTATAAACATCAACATTCCACATTGTCTGGAGATACATTGTGCAAAACTTCATAAAGACTTGCCAATATTAAGTGCCTGAAATCTTGTGCATAACATCAAGACGATTTTTTATATGTTGTGTACAATTTTTCAGGCACTTAAAGTTGTCAGACAAAGAAATTTTGTACAGAGTATCTCTGAACAGCATGGAGTGTTGACATCTATACAGAATTTTGATTATCTATTACAGAATTTTTTGTTTTGCATTTGAAATGCATGTAACGGAAATCTGCAGTATACAACAGGCACCTCTGGTTTTTGGTTGGAAATATAGCAAGTGTAGCATGTTATCTCTGCATTTTAGGTAGTTTTCTGTACACTACTGCCTCTGTGCAGCAGGATGAGCCATATTGTGATGCTGGGTGAAAATTTTTAATAACCTAAAAAGTGTGCACAAAAGAACTAATATCTTGTTATCACAGCTGTTCTAACTCAAGAACCATTACAGCTACAATAAAACTAACTGCAGTTTTGAAATCGCTACTCAAACCAGGCCAAGCACGTTACGCGCCGACTATTCGGAAACGCGGCTCGGCATTTCACGCAAACGCCGCGACCAAGCACAGCGCGCGTAGACGACCCCGCGATTGCTCAGATAGCGCTCACCTCGCGGACAAATGAAGTGCGGTCAGCGAGCACTGGTAGTGCAGTTTAGGTGCATTTTATTCCTTGCTTAGTATCACTGAAAGTTCTTGTGAACGTTCTGACACATTGTATATTGTATGCCTCGCAGAGTAGCCAAGGGAGGGGGGGTAGGGTGAAACTGCAGCTACCTGGGGTCCTTACCCTCCACAGGGCTGCCGAAAAAGACGCTCAGCGAGCAAAGAAGTCATCAAGCATGCATGAAATGAAAGGGCAGAGACCCAAAAGGTTGCCTCCACACAAAGATACAAAGAACTACAGTGCTGGTGCATTCTAACAAATGCAAATTACTTCGAAAACTTTGATAGGCGTTTTCTCACAAGTGTGTTTTGGACATTGTGCATTGCTTGTGCATTGCTCATGGAAAGAGTCGCACGGGAATAACTGGGCCGATTTTGATGCCGTTTTTTTCCCCTGAATCCCTGAACATTGCTTGAGGGTATGACATTCTTCGATTTCTTGTTTATGGCCCAGTCTTTTTTTCTAGAAGATTATTTGTGCATGACACTGTTTCTGACAATGTGTGTAGGCAACCATGATGGTCTCTGTAAAAAAAAAGAGAAGCCATAAAAAAAAATTCTGAGTGTCAGACCCTGTAGTATTCTTTTGAGTAAAGATCAACACCATTTGCAGCTTCCTGGCACGTTTTGTTACAGCGCTAGGCTTTCCACGAGCAGACCATATAATTGGACTGTGTAGCATGGTGTAACTTGGGAACTACTCAAGGTCTCATGATGAAACTGCCTATTTCCCTATTCGAGACACTTATGAGTATGCATGCCAAATTTCATTGCTCTAGGTCAACAAACAGTTTTTTTTGAACGCCACCTCCCCCCTTAAATTTATAATACTTTGACTTCACCATTTTCACTGGTGCTGCAGTCGTCATTGAGTCGTGTGTCAAGCGAACGTGCAATAAAAGCGGCACGCATAATTTTCATTTCAGGGCCCCTTTAATGCTATTAAACGCACTGTACTAGATGACATTTCTTGTGACAGAAGTGACGTCTGACCAGTGGAACTGCTTTAGAATGTCGATGCTGTTTACAAAAGTCGTGCTCACGTGCCAACAGTGAGCCACTGCACTGCGTCAGGTGGTTAGGCTTTGTTGTACCAGTCTCATCCACCACTATTCAACAGTGCAACATTAAAATGTGCTGTGCTCATTTTGCTGCTATGGTTGTTTCTGCATGGCAGTAATTACAACATGCATACATTTGCCAGTACACTATTGCAGTCTGCTTTTGCAAATTCTCTGCAACTTTCCTGCCTGTTTGGACAAGTTAAATTATTTTAGTGAACTCCAGGCCTGTTCGATTCAGTGAAATTTCCTTTTCACCATACATTAGACAAGGCAGGCCGCTCTCTGTTGACATGCTGGGGTGGGACTCCTGCACCATAGACGGAAAGGTGGCTGAATTTGCGCCACGCTACGCCAAAGTGGCTTGAGACTGTTCATGTTCCGAAAATAAGTGCGGCAGTTGACGTTCTGATGTTCTGCCCAATGGCATTTGTCACAGAACACTGCACTTTTAGGTATTTCCAACAAGTGGTCTGCGCACATACAGGAAAGCTTGCAGATGTCGATCATTGCTGCTCACGGCAAGATAAGCGGCCTGAGCAGCTCAACGCACCTTAGAAATAACAAATTGGGCCAAAGGCACTTGGAGTGGACGGGGCATTAGTATTAGATTCATATAGAATTGGACTGGTGCGCGCTGTAACGGTGTTTCCTACAAGGTATCTAAGTGCGCTGTTTTTAGGCTTGTATGGCCGATGGTTTGACATGCTGGTGAGAATGGCCAATGGCAAATTTGTGATACAAACAAACCAGCCCATGGTAAACTACGGCTCTCTGGAACTGTGACGTCATAAATTGATGCAGAAATCATTTTACCATGCTCACTGGAACAACATATCTTGAGAATATTTCCTGCTATTGTCATGACCGTTAGCGCAGTGGTATTGTAGTGTCAGGGATGCCTTGCAGTTCTGCAGAGCAACATACATAGCGCCGTTGCTCCACTAGTGCTTAGTCCAGATCACGATTTCATTGACTTGCAGCAAGAAAATCTTCCCGGTGGCAGTAGGAGCAATATGCGCTGTTGAGGGACAGTTCTTCGTAGTTTTAAAACGAAAAACAATGCTGAAGGAAGCGTTCCCGCCCGGTGTTGTACTCATAAACCGAAAATGATACATGGATGAGGTCCTGATGCTCAAATGGATACGAGTAGTCTAGAACCATTGGTCAGGTGCACTGCTGTGTCCTTGCAGCATGCTCAGTGTTGGATGCGTTTTGTGGTCACCTGACCAACGCTGTGAAATGCGCAGTCTGCGATGGAAAAACTGACCTCGTCGCGATACGAGATGGTATGATGTCCACCCTCCAGCCGCTCGACGTTCTGCTGAACAAGCCGTTCGAGGAATGAGTGCGGCTGGAGTACCAGGAGTGGATGTCCAGCGACAACCCGAAGATGCCGATGGGCTGCCCACAGAAGCCTCCGCTTGCGACTGGGTGCTTTCCACATGGCGTTCCTTGCCATATTCCATGGTGGGATAGGCTTTTGAGAAATGTTATACGAGCAACTTGCTGGATGGCATGGAAGACGCACTGTGGGAGGCAGTCAGTGACACTGTCTTCAGAAAACAGTGATGCTTTGTCTGACGAATAGGAACAGTTGCGATGGTGGTTGAGGGGTGCTTCAGCAATTTTGGGTTCTTTTTTTGTCACCTAAATTTGGGGGGTCGGCCTATATCCCACTCAACCTATAGCGCGATTTATACGATAGTTGAATGCATGGTGACATGCTCACGTGTAACTGCACACTCATTTGCAACTGAGTGTTCTTCAGCCACGCTCATGTCGTGGTTGTTCACGCCTCTTGCAAGTGCGACAAGTATCTTAGGGCGACGCAATGATGATGAGCAGCTTTCATCTCCCTAAGCAACGTGAATCTGCGTCTCTGCAGCAAGCATGGGTCCCACACAGGGGCAGCACCATACGGCAGTGCGCTGGTTTGAATTGTTGCTTAATGAAACTGTGCAGTTAGTGCTGTGTACCACATGCTGCCTAGCTGCCTTTTCTCTTCGTGGCATGGCTTCTCTGTATAGGTGTGTTCACTGGCGACAGTCATCACGCTGTGGCGCTCGTCTGTGGAGGCATTGCTGCACTGCTGCTGAAGCCTGAAGCAGTGGTCAATGTCTTGGCAATCTTAGAAATTAGGCTTCAGATGTTGAGACAGCTGTACTGCAGCACTCTCTTGCATTTATTAACAGAGCTGTTATAGCTCTTTGTGTGTCGCAACTCTCATCACAGGAAAAACCAGAGTTAAAAGTATGTCGTCGGGCTGGGGCATCGGACCCACGACCACCTGGTTACGAACCCGCCGCCATAACCACTCGGACACTGTCGGCTTTGTGCAAGGCACGCTTTATAATGGGGTTTTCTATACTTGAATAAGTAGGTGCAGCGAGCAGTGCGCGCCTCTAGCATGTGCACACATGGCCACATTCTTGTCGCCACCACAGCTGGTATGATGCCATGCTTTCCTCCTTGCACCACCTCGCACTAATCAGATTGCACCATGCCATGAAGATAAAAACAATGCGCATGTGCACGCGTGCTTCTCTTGCTCTCATGCCTTCATCCCACTACTTGCACATGTTCTGGGATTGAAGTAGAAGCGCCCATCATCTATGCTGCCTCGCTAGCCTGCAGGCTCTCCCTTTCTTTCTTTCTTTCTTTCTTCTTTTTTTTTTTTTTTTTTGTAAATTGAAAGTTTGCTTCAACAGACCATTATTCCACTCAAATTCAGATCACATGCCCCACAAGAGCTGTAAAATGAGTTTGTGTGCTCCACATAGAAATTTATCTTGCTCAAAGTTTCTCCTAAAGGCAATTCTGTATGTGCCAAACTGCTTCAAACTGCAGTTTTTTCTGCACCAGAGCGCTCTAAATCACAATTTTCTCTGCTCCGTCAACTGCTCCAAAACACAATTTGCCTGCTGCAAAAATTGTTCTAAAAATGACATTTGGCAGTACCACCCCTGGGATGCCAGCATCAGCGTGTCTACCAACCGGGAAAACCGGGAAATCTCAGGGAATATGATTAGTCTGGAAAATCTCGGGGAATTTGGGCTTCTCTCAGGGAAAATCAGCTCAAGTACGAAAGTCGCGGTAACGCTGGCTCTAACAATGCACCTTGCGATTGTGTTTAGAGCGCAACTCGCAGTAACTGAAGCGACAAGTGCCCCCCCCCTTCCTCATCGCTCTCCGTCGCGCGAATCGGCTGCTTTTTTTTACTATTGGCTTTGCTTGTTCTGTGTAAAGTCCGCTGTATGTGTCTGGACGCGCTACGGTGCACACACAGCCCGTGTGTGCCCCAAGCGTTGTTATATTGTGCGTTTGCTTGCACGCAGCCTTTCCACAAATATTGTGGGGAAAGGACTGTGGAGGTAGACGACGCGCGGCTACACGAAGCTGCGCGCCCTCTCCTAGGGAGAGGATGTGGTGCCGATTCTACACGCCACGCGGTGACGCGTTGTATCGCGTATGTGTGGTTAGGGCAGTGGGTTAGGGCTTTGCTTTCTTGTGGAGATAAACAGAACTGCGACGTGGTTTATTGACGTGTAGACGTCGAGGAACGTCAAAGGCGAGCTCCGACAAACGGCGAGCGTCAAGCAGGCACAATCCGGGCAAGCGCTCGCTCGAGGCACGAGACTGTCGCCAACGCTGAGGCTTGCGTGCTTGCCTTCCTCATCTTCTTCTCCATTACAATTACCCCCGGCGACGAGCGTAGCCATCCTGGCTACTTAAGGCGCAGATAGTATGGCGGGGTCATAATAGGGCTTGAGGCGGCTGACGTGGACGATTTCCCGTCCACGACGACGTAAGTCTTGGGATGGAGTCAAGGGCTCCACTTCGTAGTTGACGGGAGATGTCTGAGTGAGAATGCGGTAGGGACCATGGTAGCGTGCGAGAAATTTCGACGAAAGTCCAGGCGTGTTCGGGGGGACCCAAAGCCAAACGAGGGCTCCTGTCGGGAAAGTGGAAAGCGAGCGGTCACAGTCGAGTCGAAGCTTCTGGCGGCCTTGAGCGTCTGTTGTCATCGAGCGAGCCAACTGTCGACAATCTTCGGCGTGCTTAGCAATATCTGAAATCGGTGTGTATTCAGTGGTGTCAGGTGTGTAGGGCAGCACAGTATCCAGCGTACACGATGGCTCGCGTCCGTACAAAAGAAAGAACGGTGAGAATCCGGTGGTCGCTTGCGTAGCAGTATTGTATGCGTACGTGACGAATGGGAGGACGGTGTCCCAGTTGGTTTGGTCGGACGCAGTGTACATTGTCAGCATATCACCCAGAGTTCAATTAAACCGTTCTGTCAGACCATTCGTCTGCGGATGATATGCGCTTGTCGTGCGGTGAATGATGTTGCACTGAACAAGCAACGGGTCCCGTTGGCGGTGGACGGCGCCGCAGGTGACATGGATTGCCGAAGGTCCAGGCTGAACAGGGTTGGCGTCAGCCATGATGACGCTGGGGACAGGAAGAGGTGGAAGCATCCGGGAGCGAAGTTCCAGATTGGTAGTGGGAACCCACGCACCTCCACCAAATGCGACGTGGTTTATTGACGTGTAGACGTCGAGGAACGTCAAAGGCGAGCTCCGACAAACGGCGAGCGTCAAGCAGGCACAATCCGGGCAAGCGCTCGCTCGAGGCACGAGACTGTCGCCAACGCTGAGGCTTGCGTGCTTGCCTTCCTCATCTTCTTCTCCATTACAGAACTTATTTCTAGCTTGGGCGCGTCGTGCGGTCTGTGGCAACGCCGCTGGGCAACACCATTTCGTGGTTTCGGTTTCTCAGCGTGATTACAACGGAGGCGCGTGAAACTTGATGTTTATCTTCATCGGCACGGCGCCCCTTTGTAGAGGCGGCGTCTCGAAGACGTTCGGCGCGCCGATTCATAGCTCCTGCGTCTGGATGAAACTTCCGCACGTTGCCGGGCGTAGCCGCGAGCAAGCGGCGGTAACATATCATTTACTCGCAGTGGTGCATTCCTCCATGCAATCGCAGTTCCTTCACGCCTGCTACCGCGTGCTGCCATGCGTGCTGCGCAGGCTTGCGCAGCTAAGCCTAAGCATGGTCGGGGCGTGATCTCCGAGATTGCATTGCGGCAATCTCGGACGTCAAGCAGCGCGCACGGCTGAGAGGCTCTGCCTCAGCACGGATATGAGGGAGAAATGCGATGATGAGCCGATTTGCGTAAGGCGATGGCAAACATCTATTCTCCCGTTACGGCCACCCTCAAACGCTATTGAAAGTTCGCGCCGCTGGGCATCTCGGACTTCGGTTGGCCGCAAAATGTCCAAGCTGGCGCGGCGATTATCATCGGCCTACGCATCATGTGCGTCGTGGCATCGTTGCGTAGGGGACCGGCGGCGACATAGAAACTACAGAAACTATGCGCACCGAAGACCACCGCGCCGCTAGTTCGTTTTTTTTTTTCCTACGCGCCTCGGTATGGTAATGGTGTCGTTCGTTCACACTCGATTGTAACGCGCATACGATTTTTGGACCCGTTTTATCAAAAAAGAAGTGTGCATTAGATTAGAGTAAATACAGTATAAGTGATGCTGACACCAAAATACAGCTCGTGATTCTTTTTAAAAAAACAATGCTTTTCTGTCCTTACGCATTTCGTACATTTGAAATCCGCAGTTTCACAAATTGACCGTCCGGGAAAGCTTATTTCATTTCATTTTTTTTTTTTTCGTTTTTCTTTATTTGACCCTCAAAGAGCTGAACATCCTTATTAGTGATGACATTGAGTGACATGGTGCCTACCCGCATCGACATGAAAGTCATGTGCCACTCAGGGAATTTCGCAAAAATACTCTGGGAAAACCTGGAAATCTCAGGGAATTTAGCAATGTCAACTTGGCAGACACCCTGCAGCATGCAACTGCAGAGAATATTTTCATTCTCGACAGCTTCAATCATTGCCCCACAAGTTCAGTCGAAATTTCCCTTTTAATGATGTTGAAGTTAACATAGTTCTGTGGCATTTGCTGATAGGTCCTGAAAAACACTCACATTTGGTTGATTTTTAGTTTGCTTCATGTGAAGTGTAGCCAGTGTGGGCATGTTTGTGAGAATGGCTTTTGCGTACAGTGAAATTTTGTTCTCTTGAATGGCACTAAGTGTGCACCAATTGCTTGGTTGCAGGTGCACGATTGACTGGAAGAAGGGCAAGAATGTGACAGTGAAAACACTCAAGAAGAAGCAGAAGCACAAGAGCAAGGGAACAGTGCGTTTTGTGACGAAGACTGTGCAGAAGGACTCATTCTTCAACTTCTTCAGCCCACCGAGTGAGCCTGCAGGCGAGCAGTTGGATGAGGACACGCAGGCCCTCCTTGCAACTGACTTTGAGATCGGACATGTGCTCAAGGAACGTGTTGTGCCCCGGGCAGTGCTCTACTTCACGGGGGAGGCCCTTCAGGAGGATGAGGTTTGTGCAGTGTGTTCTGGTTCAAGGCAGAAATTTTCCAGGCCAGCACATGTGTTGCAGGAGGAGATTCTTTATGAATGTGGTCGATCATCTGAGGCTCCCTTGTATGAAGATATGCAGACTTGTTCGGTTCTCTGAGCTGAGCTTAAATGTGCAAATATATTTTAAATAGATGGAGCAGTTCCCAAGATACCCGAAAATTGCATTGTTTGGTTGAACAAAGAATAAACCCATTTAAAGTGTATCTGGCTAATGATGGAGGTGAGGACGAGGTGGGGGGTAGGAGGGTGGGGGGCTTTGCGGCTGTGGCAGAAGCAGGTCTGTGGACTCTGAATGAAAGAGGCAGAAGTTCAGGGGTGGGTATTGTATGCTTGGAGTCATCTCCCCGAGCTTCAAAAGTGAAGAGAAAGTGTGTGCCTTAAAATCAGGGGAGACGGGAAGAAATGAAAGATGGGCCTATTGTACATGGCAAAGTCCCTGAAAAAAAAAAAAAAAAAAGACCCCTACCCTTGGCCCCAGATTTCGCACTGTGTTCCGTCAACTACCCCCAGTGCAATGCCAAATGAACTAGTGGCGCTATCGCACTGCTTTCACTCTTTCAGTCGAGTGGAGAGACTCGTGCCTCTGCTGTGAAATGTGGAGACTGTCTCATCTTGTTAGACCATTTTAACACTTCTGGAGATATAGGCATATGCCCGTCGCCACTGCACGGGCGTTTGCCTAATTCTGCCTTTCCCGCGATCAACAGTGTCTTCCCCGTTCCATCCATTCGCTGTCGGGCTTGCGTGCCAGGCCGGGCGGCACCAGAGGCGCCGGCTCCTCTGGTTTGCCCGCTCGCCTGGCGGCGAGTCGCGAATGGTCTTTTTTCCGAGCATAGTCGCAAGGGACCACTTTTCCCTTTGTGGCGTGTCTCCGCAAGCCATTGCCCGTGGGGACGTGCTAGGGGCGCCCCTTTGTATTTGTATGGTGTGCTGAAGCCCTTTTCTTCTCCTGCTGTTACTGCAGGCGGTTTGTGGTGTTGCCGTAGGGAAATAAAGTGTTGCGATTGATCTCGGAGCAGTACTATGCCATTTCCATGCTGCACTCAACGCCTTTGCCGTCCCAACGCCCCCAATTGCCGGCCGTGCGAGATAGGCAACGGCCTACGCGGCCCTGTGGCTCGCTAAGCCCAAACCCACGGTGGTGGCTGTATTCGCATCACATGCACACCACCCACACTGACACCCAATGCGGTATCGAAAGCTCATTAAGCTTTTGACTGCTCTTAGCAAGTTAGTGTGCCTCTTTGCGTTTTGGCCTCGCCAGAACATGTCTGCCACGCGTCAGTTTTGCCCATTGTCGTTGTGGCAGACGTCGCTTTGCACGAGAACAAGGCCATTGCTTCTGTGGAGCGGCACGGTCGTGCACACTCAGTTGTAGCCCCTTGTGCGGGTAACGACAAGAGGCGCTACTCAGTGGAGACGTAGTGTTGTTCGGGACTGAAGTCTCTGCCCCACCCGAACGGTGCACGTGGGTAACGTCGACTGCTTCTGCGCACTTTGTTATGCACAGCAGTTCGACGGTGCAGCGCTCAGTCGGCTCCCTGTGGAGTGGAGAGTGCAGCATGTAAGCGAGGCCTTGGTCCTCGCCTGCTTTTGCCCGCCGTCAGCCATGCAATCAACAATTCGAATGCGCGCTGAGCAGGTGCCTGCATTGTCAACGTTAGTGGCCCAGTGTGGCAACTATGTACGACAGCAGGAGAATCCCACTAGGAGCCTCTTTTGCTCTGGGAATGGCGTGCAGTCCGGTAGTTCTTTCGAAACTGCATCACTGATCGAGCTGGGAGACAGTTCACCTTCACTCGACCATGCCACTAATGCCCCAACGGCTTCTATTGAAGCAGGTTCAACGCAGACGGTGCTGCGAAACGCCGCCCAAATGATCCAAGCGTTCTCGGGAGCATTGCAAGCACTTTCGGCCATCCCGACCTACAGCGGATACGGTGACCTGCTAGATGCCAGGGATTATCTTGATTCCCTGATGCGTTATCAGAGAGCTGAGGGTCTGGACAATCAGGAGGTGCTCGGACGCCTACTGGCGGATGGTGGTATCGGCTTTCCGGCTACCGAGCAGCAACCCTCGATGAGTTTTGCGCGGCCTTTCTGCATGAATTCCTACCCGCTAACTACGAAAGTAGGATGCGGCGAGAGCTTGAGATGTGTGCGCATGGCTCCTGTCGAGTCTCTTCAGGAGTACGTACGTGCGATGGACCTGTTCTCTATCGCTGATTCTAGAACGGCACTTTTTCGGCATACCTGCACGGCGGTCACTTCCGTGATTTGGAGGAGTTGGCTGCAGAGGCAAAGCGCATTCAAGGCAATATTCTCGCCGCGCACGGCTATCGCCCACCGCCGCCAGCCAGCGAGGCCCTGGAGCCGCGCTGCGCATGGGGAGGGGCCACGCCCGCTCCTCAACGGCAATGTTCCGCCAGAGCTGCCTTTGCAGCTGCAAGCGGATGCGCGTGGGAACTGAGCGCTCGCGCGCTTGATGCCTACACGCATGGGAGGCAGTCGGCCTGTGCTGCACCACCATGCGAAGGGACGCCTTCCGAACCAACGCAGTGCGGTAGGCGCTGGTCGCAACGTGTCCTTTAATACTACAGCGAGCCAAACCCGGCTGCTCCATCTCGGGAAAGAGACCGCGATGGAGTACGCTGTATTCGCTGTCATGAAAGAGGGCACATCGCAAGAGAATGCACTGGATCCGGCCCCCGATGAGGCAGGGAAATGGGGTGGCGGGTCGTTCGCGAACGTGTGGGCGGCCCAACCTCTGCTTCCCTCAGCATGCAGGGCAGCCAATTTTGCTGCTGTGCACGCACCATTTATTCTGGTCGTCATTACCGGCCGTGAATTTTCGGCGTTGCTGGACACTGGCTTCGTTGTTCAGGGAGGAGGTGTCCCACTTGCAGAGCACTCCGTGCACTTGCGGGACTGCCGAACGACATTCAATCTTGCGAAAGGAGTAGCCCATTCGGCTGGTGCCGCAAGGTTGACTGTCAAATGGGGAGATCGAATGGGACGCTTTCGTTTTGTTCACCTTCCGGGGTTTGGTGTTGCTGTGATTATCGGTCGTAACTTTCTCATGAAAACCGGAATCGTTGTGGACATTGCACATGGCGGCTATCGCGACGGACCTTTTCGCAGCTGAGGCCGTTCATCAGCCCGCCAGCATCTACTGTTGCCTTTGCTGCAGAGGCGTCGAAAACGTGTTGCATGAGAAGTTCGGGGACAGGCCCCCGCGCAGCAGGTCAGCCCTCTCGCAGTCCCCTTGGGGAACGAGGGCCATGGCACAAAACGTGTCGTGCAGAAATTTCGGGGACAAGCCCCTGCGAGATGCGTTCGTTGGCTCGAAACCCACTTTTGGATCGACCAACATGGCATAAAGAGGCACCATATCCTTTGACCGCCTGGGCGATTCATCTGAATGATGCACAGAAGGCTCGTTTGTCGGCACTGTTACGCCAGTACGGCGAGCTCTTCTCCGATCAGCCTGGCTGTACCGATTTGGTGAGCCATACGATCTAAACTGGCAATGCACTTCCTTTGAAGTGTAAACCCAGACCCATCAGTCTCGCCAAAAGGCAGATTATTGATGGCTTGCTCGACGAGATGCATCATGCGCCGCTCGTCTAGCTCTTGGGCGTCTCCAATTGTGTTGGTGCTTGAGAAAGATGGCAGTCATCACCTTTGCATAGACTATCGCCGTCCGGAGTGACTCGTAAGGATGCAAATTCACTCCCTACGATTATCTTCATTGTAGGAAATCTAGGCAGTGTGAGGTTCTTTCCATGCTTGTCTCCTCGAAAGGTTACCTACAGGTTCGGATGGGTGAGCTAGACCATTCTAAACTGCTTTCACGTCCCAGAGAGTGTTGTTCGAGTTCACTCGTATGCCCTTTGGTCTATAATGATCCTGCGACTTTTCAGAGGCTCAATACCATGTCCTCGGGGAAGCATAGTGGTCATACTGCATGTGCTACCTCGATGACATCGTGATTTATTCACAAACCAGCAACAGGCATTTTGCGAGCTGTCTAACGCCATTGTGGAGACAGCGCAGCTCACTTCCCGACCTGACCAGACTATTTGTTGTCCAGACTGACGCAAGCAATTTGGGATTAGCAGTCCTACAGGAATACGATGGCGTGTTGCAGCCATTGGCCTTTGTCACCCGCTCCTTGAGTCCCCTGGAGAATTATTCCGTGACTGAGGAATGCCTCATCATCGTGTTTGCACTATGGAAATTAGATGTTATTCGTCAGTTATTCGCTTCTCAACAGCATGAGTGTGTGCTTTGACTGGCATTGCAAAAATTCGCCAGGTACATATATAGCGAAGCTCATGTAGTCTGCACTGAGGGAAGCTAACAGCCATCGCTTCATAGCAGGGCCACCTTTACATAGAGGTGCTGCTTCGCTACCCATTTCCCATGCCCCTCGTAAAATGCACAGAATCAATCTGGCAAGCCAGGCTGTAGAGAAGGAACTACTGTATTTATTCTAATGCAGGCTGACCACGATTCTAAGCTGAGACCCTAAAGTCCGAAGCCAGGGGGAAAAAAAACTTACCTCGAATACAGGCCGAACAAAAAGGTGAGGACAGCATCCACAAAAAAAAAAAAAGTTTATTGAACAGCTCCTTCATAGTCATCGTCGCTGCTTGCTTCTTTATCACTGTCGTCTTCAAACAGTGCTCTATCTTCAGTTCCATCAAGCGCATTCGATATGCCATATTTTTTGAAGGAGCGCACTAGTTCCAGGGATGTCCTCCCACGCTGTAGCTACCCAGCCCGCCACCTGCGACAGTGATAGTGTGCTTGATGCGGCCCGTTGCTGTAAGCTGGTGCTTTTCCCCGTTCAACCAGTCCATGTAGAAACCCCACACGCGATCCTTGAATGGCTTATTAACGCAGACGTCAAGTGGCTGCAACTGGTCCAGTCATGCCACCCCGTATCACAGCGAGGTCCATGTTCGCCTTGACGAGCGTAGCCTTCGCGTTGTCGGTCAAGTGCCCGCGGTAGGAGTCGAGCACAAGGAGAGTTCTTCCACAAAAGGGTGCCTGGGCGCCGCCGCGACGCAATCCTTATCCATTCTTGAACGATGGCGCTCGTCATCCAGCCGTTTTCATTGGCCCACACAATAACATTGCGCGGGAAGGCTTCTTTGGCGGGCAGTGTCTTCCTCTTAAATATAATGTAAGGATGGAGCTTGTGTCTGTCTGCCATGCGGCACAGCATCAGTCGCGCGCTGTTTTTCGTATCCCCCACAACATGCCTTTACTTCCTGGAACTGGGTATTTCATTCCCAAAAGCCGCTTCCACCACGGGGGCAAAATATTGAAGGTGGTGCCTCATTTTGCAGCCCACTTTTGTGGACATTGCACTTGTGCATCAGTTATTCGCTTGGCAACAGCATTAAGAGACCTTTTCATTGACGGTGTACGCCACTGGCATATCAAAATTTACCGGCGTCTGGTCCGCATTGCCGATATGGCCTAGCGGATAGGCTCTCTATTTCTACTTGCGCAGCACATAACGCTGAAATTCAATCAGCTTCTCCTCAAAATCACCGGGCAACTTGTGGGCGATTTAGGTGAGACTACGGAGGCTAAAGCCGAAGCGCTTCATAAATTTCTGTAGCCAGCCTCGGCTGGCTTTGAAGTCTGCCAACGATAAGCCTTGCTCTCTTGAAAGCTCCCTCGCTTTTGCCTCGAGTACTTCTTTCGTTACTGGAAGGGCAGCTGCTCGTGGTGTCCGAACGAAGTTGGCAGATACCATCTCCTTTTCATGGTCCGGTAATGCTATCCTCGTTGTGGCGTTGCCCCTTTCAACGACGGACGTTTTTTTTCATCCATGCTGAAGTCCCACCTAGCTTGCATGTTCGACGATGACTCGGTGGCTAAAACAACTCTTCTTTTGAAAGTGGCACTATAATGGCATCGCCTGTTTGGTGCCATTGCGCTATCGACAAAGAAGACGCCACGCCGCACACAGTGACACAGGCTACGCAGGGACAAACACAACCTACTGGCTTGGCCTCGGCCTGGCTCAGCTACTAATGGCTACAATACCTTCTTTCCTAGGTGGCGCTACCTGTGCGCCATTTTTCTCTTGGAAATTCTTGCGTTTTTCAAAATCCTCGATTCTAAGCCGACCCTAGATTTGAATAAATGCGGTATAAGCACAGCAGTGCCTATTTTACAATAACGTTGTAGCCTAACACACAGGCAGCAGGACCCCAGCAGTTTAGTGACACGACCATGCACCTGCGCTGCAATGCCGCACGACTGCTGCAAGAACATGTATGGGGCACGGAGCAATGTGAGATTAGTGCAGATGTTTCGTGGTTAGCATTTTGCTGTACGTGATGCACACGGCGATGCACACAGGTCACTGAAGCCAGTACGCAATGTAAGCCATTTGGGCTGCTTATGTTTTGAAAAGGATGGAAATGATGTGTAAAATTTCACCCTATTTTGCTCGACAGAAGTGGACTCCCACAAAAAATTTTGGAAAATTAGGATTGCTTCATTTTACTTTTTCTAAAATGAGCATTTTCTGGAAGAAAGCTAGCTGTTTTTCTTCTTTTCAGTTCTTTAGGAGGCCATAGTTTTGCAGAGATGTTGCCACTATGATCTTCTATTTTTGGCATATATTTCAATCTTTTCTGTGAAGTAGCTATTGGAAGTACAATTACGTCCTGCAGTCGTGTAAACACAGTCAGCATCTCGACAATTCGAACTCGGAGAGACTGAAGATTTATTCATATGAAAGAAAGCCAGCAGATCAGAGGACTTCCCTTCAGCTTTCACAGGAGGGAGAAGGTCGAGGAGAGCATGCCGTCACTAACAGATGTGCACCTTTCCTTTTGCAACAAAATGAGTTCAGACCTGCCTGCCTCTCAGCATTGAGTATGAAAGAAACTAAACTAACAAAACCATATTCACCTGTAGGCAACAACTTCCCATCAGATGGCCTAGATGCAGTATCATAGCCGCCACAAAATGGCGACAGAGCACATTTTGCTGAGAGTTGCATAGGTTCATTTCGTGCTCAATTGTAACTGTGTGCGTTGTATCCGTTTCCACTGGTGATGATCCACCATAGTTATGAATCTGCATGTCAAATGGAAGTTTGCACGCTGGAGGTAGCTGCATCACATGTTTCGTGTGCCTGAGGCCTGCAGTCGTGTAATTAAAGGGAGGTGACCAACAGCCTGTCGGCCAGGAAAATATCCTACAGGCAGAAAACAGGGAAATTGGGACCTCAAATATCTGGGGCAACTTGATGTATGCAGTTTGTAAAGGCTACGACCATGCTCTTGTCACATGATCGAGGCTTATCTAAAGGTGACCTTAAAGCCACAAAAACTGGGTCACAGAAGAAAAGGAACTGCCAGGAGAATGTCGTATTTGCGAGTGTAAATTGTGCCTGTCTTTCTTTTTTTCTTTCTTCCATGAAAATTGGGTGTGCAGAAAATTCTTAAGCACCTTTGGTTTCTGTATGTACAGTGATGCATGCCTGCACACACCTCTCATGCAGTGACTCAGTAAAAAATGCTGGAAACTCTCAAACTAGCCTTGACCAAGGTGTGGAATCGGTTCCAAGGTTTTTCTCAATGACATGATCGAAACAGCACGGTTTGTAAGCACTTCCACATGATTTGCCGTGCGTTAATTTTGCGTTGAATTGTAGTACTTTGTTGTCATGGATGTCTCAGGCCTAAATATCATTCAGCATGCATTCACAGCAATGTCCAAAGGGTCCACTTTCTTCCATGCGGAAGAACCCAACAGTTGCGCCACTTGATGGAAGATTTGGAGTTTGTGAACAAGTCGTGTGACAGTGGCAACTGAGGCATCAAATTTCCATTCAAGCACTAAGGTTTTGATCGGACCGAAATGCTTTTAAGACATGTAAATTATGCATTCGCTCTCTCCTCGCAACATGTCTAATGGCCATGCAAGAAGCCAGTCTCCTCACTTTGGAAGCAGCAATACTGAGGGCGCATTTTCAAGCGAGTAGGTCATGGGCTTCATTTTGTGAAGGGGACTGGTTCAAAGATGACTTGAGTAGTCGGTCCTGTGACTATGCCAATAAATTACCGTTCTGGAACGCATATGCATTGTTTTGTTTTTCCCACTTCCGATATGGTGCAGTAACTGACAATCATGTTAATACAGTTTTGGGGGATCGAAGTTGCAATAACCAGCATGAGAACAGAAAAACTGGTAGACTTTATGTTCACTATGGGGTATTATAAGTCATATAAATACATTAAGGGCTGTGGCTTCATTGCTTTCAAGAATCTGAGTATATGTAGAACCTCACAAGCTTTATTTATTCCTTGCATACCCTTTCAGATTAGTTGTGGGCCTTTGGGGTGCACACTGGTCACATTGTTTCTTTTAAAAAAAACATTTGGCCCTCTATCATAGCTCTAAATGTAACAATTTTGTGAATGTTCAGTGTAGCATTGTAGAGGCCTGTGCAAACTAGCGGAAAAACGCGCGGCGCGCCGCCGGCGAAAAAACTCAAGCCTCCAAGGCTGCCACGCGTCATGATTTTCGTGCCACGAGGGCTATTGCTCCATGCACAATTTCTTGCAGCGCGCCGCATGCTGCCATGGAGGAGACCAATCGGAGCGTTCCTACCCGTGACGTTCATGCTCCATCGCGGAGTCATGCGGACCTGCCCGGAGGCTTGTTTCGTATCCGTGCGGTGGCTCGCTTGCCTCTTGCGCTCGTTCGCCCGAAGGAGGCGGGATTTCGCGGGCCTGCCGCTGCAGTTCGCCGCGAGCACTGTGGCTGTATCGCCGCCGAAGCGTTTCTCCACCGGCAGCGTGCCGCACGCATTTTTCCGCTAGTGTGCAAGGGCCTTTACATTGTGCATGAATTCATATTAATATAAATTAAAACTTGCATGCTCTCAGCACATGTTGATCAACTGATTTTGTGATAAAAATAGCGGCAGCTGTAGCAGGGACTGTGCTTTGGTGCAGAAGCCCTCTCAGATTCCTAAATTCTTGCGTAGAAGGGTATTTTTCAGTCTTTTCGGAAACCCATGTCCGCCTCTAATAGAATGCCAGAGACAAAATTTGACTTGTGTTAGTAAGCTATCCTTCCACAATGCCAAAAGCAATGTTCTTCCTCCAAGGACTCTTATTGAGAAGTCTGAGGACATGCAGTAAAGAAAAAAGCAATGCTGCTGCCTTGCACTTCACCTACATTTTTGCAATGTATATTCTGTCAGTTGACTATGGTAATGGGCTTTTATCAGTAAAAATAAATAATTTTGTTGTATTGCCTCTGTGGATGCAGCATGGCAATTTTCAGGGAAATTTACTGAGCCAGTGCAGCCAAAAAACAAAAATTTATAGTAACCCTGTCATCCAGACATGCCAGAGGTCCTTTAAGTTGAGCATACTCTTATCACATGCATACTCAAATATTTGTTTGCTTTGGCTTCCCTGAATAACAAGTCTCCCCAACAAAAACTCCTGGATAAATGGCCATTCTGGACACATTTTTTTAACCAATGCAAATTTGCAAGTAAATGACTTTCTTCATGAACAAATACATCAAGCCATGATATGTGCTCTTCATTTCATATGTCACTAGTAGGAAGGAATTTCATTGATGCAGGAAAAGTAGGATCCTGCAAGCAATCCTAGAGTAACATCAACGCAAAGCACAAGCAGTGGGAAGTGACCATGCAAATACTGTATTTACTCGAACCTTAACGTGCACCCAGTTTTCACGGGTTCAGAATAAAAATGCACCTGAATGTATTGTGTAAAAAAAAACAGTTGCATGGTTACATCTTGCTGGTCAGAAAGACAAGTACTACTTGCCTTTACAGACTAAGAAATTTATTCTTCTAGCAGTGATCCTTTGTGATCCATTTTTATGGTTTAAAGATCACTTATGTGTTTGCTTTGATTACATTCCAATATAACTCATTCATCACTATGAGTAGCTCTGCCTACAAAGAGTCTCTGCCAACAAATAACAGTGCAAACTCCCCCACATGCAGCACCATTGAGCATGCGTTGCTGACTGAATACACAGCATACACATGTTGCTATATGTGGTTTGACTGCTAATTGCATGATTACCAGCAGTTGTGATATGGTTTATGTAAATTTCAGAAGGGCCCTAATGATTTGTCTTGGTTTGTAATTTGCCCTGCCAGAACACTTGAGAGCACCACTCTTGCAGGAAGAAAGTTATAGGGGTGGTGACTGTGTAATTAAATTTAATTAGAAATTCCCAAGCCATCTCAACACTGCAATATTTTATGGCATCTGCTATGGCCTAAGTAGTCATTTGTGAAAGGTATATTGAATTATGGATTAGGGAAACTTGACAACAAATGTTTTAGGACACTCAATTGAGCCAGTGTGGCAAAGTAGGAAAAAAAAGTTGGAAATCTTTTTGGTACTGTTGGTGTCAGGAAGTTTGTTGTGAATTTATAGTGTAGATACCAAAGTTGGATGATACAGACTACAGCATAGGCTTTGCATGCCTGCAAGAAATCCTATGACATACCGTGGCTCACAACATATGGGTTGAACGTAGTCTGTTTAAATTTTTTAGTCTAGGAACAATGTCACAAAATGGTCACTTTGGAAAAGCTTGGGCACTAATTATGATCCATTGTAAAACATGGACACGCCTTTGACATGAAGCAGACAGCACATTGAGTTCCTGTTTTTAACAGCTTTGGCAGTCCACTTTGTCCTCTCACTTTATAATAGTCTGTGTCATCCTTCCTGAGTTGCCCGTTATTTTGGGGGGATTATTGAGATTGTGAGCTGCACCATGTAAATTCTATAATACTGAATTATTGACAACTTAATGAGCAAACAGACAATGAAGCCTAGGAAAGCATAGGGGAAGTTACTTGTGGTATTGTAATTATGGGGAAAGTAGAAAGGAATTAAAGTGGACGAAAAGACAAACCTTGCCTTCGGTGGGACCCGAACCCACGACCTTCGGATGTCGCGTCCGATGCTCTACCAACTGAGCTACGAAGGCGGCCGTCCCCCCGTCCACTTTATTGTGTGTTTATGTACGTATTAGCCTGGGAGTGTTAGGCAGCGCCACTCATGGCCAAGGCGGCGTGCGTGGAACGCACTTTCTTGCCAGGAGGCGTCACGTAGAACGTGAACTTAGATTAGACGGCTGCTGCCCAATAAGCCCTCGCATGCTACCTAAGGCACCAAGTCTGCCGCAACGAGGCCCAAGCTATGAAATAACGAAAGGGAAGGGGTCAAGGGCTCGTTCTTTATTTGTTAGAAACAACTTAATGAGCAAACAGACAATGAAGCCTAGGAAAGCATAGGGGAAGTTACTTGTGGTATTGTAATTATGGAGAAAGTAGAAAGGAATTAAAGTGGACGAAAAGACAAACCTTGCCTTCGGTGGGACCCAAACCCACGACCTTCGGATGTCGCGTCCGATGCTCTACCAACTGAGCTGTCTTTTCGTCCACTTTAATTCCTTTCTACTTTCTCCATAATTACAATACCACAAGTAACTTCCCCTATGCTTTCCTAGGCTTCATTGTCTGTTTGCTCATTAAGTTGTTTCTAACAAATAAAGAACGAGCCCTTGACCCCTTCCCTTTCGTTATTTCATAGCTTGGGCCTCGTTGCGGCAGACTTGGTGCCTTAGGTAGCATGCGAGGGCTTATTGGGCAGCAGCCGTCTCATCTAAGTTCACGTTCTACGTGACGCCTCCTGGCAAGAAAGTGCGTTCCACGCACGCCGCCTTGGCCATGAGTGGCGCTGCCTAACACTCCCAGGCTAATACGTACATAAACACACAATAAAGTGGACGGGGGGACGGCCGCCTTCGTAGCTCAGTTGGTAGAGCATCGGATGCGACATCCGAAGGTCGTGGGTTCGGGTCCCACCGAAGGCAAGGTTTGTCTTTTCGTCCACTTTAATTCCTTTCTACTTTCTCCATAATTACAATACCATAAGTAACTTCCCCTATGCTTTCCTAGGCTTCATTGTCTGTTTGCTCATTAAGTTGTTTCTAACAAATAAAGAACGAGCCCTTGACCCCTTCCCTTTCGTGAATTATTGACAGTAGTTGTGCAATGTTCAAGCGAGTCGTAATTAGTAAATTCCGTGCAAATGTGCTGTAAAAGTCGTACGCTGCAAATGTGTAATGGTCTACAGGGGCCATTTAAGCTGCTTAGAGCACCTTTTAGCCCCGAAGAATCGTTCAGACTTCGCTGGTAAAATAAAGGTTGATTATCGCGGTCCCAATAACTGCCCACTTACAAAGATATTTTTTAATGTAGGTTTTTTTCCTTTAATAATGACTTTGATGGTGAAATTTGACAATTGCTGGTGATACTTTTCCCAGCCGACTCAGTGTCTCCTTAAAAGTAACTGTATTATGGGCATATTATATACGGATTAATTACAGTAAAATTCTTTATTCATTATTGTAGTATGATGAGGATGAGGAAGACTTGGATGATGAAGAAGACGATGACCAGAATGAGTTCCTTGATGAAGATGATGAGAATGACCCAGACTTTGCGCCCAAGGTAAGAGTGCCATTATGTTTTGTCGTTGCATTAACAGAAGCTAAGCTTTGCACAGTGCACACACCAGCCTCTGCTTGCTTGCACTTCTTTGGCATGTAGAAGTTGCATTGTATGGGCTTTTGTGCTGCACCTGTTAGCTCTTAGTTGCATACAGGTCATATCCAAGCATATAATCTTTGAAAACAGGTTAGGCTAAATTTTCTCATTGTGGACTTGCAACTTATTAGTATGCAAATTTGAGCTGAAATTGTGCCAGACATTGAGCTCAGTCTTTTGTTGCTTGACAGAATTTTTGTAGAGGAATTCAGTCGTGCTTGCACAAGGTATCATGGAGGAGATCATTCGAAAGCCACAGGCAAATTAGTTTTACTTTTTGCAAGTTCTTTTAGCAGGCCTCGTAATATATCGTACAACAATGAACACACGCAGATTTTATTGCAGGCAATATGCAGTGGCCCTCCATTAGTAGTGCAAAATTTTATGCTAGCTGTTTGACGTATACTATTTCAATAGCAGCGTGTGCTATCTCTCCAAGTGTTCGAGGTTATTCTTGCATAACCGTGTTGCTGCAAAGGAAACACATTTTTAATTGCTCGTTCAGCAATGGAATTTGAGAATAAGCCTTCTTCATGTACAAATTCAGCAGACAAGATTTCACTGCCTTCTGTATTTTTTTTTCCTAGCTGTTGTTGTTCATGAAGCAATGTCACAGATTAAGCATATACTACCAGTTCACTCATTTTCCTGCAGACACTTGGTGGTTGGACCTTGTTCATGTCCAATTCTCAAAGAAACTGACAGGTACATAGTCTAAGAGGGATGCACTCAATCCGTGCTGGAGGTTTGGCACATAGGAGCAATCCAGTCCCAAGTGCATCCTACATTCACATTCAGTTACTGGAAGCTGATAGTGGAAGTTGCCAAGATTCAAGGGGTGCTCTAGTTTTATTTGACTGTCCTTCATTAGTGCAAGCATAAATTGATTCGCTTCCTTAATGGGCTTAAAGGTTGGGTCACTTTTGAGCACATAGGATCCACCGAAATATTACTCAGTAGGGTTAGCAAAGACTGACATTTAGGCGTATGTTCATTTGCATGTCCCACAACCCTCACATAATTTGATTTTAGGTGCTTGTTAACCCGGGATGTTCAATATGACGCTCGAGTCCTACACTGCAGTGTGCTTTATAGTTTAATGGTTTATCATATAAAACCGTGTAATCAGATTTACGATAGGCCCCTGTGAAAATTAAACTTGGAAGGGACCCCAGAATTTTGTTTGAATTACCAGAAAGATCTGTTTAAATGTACCACAAAATGCAGAGATGGCCAGTTATAGCACACAATGTTTCTGACCGAACATGAATGCTCACCTAGAAGGAACTAAAACAGCCGATATTTTTGGTGAGGATGAGCAAAAGTATAAACAGGATTGACTATATGGTTATTTGAATTGAGCAGCTTTAAAGTACATTGAAAACGTAGCAGGCTGAGTGAAAACTTGAAATTTGTTTGAATTGTCAAGTTTACATGCTGTACTTTTCTTAATCTAAGATATCTGCACAGCATCGCTAGGCATTGAGCCTCAGTAAGTATTGAAGCACAATTACAGTAGTCAAATTCTCTTCCTTTTTTTAAAGCTGGTGGGGTCTTAGAGTACTCCAAAAGCTAGAACAATCACAGAAAAAAATTGCTGTTAGCCATGCTAGAGTGGGCATGGCCTCTGAAACTGAAATAGTATGCATTGTCTGTGAAAGCCAGGCCAGGGAAAGATCTAACATGGCTGCAAAAAAGTTAGTGCTGCTGTAGTGTAGGGCATGGATAAATAAATGCAACTAACTCTTTAGCACTTGCTGTGTTAAGCTCTATTGCCAGAATTATTCTTGGTACTAGTTATGTAGTGTATTTTTCTTTTAAACTTGTTTGTTACCTTCAATTTGGTAGCTAGGAAATGCAAATTTCAATGTAAGGTACCTATTACAGTGAGAATTATGCATGAATACACTTCATTCACACATGCATTGTGGCAAGTGCAGTGTACAGAATCCACGCATTCCAATTAAGAGTTAGTAATTTGGCTTGCAAAAGTCTCAAACTTGACTGCCTGCATGAACTGTGGGGGTACATTTGCAGCATCTTTCAGCAGCAGTATGTACGCTCTTATTTTCATACTCCTTTGCATTGTGTACAGCTGCTCACTTTATGTCGTGTCCCATTTCAAGGAAGCCTAAAAAAAATGGCAATTCTCTTACTCTCTAGGCTGTTCGTTCTTCACTTGCACAACTTGTCTGCTGTTTTGACAGAGCACCTTTTGTAACCTTTGCACGCTAGTGACTTCTTCTGCGCCACTCTTCACGTACTGTGCATGGCTTGCTGTCCCGAACCCCCCCACTGCAGGCTTGACTTTGATTACTTGTGCTGTTTTGTTTTCAGTTGTGATGTCTTTTGCTTCACAGAGCACCAAGAAAGGGGAGCCTCCAGCGGAGTGCAAGCAGCAGTAATCTAGATGTGGCTTAAACTTTTTTTAAGGACACATGTACCCCCCCTTCTCCCTTCTCTGTATGTCAGCTGAGGTTTGAAATTGTTATATAAAGAGGGTTGCTTTCAAACAGAGTATTTTGTGCTCGCGTGTTTACATGTTGTCGCAAGTCTCTTGCAAACCAAATTGAAAATAAACCTCGTTTACAAACCTCTTGTGTGGGCTTGCTGTTTACTGAGCACTATGTGGCTACCAGAATGAAGTTGAGGCTGGTGAGTATGGTCTGGTCACTTTTTGCTTTATACAGTGCTCACGGAATGAAATGGGACATGTAAACATTAAATTAAAGCAACTAAAATTTGCGTTTGCTCACTGTAGCCGCTTGATGTAGCTGTGAACATGACCTCTGAAGGTTGTGTTCATTCTCGTGCACGTGTACGAACCAATATTGCATTGATGGTGCATGAATTGGAGACTGTAGAAACAGGTATGTAGCTTTAACTTTTCCCATTTTAATCGGCGAGTGCTGTTGCTCAAGTGACTCCCAAGTTTCGTTTTATCAAGTGAATGCAAAGTACTACACTACCCTCCACAACATATTGAGAAAAGGATGGTGTATTGTTGCATGTGCCTGCATTTTAAATTTCTTGCTCATGGTTTAGAAATCCAGAAGTTCAAGGAACAATAAAAATTGCATGTGCTTGGCTAGGAATAATTGGGCTAATGTTTAAATTAGTTTGGATGGGGTCTACTTCTGTAATCGGCTATGCTTTCATGGCATACAACTTCTGCATAGTTGAGCATGGATGTAAAATTGGGGGAGTAAGCCATTGTTAGGTTTTCCTGGTGAATCGAAGGCGTTGCAAGCCTCCAGAATTAATGCAGAAGCTGCATGGAAAAAAATTCGCAGCATATCCACGGAGTGAATGATGAGTGGGCGAAGCTCCGGAGGTTCATCGTAAATCGTGCCCAGTTCCGGATTTAATTTAGTTAACGCGCACGCTACGATCCAGTGCATCTATGTGTATATATATATATATAATATGGGTGGCTGGTGAACGGTTCTCCAGCGCGAGCAGTCGGTATTTTACAAACTCTAGAAGACGCTGCATTCGTCAAGCTTGTCTCTCGCCGGTGGGGGCGCATTTCCTTTGCGAGCTGGTGGAGCGTTCATCGAAGAAAGAGCGTTTCCATAGTCAACGCACGCCTTTCGCTCTCTCTGTCTCTCTCTCAAGACGGCAGATGGAAGAGAGGTAACGCGCCGTGCGCGAACCTCCAGGCGGCGCGAGGTGGCTACATACATGACGACGACTATACTACTACTACAGAGGAGGGAACGACCCATACCCTAAGAAGCTTCGCCCCTTAGCGAGCTTCTCCTTTGCAAGCTGGTGGAGCGTTCATCGAAGAAAGAGCGTTTCCATAGTCAACACACGCCTTTCGCTCTCTCTGTCTCTCTCTCACAAGACAGCAGATGGAAGAGTGAGCGAGGTAGCGCGAACCTCCAGGCGCGCGAGCTCTCGAGCGCGAGCCTCCCGGTGGCGCGAGGTGGCTACATACATACGACGACGACTATACTACTACTACAGAGGAGGGAACGACCCTACCCTAAGGAGCCTCGCCCCTTAAAAAAAAATGTAGCGAGTGCATGACAAAGTGAACATGGACTTTAATAGGCCACATTTCATTTCAGTGACATTGCCTTTTGTAATGAAGAGTACAAATACTGTAACTGTTGCAGCGTTGGCGAGATGTACAAATGTTTGCATAAACGGCATAACGCTGAATTTATAACCACGTTTTTTATAGCTTTAAAGGTACCGGCAATGCAGCTGGTATGTTACAACGAACATCGGATATATCAAATGCGTAGCATTACGCTGATTGCTGCAGTGTGTGGGATCTGCTGGATCTTCGTGTGTGTGTGTGTGTGTACAACATCGGTTAGAACAGTAGTGTTCACCTGGTGTGAAGCGGAAGGCGTTGCCGTACAGAATGCAATGTCTTAGTACCAGCATACCGAAGAATGAACGCATTGAAAGGGGATTTAGTTTCTGTTTTGGCCTAACTTCTTGCCAAGCGCTCAATGGTGATCCTTGAGCAGTGGTGATGATGATCGTGGTTTGGTTAAAGAAAAGACGCTAATTTCTGCAGCCCATGTCGGGAGCACGGCTAAGCGTCCGTGGGGGAGGGGGAAAGGGAGTGAAAGAGAAAAGCCGAAGTGGAGGGCTCCGGGAATTTTGACCACCTGGGGCTCTTTAACGTGCACTGATATGTACGTGTACGTGCTATGGAAAAGCTAGGGGAACGACAGATCGTATTTTGATTGAATGTACAGATGTCCACCCAGGTGTAGCTGGGGACACTAACCTGCAGGAGGCCATGGGTTTCAGGGATAGCACGGGAAAGCTGAACATGTCGGCGATAGAGATAAGTAAAAGGCGCTTAGAGTATTGGTGGCGTATGGAGCAAACAGAAACGCAAGGTATTTCGGGCAAGATTGTTATTTCACAGCGGAACAATCGATGAAATAGGAAGGTGAGGAGAAAAATTAGTTGTGAAAATATGTGCGATTCGAGAAAACAAACGTTTGTAGAGGAAAAAATAAAGGTAGAGTTTGGTGGCCCGCGGACAGCGCACAGTACACGGGCCTCTGGCATTATCGCCTCCAGAGATAGAACAGGAACGCCGTAGTGGAGGGCTCCGGAAATTTTGACCACCTGGGGTTCTTTAACGTGCACTGACAACGCACAGTACACGGGCCTCTGGCATTTTAGCAGTGATGCCGTTGAATGCATGGCGGCTTGTAGGAAGTAGGGCATGGCCGTCGGTGAGACAGAAATGTTTCCTGACCTTGAAGTAAAAGTCGCTTTCACAGAATACTACTGCCGCTTCCTTGAGAAGCTCAACGGCTCGGCGCAGCTCGATCCTCCTCTACTGCGAAGCAGAGGAGGCGCTGCTCCTGCTGCTCTTTGTGTGACAGTTCCTTGGAGGGTCCGCCGCGGTGGTGTAGTGGTTACGGTACTCGGCTGCCACCCAAAATGCGCGGGTTCGATCCCGGCCGCGGCGGTCGCATTTTCGATGGAGGTGAAAATGCCAGAGGCCCGTGTACTGTGCGTTGTCAGTGCACGTTAAAGAACCCCAGGTGGTCTAAATTTCCGGAGCCCTCCACTACGGCCTTTCTCTCCTCTCTATCTCTTTCACTCCCTTTCCCCCACCCCCACGGACGCTTAGCCGTGCTCCCTACATGGGCTGCAGAAATTAGCGTCCTTTCCTTACCTAACCACAATCAATCAATCCTTGGAGGCTCCCATACTCATCAGCATCCGCATTACCATTGCGAAAAGGGTGACGTCATACGTCACGTGATTTGCGTCACAGAAGTAAGATGGCTGATCTGGGTCGCTGTCGTCTGCTTACGAAAGAGATTGTTAAGAACGAACTGATCAATTCTATCACGTATGTTCTCGTCGATTGTGATGGTGAGTGGCTTGAACACGGCTTTTCGAACGCACTTTCCGGCAAAGGGGCGTGACCGGCTAAGCTCGCTAGCGTAACATCGCCCGTGCCCTTGAAGCTTGGCCGGTCGTCCTTTTTCCGGCAGCAATTTCGAAAGAGGTTTCATTCATCCGAGCGCGAGCGTTGTGTGCCTCTTGCTCTGTCCCTTTGCAGGCGTCTTGTGGCGGGCGAACAATCCCATCCCTGGATCGTCGGAAGCGTTATCTACGCTTCGAAAACTTGTAAGTCTGGAGTCGCTGGTACAGCTTACGTGCGCACGGTGTTTTCTTCTCTGGTTACAGCCCGCGCTGATTGCAGATTTCGTTCTCAGGGTAAAAAAGTGCGCTTCGTGACGAACAACAGCTCTAAGTCTCGCCACGGGTACCTCGAGAAGATGCATCATTTGAAGTTCGAAGCGAGCTTAGTAAGGCACCAAGCTTCTAGCCGCATTTGGCTGCTCTGCTCATGTGTGTGTTTGTTTTTCCCGACAGGACGAAATCATTACGGCGCCCTACTGCGTTGTGCTTTACCTGAAGCACGTGAATTTCACCGGGAAAATTTATCTCGTCGGCACCACTGGCCTTCGCGATGAACTCCATGAAGCGGGTTATACAACGCTGCCCATTGGGGTACGTATGTATACATATGCGGGCACGACAGTGGAAATCTCTCTTCTTATATATGAGGCACACATGGATAACATGAAGACTTGCGTGATGGTTCTTTCTAATTGTTTGTAAATTCCCGATGCTGCATCTCGCGCAGCAGCGCAGTAAATTGGCCTGCGCACTTAATTGCCTGTAATTGCGAATGCCGAAACAGTACAATTAATGCTGACAGTTGAACTTCTTCCCTCCCGCCGTTGTTTTTCGCCCGCTCATCCCGCTGTCAGCGAAACGGTTGACAAGCTGCCGACCAGGGGATTGAAGGCGGGCTGCTTCACCTGCTGGCACCTTGAGGGAACGACGGCTTCGACATCTTGTTGTTAAAAACAACGTTTAATGATCAACCTCCTTACAACACAGTTCACCGGGTTAAATACACTTCTAAAAACAAAAGCACTCTCGCAGTCCAATCAGAATCGGAAAATGTCCTTCTCTCTCAAATTCTGGTTGGCTGCCGTTGGAAGGTACATCCTCACGCCCCTTCACCCAATGCCTTCATCTGTACCCGCCTCTCCCACGTCGATCGCCGGTGCGCCTCTCTCTCCTCTCTCTCTCGAAGACTGGCGCCGGCCTGTCGTGGCATCGTGCTCCGAGCTGGGGTCCCAGGGCTGAGCCGACGTACCTGTCAGTTCACGGAACCCGCGTTGGGGATTCCCCGTGATGCTGCACGTGGCTTGGTTCCCAGACCACGGTCCATTGTCCGCTGGCCGCAGATCTCCGCAGAAGAAATCAGCCGTCACGCCGTCTTTGTACAGTCCTGGCCACCGCAGGGGGTGCAGGAGGGCAGGCCGCCGCAGGGGGTGAGGAACACTAACCGTGCAAGATGGCGACCGCGAGGAGCCTTCCGATGGCTGCTGCACGCTTGTGCCCAACACCTCCCCTCCAACTGTGTTGCACTGCATTTCGGGCATGCAACACACCCACACACACGCACAATCACAACTGTCCACAGGCTTGACGAGCGGAGCACTGTCTGTGGCTTGTACCCCATTGACCCCGCCGCGCGCACGCATTGACAAAGCATACATGGGCCCCTTTGCCTTGGTTTCCCCTTGTATCTCATCGTGAGCCATTTCCGGCACTTCCTTTTGCCTATCCGACGGTGGCACTAGCTGCCTGTTCATGCGACCAGCGATAAGTTCCGGGTGATACAATAACTCGTCCTGAACAAGCATGCCATGCGCTCCTGGCTTTGCTTTCGCCCAAACATCGCACCAGGTCGAATCTGCTTCCTGAGCCTCGCAAAACTCCTGTCTGCTTTTAACCGGCTCCGAGCCCTCGCTGTTCTCCGTTATTGCAACGCGTGCGGTCGTCTCTTGCTCCTCGCGTGTCTCATCTGACAGCTCATCTACAGCTTCGGACTCTTTAACGGTGGACCTCTGATCGGACACCCCGTCGATTTTTATCTTTTCCTTTAGCAGTTGCGCGTAATCGTTAGGTGTGATCAGTGCATCGGTCCCCTCGAGTAGCTTATCCGTGAGTGCGCAAAGCACAGCCGACTGAACCGCCTCGGCCACCCCGTAGGGCCTTTCTTCGGTAGCTATCAGCGGCACGTAAGCTAACTCTGCCGTTACTTGTTGCCCGAACGCTCCTGTCAGCTTTATCTGTGAGCCCGTACCATTGTACTTCGGCACTACCGCCTTTCTAATAATGCTTACTTCCGCTCCCGAATCTATCACTGCATCGAATGATTGACCTGAGCTTTTAAGCATTACCGTTGCCAGTGTAGGTTGCTTCTGCTTATATAGCCCCAACCCGTCTGTCCTTGCCACGTCTGATCCGAATGCGGACGCCGTAACTTTCGCAACCACTGTTTTGTCTTCTTGACGCGCCACTGGCCTAGTGCCTTGCCTTACAACTGAGCGTTTATTGGGGCACTCCCTAGCTAGGTGATCAGTTCCCTTGCATTCAAAACATCGTTTGTTCCACCTAACACCCGCGTAGGCATCTCCCGATGTTTCCGATGTTGCCTGTCCTCAGCACCCGCCCTCCTTTGCGCCGGCCTGCACCTTTCGCTCTCCTCAAACCTCTCCGCCAGCTTAACCACTGCGCTGGGTGACAAAAACGCCTCCTGTTCATTAAGAACGACATGCGCTCTCGCCTCCGGGCTCAAGCATTCTTTCAAGCGATCCGTCACAGTTAGCTGCTTGAGTTCCTCGAACGTGCGTACCTTCGAGCTCTGGACATAATAGTCAAAATAATTTTCCAGACGCACGGCGAACTGATCCCAGGATTCATTTTCTCCCTTTCGCGACCCCATAAACAGCCTCTTGTATTCCGCTGCCGTAAGCCTGAGACCATCTAAAATGCTAGACTTAAGCTTTGAGTAAACTTTCCGCTCCTCTGCCTTTAGCCTGCACAGCAGTCCTCGTGCCCTTTCGCTCAACTGCGGCAAAACCAGCCCGGCCCACCACTCGGGCGGAACGTCATAAGAATCGAGCGTTGCCTCTACATCTTCGAACCACATTGGCACGAGTGCCTCTTGGTTCGGCATTGGTGCCAGTACACCCTTTAACAAGCTTGCAAATTTCAGCCGCCTGTGTTCCTCTGACCTTCCGCCAAGCGATAAGCTCTCACCGCCGTCGTTAGGCTCAGCCCCTTCCCGGGCTCGCAACCGCTGGCTTTCTAGCATTAAGCGCTGCTTCTCCGTTTCCGCCTCAGCAATTTTCAATTGAAGCTGTAGCAGCGCTAGCTGCTGTTCCGACGCCGTATCTGACGTGCCACTACCCTGACCCCCCGCGTCGCTGTCGGCGACTCCCAACGCCTGCAAGTTTTCCGCCCCGTCCCCGTTCATTTCCGAGCTATGCCTTTCTCTGTCTCGCAAGTTGTAACGCTTTGTCATTGCCTGCGCCCGACAGAAAATCAAGAGGTACCCGCCTGAAGTAGCCTTGCGGTGCGCTCTTCCTCCTCGGAATGTGGTGGACTAGCCTTGCTTCGTGGGCCCGGTGATGCGGTAGTCAGTTCGTGGTTGTCGTCAGTCTCGGCCGATGTCGTTCCCCGCCGTCGTCCTCAGTTCAGCCATACAGATCCTGTCGACTGCGCCAGTTAAACTTCTTCCCTCCCGCCGTTGTTTTTCGCCCGCTCATCCCGCTGTCAGCGAAACGGTTGACAAGCTGCCGACCAGGGGATTGAAGGCGGGCTGCTTCACCTGCTGGCACCTTGAGGGAACGACGGCTTCGACATCTTGTTGTTAAAAACAACGTTTAATGATCAACCTCCTTACAACACAGTTCACCGGGTTAAATACACTTCTAAAAACAAAAGCACTCTCGCAGTCCAATCAGAATCGGAAAATGTCCTTCTCTCTCAAATTCTGGTTGGCTGCCGTTGGAAGGTACATCCTCACGCCCCTTCACCCAATGCCTTCATCTGTACCCGCCTCTCCCACGTCGATCGCCGGTGCGCCTCTCTCTCCTCTCTCTCTCGAAGACTGGCGCCGGCCTGTCGTGGCATCGTGCTCCGAGCTGGGGTCCCAGGGCTGAGCCGACGTACCTGTCAGTTCACGGAACCCGCGTTGGGGATTCCCCGTGATGCTGCACGTGGCTTGGTTCCCAGACCACGGTCCATTGTCCGCTGGCCGCAGATCTCCGCAGAAGAAATCAGCCGTCACGCCGTCTTTGTACAGTCCTGGCCACCACAGGGGGTGCAGGAGGGCAGGCCGCCGCAGGGGGTGAGGAACACTAACCGTGCAAGATGGCGACCGCGAGGAGCCTTCCGATGGCTGCTGCACGCTTGTGCCCAACACTGACTATTCAAAACAGATCGATCAACCGCCACGTCAATCAGATGGTCTGCTGTAGAAGCTTACCGTTAAGTAGAACAAAATATTCGGTCATCGTTAGAACATTTGTGAATGCAGAAACGTGTGTTACATACGTGCTAGCTAATTTTGCTAGAAAAGTGTAACTGCAGACACACAAATCCTTTTAGACCTGGTCTGAACATCTGAACCATCGCGTAATTCTTGCAAGACGTATGTTAGCTGCTTTTTTTTTTTAATGCTTACAGATGTTAATTATGTCCAAGCTAGTGTGCATGTAAAGCTTTCTTAGTGGAGGTCCACATTTATCACGATTAACAAATTTTTGGGAAACGAAAATTTTAGGTATTTAATGTATTCACGGGGATGATGTGCTACACTGATGCATCCATCCAGCTATTTTGCTAGCTTATACATACAGAAAACGATTAACGCATAGCAGAGTTTATTACCACACCATCTTATTGTTCAGCTCGCTTAGGCCGTCAACACTTATGTACACATTCCTACATGACGAACTAACACATTCCTTCATTCCATGAACATCTAGCGACTGGAACCACATTCTCTCCGACATCGTTTCCATTTCAGACCATAACTTGTTTTGTTGGGGCTTTACAAAATTATTTAATTGATGACATGTTAAGTGTGTATTTTACTTTTTCGCATACGTGCTGTACCTACTTTCATTCAAATTCTGTTGTATAACCTTGACAATGCATTCTCCTATTTATTGTAAATTTTATTATTTGATGTTTTCTTGATCATTCTTGTTCTGCTGTTTTATTACCCCACTCCACTCTGTAAAGCCTTGTGCGAGTGTAGGCACAATAAATGAAATGAAACATAAGTAAGGCTCACATTGTAAAAATGTCAGGATATACCTATAGTTTATGTGAACTGAAGTGTGCTTACAAAAATTTTATTTGCATTTGTCCATTTGCTCTACACACTATGATCAACACCGATACATGGCTTGCACACCTTTAAACCAATTAACTCATCCAATCCTCAACGCTAGTAATAAAGTGAAGCTTTCTTAGTGAACTGCCTGACAGCGGCTGCGTCTCTGATGCAAGGTAGACGTGAGCTTGCGTGTGCTTACGAGGCCGCATTTGCACAAGAGCATACTGCTCCCATTAGGCCATGGAAATAGTAATAAAATGAGAAAAAATATATATATAACCATAAAGCCTATAATGGTGATCTGCTTTTTGCATTTTACTTGTTTTGTCATACAGTCAAACACTTTATAATGAAGTGCTGGAGACCTTGCACCTCTTAGTTTGATAAGTCAATCACTCTAAGATTGCCCGCCCACAGGCGTGCACATGGAGATGGCCACAGCCCTCTGATCACCTGAGGGGGCGTCAAATCTGCCCCATACCATCACAATGCACTGGACTTTGATGGAAATGACCTCTGTGGGAGGAAGGGGGGGGGGGGAATTGCAGTGCACCTTTGTCCCCGTTAATGGAAAAGCCTGTGAATGCCTCTGTGCCAGCCATAAGACTCGCAGTAAGGCTGGGGCGTAACTATGTATTCTTTCTCTGTACTGGTCATTCTGCTGGAGAGACGTTAATTTTAAAAGCATTTGTCTGGTCCATTGGGCTTCACGCTAGCTCCTTTCCTCAGCAAACATCACCGTCGTCCTTGTGGATTGGCATCTCGACATGCGTATTGAAACAACTTGCTGTTTGTGTCTTAGGTTAAATAGCGCATGGTTTGATAGATAAAAATTGTGTCATGTTAACATTTTGACTGGCATGGTGCATAAACATAAGCATGAAAGGTGATTTCATGTTGCATGTAGCACGATGAGAACACTTTTGCATGTCATATTTAGTTTCGTTGCAGTGAGGGGATGTCAGCAGGAGTGGTTCGTTTCGCAAAGGTTCCAACATACATACATTAGATCTACGCAGGAATTTTTAAAGCTTGAGTTACTTTCCTTAAATATCAATCAGCTGTCCTTAAGAGATAGACGTGTGAGTTCACGAGACCATGTAATGTACACACACCGTGCATACGCCGTGTGCTGATGATGTCACAAGTGCTGCTCGTAGTACTCTACTATATACTCTGCCCTGTAACACACAGGAAAAGGCCTGTGTATTATACTGAATATACCGTAGACTACATTTCTCTGTTGGTATGAACGTTTTGCCCTGTCACTGCAGTTAATTTTTGTTTGACTTTTCAGCCAGACACCACAGGCTCAGACTGGCTGAAATATTGTCTGGAAGAAGTGAAGATTGAACCTGGCGTAAGTTAGCAAATTTTATCGCAGCTTTGGAAAGGTGTCATGAAGGACCTTGCAAAATGTGTTTGCATTTTTGTTAATTCTTACCGACTGCACCCAGGTTGTAGACATCTCTTGTGCCACTGCCTTATTGGCTCTAGCTTCTATATGGCACATATGTTAGCAGAAAATCCTTTTGCACATGCAATGTGAGTAAAATATACATTATTAGGAAGGCAACCTCTCATAGCATTTGGGGGTAGCAGGGGTCTACATTTTAACCACCAAATTTCCGTATCACCTCTGGTGACTGCAGTCCTGCCGTAACGTATGTAGTTTCAGGTATTACCAATTTTATAACCAATTTAGTCAACGTAAACATTACTAAAATTTGAGAATTCTAAGCAGGGATGTGCTTGTTTGATTCCTGGCCATGGTAACAATATTCCATTGGAAGAGAATATGCAAGAACTCTTGCTTATATGCTTAGATGTAATCAAGGAGCCACAACAGCCTAATAATTTTTAGCCCCCACCGGGGCATATTTCATAATCATATTATGATTTCACCACACAGAGCCCAAGAATTTAACAAAACTGCAACGGCTAACATTGTGGTGAGCGGGAGACAGGCAAATCGCTCGGCGCGTTCTTTTGGCCCTTTTGACTCTGCACGATCAGTCCTCGTTCTGCAGGTGAAGGCTGTCGTTTGTGGCTTTGACGAACACATCAGTTTCTACAAGTGCCTCAGGGCTGCAACCTACCTAAAGGACAAGGACTGCCTTTTCCTCGCCACCAACACGGACGAGACGTACCCGTGCACCAACATGGACATTGTTGTACCAGGTCAGTGCATGATCTGCAATATAGAAGCAGACTAAAGTGAGGGAGGTGATCAAGGGACACATTTTTGTTTAAGGGACACACCCACGTGAAGCCATGTGCAACTGTGGTTGTTTGTAGTACAAGCTAATTATTTAGATTCTTAAGGTCTTACTTGTGAAAACCACTGTGGTTGATTGGCTCGTACTGTTTACATGATTTTTGTTTTTAGCTAAGTTATAATTTTTATGTGTGGGCCATAAATATGCACTTGCATTGACGTACAAGGGGTAGTTCCCCCCCACTTCAGCACCCCTTAGAAAGCAAAAATAAAAAGCAGTTTTGCGCAAGCTGCATGACTTTATTCCAATGAAGCGTGGATTTTAACTTAAATGTTGTAAATGCAGTTGCGACAGTACAGACAATACAACGAAACAGTTTCCTGAGTTGGTGTCTTATACTGTTGCAAACACAGCCACCATTATAAGTGCTTTCATTGTCATTTCGACATAGTTATGCATCTATCTGCTGCTTGGAAATAACTGTCGCACGATCTAATTAGCTCCATTCCCTCCCAACCCCACAGACACGCATAGGCGTGACTGAAATGGCCTTGGTGGGAGAGGGTTGGGAGGAGAAGGGGGCATCCCGTGAACCGTGACCCCTTCCCTGAAGTGACTGTGAGGGTTCATCACGGTTCATCTCAGTGAACCCTGACCCCCTCCCTACAGGGGCATGCCCCCCTCCCCCACCTGGTGTGCATGCATATGGTTGTAACTGGGTGCCTCCCATTCGGTTAACTTGTAGTTTAATCATGACTCATTCTGGTGGAATAGGTACACTGAGTATAATGAGTGATGAAGGAGGTTTTATAAAACAGTCACTCAGTTCAGGTTTTCCATGTTTTACAGGGTCAGGCTGCATGCTAGCAGCAGTCTCCACAGCCGCCATGCGTAAGCCCACAGTTCTTGGAAAACCAGAGCAGCACATGGTCGATTGCATCAAATATGTGTGCCCAGACCTGGTGCCTGAGAAAACACTCATGGTTGGAGACAGGTAATGTGTCTGCAAAATATGCGTACTTGCTACGTTTAGCATTCCAGCGGTTATGATCATCGAGCGTACCTCCAGAATAGGTGATGGGCATGCGTCCTTGTGAACACAGTGTTACACAGCTGTGCTACGCGTATGAGGTGATCGTGCAAGAGACTAAATGAATGTAATGAATGAATGAAAGTGTGAATGTAGGGCAAGCACATTTATTTGACAGTGGGCAGGCTGGTATGTATGAGTACATGGAACAATATCTTGATGAAACGTGCCGAGCAGTCAAACAAGTCCAAATTAAAGTGAAGTGCCATTGAGGAAATGTTAATTGTTGTCAGCAGCTGATCATCACTTCAGTCATTAGTTGGTGCAGCTCAGACGAGCACTGTATGTTTGTGTTCTTGGTGCCATCGTGTAGCAGAATAAAAGTGGGTAAGTTCCTGTTGTTCCTATGTTGTCCATGAAGTCCCTGGCACTATCTTTTCAATACGCACACATATGGTCTCTTGTAGCGGTATAACTAGGAGACTTGGTCGGATCGATGATAGTAGTGGCATTGACGCTGTCTAGCAGCATAAAAAGGAGCACACGTAGGTGAAATCTGACCAGGCTGAGAGTTGAACAGGAACTGTTTTTAATAAAAAAACGATCTATAGAGATATAGATTTGTGTGATGTCATTACTGCATAGTTGTAGTAGCAACACAGGCGCACTGCACCATGCCCTTAAAAACCCACCACCACGGTGTTAGCCCACCACACTAACTGAAAGGTACGACCCCAAACTTAATTTGCACTGTGACTTTAAGGATCTAAAACTATACAGTTAATGTTAGAGATGCCACTGTTGGTGATGCCCTTAACAACGTACCCCTAATGTGACTATAGAATGTAATAACAGTGGCTATTTAAATCTATGTCAGAGCAGAATTATGCAAGAACAGAATGGCAATGTCTGGCCTGCATCTGGGCCACTGCGAAGCTTGCACAAAAAGAATTAGTGGTATGGTCCATGTCATAATTCTTGCATCAACGGCTCGGACAGCAGGCTCTGACATTTTAGGAGGATTATTGCATGTGTGTAGTGAAGAGCACAATTCATACACAATTTGGTTCTAAAAAAATAATTACTACCTACCGATAAGGCAAGTGAAAATGATGTAAAGGTGACCTGACCTGTTGTTACAAGAATTGTGTCAATAGCAAGTTGCAAATGTCTTGTATATCATGTCGAATGGTAATTGTATCACGCATTGCATGCCATTCTGCTATGGGTCTAGGCAAAAATGAATAATCAAAGGTATCGGTGGTATCGTAAAGACATGCATGTTCATAGAAGTGAAAAGACAAGAGCTGTGGGGGTGGCCAAGGTACTGTTGTAGAGGAGCGAAAGCACAATATACACTCTGGAATGTGACAGATAACTTCCGAAGAATTCCACAAGGTGGAGTAACGATTCTAAAAGGGAAAATTAGCATCCACTCACTTGTAGCACACATATGGGTGGTTGCTAGTAGGAACAGTAGGACAATTCAGTGTTGTATGCTAGAGGAGGAAGATTGCCAGGTGCTGCACTTGCAGTCGCGATTAGAAGAGAGAAATCATGGTCATCGGTCTTAAAGTGCTTCAGTGACATTAACGAAGTAAATCTGGTGTGGATCCCAGATAGATGCAACATGTTCTTGCTTAGATTGTAGGTAGTCGTCTTGCAAAAGGTGGTAATAGAGGGAGATTCCTTCTGTTGAAACCTAGCAACTTAGACGCCTCATTTGCAATATTTCTTAAATGTTCTGCCCTAGTAGGCTATTGCCCTGAAGGTCTGGGTGAGTTGGTACTTCAGTGCACAAGATTTGAGCAGCGTCAATGAAAAATCAACGACAAAGTGAGGGTAAGTGAAACAAAGCAAGGATACACATCCATGTGTCCCCTTGCTTTGTCCTCCGTTCACGCTGTTGGAGCCTTGTGCAATCTAGTAGACTGGTTGACACACTGTTAATGAATTTATTTCGTGAAATGATAAGTATGTTGTGTGTACAGGCTGAACACGGACATCCTGATGGGCTGTCGGGCTGGCATGAAGACACTTCTCGTGGGCTCCGGCATCCATAACCTAGATGACGTACGCAAGCTGGTGTCTGAAGGGAAGCACAACGAGCTGCCGAACTTCTTTGTGCCCAAACTCGGTGACATATTGGAGATGCTGGCGTAGGCGCCCATGTGGCCAGTGTTAACAAAGAAGGTGACATTTCATCTGCGGGATCTCAGTGGACAGTAATTTGTAGACATTGCATGCCGTGTACACTTGGCATAAACCCGGTGGTTGTGTGTACGTCCGTGGGAACAGGAATCGACGAGGCTTTTGTTTGAAAAATTGCCCTCACCTGAAAATTTCTGGCCTAGTCTAGCTCCCCCTAGGGGCAGCCAGTAAAAGTGAGTTTATTATTTATTTATTTATTGAATACTGCTGGCCTGAATTACCAGGCCTTTAGCAGGAGCGGACAGGTTACATTTTGAGTACAATGCACGTGAACAATAAAAAAGAGCTCACTTACAAACAAATAACAGGAAGAGTCAACTGGTGTGTGGAATACGCCACTGCATGCAATAATGCAATCTGTAGTGGCAAAAATTCGGTATACCAACATACGTAGTGACGCTTTACACAATGCATTACTTAGCACTTGAAATGATGGGAAAGTGGTGTTCGAGGTTGTTTTTTGTTAGTGGTGTGTACCAAGTCGTACAGTACTGTACAGGGTGTTTGTTTTTAGAAAACACAAAGTTTTAATCAAAACATTATGACAGTAAAGCTCCTGGTGTCTTTGCATATGAACGCTATGTTGAGATGGAAATCTTTTGCAGGTGTTGCATTCACATGACAGAGATAACTTTTAACTGTTACCTTCAGGGGCACTTGTTTATATGGAAAAGTCATAGGGCATCAGAAGTTATGGCATTCCCATCTTTTCAGTAATCCAAAAGATTGCAAGTAGTTTGAAATATTCGTTATGCAATTTTTAGGTCCCAATCCAGGGGATATTAAAACCAGTGGTTCTGGGAGCATCAGACAGGCGGCCGCTTTGTTACGTCAGACCAGAACTTCCCATGACAAGGAAGTGATTTAAATTCTAATGAATGGGCCTTGTATCTACATGTGCTGTATGTGCATGCCGGTTGCCTTATGGATATTCATACTGTCTTTGTTCAGTAACATTCTTTGTTTACATTTCACTTGTGTATACCACCTATCTTCTAGTCATATGTAGTGCATGCTATTATACTCACAACTTGTTAATTTATCGCTTTCCTTGAAATTTAACACTTTGCACAAAGTAACATCATACAAGCCTTTCTCCGGATGGATAAGCTGTCTGATATTCTCACAAATATGCCTAATTTATTGTGTGATACATGATTAATAACAACCATTGTTCTACTATCCAAAAAGCACTGTGGCACCTGCTTTTGTACCTATAAGCAGTGGTGTAAAAGAAGAAAAGCTTATTGGCTAACAACAATCCTGGAAGTTGTGTTCTTTAACAGTGTATTCTAGTCCTGTTCGGCACAAGCCACGTAGTGAAAGTAATAACAAATACATGCAGCTTTGGGTATGGCATTCCACTTGAGCATGTGGTTATAAGCTTCGTTCCCACCCATGGCACTCTGGTGAGAGCAAAATGCTTAAATGCCAATGTTGTAGTAGGTGCATGGACCTATGTCAAAGTTATAAAGGACCTCAGGTAGTCAAGATTAATCGAGATTCTTCTACTATAGTGTCTCCTATAACCTGTATTACATTCCTTCTAAGTGTTCACTCTGACTTTCAGTCACCAGAGTTCCACTAAGATCATCCTGAATCAAATTCACTGACCAAAAAATCCTGTTCAGACAGTTTCACTGCATTCTGTCTTCCTGTGCATCTCTGCTTTTGCGGTGTCCTGTTTACCAAGCTTGTTCATTTGACATTTGGTCCTAGTTTCACTGCAAGTATTTATACAATCCCCCAGCACCCCCCAATTTTTCCAGCTAAACCATAACTTCACATCTACAACCACCCCTGGTTTCACTGGTCCGTGATCTCACAGTAATCAGGTTCAGTCGGGCTTGTTCAAAATCAAGCTCACCAAAGTTCTTTTATCCAGGCTCACTCAGATCAAGACATACAAAGCCTTTACTGGGCGGGACTCACTCACACACATAAATTGATCTGAACCCACTGATGAACTGCCGACCTATAGTCTATGGGTGCAACGAGTCCATATTGTGCCTACACATAACTGATTATGCGTAATAAGTGAACATTTTAAACATTTTTGTAATAGGTCAATGACTTCTCTATTATAGCCACAGTAATGTAAATTACACTCTTTTCATTGCCAGTTACATGTAATTCTTAATTTATTTGCAATACAAGCTTGTAACAAAGAGAGGCCACTTCTGGCATTTCTATTTGCTGTGGACAACAGTAGGTTGCCTGCAGCCATGGGATGCAGCAGCCTCGTGGATGCTCATGTTTCGATTGGCAAACCTCAGCAGTCTGTATTTGTTTCATCATACTAGAGGCAGGCCATGTGTCTTCCACTGTTGGCACTTCATTTGTTGTCTCACTTCACGTGTTTTCAATTTTCTATTTCTATTTGACAGCTTCCAACTTTTGTTCTGCAATTTTGACCATCCCAGGTGGTCAAAATTCTGGAATCCCTCCACTACGGTGTGCGTCATTATCATATCATGGCTATGGTGCATAAAGCCCAATTAATTATTCGTACAATTTTACACATGCCCCATCATTTGTGACATTAGTGAAATGTTTATTACATCATGGCAGCATGTGATCAAGAGATTATACGTACATGCTACTCCTGATGCTACATGAGACTGTTCCGACATGCTTTGTAACTACAACTGCATTTTTGTTTGCAGGCACCTCATGCATGTGGCTGAGATTAATTCATATGCTAAGAGACATGTGCAAGTAATGGTAATAGTTATAATTTGACTCTTGCAAGCCATCCATTCCAATAGACCTTTTTCAAGCACCGCAGCGCCACCCGTGGGCGCGCAAGTGCTTCTGGGAAATGTGCGTACATCCAGCCGCCCAGCAGGGTGAAGCCCAGCCTTTCCAAGCGCGTCTTTCGCTCCGAGTGAGTGACATGGGAGCGAGGCTAAACGCATTTTTTGTGTGTTTTCTTTTGTAAGTTGGCGCACAGCTGCACGGGACAATGAAAAAGGAGGGGAGCAAGGGCTGGCAAGGGTGTCGTTCGCGGGGGTCGGACTGGTCGTACGGGGTGTGCGCTGGCATGTCTCGTCAACGTAGTTTCCCGGAGTCCCGGCAGTGTACGTGCGTTTGCGAGTGACCATGTGCTTGTCTCTCCACTCCGCGTGTGCGGAGAACACCGAGGTGTGGACGCTGTATTCCTGAGTACGTGTTTGTGTCGGCATTGCAGTGTGGTCCTACGCAGGCAACTGCAAAATACCGATGTGTTTGCGACGACGTAGACCAATGGGCAGTGTGTGCTAAACGAACTGTGCGCAGTGCGTGAACGAAGTCTGTTGCGGATATCTCTTTCTAGGTACCGTAATTCATGGTTTTCTAATTAAACGGGTATGGTTTTCCATTTACCGCGTGGGTTATTCCGGCTCATTTTGGTGCCCCTTCGTGCTTGGTGCGTGCGCTTTTCTTCTGTCCCGCTGGGCTCTGTTCCCGCTACTCGCTACCGTCGCTTGGTTCCCTTTTCAATAAAACTTCACTTTAGTAAAACCACATTTTGATGACAGTGGTCCTTGATGTATGCTAGCTTCGCCGACGTGCCATGTCCAGCTGTGTCGGTGAAATAGCGCACATGCGATCGCGTACACTTTCCTTCGATGCTCTGTAATCTTAACTGCTGCACGAAGAAGAGAAGATTTGCGAGCGCCTAGATGTTCACACGGACTGCTCTGTGAACATCTGTGTGATCTAGTTTTTCTGAAATGTTATGCGTTAACTATCCTGTTGCGTGAACATTTTTATTGCAGTACTGAGAGTGAGTGTGTGAATTTTAGTTTTTGTGTTTATTTGTCGAGTTTTGTGATTGTTGGGGGGGGGGGGGGGACATTACGATCACAGCTGTCATGTAAGTGACAAATGTCACTGCTGCAGCTCACGCGATGCAGTCGATCAGTTATTCTCAAGATGCTGCCCTGAAAATGTTCGACAGCAAAGCAGAGTATAGCCACGTTGAGCATGCGCCTGTTTTGTGTACGTACATCTTTTTCGGACACGCAAATGTAAATGTTACGCACGTTTCACGATGCGGATGAACAGGCTACGTCGACAGACTGCATTCACCAAACTCGGATTCGATTCTTATCGCGTGGTAGCTTCGATCCCACAGCTGCCACTGCGTCGGGTGCTTGCTTAAACCGAGCTTGCCTCCGCCGATGTACACACATTTCCCATACTGCACTACGCGCTCGCAGTGGCTTCTGGGATAGCTTGAAAAAGGTCTATTGAGACAAGTTGGTGTCACAAATGTCTTTTCTAGTGTGTGTAGGCAAAAGAAAGTTATATTAAAAAGAAAACAATGCACTCTACATGTTAGTAAATCATAAACTTCTTTATTATTGCACCTATTCGCAAAATTCTTGTGGGAGCATGTTCACATCGCACAGGAGCGCAGTAATATCTTTAAAACAAATTTTGGACCTCAGGGTTGTTTAGGGGCCCTTTAAGGAGGGGCGGGGGGTTCCTCTCCATAGATTTCTGTCAAGCAGAAACAGCGAAAATTGTGAAGACAGTCATGCATGTGGATACTTCATTGTGCTGCGCGTGTGTGTGTTAGTCATTTTCCGGGCCCTCTTGTAAAAATCTTCAACGTGATTGATGGTACAATAAATCTGTCATGAGACGTGACAAGCAGTGATACACTGCACAATCCTTTCAAAGTTCACAAGGTGCCCAGACTACACAGTGCATCTTGCGGACATGTAACAAATGCTGCTCCAAACAAGTCAAAAGCCCTGTCAATATATGAGCTTTTGCTTAGTTATTTAATAAACAAATGCACATGAATGCTAGCAGCTTGAGAGCTTGCAATGGATGCGATGTGTGTACCATACAATAATTCAGAGTTACTTTAAAATAAAGCATGAGCACGTCAGTGTTAAGCATCGGGTTTAGTTGTTTTCATGCCCAAGTGCATTAAAAATTGATGGCTGAAAGGTGGCGAATGTGCAGCACGTACGCACATAATGCCACTCGTGAAGTATCATGCCTCTAGGAGCGTCTGTATTACTAATATTGAACGTATTGATGCACTGCATTACGGCTAACGTCAATGCGGGGCTGAGAGCAGCTAACCCCCAACCTAACTTTGCCACCGCCCACGGCAGGTGGCGTTACCTTCTCGGCTGGAAACACCAGTGCACTAGCCCTATGTTTTCATCCCAAAATGATTTCGCCCTAATTACCATTCACCATGACTTTGCTTCAGATGATGCATGTAATTATATTCTCAGAAGCATAGTCTTCCGACAACTTTCATTGTGCTTTATTTAAAGGAGCAAGTTTTAATGTATGTTAAGCAGCTCTGTTGTAGCTTATTATCTCTGACTGCATGTAGAGCAGCTAGATTTTATATGCAATAGAGGTGTGTAAATATTCGAAATTTCGAATAAATTTCAGATAGCGCTTGCTATTCGATGCGCACTTAACTTTTACTGTTTGAATGAAACGTTCTAATTGCAAGTTGGTAATTAAGGGGAAAAAATATGCTGTCTCATGACAAGTGGGCGATTGCCGCTAGTGCGTTTCGCCGCATAGCACCGGTGTACTGCAGCGAAGTTTCCGCAGCACAGTTCAGTGTTGGGCTGTTCTTCAGGACTCTGGAATGATACTGAGGGCATACATGTCCCCCAATAAATTTTTTGTCCATGTTCAACACTAGATTCATTTCTGCGTAATTAGATATGTTGTTATTCAAAAAGTATTCGAAAAACATTCGATTCGCACTTGAACATAAATATTCGAATGTGCTTTGCACTCAAAATTTTGCTATTTTATTGGATAACCCAATATAACCTAATCGGGTAAAAAACCAGCAAAATGTTACTGGTTCAATTCCCAGACCCATTTCAGTGTTAATAAATTACCCTCCTACATAAAGCATGCAAAAAAAAAAATGACAGTGGCACTACACTGGTGACTGGTTCACCACAATGTTATCGATTTGTGCAAGACAAGCCAATTTGTCAATGTGGTTATGATGCTTTCTAAGACTGCCAAAGCCTGAACTAGCAAAGCTCTAAGAATATCTTTTGCAGTCTCAACAACCTAAAAACGAGAAAATATGTTGAAATATATTGTGCTGTACATGTACTCACACTGGAGTTTTTTAGTGCAAAATTCAAAAGAACATTTCTCTTACTTTTCCAATAATGTTGGTATTCATAAAAATAATGGAGTGATAAATTTCAACCGTTTCATGGAAGCAAGGGTAACGTATTGTAGAACATACCTGTTTCCCTGAAGGCACCTGTACTGTGGGTTTAGGCAATGACTCATTCTTTTAAATGTAAGAAGCCACTGAAGTAATTTGCAGTGTTCTTGGCACAATCATCTGTAAGGCATGGCAACACTCCCCCATCATTCCACTAAAGCATGGTTTTTTAAGCTAAAGTTGCATCGACTGCAATGCTGCTTCCTTCTTACATTGCTGCAATACAGTTGCTCTATGTGAATTGGTACTTACCATGCATACTTCTCATGCCCTTTACAACACAGATGTTTACACTTGACAACCAAATTCTTGGGTGGAACTGGATGACAGTGAAGACTGCCAATTATATTCTGTCTTGCGATAGATACGATAGGGCTGCTTGACAACCCGCACTTATTGCTAACGAAATTGGCATGCCTCAGGGATCCTCTGACGTGGCATTTCATTATTACAGCTGAGGCAGGCAGTAGCCACTGCTGTTTAAACTTCATAGCAGACGCACCTGCAACAGAAGTGCCCTCTTTCAACTGTCCTAAGTACACAGAGGTCTCCATCCTTGCAGTGAAATCTCCCACTTAATTGCTTGACCCATTGAAGTTTATGCAGTGACAAGGTATATGCACTTGGATGCCTATGAAGTGCCAAGTTTCTGCCTTACCAATATGTATGCACCCATAGACATAAGATATGCAACATAACTGCAAGTTTTATTCATGCAGTGCCAAGTGGAAGGAAAGTATGGACCAGCAAGAGGAAAGGAAGGAGAGACAAATTTATTATGAAAGAAAAGCCAAGAGGTTGGCCTGAAGGGGAAGGAGTCATTTCACACCAAAGACCGAGAAAAGCCAGATTGGCTGCATTAACACTTAGCCCATTGTGGCCCGTGAACAAGGTGGCCCTTCACCACAGAGAACATGCAGGCGTGCGGCTTCTGCTCTGTGGCACAGCCAGTGGAAGCAACTCTTTTGGTGTTGCGTAAGACATATGTGATGCCAGTTGTTATCCTGTGCCAGCAGAGGGTGCCACTTCAGCTTACACACTCAAATGCTCCGTCATAAATGTCATATTTACGCATTATAGTGGAAGTGACCGCAACGAATAAATAGCAGGCATGCTGTTACAATAAATATTGCATACTCTTAAAGGGGTCGTGAAACGTTTCCTGAACATTTTGTACGAAGCGCGTATACGGGATCCTGACCCTCCAATCAACAATATGCGTTGTTCCGTTGCACCGTGTGGGTTGATTTAGAGCGATAAAAAATGCGGTTTCGGTTTCACTGCACGCATTCCCCTCTACTCTGCAGTTGACATCATGTTAGTAGCCACCAGACTTCAGAGATTGGCACGCCCTCGGAGGCCACGGGAAAACAAACCATGCTGCAGCTTTGCTTCCGAATGGCGGCACCGCATGGTTAGTATTTTCTTTCTTTGTAGCTTTCAAGTAGATCGATTCTTCTAGAGCAAACAGGAGTTCACTATACCTTTGAACGTAAAGATATCTTGGTGCAATGTCGTTGAATAGTACCATGCCGGCCCGTAGTGTGGCATAGTCGTATCGGGAGCGGAAGAACGCTCGGGTTTCTAACGGCCAGCCTTTATTAAATGTGAACTGAATATTTCGGAATCTACTTGTCAAATGCATATCGAAGCAGTGAAAATTGCAACCGGGCATCTCCATATCGTTTTCACGACCCCTTTAACTGAAATGAGAGAGGAACCCAGAATTTTGTTTGAATCAATACCAGGAAATGCAGAGGTGGGCGTTACCACGTGCACTAATGTGCTTTTATTAGCTTACTTTTGGCTGTTAAATATGAGCATGAATCTTTAGATAGAAGCAACTAAAGAGCAAATATTCTTGGGGCGGATAAGCAAAAGCTATGAATTGCCAGAATTGCATGGTGCAGTTTGAATTGCGCAGCTTTTGAACACATTTGAAAATATAACGGGCCAACCATAATTTCAAAATTCACCAGTCCATACTTTGTACCATCGAGGGCAGCTATGTTCAGACCTACTCATCCAATATTATGACACCTCCACCACTGACTGAAGGACACCAGCTGCAAAACTACAGTATGCTCATTGTTGATTTGTATTTATCTTTTCAAATGGAAAGCATGCACTAGAGCTAAGATTGCCCTTTGCTTGATGTCCAGCAGGACTACCTGCTAATTATTGTGGCCAACGAATCTAGTTTCCGATCACACAAGCTTGAGTTCTGCAATGCCTGCAACACTGACAAGGGATGGATATTAAACTAAAGTGCATGCGTGACTTCATATCAAGTGCTCCTGAATCTTTCAAAGACATTACATGCACCATACATGCAAGGCCTCTCAAAATGTTATCCAGCATAGCATCAAGAGCTCCTGGCTCTCCAAGAAAATGGAAACAGTCAAATTATAGTGTGCATATGCCATGTATTTCAAGTGCTTGTCATATGCAAAAGGTACCAGCATCGTAAGTCTTGACAGATTGCATACAACACTAAATCTTTATCAAGAAAAATGAACAATGACATCTGTAAGACACTTTCTTTAAGGAGCCAATTTTCTACACAACGGAGTGAAAGCGCAACATTGAGTATAGGAGAGCTTATGGCAGTGTTTTGATCTTCAGAGGTCCAAGCACATGTACCTTTGCCAAAGCACACTGAAGTACAAATATGTAATAAGACTTCTCACATACGAAGTGGTGCACACACTTCCTCTTACAACCATTCCAAAAACTAAAAAGAGATCTCTTAACTGTACTACCGCTAGACTACTGCACTTAAGCCTAGCTCACCTACACATAATTACACAAGTGCAGATCGATTTGTCTCAATATGTAAGGCCACAATGCTTGCACATTTCTATGCAAGCAATGCAATATGGCCAAGCACAATGACGACACAATCAGGCACTTGCACCTAACCTCAGTGTGGGCACAACCGACGAGAACCACAAAGATTACAGGTCATTTGAAATAGTCAAAAGAATATGTGCAAAGAGAAAGTTATATATACAGCACAACGACATTCACTGCAAAAGACAAAACTCTTCCACTGTACACACACGCCAATCACTCATCGTACGTTGCATTCACACCTCCAAAAGCAGCACAGGCAGAAATTTGTGACGATGAAAGAAATTTATTCTTTAAACCTGAAACTGTACAACCATCTATAGTAAATTCTTCACAACAAATGACGGTATGTGGTGTGTATGCCTGGAGAAAAGAGTGAACTTAAACATAAAAAAAATTCAACATCACAAGGATGCGCAGAGAAGAAAACAGCCGGACAGAAAAAAGAGGAAGGGAACCACTGGGTTGGCAGGATATACGATGCGGGGGATGTCTTTGTACATCAGTCCCAACATAACTTAAAGCGGGAATAGTGGTGGTGGCAGCGGTAGTAGTCTCGGGAACTGCTTGGTCCCCACGTACATGTGGTGGTGGAGAACAGGGATGGTGGTGGATGAAGGGGGAGGGAGCTTTGTCGTTTTTTTTCCTCTTTCTGCCCTCGAGTGTCACTGCGCGCTCGGTGGATGTGGCAGCGGCTTGGATGCTCAGCACCTCATGCCGCGGCCTCCTCTGTGGGCGCAGCTTCCTTGGCGGCTGCCTCTTCCTCCTTGCTCTCCTCGACCTTGGCCTTCTTCTCGGGAGTGCCGCTGACTTCATCCTCGAGTTTGTGCTTCTCGGCCTTCTCTGTGGCCGCAGCGTCGGATTCCTTGTCGCCATCGGCGGTGGCGGCGGCAGCTTCTGCAACACATGAAAGAACAGTTGAGAGCAATTCCTGGTCCTACAGTGCTCATTAGCCATAAATTGGCAAGCAAGTGTACAACCCTAACTAGGCTGGTCACAGGTTTGAAGAGACACGACAGAAGCACAGCTACAAAAAGCCTGACATTGCACCTACACTCTGTACAGTCCATTCAAGCTCTAGAGCAGTATGCCGAGACTGAACAGGCACACTGGTTATCTGAAGTATGAAAACTTGGAAAATATAGGGCAATGAATGGCTGGCAGGGGCTATACTACAGGTTTCTTCAATCTTGTGTGTTATAAAACTGCATGCACTTCTCTCCAATGCACTCAACAACCAAAGACTGGGAAGGGAGGCAATTGCAGTGCCAGTGCACACATACACACCTCCGTTTGCTTTGGGGGCCTCGTCGGGAGTCTTCTCTGCTTCCTCCTTGGTTTCCTCTGCACTGTCGGCCTTCTCTTCAGCCGCAGGCTTGGCCTCCTCCTGGAAAAGAGTGCACGGAGTTACAGATGCACACACAGCCCTTGCTTTTTTTTTTTTTAAAGTAGCGTTGTAAACACGTGTAAATTCCTAGACATTGGTGAACGTTAGTTCCAAGCTATGGCCAGTGGTGTTGACATTCATTTACAAACACCACGTGGTCGAACAGGCGCTTTACTGAATCAGATCTGCAATAAACACAAAGGTTTTTCACAAATGAATAATTACCGCTTTCGTCTCGGCCACCTTTTCCTTCACGGGGGACGCCTCGACGTCCTTCTTCACCTCCTCAGAGACCACCTCAGCCTGCTCGGTGCTGCAAAAGAAAACGAAATAAATTACCACTTTGCAAACTGCGCAAACAGAAAGTGCCAGGACTAACACAAGAAAGCGCTCGCGTGGCGGTCCCGTCGACATTGAATCTACCAGGTTAACGCGCAACGAGATACGGTCACGGCGAGACGGGAAATCGTCCAGACACCGCCACGCTCTCCAACCGCGAAGCTAGAATAACCAAACAGCGGCGAGACGTCGCACGATCGCGCCGGCAGGCAGCGGCATCCAAGGCCAGACGCATAAGTTACGCCGGACAGACAGCCAGCGGGTTCCGTGCCGTGCGCAATGCCGGACACGCGCTAAATATAAAAAAAATCCTAGATTGACGCGCGCTAGACCTTTCGCACGTGTGCAGTCATAGCCTATGGTACAGCAGCACGTACTGCGCATGAACGGCGGCGCCGGGCGGGTGACTGACGGATACGCGCCTCCGAAAACGGCGCTTCCGACGGAGCACGTTGCTTCCGCGACCATCTTTTTACGAAACCCAGAAACCTCCTCACCCACAGGCGCGGGAACGCGCGCACGCTTTTCAAAATGGCAGGCGAGAGAGCGAAGGCCGCGCTGCATGCAAGCAAGAAAAAATACACACAGAACAAGCGCGGGCCCCGGTGTTCGACTTGGCGCCAAAACGCGGCGGCGGCAGCACCCCAGAAAGCCGGCCGGCCAGCCGGCGGCGAGGCTTAGCGATCGCGCGCGTCGAGGTCTGCCGTTAAAAATTGCCCCGTCACGAATGGCATCGCGGCCAGGCAGCTGTCGCGCGAAAAGGGCATGCCAAAACCTGTCCGCCGGGAACACATGCGTCGCAGGCAGCTCTCTCCGCGGACGTCAGCGACGGGAAACAATGGGGCGCCTCTTGCAGCAGGGGCCGCCGGCGCGGCCGCTAAACCGGTGTGCGCGCGCGCTCAGTGGCGCGTGGTCGTTACCTGGTGCGAGCTTCAAGCAGCGCTCCAGCGCAGCCGCGCTACGATTTTTGCCGTCCTACCATTACCGGTCGCGTCACGAGGCAGCCTTTTTTGCATCGGCCGCAAAAAGAGACCCGGCGAACACCGCTCCGCGGATTCACGTATCCCCCTCGCCTTCACCGCTCGGCCGGCCGGCTGCACGACGAAATAAGTGGGTCAAGCGAAGCCAGCGCTATCGTAAAGGCGCGTATATACCGCAGCGCGCAACTTACCTGCACGAACGGTAGTTTTTACGTTTATGGGAACGTTGGGAATAAGCTGGGGGAAATTCGTAACTGACAAAGCACTTTGTCCCGGCATTAGGCCTAGCTCTTGGTCGCGCCGGTTACGCGGGAAACCCGGCCGCTTTTCTCGCTCAAATGTGATAAATAAGTACTAACTACTACGGTGATCAATTAACGAGTTAGCTTACCTGGGCCTTGAACGTGTGGCGGGCATTTTCTGGCTGAAGATGCGGAATAAATAAGGAGAAAACGGAGCACACGCAAACCAATACGACGGAGCTACGCACACGCACACACAACAGCGTCGTCACTTGAATGCTTCACAAAATGGCGGGACAATGCTTTTATACCACGACCCACGTGGTCAGCAGTCACCAATGAGGGACGAGCCGGTGTGCTCGGCCATCCAATCGGCGCTCGGAAGGCTTCGCGCCAAACGCTGCGCTATGAATTACAAGCGGCGAAGCGCCATGCGAGGCCCGGGCGGTGAGGAGCGTGAGGAGTGAGGTTTGTAGAAGAGCAAGAAAAAAAAAAGTGAAAGCGAAGCGGGACGGGATGCGGAACGCACGCGCACTCCCTCTTCTGTTTTTCCCTCTCTTCTTTCACTCGAACAGCGCCGGCCTCCTCACCGATGCCCTTGGGGCAGGGAATTTGCTTCTTTTTTTTCCGAACCTCTCTCACCTGATTCCTTCTCTCACTGGGCTAGTTTCTTGAAATACGTTCCCTCTTTCTCCGATGGCTCTTTCCCCTCTTTCCAGCTCGATTGTTTGTCTTCGTTTGCAGAGCTAGCCTTCTTTCCACATATCTCCCCGCTTCTTTCTGTCGCTCGCTTTCTCGTCAACTTTCATATCCTTTCGCTCTAGTCGTGCGCCGCGCGCGCGCGTTTCTTGCGGAACAGGCACAACAGCGCGGAACATCTGCCGGTTCCTGTTGCTTGCGAAACTTTTTTAGCCGCCTCTCTTGCTTCTTTTTTGCCTTCTCCCTCTCCCTCCAGCAGCGCGCGGTACCAGCAGTATGGAGGAAGGGCCAGCGGTGAGATGTTCCCGCTGTCTCGAACGTCACGTGGTCGATTCCCTTTTGCCTCGTCACCGGCGGACACTTCGCCGCTACGACACCTTTTCCTCTTTCATCTCTCCGCAAGCTTTCTTTCATGCTTTCTTTAGATCGGCAGCGGCCGGGGAGTCAGTCGCGCCGCTTCCGTTTCGTAACTGGCCCCTTTTACACGAGTGGAAAACTACCGGCCGCCTACATATCCAATCAACGTGTTCGCGGTGGAGGAGGTGTCACGTTGCATACCGGCGTGAAACCGCGCGCGTTCTTTTGACTACACCAAATACAATGAATCAAGCCCCCAAACGTAACGTAATGAGTGTAACGGTAAATGTCAGTCGCCGCTCGTTTTTTTTAATTTCGCGATTACACATTGCTCAACGGTGCACATACGCACGCTTGCGAGAAGGTGTAACATGCGTGCGAAAATTGTTCACTGATTTGCCCAGCAGGAGCCGACGGGCAAAAAATAACTCGCGATGCCGTGCACATCTCTTGAAGCTCCTTTCTACACAGTGGAAAAAAAAAAAAAAAAAGCACGCGCCGTACTCGCCCTAGAACGGGCTGCGCTTGCGAAAGATAAATGCGATACGTAATTAATAGACTCACAGGGAAATTCTCTTTGTGAGGTGTGCGATGTAAGTGCACGTTAAAGAACCCCAGGTGGTCGAAATTTCCGGAGACCACCTCTACGGCGTCTCTCATAATAAGAGCTGGTTTTGGGACGTTAAAACCCCACAAATCAATCAATCAATGTCTTTGTGAGGGTTAAAAGTTCTCATTGATGTATGCGCAGAATCCTCGCGGGGCGAAAGCTTTCGCGCACTTTTTTGAGCTTTTGCCACATTTCGTTTTGCTTGCGTCGTTTTTCGATAGCGGTTACGCCGCAACGCCGCCGTTGGCTCTGCCGTCAACCCTGTGAGTGCATTGAACCCGCTCAAGGGAGGCCGCGCTTTGCGGTTTTTGCGACGCGCATGTTGCATGTTGACTCTGTGAAAAATGCTATGACTCTACCTGCACAATGTCCACAGCACCTCGCTTAAGCTGCCTCATCGTCTTGAGCGGCTCTAAGGACGGTGAGTACGGAGTCCCGTGCCCGCGATCCGGGCGTATTTCTCGCGGCTTGGCGTGTACTACGGCATCGGCCTACTTGAGTTGCGGGGTAGACGGCGATGCGTTGAGGGGGGGTGTGCTTCCCCTCCGGCCTAGGCCTAAAAGCGCAGACGAATTCTCGCGGTTCACCTTCGCTTCCGAGGACAACCGGTGCTGCCTTGAGTGGAGCCGACGTCGAATGCATTTCCTTCGATTTCCCTGTGACCGGTGCGCCGATGAGTGGCGGTTGAAAGCGTAGCCGCCGCTTTGAACTCTCGGCGTTTGGGATGAACTCCGCGTGAACTCGGAATCCCGTCGTCCCATTTCCCACACCACCGACGCGCGCGGGCCGATCGCTGGGACAACTACGCGGCGTCTTTTCGCGCTTTACCGCACGCGAGCTTTGTCCTGCTCAAGCGCACACGTACCAATAAATGGGGCATGTGACACTACGATGTCGTTTTACATATGCGCAGCGCCCGCGTTATCACCCACAGAACGCTCGCATGCTGCGCCGTTTGTTGACAGTTGTTTGAGCATCTCTGAAATGTGCGTTTGCGCCTTCGTTCTTTTGCAGGAAACTCGGCGCCGTCGTTTATTCAAACGTTCACGCTACTCCACAGCACATTCACGGTCCAAATAGCCACGCCAGGGGTGAGTTAATTGCCATGTAGCACGACGATCGTGGGGCGGCGACTGAAAGTCGCGCTTCAACACACTTTGCTGTCGGTGTTCTGTGCCGAACTCTTTTCCTTGACTACGTTGCGTTTTCACTGCAGCGCAACGACGACGAAGTTTATGTTGATGCACCGTTTCACAACTGGTAATTGCTCTTTCTGTTGTGGAACGAGACTGCGATAATCTACCGGTACCTAAAATGAGGTTTTCTCATGTACAGTACACCCAATTAATGCATCAAGCTTGCAGTGTGTATGGCGGATAACTGCGCCTGGTAGCATTAAGAAAAAAAAAGAACTATGTCTTTTAAACATTGCAAATCAGTTGATATAATCTTTACAACTGCTTACCTTCTGTCCGCAGTTACAAATAAAATGTTAGTTGTTCATACATGTTGTTGCCCATTTATGTTATTGTACCACACTCTGGATATGCATCGATTCTTGGCTAGAAGGATACCACGGTGTATCCTTCTAGCCGAGGACAACTATTCTTACACCGTGAAGGATACCCAACTTGTAGCGATTTCAGAACATGCCTGTCAACAGTATGATAAGCCTTGTTGTAGCAAAACGGTGGTATTCCTGTCGGCCATGTGATTTCCTTGGCCATTTTTTCTTGAGAGACATTACAGTGTGGCGAAGCTTGTAGCTTGAAACGCTTCAGTTTTCTTCTCACAAGAGTGACTAAAACAGGAGATGTTTTCTTCCATGAGGTTCTGGGTGTTTAGAAAATGTCACCACATCTGTGGCCCTTAATTAGTGCAAGTTGTTGCTTTATTAATGTCATCTTACAGCAAGGAAGCCTCTGCACATGAGCAATCCTTGTAGCTTAATACAGGAATGAATGCTTACAAATGGTTTTTATTGACCATGTACTGCTGCGTACTGTAATAAAAAAAAATCGTATGTTGTAGCTACGAAAGTAAATGGCACCTGCTTGGGTTATTTGACAGTAGTAGCATGGTGTAATGACTTTTTAAACATGGAATATACTGCTTGGCTATGCCCGTATGCAGTTGAGGTCAAACCAAGCTGGCCCTAATGCATGGCTGTTCCAGTTCACGTATTGTTCTGGGTTAGTTTTCTTGATTGATTGAGGAACTCCCATATGTTCAAGTCTCAGCACTGCCGAGACAGAACACACGTTGCATCTATTTGACTTTCATCCTTAGCATCCTGAACGTGATCGTCGTTTCATGTTAATGTTCTGGAAGGTGACTGATGCAATGCAGGAGATATTACAAGTTCAGTTTCATTGGTTCCTTTTTACAGCGGAGGTTTTGGTTGGGATTTCTTGTTCCAGCATTCTCAGGGGAGGGGGAAGCCTTTATAGATTGAAGAAAAACATGCATTTATGTGCCCCTGGGTATCAAGCATACAATACACAACGCAGCATTCATCTCCGTAAAAGTCACAAATCCAAACAGTGTAATCAAAACATGCAAAGCAAGTCGCGTTCCCCACATGTGCTTCCCATTGTAGATTACTGCGTTGTGCAAGGTGCCATCGTGATGGCAGCTTTCGATGTTAGGAGTGACAGCACTACCCTTTCATACACAGACGAACCCATATAGCTACTCACTTTCTTGGTATTGCAGTACTACTATGGGTAGTACTGCAATACCAAGAAATGTTAATGTTTCCTAGGCTTCATTGTCTGTTTGCTCATTAAGTTGTTTCTAACAGATAAAGAACGAGCCCTTGACCCCTTCCCTTTCGTTACTAAGGGTAGAAAGCGTATGACTCCTGAGGAGCAACATGATTCTCTCTGTGTATGTAGCACTAGCATTACTCTAGACTAAGTAAGCATTGCATACCTCTCTGAGCATTTTCGGAAGAAGGTACATACACAGGACTGATGCAGTGTGCCGGTCCTGTGTACATACCTTTTTTTCCCTTGTTTTTCGTGCAGCCCTTCCAAAGCTTTAGATACTCTCAAAATGCTTGTAAACATGGGCACTCAATCTCTGCAGTGTGCTTGTGCATTGCCATAATGCGACACTTTTTCTTCCTGCTGAAGCACCATTCTAGACTGCAAAAATAGCAGATGCACTGAAGTCTACTTACCTGCATTGAATGCAAGAGCATAGTGTGTCCACCTTTGACGACTATGTTGCCGTCCATGTCATGTGACTTTATTGCTTATATTGTCACATGGCTGCATGTGATGATGTGATCACAGGATGGCATATGGGGATGTTATGGTGTCATTACATAGTGCTATCATATATGTCACAGCATAGTCATGTGACTTTTGGTACCTGTCAGTTATGGACGCTGCTCAGCGTTTTCTGATATGTGCAGTGTTGCACTATGAGTCGTAGAACAACTTACAAAATGTTGCACAACTAATAGAAGTAGTTGGTAGTGCGTACGTAATTAGTGGTAGGCAATGATGGGCACCTCTCTGTGTTTTGTCACAGAGCATACAAAATTTATGCAATAGTGGGTTGTCAGAGAATCGGAAATTTGTTGACAAGCGTTCTTTGCACCTTGTAGGCTTATGTACCCGGTGTTAGCACTCTTGTCCTGTGACAGGTCAGAAGCAACAGCAAGTGATGTAAAAACTTGTCTTGCACGCCTTGCAGGGAAGACCCTTGGAGTTTGTTAACCAAGATGATCAAAGTCGACGTTGGCTGAATGACTTTCGCATGAAAGTATTTGCAATCCCCATTGGACTTCACACTGTGGATCGTGAGTATGCAGACACCTTTCTTTTTTTTGCTTGTCTCTTTTGTGGACATGGGGTAAGTTGATTGACAGTATCAGGCTGTTCAATTTAAGCATGCGTAGAGATCTGTGTTCTACTCTGACAGCTTATTCATTGCTGAGGAAACATAGCTGTATGCCACGATATTGGAGGACTCACAAGCAAAAGTGCCCACAGTAACATACTGTGATGCCATGTCAATCAAAGCTCCGCCATGGTGGTCTAGTGGTTATGGCACTCGGCTGCTGATCCGAAGGGTCGCGGGATCGAATCCCGGCCGCGGCGGCTGCATTTCGACAGAGGCGAAATGTTGAGGCCCATGTGCTGGTGCGAAGTCAGGTGCACGTTAAAGAACCCCAGGTGGTCTAAATTTCCGGAGACCTCCACTACGGTGTCTCTCATAATCAGAGCTGGTTTTGGGACGTTAAACCCTACAAATCAATCAATCAATGTCACTCAAATCCCTGAATCATAAGCTATTTGGGCTGTTGATAATTGAAGGCAAGGACTACGGTGTGTGTTGCCTTCTATGCCGCTCAGTTAAAGCACGGTGGTGCTTCTAAATAAGAAAATGGTTTTGTTTTAGCAGGATGTGTACTCTGCACAAAACGGAAGGTGTGATACGTCAGCATGAATTAATGCATACACTGTAAAGTGTCATAATTCACATGACCTGTAAAAGGTTCTGTGAATTTTCAGCTATAAATAAGAAACTTTTATAAGTAGCATAGTGTTTTCATAATATTTCAACGGTCTACGCATGGAAAGATTGGTCCCTCGAAGAATTCTTGTGACCAGTACTTCCACTTGTGACTTGCATGCTTGTTTAATGACATAATTGTGTTTTCTTGCAGCTGGGCAGTCATTTCGAATTTTCTGCATAGCGTGAAATTGCAGGAAGTGATAATATTAAAGTGAGGTAAATCTGCCACTGGAATTGAAACACATGCACTTATACTTGATTGGTCAAAGTGAGATTACATGAGCTGCCTGTCCAGCCAATGAATATTCTGTGGACTACTACACTACTATAACACCATCAGTTGCACAGGATCCACTAAGAGAGCTTCGTTTAAAAAAGCATTTCCTTGCTGCTTGTGCATTATGTTGCTGATTCTGAAATGCTTATTATTCTTGGGTGCCAGGTTTCACGATGTACTTGTGCTAACTCAAATTCATAATTGTTTTTGTTGCAGTTGCAGTTACATATAAATAGAGCATGTTTCGTTGTATGGATGGTACATACACAGCCCATGCGTGCATGGTCAGGCCTCCAGAGGTATTTATTGCCTGTAAACACGGACATGTGCGATACCTATAACGATTCACACAGTCAGTTCCAGGGCAGAGTGCACGCAGGTCCTTGAAACCCTTGAATTTCGAAACTGTTTTTCATGGCGCTCTTTTAAAAAACCTTGAATTTGTGGAATACTAAATTTTGTTGGCTTTTATTGAACTTTCGCTTTTTTCAGTTCTGAATAGAACTTTTTAATTCCATGTGAAACCTTTGTTGGTATGCATGTGATTGCGTTGCGACATTTTGTAAAGCTATCATTATGCATTTTTTGTGTGCACACAAGAATTGTTGCGTTATCATGGCATTTTTTTTCTAGCAATAAGGCTGCCAAGCCTTCTGAGAGGATTGTTTGAAGATCTTCAGCACGGAAGGGGGAGGGGGAACCAAGCATATTCATATGTAGAGAAAAAGCTACGTACAGTACTCACGGATTGAAATGGCAAAAGTTGGGGTGAAGTAATGCAGGCACTCTTGCTTCTACAACCTACAATTTGTGTAGCACCGGTGTAAAATTGGCTCGTATACTTACACGAGAAAGAACACTACCTTCACAGGTCGGATTCGCAGCTATATGATGCAGTTACAGCGAGCAGTTGCACATTTTAGTTGATTTAACTCAGTGTTTACATGTTCCATTTCAATCCATGAGCACTGTAAATTGACTTCTGCGTGGATTAAACATTTCTAACAGTCGCACCTTGTGCTGTGCAGTGCTGTAGGCAATCATTGTTGTGGAGGTACCACCATGTTCAGTGAATCGTTTGTTGTGTCTGAGGTCACATCAGAATTGTTATTCTTGTTTGCTCAGCTTGAGTAAAAAGTGGCACCTGTATTTCTGGGCTAACAATTCATTCTTTCTACGCAAAGGTTGAATTTGATTGGCCTAATTATATATATATATATATATATATATATATATATATATATATATATATATATATATATATATTACCGTGACATGCACAACTTGACATATGATCACTTTCGCTTTCGTGTAATGGAATATTGAGTGCTTTCGAGTTAAATTGTCTAAACTGTACACATTAAAAGACAGTTTGTCTTAATCTGCACCTGTTGGAGTTATGGTCCAGAAATGCAGAGCGTAATGCAATAGTTAAAGAGGTGCATAATGCTGAACCATTGACTCTTGAACTCACTTGCGGCATAAAAGGCCTCACATTAATCTTGTCGTAAACAAGGCATTAGCACAGAAGACTGGCCAGCCTGTACAAATATTTGATGTCGCATGCATGACTAGAATCACTACAGCACAAATGGAGGCTGCTTGGACTAGTCTGCACTAGTGTGAATCAATGGAATTCATGCTTATGGCATTTGTCCATTTACGTCTTAGTACTCCTTGAACCAGGTTACTCGGTAAGGTTTTGATGTTTCTGCCTGGAAGACTTAAATGGGTGTCTGTCTCTGTGCAGCCAATCGGTACTCGTGCCTGATTCTACCCCACAGTCCAGGAGCAGTCCATGACCTCTGTGAGAACAAAGACCTTGGTCAAATCCTGAGGCACTTCATACAGGAGAAAAGTGAGTTCCTCGCTTTCCTGAAACGTGGAGAGGTGTAGTATTCAAGATAAGTGCCAGTCCATGTAGAGCAATTTGAGAGAGGTTTAGCATGTCCTGCAAAGTTTCTGGCAATACCTTCTGGTGTTTATAGATTACCTGGTTTTGGGAGGTGTAAATATGAGCAACTGGGTGGAATCCAGTTGGTCATATTTACGTTGGCGCTGTTTGATGGCTGCATGCTGTGTGGCTAGCATAAAGCAAGCCTTTCCACATGGCAATTTGTCAGGCTGTTGCAGCACAGGCTGTTTTTCTTTTTAATTCATTGCTACAGTGGAACCCCGGTTTTACATCCCCCGGTTTTACGACGACCCGCATTTTACGACGGATTAATCAAGTCCCGGCGAAAGCCCCATAGACACAATGCATTAAAAACCTCAATTGTGCGATGCGATCTTACGCCGAATCCATGTTACATGACGATCCACGCAAAGCAGGGTGACCAAACGGCGAAGAAAAGAGAAGTGCTGCAGGCGTCTTTCGTTGCACCGGCTCTTCAGGAGCATCACCCCTCCGCATGCCGAGCGCTCGGGAAACTGGTTCGTTTCGGCTTTCTGCTGCCGTTTGTTCGTCTTCCCCTGGCCCTCCCAGCAGCCGCCGTCGCCGCGAGTGGCGCCCCCGGTTGTGGTCTTCCCTCATTTTTTTCACTCTTTCCTACCAACCATCTCTCTCCTGTGGTAGAAAGTGAAGCGGCACACAAAGGCCAGCGTCGCGGCGACAACCACGAAGCAGGTGCTAACCCTAACCGTAGCAGACGACACAACGAGCACCCGCCGCAGAAGGCCACCGCGTCATCACGTGCAGCAGCCAGTAGCGGTAGCACGTTCCCCCACTCTCTCGAGGAGCACGCACTTGGCCCAATCGCAGCTTCGCATCCAAGCGCGGGATACTCGAATGCCCCCGCAAACCCCCCAATCATGCACAAACCATGCCTCCACCACGCCACCGCCGCTCCGACCGACGGCGGTGGAAAAGAGCGCAGGAATTCACGAACAAAACAAAACCAAAATGGCACCGGTCGGTTGAATGGCGCGTGAACGGCGCTCGCTTGAAGTTGTGCTGTTTCGGAGTGTGTTTAGGCGGCACAGCAGCTGCTGCTGCTCGTAGTACATTTGATATGAAGTAGGTTTAGGACGAATTAGGTGCTGGAAATTACTGGAGGGGTAGTTTATGACACATGCAGTGCAAATATGCGGCTTTCCAAAAGGCACGTTTTTTGCGATTTTTCAACTTTCAAAGGCCGTGTCCCCCCTCAAGTGTGTGCCATGTTTTGCTACGACTTTTGGGAATCACACCAGCGGATTGCGGTGCACTCAAGGGCATAAATTTCTTTGTTCCGATTTTATGACGCTTTTTTGCGGCTCCGAGAACGTTGTATAATCGGGGTTTCACTGTATATGTCTACAGCGTTTACATGTTCTATGAAGTTCGCACCCTGCGATAACACCAAGTGCTAGCATGTGCACTTCACACTTTTTTTTTTCCATATGAACGACAACTGATGCTATAATAGTTTGGATGAAAATGCAATAATGGTCTGGGGATGCTGTGACAGTTTGAACGAAAATTCAGATTATAAAAAGGATCTGTTACCACTCCTTTCTTTTCCAAATAAGAACATGTGCCATGCGCAAAAACACATGTGCTATGTGTGTATCCTTTATTTATTGCAGGTGCCGTTGATGGTCTGCATCCACATAGCATACCATAACCATGTGCCTTTTTGCTCTTGCTCAGAACCAATCTGTGCCATTGGCATGGGAGTTGCCGGTCTCTTCTCTGCTATGGAGGACTCCGACGTCTGGAGCTTTCGCCGGTGCACTTTGACAGCCGTGAGTTCCACTCCGCTACCGATACATGCTTCCAGTATAGTCGCCTGTCCACTGTAGTCATGTGCAACATTCACACATGGTGTATGCAGGCTCTTTAGCTTTGGCAAAGTATGTTGCAGAGCCAACATCTTCTTCCGATAGTGTGTATCGAAGTTAGAAGGAGGATTGTCACATGCAGCTAAAAGAGGTGATGGGTCATTTGCTCTTTGGCTTAGTAGTCAAGCTGGGCTTAGAAGCTGAGAAACTGAGTGTGGTTATATTGCTCAGTTACGGAAGCGACAGTATTAACTTTGATGTGACGGGTTGCTGACCAATAAGACACGGGTTTGATTCTGGCCACAGTGCTCACTTTTCGATGGAGACTAAATGCTAGATGCCTGTGTACTGTGCAACGTCAGTGCACATTAAGGAACACCGGGTGGTCAGATTTTCAGAGACCTCTGCAAAAGTGTGCATTATAATTATGTCGCGGTTTTTGCGCAAGAAACCTCAGCAGTAGGCCGATCTCACCACGCAATCTGCGCGTGCGTGAGTTTCCATGTGCGGAACCACCTCCATCTTAGCTGTAGTCAAAGTACAGCTGGTATGGCTGTGCTTAGCAAAAGAACTGACAGCTGGGCGAGTTGGTACTGATTCATCACAGGCTGTGCAACACACACACTGACAAGAAAGTTGACAACACCGGTGCAGACTCACAGCTGGTTAATTACATAATCTAAATGCACTTATATTCATTAAAACAAATGTCCCCTGGCAGTGGCCTCATTTTGTAATGTTTGTGTTGTCTACTTTCTTGTCCATGTGTATGTTGCACAGCCTGTTATGAGCGGCTGTGCTTGCTGCGTGCTGTAGGTTTACTGGCGTTTCACATGGATCCTTGGCGTGGACAATGATGGAACGCATCGAACAACTATACCTGGACTTCTTGTGGGCGTGTTTTATTTTACTTTGCCACGTGATGTAGCACTGTCAATGAAGAAAAAGAAGGGGGGGGGAACCCTCGGTCAACAATGTAGACATACAGTCTCGTCGTTAGTTGATGCACCTGTGCTGTTTCGTAGTGCTGTTACCTGTATTGGCTGATTTAATTACAATAAAAAAAAAAACCACGGATGTCTGAGAGCATGTATCATGCAAAGATGGGACGCAAAGAGCATAGAATGGTGATAAAAACTGAAGGCTCAGTCAAAGGGACAATCTTGCACTTGTTTTGTCGAAGTAAAACTTCACATGCACAATGTGCTGTTAATACAGGACTTAAATCATAGTGATGAGCTAGGTGTGAATGGATAGAAAACAATCGCCATGAAGAGGTTAAAGGCACGTCTACGTTAGGGGAAAAACTGCTTGTCATACACTGTTAGCAAAAACTTATGGGCTGCTGTAAGCTGTTGGTGAAATATTGCGAGCGACAAGCAATTTCCTAATGCATAAAGTATGGATGAGTCAGTAACTAACTTGGGCGACAGGTGCAAAATGACGCATAAGCAGCAGCTCGCTCTGCCCGCCGCCCTCATTCTCGGCGCCGATGTCATCACTTGGCTTTACCACTTCAAAACTGCGTCGCACAGTACCTCAATAGGAGTGTGACCCTATATGAGCTTCTGACATTCACAAGATGATACATTGTGTCACTTTACCTTGTGCTTGTAATAAAATTGCACTCTGAAAACTGAAATACTAGCGGTGCAGTTGGTTGTGATGCCGGCATGGATGAGCAATTGCCGTGCGCGACGTGAACTGTGCACCGCATTCAAGCTGGGCTTGTGTCAGATGTCTCACTCATGCTAGACGCTTGGCATTCCTCAACACTTTTCGTAAGAGTTCCATTTAGGCATCTTTTAGCGATCACTGTTTTGTCCAGAACGTAAGCTGTATCCAGTCTGATGCCGCTGCTGGTGGTAATGATGTATACAGTCTGACGCCGCTGGCGGCAAGGTGATAATGCACACGTTATGAATTGTTGTGGTCACTGATCAGCCCTTCTGTGATGTGCATAACCTATTATGACGCTTTAGGACACTGCTAAAGTACCATGCATAAAACACACAAAATTCACAAACACTGCTGAACAAGTTGTATGCTGTACGAGCCAGTCCGTCCGACGCACCTGTTCCTGTCTGTGCTTGGCAGCCTTCAGGAACAGAAGAAATCCAAGGCATTTTTGCTTCTGCCTGTTCTTGTAGCAACCCACCAGATAGCACATAAACTCAACCACCACAACTCTTCGAAATAAAGTCGACAATGCTTGTTAACACTGTTTGCTGATGCAGCAGCCATGCATTTGAGCGTACCATGACTGCTGCGAGTACTACAAGTTCCGGCACGCACTGCTGCCGCGGTGGCGTGGTGAAACACCGCAGTGGGGTCGGTCTACTGCTAATCTCGATGTGAGACATGCAGATTTTGGGTCCCGCCACGCTGGTCTAGTGGCTGTGGTACTCGGCTGCTGATCTGAGGGTCATGGAATCAAATCCCGGCCACAGTGGCCGCATTTCGATGGAGGTGGAATGTTGGGACCCATGTACTGTGCAATGTCAGTGCACATTAAAGAATCCCAGGTGGTCAAAATTTCTAGAGCCTTCCACTACAGCTTCTCTCATAACCAAATCGTGGTTTTGGGTTGTAAAACCCCAGAAATCAACCAATCATTCAAATCAACATGCAGATTTTGTGTGAGGATTAAAATAAGCTATATCTTGTTATTTGACATTTACTGATATGGTGGCACCTTGACAAGTGCGGAATAATCGGACACACCTGAATGTGTTGTGGCCTGCAGCATTAAGAGTGCAGCTCTTCTATTGCGCAGCTAGAGATGCCATTACAACATGGCTTGTTAACATACGTGAGATATTCATGCACTGCAGGGAGCCAGTGCTGAAGCAGCAGCAGTGCTGGGATGTAGAGTATAGTTCTCATGAGGATATGTGTCAACAAATTCACCACTGATGTTGAGGCATGTGTGTCCGGTGTGTGGCACAAATGGACATTGGTATGGAGCCCTTAATGACATTAGGCATTGATTGGCAAGCATTGATACAGGTACACATTTATTATACAGTAATACCTCGTTAACTCAATGTTGTAAAAACCGGGGAAAATTTCGAGATAAGCGGATTTTCCAGATAAGCAAAGTTGCGCAAATGTCTGGGAAAAATTAAGTGCTTTCCAGAAAAATCACTACTTACCGGCTCTTCAGCAGCAGCATCTAATCTTTCTTCTCGTAAAGGTTTGAAAGAGAAAAAAGTGACATAACAGATGGGTTTGGCGGCCCTGCCATTTTATTCAGCAGAGAAAAACTGCATAATGCTGGTCTGCTTTACGGTCGTACTCTGGCCTAGGGAGGCGTCCTCCAGCTGCTTGACGCATCGCATGAACCAATCTTCCCCGTGGCTGCACTTGACCTTATTTCGCGGCAAGTGCAGCAAATTTCTTGTTTCGACAGATGTCGGCACCTCTCAAGCTGGCTCGTCGTTGCCGTCGTCTCTGCTGTCCCCTCCGTTAGTGGACGTTTGAATGATTTCGGCGTCCATTACCGGTAAGCTTGATGACCTCTTGACAAAGTTCCTCACAGTCTGTGAAGTCCTCTGTCCCCGCCTCTGGCAAACTGGCGGCATACGAAAACCGAGCTTGCGCAAAGCACCTGGCAGTAGCCGCTGCGCGAACTTGCTGCCCAGCACTGCTGAGGAGATGTACAGTAGAGCCTCGTTAAACTGTACGTGACAGGAACGTGAAGAAACTACATACTAAGTGGTACTACTGCTTACACAAAAGTAAGAAATTTGCACTTACTTGCATGTAAAACGGGACGCCCTTCACAAGAAAACAAAAAACACTTTTATTCGGCGGAAATCGGTCGCCAGAAGTCCGTCACTCGCGTTTGCCACTTTGGCAGCCTCGCAGCAACAACTGCTGCTTCAAAGCCATCCAAATGGACGGCCAATTTATCCATCAGGATTTTCTTTTCCGCAAACATTCGCATCACTTCGAGTGCTCGCGCTGCTTCAGCTACCGAAGGACACGGCACATTCTCCAGCTCAGCGTTGTAGTTGTCGTCCTCCTCCTCATCGTCGCTTGTGCTCGGTAATTTGCCACAGACAGAATTGACGATGTCACTGTCCGACAAGTCTTCGCACGTTTCAACGTCTTTATCAACATCGCGAAACGTAGCAAACGGCACTCTGTCGCCACCACCCTGCCGCGCCAAGACTTCAGCGATCAGTGCCTCGCAGTCGCTGTCATTGATGTCTTCCTCAGTTGCATCCGCTTCGCTTGGGCTCACTTGTTGGGCAGGCAGAACAAAATGTGCTCGTGCGAAGCAGTTCTGAATAGCAGCGGGTTCAACCTGCTGCCAAGAATAGGCCAGCAAGTGGATGGCGCTCAGCATGTCTATGCTGTACGTTTTGCCACTCTCTATGGCAAGGAGCGTCCTTCGTAGCAAGTTTTTTCAGTAGATGTGCTTCACTGACCGAATGACACCCTGGTCCAAGGGCTGGGACAGCGCCGTTGTGTTTGCAGCGAGAAACTCTAGCTTCACGTTGGAAAGGTTGTCAAGTTGCACGTGTGCTGGCACATTGTCGACAACCATTACAATTTTTCTGCTGCTTGCAGTGAAGCAACGGTCCAGCAGGCGCATGTATTTCTCAAACTACTTCGACGTGATCCAGGCCTTGGTGTTGAAACGGTACAGCATGCCTGTGTGAAGTTGTCCACCCTTGAAGCATCTTGGCTTTGTGGCCTTGCCGATAAATAGGAGCGGCAGCTTTTCATCTCCTGTCATGTTGACAGCAAAAGCAACCGATAATCTCACCTTCGCCTGCTTACCTCCTGTGCAGGTCTCCCCTTTAAATGCAAGCGTTCGGTTCAGCAACATTTAAAAAAGAAGTGCCGATTCGTCCATGTTAAAGATGTCTTTTAGGCATACTCCCGCAAGATGTTTTGCAGCTTGCTGCTGGCCCATTCCTCTGCGCTGTCTTTGTCTGCCGCTGCACCTCCCCTGGAAACAACCTTCGTGGTAAGATTGTATCGTGTCTTAAATCTTGCGAGCCAGCCACTACTGTGCACAAAACTGTTGTGGCCCATTTGTGTGGCGAAGCACTGGGCTTTCTCCGTGAAGAGGGGTCCGTTTACGGGCAAGCTTTTAGCCCTCACATTTTTTAGGAGTGAAGCTCCTTAAGGTTTGGGTCTGTCCGTCCGTTGTTCCTAGTAGCGCGTTACCTTCAAAGAAATGAATGATGCTACATGTGGGAGGCGCGCCCTCGGCGCGTGCCAGGAGGCATGCGAGCTCTCTCACTCTTCCATCGGCTGTCTTGTGAGAGAGAGACAGAGAGAGCGAAAGGCGCGCGTTGACTATGGAAACGCTATTTCTTCAATGAACGCGCTACGAGCTCGCAAAGAAGGAAAACGCGCCCTCACCCGCGAGAGACAAGCTTGACGCAGGCAGCGTCTCCTAGCGAGTTTCTTGATTGAGAAACACCGACTGCTTGCGCTGGAGACCCGTTCACCGGCCACCCATATATATATATATATATATATATATATATATATATATACACTGGATCTTGACTTGCGATGAAGTGCCGGTGGGAGATTTCACTTGTGCATAGTTGAACCATAAGGATTTGTAGCGTGCACGTTAACTAAATTAATCTGGAACTCGGCACGATCTACGATGAACCTCCGGAGCTTTGCCCACTCATCATCATTCACTCCGTGGATATGCTGTGAATTTTTTTAGCCAGCGTATTAATGCCTCCTTGACGTCCGGGTAGCTTGAACCTTTTAATCGGCAGCGTTCGAGGTTGGACGGTGTGCCATTCAGCACCTTCTCCCTGGCTGTCCAGATGCCGCAAACCGTTGTAAGGGGTAGGCCTTTTTCCCATGCCAACACTGATTTCTTTGTGCCACCTTCGATGGCATTCACGATGTCGAGTTTTTCCCTGATGGTAAGCACGCGATGCTTCACCTGCCTATTTGACATTGCGCGTTCCTGTCACAATGCAGTATCGCACTAGAAGTTCAGCCAGCTCACACACTTGATGCAGTCGGACCGATGGAGACAAGAGAGACGCGCCAAACCAACATAACTCCGGACAACTCGTTGCGCGCACTTCCGCCCTCCTCTCACGACCGCTCGCCGGCTACGGTATATAGCCAGGCCACTCCTCCGGGGCCTCCGAGATGACGTGCGGTGTAGTCAGGAAGCTGGGACCTGCAATGGCCCCGGAAATGCGCGCGTATGCATTCAATGAGTTGCTCGAACAGCTCAAATTTTGCGGACTTCGTGCATAAATAATCAGTTGGCCGTTGGAGTGCAAGACTGCAACTGAAGATTATGACCAGTATTCAACAAGTGAATAGTACACCTTAACCGACATGTATACGATGTATATTTATGGCTTAAGCTTGTAGCAAATGCATTAACTTTAACGGAAATCAAGTCGGGGACTCATATTAACTAGGTTTAAAAGGAAACTACGGCTTATGCGGGTACGGTTTAACGAGATTCGACTGTACTGCTGCCAGCAGGTCAATTTTGTAGCCTTTGCGGTTTTCATATTAGAACAAAATTCTATCGAGCAGGCTCTTTCGGTAGATTTTTCAGGCAACTTCTATCACACCTTGGTCCATCGGCTGCAGCACAGACTTAGTGTTTGCCGGCAGAAACTCTACTGTCACTGCCTCCAAGTTCTCTATTTTGCTGCAGCCTGGGCAATTGTCCGCAATGAATGGGACTTTTTCTTGTTTTTCTTGGCCATCTTGTTGTGGATAGCGTGAACATACTCTTCGAAAAGAGTTGCCGTCATCCACGCTGCTTTATTGGCGTGATAATGCCATTCGTGCATTTCTAAAGCACCTAGGCTTGAGGGCTTTGCCAATTATCAGTAATGGCAGCTTTTCTTCACCTGTGGCATTCGTGCCGAAAAGGACCGTTAGCCTGTCCTTCCGTTGTTTCCTTCCTGAGCATGCTCCACCCTTTGGTGTGAAGGTGCGGCTCGGCAACATTTTATAAAAGAGCACCGCTTTATCAAGGTTAAAGATGTCTCTGTTGGCGTAACTCTTTTGCAAATCTGCGACCTGGCTGCCGCGCCAGTTGTCTGCAGTGGCTGCATTAACAGTGCTGCTCTTGCGGTCAAACCAGCCGCTGCTGCAGTTGAAGTCTGTGTGCCCCATTTGCAAGGCCAGAGCATCTGCCTTCTCCATCATTAATGGTGTGGTGACATGAAGATTGGCCGCTTTGGCATTTTGCAGCCACACCATCAATGCCGCTTTGATATCCGGGAACTTGGAGCCTCGAACCCGCTTCCGCTGGCTGGAGAAGCTCTGTTGATTTCCATCGAGCACCTTCTGCTTGTTTTTCAGCACCATCGAAAGCGTAGACAAAGGGATGCCAAATTCCTATGCTATGCTCGATTTTGTTTCGCCTCCTTTCTCCACTTCCTTAATTAGGGCAACCTTCCTTTCTAGCATTAGCGACTTGCACTGCTTTAGTGACGCCATGATCGCTGCACTCACGCTAAGTAGCTGCTCCTCACAGTCAGAGAAAAATCCGTACTGTGTGCATTGCGCAGGATCAACAGAAATCACACCTCTGAGAGACACTGCTCAAAGCGAACGAGACAAACTGCGTCAAGCGTGGGCCTGTTCTGCGTGTGTGCCCATATCAACTTGTGGCAACCTTGTGCAACCCTGTGGCACATCGTGTGTGCCACACGACGTGTGCTTGACAATGTTGATACTGGTCGCTAGACTCCAACTTCACGTTCGCTGAAAGCATCGACTTCGTGGCAGGTGCGGAAAAGAAAACTAAAAAATAAAAAATAATTCAAGGAGCTTTAGGCGCGGCAGCATCGTGCAAATCTTTTGAGAGGGTCCAGCGGTGGAATTTTAGTTCTAGTCAAGATTTTGAGATAACTACAATCTGACCCAAAAATATTTCGAGATAAAGGGCAACAAATACATGGGACGTATAGGAAAAGGTTTGGTGCTGCGGAAAATTTAGACTTAGCCGATTATTCGAGATATGTGAGTTTGAGTTAACGAGGTATTACTGTAGTTGAAAGTGTTCTGTAATTTTCGTGGCGTCTAAACTGTATAGTTTCAGCAAATCTTAACTCCACGCTATAAGTGCTGTAGGACATGCTCTCCTGTGCTGGTTCACTGTAGTACACACAGAATGAAAGGGGGCATTCAATGTACGTGGCCACATTTCCTTAAGTATAACGTCAACATGACGAACACAAGTATAGTGAGGCAAATAAAAAGTTTTCCCTTGAGTAGTGTTGCAAGCATATCTTCATAACAAAGCTTTGGATATTACAGTTACTTTTGCAACAGATGCAACTTTGTTATAAGGAAGTTTGACTTTACCGTATTTACTCAAATCTAGCATGCACCTTCTGGTAAAAGGAGCCCGAAAATTGCCTTTGCATTAGAATAGAGTGTGACACCAAGAATAAAGTGTGCTGAAACCATGTTCACATTTGCTCAGATGCAGTTCAACTGTTGTAAAATGGTGGTGTCTGGTGCCAGCAGAGCACATTTTCTTTTGAGTTCACGTTAATTGATTTTGTGCTTGACTGCGGCCGGTTTACGTTCTGTTTGTTCCGAATTATGTACAAAAGTGTGGCACTGCCAGTTTTATTATAGAACTTAGGTCAAAGGAAAGTCATTCTGTGTGTGATGAAGGATAGCTGCGTTACATCCCGCACCCGAGGCCTGTAACCGTGAATACTTCCTAGTGTCACGCGAGCACTTTTCATTGTGATCAGCGTCGATCTGGATCCAGTCTCTTAATCACTATCAACAGTGGTCACATCTACACATTTCACGCTAATCTAGATCGCCTTTGTAACTAACATCTGCACAATCACGATCGGACCTGGACTGTGATTTGTTGCCATAATGAACTGCTCTTTTATTGGCATGCAGTCGTAGTGTGTGCATAAGTGATCTCAAAGCCATAAGAATTGACCATGAAAGAAAAAGAAAGATAAATTACATATTCTGTAAAGGCAAGTAGTGCTCTCTTTCTTCTGATTGCCAACACAGCAAGATACCTCAGGTTATCTTAAAGCAATGCATTCACATGCATTTTTATTCTGAACCCAAGAAAATTGGGTGTGCATTAGATTTGAGGACGCATTAGATTCAAGTAAATATGGTATGTAGAAAAGGACGGCACAGTAGCAACACAGTGGCACAGAAAATATTACAAAGAAAGTTGTTAGGGCTTGTGCAACTGCACTATGTTGCTCTATGTTGCAGCTGTGCATAAATAGAGCACGAGAAGAAAAGATGTGTGCCATGATGGCATGCACATCTAGTATGTAGTAGTTTGCTGTGTTCTGTGGTGTCTTATTGCTGTCATGGAGGAATCATACGAGATAGCACATTTTTCCTTTAAATAGGTTACACACTTGGGGCTGTAATGCAACACTCCATCATGGAAGTGCTGCTTTAGATCATTATTCAGATTTGTTCAATGTTGAAGCAGTTGGAATAAATTGAAATGTCCTGTTACCACACTGCCAGCAGAGATGCTGTCTCTTTGCCTCAGCTACCGTCTGTGAGCTGGAGCTGAAAGAGCTCAACATGTTCCATGACAAGCCGCGGCTCATTTTACAGTGAACCTGTTGATGGCTAGGGCCTGGGGAAGATGTGTGTGTCCACACAGCCAGTAGGAGTGCTGGCCGGTTCCTAAACATAGTGCAGTGTCACATGACAACGTGACATGTGTTATCACTGGCATTATGTGAGGACATCACCACTTGACATCTTCACTTGGTCACAGATGTTTCCTTGCCATTGAGTACTAGCGCTGACTCTGGATTAATAGGACACTGGATTTTTCATTTCGTGATGCATACAGTGCTTTTATGTTTATATATGTACTTTTGTCTGACCTTGTGTGATGTGGTGCAGCTTCGCCGATCATCCATTTTTTAGTGTGGAATACTTCAGCAGTTCTTTTTCTTTTTTCTGTTTCTATTGTTAATGTCACAAACTACAGAGTGTCATGTCGCTCTGCAGTTTATGACAAACAATGAATCACATGTCATGGTGAGTGAATGTCATCGTTGCTCATAATGTGGCTTCTACAAAGCATTAGAGCATCGCATTCTGCTTGAGATTTTGACCGTTGTCACACCATGCAGCCCCACTAAACTTAGTAGATATGAAAGCCACCTAGCAATCTGTTCCCTGAGCTTGTTTGTTTGCAGAGTCCAAATCTGGGAAGGTTACCTATAAAAAAAAGGAGGGGGGTAGAAAAGGACCCAGGTTTACGCTCCTGTTTGCTGTATTTTTATTTCTTCTACCTAATGTCAGCACTTGTCATATTTCTATTTGCCAATTTTGGCTTTAGCCCTGTTCTTTCCCTTCATTAACTATGTAATGTTTCAAATGGGCTACATTTTCCTATCTGAGATAGATCAGACAGGGCAGGACAGCAGTATGAAAAGATGCCAGTCTGGGATCACTTTCAAAATTTCATTGTGTACTGTGCCAGAATAAGCCCTGTTGGTTTTTCCTGTTGAAACTGCTGTTGATTGTGTCTCATAGTCCTTGCTCTTTTACATCAGTTTGATTTTGCCATAGTTTGTCATAGTTTGCCCATTCTGTCACACACTCAAAGCAGAAGTTATTTTCACCTTACTGTCGTGCTATGGACTGTTCAGTGGGTCATTGCTGTGGTTAATTGCAGGTGTCTGTGTTCGAGCTTGCCCGGAGCCCCGACTTTGCCAGCCTTCCTGTGATCCCTGAGGATGTCATCAAGGATCGAGGAGCCCTGTACAGCTGTGAGTAGTTCTCAATGGTCCTGATTTAGCACACCATGCGTATTACTTGCGTTGTCGGGATCACCATTGTTGCAGCAGCTGTGCCTGAAACATCGAGGAAGAATATTTCAGGAGGCGCAACTTGGCTTCTCAACCAGTCGCGATAATGTAACCGCGGAGTGTGGTGGTGGATGCCGTGACAGTGCCACCTACCGCACAGGGACGAAACTCGTGGCGAAGCAGATCTGTCCGTTATGCGGAACGCGGCTCGAATGCGTCGACCGCTCTTGCCGTCTGCTCGCGCGCGGCTGCTTGTCTGTAAAGGCATTGCTGCACTGGTGCCAGAGTCAAAATAATTGATAGGTTTTGCACTTACACAAACGGCAAGTGCTTAGAATGTTTCGTATCAAAATAATCAGCTTCGGCATTCGGCTTAAGACGTTTGTCAAGACAGTTGCAGTACAGCGCTCACGTTGTTTTATTCTCGTTTGTTACGCATTCAAAGTATGTTTCCCTATTCCACCGAAATGCAGATCAGCATGCTCCAAACTGCACAAAAATGAAATTTAGTTTGCTCCAGGCTGCTCCGGAGTGAGGCTTTGTCTATGCGAGACTGCTCCAAAATGCAATTTTGTCTGTACCAAACTGCTCCGAAACACAATTTTACTTGCTCCAGAATGATCTTGCATGGTCCCATTACTGGATAGGGGAAAGCAAGGTAGGGGAATCGGAGCTAGCCCTTGCCTAGAAGGAATGTGTTCCGCAGCCACGGTTCCTCATTTATCAGATTTTGTCTGCACCAAATCTGCTCCTAAGACTGCTTTTGTCTGCCCCAAAGTGTGTCCAAAATTGTCTAAAATTCTAAACTTGCTTGGACCATCTCCACATAACAGTGTCATCATTTCGCATTGTAAAAACTTGACAGCTTTCTTGTTTTTGCAACTTTCCTGTGCTTGTCACTTTCCATGACTTTATACCACACTGCAATAAATTGTTTGCTAATATGCAACTTTGTCCACTTACCATTGTCTATGTATGCTAGGTAAGCCATGCCATGAATGCAGGTGGCATAGATTTGCCAGCTTGCACAGAGGTGACAGGTGTGTGACATTAGCAGTTATGACAGAAAACTGGTTGTATACATTCGGGCCTCAACACAACATACCACTGGGTATAATGGTTTTAAAGATAGTTTTCGCTGATATCAGAACGTTATGAGTATGTGTTTGCTGTGCATTTTGGATGTAATAAAGCTTTTTCTGTGTCAGATGTGGCTTTGGTCTGGCTGTATGTGGCGATGCAGTAAGCAACAGTGCTGGCTCTCGTTCAGCTATTTTCATTTACTCTTTTTTTCGTCTGTTGTACTTAAAAAAAAAATTGTCACACTGCTTAGTCACTATTTCTTGGCTGTTTCCAGCGAGTGACCCTGACGAAGTACACGTGGTGGTGGATAGGCACCTGGTGACTGGCCAGAATGAGCAGTCCACGCTGACCGCAGTGCAGAACCTGGTGCTGCTGTGCAATCAGAAGCAGGCAGCCACACGCAAGGAGCGGCATCAATGAAGCCCTCTCCTTCTACCTACGGCATCTCTGAATTTCTCTCTCTATCTCGTGCTTCTGAAAAGTCGTCCTTATCCCACGATTTTTGTACAGTTGCCCAGCGAACGAGTGAATGTGATTGTCCGGTGGGGTCCATACGGTGATTGTGTAGTGAGCTGGGGGGCTGGGGCAAGAACCAGGAAAGTATTTTTTTTTTTAATAGACTGCATTTCTTTTGATGGACATAGCTGGGCAAGAGAGAGCTTTGAATAAAGTTGAGTGGACGGGAGAGCATAGACGGTTGTTTTTTTCAACGTACTCGCGTCAGGCCCATTCCCATTGCAGAAACAGTTAATTGCATACGGGTGTGAAAAACTTAATTGCAAGCGCCTTGATGTTGCATTGCAAAAGAATGAAGAGGTGCAGGAAGGGTGGATTACAGGCACATGCAGTCCTTGTGGAGCCTGGAGGCGGCCGGTACTACTTTATATGCTCTGCCTTTTCTCTCTTTTTTGGTACTGTAGGCGGTACTGTGTGCTAGAGATGGACGAAAGTGCCTAGGACATGTGGGTGACAGCTTTAATTGCTGGTGGGTTCTGCTGCCGGTGGTGGATTCTCTGGAGTTGAGGAATCCCATCAGCTTGCCGCAGCCACATTCTACCCAGTGATCTAAGGGGAGGGGGGGCTGCTGTGTTTGCGCATGGCCTTTGTTATCTACGGACTGGTTCGTTACCTTTGTCTCAACGAGGAACTCTCCATACCACAGTGTAGTGCACTCCAAGTTGCCTTCACCAGTGTTCATTGGTGTGATGCGGTGAAGCGGCTAAATATGGGGAGGGCCGCTTAGCTTGCATGGGTAATAGCGCATTTTTCCCTGTGTGTGTGTGCGTGGTTACAGGCACATTATAATTCCTAGTACTGGTATAATCGCCGATGCGTAAAAGTTTTACTGGCACTTAGGGAAAGGTGTGTATGATGTTACTGCCGCCCTGAGAAGCAAGCAGTGCGAACATGTGAGAGTCTTTTAATGACGTTCCTTCCCCCCTTCCTGTCACGTTGCGAATCTCCCGATTTTCAAGGTCCCTATGTGGGCAGCCACGCTCATGCAGTACAACAAAAGCTAGGAATTGTGCCAGCCAACGAGAAATGAGAATGCATTCATTCCAAAAAAAAAACTGGGAGGGCTTGCCTTTCGTGCACTGCTAATCCTCCTATGGAGCTTCCATTCAATCAGCATTATGCAGGAGAGCATTGGTGGAAAAATGGAGGAGCTGTGGTTCTGGTTCTGTATTCTAGTTGACTAATGTGACCCTTCAATGCACAAGATTTGCAAGAATATCTGTGTGTCCTAGGAACTTTTGTTCACAGTAGTACACTAAGACTAGTGTGTCCACATAGCTGCATACAGTTACTGCACAGCAATTTTATCTTGGCCTTTAATCATTGCCTCCGCTTTTCTCAGAGTCTGGCCGACCACTGGACTTCGCCTCGCTTGTGTCAATTAAATGTGGAAGCTTCGCTTTCCCTGAGGTCCATCCCTCCTGTCCGGAAAGTATATACTGCTGGTGTTCTTTGTTTTGATTTTTTCCCGCGTTCTGTAGACTCTGTAGTCGTCTCCGTGCTTCCTACTGTTTGTACATGCAAAGTGCACTAATATATTTTTTTACAACCCTACACCCCTCCCACGTGCGTGCTGACTTGTTCACATTTAGGAATAACTTGGTTGCAGTTCTTCTGTGCCTGTCCTGTCTCTATAGCGCTGCTTAAGATGCTTGCATTGATTGCGTCGAGATGAATTAAAGTGAAAAATTAAAGATTATGGCATGAAGTGCCCTATACGTATTTGTGTGCTCAGTGTCTTGCAAAAGGAGAACACGAAGAACAAGCAAGGCCCATTTGTTGTGGTGGTATGAGTACTATTTACATGCATGTTAACCTCTGTGCGGTTCTCATCACAGGAGAAAATTACTTGCAAGCTGCTAAAAGGGTGTTTTCTTAAGCAGTAGGCTTGGAAACATTATACATGGAATAAGTTTGTTAGTGGCCCTTTTAAGAGCCGGAAGTGCCCTGCCTTCTGTCAATCAAGGTGGCACGGAAGTGCCATATGGCGTCGCCATCCATGCCACAGAGGTGTCACTTAGCAACATGTATGGAATCTGCGTTTATTGAGCGCAAATGTATTGAATGATTGCATATGTGCAATGTTTTTCATATCACGGAGAAGATTGCATGCATTTTTTATCTGTTATGTTGAATGGGGTTGGACGTAAACTGGATACACTCGAACCTCGTTATAATGCAATGCTATGCAGTAAAACCGTTATAACGAACCCAGATATAACAAACTATTGGATATAACGAAGCAATCACAATTCCCCTTGAAATTCCTATAAATGAAATTGGTATTGGCTATAACAAACTAATGGTTATAACGAAGTAATAACCACTCCTCCTTCAACTTCATTATAACGAGGTTTTACTGTATAACAAAGTAAATAAAATTTCCCTTGAAATCCCTGTAGACATGCATGTATTTGAAAACTCATAAAACGAAGCAAAGTATGCACCTTTCAATGGATGCAACAAACTAAAATCTCCTCCAAAACAGTAAATCTGCATGCGTTCACGCTGACAAAATGACTTCCCGCTGTGTTCGGCATGGCAGTTAAAAAATCCTATGGCCCGATGAAATGAAACTACCGCACATTGCCGCTCGTAGCTACATGCAAGCAGCAGTGCGCACCAATATGTGCTGCTGCCTCCCTCTGTCTTATTGCAGTCCGCACTTTCCATCCCCACTATTTCCCCCCCTTTATCTTGCAGCAACTAAATGTCATCACATGGCCTCCGAGATCACATAGTGCCAATCTCTGAGGTCATGCTAACTGCAATCCGACGACAGGCAGTAGAGATTTGAGGGACAAATGCTATGGTGTGCCTTTGCTTGTGCACGGTGGTGAGAAATGATTAGTGCATCCACTTCTCTCGTTACTGGCTAGGGTGCCTCGATGCATGCAGGGAGGTGGTGTTGACATCGAGGCACCCTAGTTATGGCTGCCTGCGAATTCTACCGAACACTGTTGTGGCTGCGTGCGGCCTCCTAGAATGCATTGGCGACGTCGCGACCTTGGGAATCGCATGCTGCTCAAGCCAAGCCGGCGCGTGGACGTTTGTTGGACTACATATCATGTGCGTTGTAGTGGTCGTAGTGGTGAAGGCGGCGCGCTCAGTAGGGTCCGCCTTGTGCTGCTCGTCCACGACGAGTGCATTTTCACTGTCAGCTGTTCAATGGCGTCGCCGGTTCACTGGTTTAACCGTAACATGGATGAGCCACGCTAAGCGGAAGCAGAGTTGACGGACTCTGGCAGAAGCAAAATACGATTGTGTTGCGGCAGAACACGGCCTGTCGCACCTGCTGTCGATTCACATGTTACTCGCAAAGAGATTATTTCTTACTGCTTTTAAAAACTTCATCGTATGTGTGGCTCTATATAGCGTCACCGCAGCCCACGGTGCTGTCTTCTTATTTGCACGTTGAAATTTTCGCACCCAGATGGCAAATATTTCAGTTAAGGGCAACAATGGTTACAATGAAGTACTGGATATAACGAAGTTATTCCATCCCTCCCTTCAACTTCGTTATAAAGAGGTTCGAGTGCATGTCACACTCCGTCATCCCAGAACAAGCGCTCTTCTTTGACAAGTGGCAGGCTAGAGTTACTGTATATGCTACCTTTAGGTAGCAGAGTTGCGCCAAGGTACGCCATCTTGGGCTCCGATGTCTTGTGGGAAAGCCACTCACCACCTGCGTAGGAGCCGCGCTCGCGCGTCAGAGGAACAGTGTTGCTTTATTAATTTTTGTTTGTTTGTTTTCTTTCTATATTTTATGGAGCTACGAGCAAAACTCGGTTGCTCGGGTCGTGCTTACAATCCTTAATTTTATGCTGACGTTTTTGGTATGTAATAAACAAAATGCGTCGAATGACTGACACATACACCGATGACATTAAATCGCAGGCTTGTGGCTCGTTGAGCCAGTGAGATATATATATAGTTGGTCACACATTTGCTTCGTCTTCTTTTCCGTCGTTTTTTTCATTTACAGATATGAAACTTATGATCGCGATCGAGCCAGTTACGGATGGAATTTGTTTGTCGCGTTTGGCTCCTTCGTTAACTGCCTAAGGAAGCCCGCTGGAGTTTTATAGTTTTCAACTGAATCGGGCTGGATAGCGATCGAAAGTGGCCGTGCGACGCCCGTATTACAATCGCGGCTCGCGACAGCTGATGTGAATCGTTGTTCAACAGCCCTGTCGCGTCCAAAATTCCTTTCGCTTAAGGTTTGAAAGCTGCATTAAATTCATGCGCTAGTTGCAACACGTTGCCGATTCGAATAATTCTAGCTTAACTTCCCCATTTATTTTTAGCGTTTTACCCGTCGCAGACCCATTTGGGCGTATGCAGCCGACATACGCTGACCAACTCTGCATGTATAACGATTCACTGCATCTGTGGGTAATACAAATTGAGCTGTGCCGTGGATAGATAAAGAGAAGCCAAGCGTTTATTCCTTCCTCATTGAACACTAATCTATTTAAAGCAACACCCGCTGCACAGCATGCAATTAAAGTACTTAATAATTTTAATGCACATGGACAAGAAAATTGAGATCTTAATGGGGTTTTCATTGCACTTTTCACAATCTAAAACAATGAACACAATAAAACATACAAACATTTATTACACTGCACCTCTGTAACACTACAAAAACATATCATGAGGCTTTTATTGCACTCGTCACATCCTAAAACAATGAACACACGCAAAAATAAAAACTTATTGCACTGCACCATTTTTTTTTTTATAACACTACAAAAACACCACACCTGCCTTGACCAGCAGCATCAAAGCAGCAGCAGCCAGAACAATAACAGAGCCGATGTCGATTGCGCTTGGCTGGCCGGAACGTGCGGAGCGTTGGCATCGGCTGCCAAGTGTGGGCTTCTCCGCAGCACGGCGGAACCACTTTTGACCACGTGATGGCGCTAGGCGAATAGTGGCGCTGAAATCACTGGAGGCGGGGCGCGCGGCGCACGGAAAACAGTGGCGCAACTCTGGCTCCCTAAAGGGAGCCTATACAGTGACTCTATGGCAGGCCTTCCTGCAACGCCACCTGCGCTCTGGTGACGGGGCAGACCGTCCTGCAACACCGTCAAACATTGTGGTGGTGTGGTGAGCACTCCTGAGTACTGTGCACAGTGTTACACTGGCATTGGCGACACCGAATGCACAATTTGAAGATAGCGGGGGTACGGGCAGCTGCTTGGCAATACACTGCATTTAGGTGCACTGAATCTTCACCATTACCATTGCAACGTGGCCGCTTGGGGACCTCGGCTTCACTTGTGGTTGCACCTGGTATAATGTTTTAAGCCCGTTCCACCATGCGAGATGGTGCGATAATGAACTGCGGGGAACATTTGCAGTTTATATTTCATTCCCTTTCTTAATTCTGTTCTGTTAAACTTCCTCTTATGAACAGCATGGTGAACTCATGCCTGCTGATTGCGTCATGCCTCGAAAGTTGTAGATGCTCGTACGTATGTCAGGCCACCTCTTTTGGGTAAATTTTTCTGTGGTTGTTTCTGCCCCTAATGGGGCTCTGTAATACATGTTGAACATAGTCAGACTCTGGTGCCCAACAGTCGCAGAGGCCGTCGTGACACTGCATACGAGCGCGACGCGTGTGCGCGTCACCATAAACAGTCGACGAGCTGCGCTCTAGGTGAGGAAAGGAAAACGGCCACTCGTTATTGTGCTGGTCGATAATATACACTCCGGGGAACATCACGTGGTAAAGGCAGCTCGGCGCACGCAGTTGTTGCCCAGCTATCTGTTGTGACATCGCACGCCGAACACTGGCAAGGGATAACAGCACAGAGGCTCCTGTGAACATGCGAGCCAAATATTGTTGCACTTCACGCCAAGGGCACTGAGTAAAGGGGATTGCAATGAAAGCACAGGTTTTCTAATAAGGAACAGCATTACAATGCAAATGAATAATTACAAAACACACATGGATTCACGACCCTACAAAACTAACAATGCATTATGTTAGGGAAATCAAAGACCACATGCGACAGCAAATTTCAGCACGTTAATGAAAATGAAACACTTTGGAAAAATAAAGCCTAGAAGTTGAATGATAAAACCATCTGAAGACGCTATACAAAATGGACATCAAGTACCATGCAGATCATACCAAGGTATCCGCGCAAGAAAAAATTAAAGTTAGTGTAATAGAGGCTTATTTTGTATGTGAACGTCCCTGCAATTCGAAATCGCGCGGTAATAACGATGTCCACGAAAACAAAAGCGAGGTGCCATTGCGAAAAACAGGAAGAAAAAATAGTTTTGCACCGCATGGTCCATTATTAAATGAACATTTAATTAGTATTCTAGCCTCAATTCAGCACTGCGGTGAATACCTGAAGATTTAATATCGGCGGCTACCTTATGGCAGCCGTGGCAGGAGTAGACACAAAGAAAATAAGTTATGTCGTAGCAGGCTTCACGTAAGCAGTAAATATCATCTGCAGATGGTAAGCAGATTTTTTTACTTGTAGGTCTCTTACTGAATGACTATTTCCGGAAAAGTTGAAGACATGCCTCTTCTTTCATTTAACTGGCAGTTGTGCGAAATGATTGTAATAAGGCTATTCTCCTTAGTGTACGGCGCTAAACTATTACCAAAGGACGAAATCACATACGCACAATGTTTAGCTATGAGCGTCGTCTTTACGTCTGTGATTTCATCCTTTGGTAATAGTTTATAGCGCAGTACACTAAGGATGACATACCAACTAGCCACTGTACGTCGAATCATTATTGAAGGCCATTCTGTCTGGTTAAAACGCATATAAATGCGAATCGACGTTTACTAGTGACTCTGCTAGCGCCGGGTAACGCTGGCCGTGCTGCGTACTTTGAACAGAACTCGCGGCCCTCGAGTTTTTCCGCATTGCCATTGCTCAAAGTATGTTGCGGTGCATAAAACGTACGTTGCACGAAATTGTACGTTGCACACGGTGAAGACCCTAGAACGCACACTGCGGCGCGCGTTGTAATGAGCTTGTGGTTGTATAGTATTACCAAATATGCGAAACCTTCGCTTCGCGTATATTTTAACACGAGCGTTGGATCATGGATGCGCGTTACTATTTTGCACATTGTTGCTTTTTTCCCCGCCTGTAAAGCGTGCACCTCCGCCTACTCACACGCATTGCGGCGAAACTACCAGTTTGCACTGCCGATGATGGACGCGTTGCAGCAAGCCTACCGAGCTGCTTGTCCGTCTGAAGATGAACCCTAATAAAAGGGAGACGATGCTTGGAGAGAGAGACTGCAACGGGCACGAGATGCAAGTGCTGACTCTTTTATGGAAACTTTCGTGCTTGTAACGACCGCAAAATATGATCAACTTTAACAGTGGTGTGGCGCTGTCCCAGTTGCGTCATACGTATGATGACTTTTAAGACTTATGTGATACGTCGGGCGGATTCAATTGGGCGTGAAGAGGAGGTATAGGAGCGATAAACCCACGTCGCATTCACGGATTATCGCATCCGTGATTTCCAATAGCTTCCGTGATAGCTTTGGCGTGACTACATCGTATTTGGCACTACACCGAGAACACGGGCACGTATACGTACGTGCCTGTGTTCGCGACATTCCACGTGGGATCTCGCGAATGTATTTTCGAACAGGATCATCCGATATTAGAGGCCCAGTAATTAAGAAGCTTGCAGGCATGGTGTGTGTACTATGCACCTGCACTGTTTTCTGCACCAGTTCAGAGTGTGCAGCAGCTCCTTTCTTTTTCTCTCAAATTATTTTTTTTTTCGCGCCCAGTTCGCGGCTGGCCTACACTCACTAGCTCGATAGCAGATGCAGCCAACATAGGAGAAGGGGGATCAAAAGCTCCAGTAGGCGACGGTGGCCGTCTCGATCGTAGTTCACTGTGTCAAATAATGTTAAACGAAACATTTTCTGCCGTCCGAAACGCCACAGATTGACTTGTAAGTCAGTTGAGTACACGTTTACAACAAAAGCGTCAACCCATCCATATGGTAGACTACGACAAGGCATTCGACTCGGTAGACATACCAGCAGTTCTGGAGGCACTGTGTCGCCGAGGGATTTCTGAGACATTTTCAAACCATTGGCAACTTTTACGAAGTATCCGCGGCTATCCCGTTTCTTCACAAGGGGAGCAAGAAAAAAAAAAAGAATGCCATCAAGAAATGCGTCAAGCAAGGAGGCACCATTTCTCCGCTGTTCACTGCACTCTTAAAAGTGTGTTTAAGGGACTGCGGATTGCGGAATAAAAATGAAGAAAAAGCTGACGGGGAATGTTTCGGCAAGTGGAGACGACATCTTGATTATTACAAAGTGATGACGATGAACTTGATCATTGGAAAGCCTAAGCAGAGATTCTAACAGCACCGAGCAATGTGACATTTCAACGGTCATAATAACTCGCGTGATTGTTCTGTCACACCCGGTGTAGCACAAAATTTCTCTACTGTGTCTCTAAATTGTTTCTCATTTACAATGATGACCTTCCCAAATGCATCTCCTTAACAATCTGGCTATTTTCCGATGATTGTGCGTGACCTCGACTGTGTGATATAGGGTTGCCACCTTTCCCATTAAAAGAAAAACCGGCCCGTCAGCGGGGAAGGGGGTGGGAGGGTACAGGAACTTGAAGTTGTGCTAAAAAAAGAAAAAAGAGGCTCCATGTGAAATCTTCGACATGCAATGACATTTATTGTACCCTTCAACATCAACATAATGTCCACGTACATACAAACCCGGTACTGTGCGAACCAACTACTTAAAATGTTTGCACCTAAAGTCAAACGAGCGTTAAAGGGATACTGAACAAAATGTTTGCCGCTGGCGTTTTCAGCCAACTAAAATATTGGGTGCTGAAATCCGTAGACACAACCTTCATTTCAGACAGAAAGTAGCGGAAAATGATGAACTTAATGCGTTTTTCACAAACCGCCACGCCTTGAACTGGCGTGCCTTGAACTTCCTTGAAAGGCCCTGGCATGCCACAATGCCGTCCGTCGCCGCGTCTCAACCCCCTTAGCCCCCACTACGGTTCCTAAAACTACTGCGAACGGCGCCTGCAGCGAATAATGATGTTCGCTGCAGGTGGATAACCCGGATGAGATAGAGCCCCTAAAGGAGTAACGTCTCAGTGCCTTTTTGGAAGGGGGACAACGGGATGTCAAGAAGAGGTGGAAAAAGGGAAGTACCAAACACGCACACGTGCGCCGTTCATCTGCTGCAAAAAACAAATTATCGGGATAACGATGAGCAAAAAACCGGCCACTGACGGCCGGTCTTAGGTGCGGACCGGCAACCGGCCCGTTGTCTAAAAAACCGGCCCGACCGGTCCAAAACCGGGCAGGTGCCAACCCTAGATATAACTCTTGTTTTCAACTTCAGTCTGGCCTGTGAAACTGAGCGTCAGGAAATCCAAAATATAATGAGGATCGCTCGAGCATCTACTGAGTGTACTGCTTCTATTCTATCACTAATTTTCAGTAGTCTTCTGTCAGTACTTACAAATACCTATACTTATGTGCCTGCATACATAACCATTTGTCATGGAATACGGCTACTTGACAAATAGTGCGAATCGCACTCTGGTTTCTGCTTCGCAAGTGTCCTTTTCTTTTTTTTTTTTCGGCTCCAGCTTTCTCGAAACTTGCTTCTCAATAAACCTTTAGTTAGGTGAGTATACGCTTCTTCGTTCTTGGGCCCTCACACTGCCACACTAGTGAACACACTAGAAACCATCCAGAATCGTTCAGTTCGGTTCGTTGTAGCTATTCTCGCACTATTACTTCAGTAAAGAATTTTCCTGACCTATAGCTAACCTTCCCACCAGAAGGAATAAGCAGGCACGCAATCGTGTCATTTTCATAAAATCTTTTTTTTTTTCGAACACCCCCCCCCCCCCCCCCCCCCCCCCCAGCAAAACGTTTTCTTGGGCTAGTTGGTTCATGACTTCTATAAAAATTGTAGCGCAAAGGAACACACGGACAGACAAGATACTTCCAACTGTGTTTATTGAAAACACGTACGTACACTTATAAAAGTCACAAGGGGCGGCAAGGGCATAACACTCGCGTTAATCAGGAAACTACAAGGAATATCATATCTTGAAGCAATGTGGCATGAAATTGTATCTGGACACATTGCATGCTCCATGACTTATTTTTCAGTTTTCGCGCCAGTCCATTTGATTACAAAAGTGACGCTGCAGGAGGAAGCAATAAGCGTTGCTAGCAGAAACTTTGTAGGATTGGGTCGCATAGAGCGAACACCAACGGCTCTGCATAACACACACACACACACTGGAGGACAGTCAACAATACTTAAGAGGGCCAAAGGGGTGCGTCACAAAAAAAATATGCAAAACGACAACAGTACTTAAAGGCCAATGGGGTGTCACAAAGGATAAAAACAATAAACCGGCAAAACGACAACAAAACTTAAAGGCCAACGGGGTGCGTCACATACAATAAAAACCGGTAAAACGACAACAATACTTAACGGCCAAAGGGGTGTGTCACAAACGATAAAAACAATAAAACCGGCAAAAACGTCAACAAAACTTAAAGGCCAATGGGGTGCGTCGCATACAATAAAAACCGGCAAAACGACAACAATACTTAAAGGCCAAAGGAGTGCGTCACAAAACAGAAAAACCAGCCAAAGAACGGTAACAGGTCTTAAACGTACAATGAGGCGTCAATAAAACGGGAAAAGTAAAAACAATAGGTAAAAAGGTAAAAAAAAATGCACTTCCCGAATGGCGTGAAATTTTTTTTTTTATACGTGTCCTTCCAGGAAGGTCACTTCACTGTTCAAGAGTGTTAATGAAGGCGTGCTAATGCAGTTGTCACCGGCCTTTAAAATGTAGTAGGCTTCAACTATCTCTCTTTCCGTCCTCTCTGGTGCCCGCTTCTTTACGAAACTAGTGCGCGCAAACTCGGGTGTGCACCCGCATCTTTTTGCAGTGCTCGGCCAGGTGTCCTCCAGAGTTGTTCAACGCATGCTCTCTGGCCCTATCATTGAAACACCGACCTGTTTGCCCTATGTAAACTTTATCGCAGCTGAGCGGGATTTTATAAACGGCTTTTGTTTCACATTCGGTGAAAGTAGTAACGTGTTTCTTATCACAATTCTTGCTCTTTCTTTTTGCAGTCATGGGGCATACCTTTGAAAGTTTGCATGGAGCCGTGAACACAACATTGACATTGTATTTTGACAGTACCTTCTTCAAATTGTGCGAGATACGGCATTGCTACCGTGGGTTGCCTCTCACGCTCATTGGACTCCTTGCTTCCGATACCTTTAATAGGGGCTTCTTCAGCGCCCGTCCTGTGCTCTTGTCTGTCCGTGTGTTCCTTTGCGCTACAATTTTTATAGAACCCCTTCCCAGCACCTCCCTAGTTGGATCCCTCCCCCCAGAAAGTTCTCCAGATAACCAATGACCAATTTCCGAGAACTAACAGATAACAAATTTACGAGAACCAACATGCTATTCCGGCGCTATAATTCCTTGTATCGTAACCTAAAGAAGTGGTGTCACTGTGATCATAATAAGTTCTCCAATTATGCGAATATTTCTTATTCGTTTGGCAAGTGCCCAATTTAAGAAAATAGTGAAGTTCGTTTCTTTTTTTTTTTGGCAACGTTAATAAAGTCAAAGGGCGAATGCGTAGTGCTGGCCTGGTAAAAGTAGTCCAAGGGGAAAATATCTGGAAGGATGAAATCTCAGCAAGTGGTTTAAAAAAATCAGTCATGGGCACGTTACCAGTAAAAAGTAACAGTGTTACAGTTACAGTTACCGAAGCAAGAAAAGTAACTATGTTACCGTTACAGTTACTCACCTTCCAAAAGGAACTTGTTACAGTTACAGTTACTGCTAAAAAGTAACGTCGTTACTTTTCCGTTACTATACAAGATTAATATACCGCACACGAAATTATGTAGTTCTTTCAACGGAAACGTATGAAGGCGTGCTGTTAGTCGAAGTTGCTCGTAGGAAAGCGCCAGATAAAGGAATGGAATGGGGCTCACTCAAAAGCCCAACACCAGCAATCGTTGCGTACGCCTCATTTACTGCAACAACTTTTTTATTGATTGTCGGGAATTTGTTTACAAAAGAAATGGCAGATCCCACGTGCAGTGGGAATCAACGAAATGCGAAGCATGCATCAGAAACGTAACATGGAACTGCATTGTTGTCTCGCTATACCGATTTTGGTACATATGAAGTTAAAGGGACCCTGAAACGGTTTTGACGATTTTGTGCAAACATGGTGATCCGGTAGAGCGGGTCACTAGGACCATTACAGGACAGATTTTAGCGCTGTGCGTAAAGTGTGTAATTTACAATAAGGTTTTGAACACGCGTATCGCAAAAGGTCGCAGCGGCTCGCCAAAAAGCGTTTTCAAACGCCCCCGCCATCGAGCGATCGAATGGGAGGTCGCTGATTGGTCCCGACCCAAGTGACGTGCGCGTAATTTTCAAAACCTAGCTGCGAACAACGTGCTTCTACAACGTACTCCTTCGTTTCAGCCAACGGTATCATCGCGGCATCTGGCGGCGTCACACGAGTCGCCGGCGCTCTATTACAGAGGCTAGCACTGCCGAGGCGGGCGACCTCAGTGAGGATATCGGGGCGCTATGTCACTACGGGAGGCTCGGCAGAGCGGCTGACGCGGGAGGCGCTGTCGTCGCTAGCGCGCACTCCGCAGCAGATTGAGTTGAGGAGGAACAGCAGTGGTAAGGAGGAAGGCGACAGAAATAAGCCCATAGCTGCCTTAGCGCATTGTGCTTCGCTTTATTTATGGTGTGAATGATTTCGCAATTGTGTTGCCTAATCAGTGACGCAATGTCAAAAAAACGTTTCAGGGACCCTTTAACAAACGGCCAGGAGATCACCAAGACTGTGGTATGTAAACCATGCCGCTTATGACACGCATGTCATGATTGTAATGTTATGGCCAGTCATTTACGTTTCTCGTGCAGTCGTGCAACGTGCCATAGCAATTTTGGTGTACATCCCATTAATGAAACGCGTGGCATGTAAATCATGCCGCTCATAACATGCATGTCACGATTTTCATGTTCTTAGGACGTGTCACCCATGGTCGTTATACATTGTTGTCTCGCCATACCAATTTTGGTATATATCAAGTTAACGAAGCGGCCGCAAGAGCACCAAGACCGTGGCACGTAAATCATGCCGCTTATGATATGCATTATGATTCTTATGTTATGACCTGTCATTTACGTTCGTCATGCAGTCATGTCGTGCCATACATATTTTAGCATACATCCTATTAACGAAAAGGCCAGGAAAGCACCAAGACCGTGGCACGTATGTCATGCTGCTCATAAAATGCACGTCATGATTTTCATGTTATGACCTGTCATTTATGTTCGTCATGCAGTCATGTTGTTGCATAACAATTTTCGTATACATCCTATTAAAAAAAACGGCCAGGAGAGCACAAAGTTATAGGCGGCTGGATAGATGAATACGCTCAAAGTCGCCGAAGTTCGCCAAGAAATGCTTCGCATTTGATACGTTGGGACAGCCTGGTGCCAAGAAGGACTGCTGCACGCTTGTAAATGGAATGGGAGCTCATCCTAAGATGCGAGAAAGAGGCCAGGCCCCTTCGAGTCATTGCTGCCGGCACTTTGGGAAGTGCTTTTTGAAAGTACCGCCGCTTTGAGAACTGAAGGTGTGCTAGGCATTGAAAAGCGTCTATTTCTAGGTGGTTTCCGCGCGGGTGGTCATGCAGAAATGGATGGCCACGCAAAAAAAAATATATATAGGGATACTGCACCGGCCTCTGAACAACAGGGACTTTTGTCACCTAGGCCCAACATACTGCGGTGTTGCGCACTTTCTCTGCATGGGGGCGGGGATAAGAACCCTTCCCCGCCTTTTCTGTCGCCGGCAGGCGGAGCTTTGCTTGCCTTCATAGGAAAAAATTCTTCATTTCCGCCCTGTGAACGCACATCCAAAAAAGAGAAAGCAAGATCTCCGTGTCCTGCACAGCATCGCGATACAAACGATAAATCGTAAAAACATTCCACTAGTGAGATACAAATACATTTTGCAAATTTACCTAGACACAGAGGTACACATAGTCATAAATATTTAAGGGAAACATCGGGATAATCTTGTATCGCGATACTGACGAGCCCTGCTTTTAAGAAGTGTTGCTGCTGGATATTTTTTTAAAGGAAGTAACTGTAACGGTATTTGCAGTTACAGTTACCGGGTAAAAAGTAACAGTGTTACAGTTACAGGTTCCTCTAAATTAAAAGTAACTAGTTACAGTTATAAGTTACTGAAAAAAGTAACTAGTTACCGGTAACGCGTTACTAGTAACTAGTTACTGCCCAAGACTGAAAAAAATGTCATTTGACATTTCACTTTCTTTTTGTCCCTACAGAAGCCTCTGCAGTCAAGCTAAAACGAAGTAACCTTAGTGGTCGGGATAAAAATATGTATGATACGTCAATAGATAGCTAAATGTGCCCGCTAAATATGCGCAAATATACAAAAGGGTATTGTTTTTTAAACGCGAGAAATAATTTTTTGAATGTAAGTATCTGCACCGGTCTATCTACGACACAAGCCGCATCGAGCAATCTATGGCGATCGATAGCTAAAGCCAACTTACCTGTGAAGCACGCTACGAACTTGACATCATCTTCAATGCAGACGAAGGAAGATTTTGGGCAGCTTGCACAAGTGATGCAAGGCGGGTTAGACTAACGGCAGAGTTTGTGGCCGACTTCTATATAGCTTATTCCGTACCCTGCAAGCTCGACTAATTGCCACCTGATTTGCCACGTCACTAGCTGTTATATGGTTTTGGCGGGAACATGTCACGGGGTTAGCTGTGACGTTATGCTGCGTGATGTGGGCACCGTGTCCAGGTTCAAATTGGCTTGGCGGGAATCGTCCGGTTGTGACGTATTCTTACGCGGTTTTGGCAGGAAAATGTCACGTCACTAGTCGTGACATAATGTTGCGGGATTTGAGACACGTGACGTCATCTTACGCGGCGCGGCCATGTTACCTGTAAATAAGCGAGGCTATGCAAGCGCGTCAATGCTATAGGTAGCTGCTAGATGACGTGACTAAAAGCAAGGCCATATTACGTGACCTAAACCACGTAACTACCTGTTAAGTCATGGTACATAGTCACACTACCTGTAGCTAAGCAACAACTTGATGAGGGCTAGTTGGTTCATATCTAGAGCAATGAAAGTAACAACGCAAAAGGAGCACGGACGACGAAAAAAAGGAACACAGACGACGAAAAAATGAAGACCACAAGGCAAGCGCTTGTCCTGTGGTCTTCGTTCTTTCGTCGTCTGTGTTCATTTTGCGCTGTTACTTTCTTTGGTCTGTAACTAAGGTACACTGAGCGAGCGCGGCTACGCCAAGTGGTTGCTAGGCGACGTGAGCTGGAGCCCAGCTGGGCTGGACTGTCCCATGCTTTACTGTCCCCCCTCCCCCTTTCCTTCCTCTCCCTCCCCACATAACTCATCACCTTCACTTCCCTATATATCTATGCATGGTTATGCAAAGTTAGGAGCTCTTTGGCACATAGCCACGCTTTTTTTGCCCCATAATACCACACACTGGGCATTGCATAGAAGTAGTGCACGCGCACCAATGTCAGCTCGCGTGACCAATGATGATGATAATTTCCTGGCGGCTCTGCTAGGGAAAACAGACAGGGAAAGCATAACACTTACCGCTGTGAAACAGCGTTATCTGAATTTTTATTGCGAACAGGCGTAGCACGTATACGCTGCAGGCAGCGTGGCTGGCTGGAATTTGCTGTGTGCGAGATGCGCCGTCCATTCGCCGTGAACGCACGATCGTGACACCTTGCTTTTGCCGAGAAGTTCTCCAAGCGTGAAAGGTGAATTTTATACATTCTATGTATGGAAATGCTCGCTCACATGTGCAGATATAGCGCTGATGTTGTTCAAGTAATGTGTTATCAAAAAGCGACGAATTGCCCTTGCTAATTTTATTTCTGCTTTCGGAAGAGCACCTAGTGCCTTGCTCATTTGTACCAGGAGACTGTCATAATACAACGCGGGCGAAGCTGAAGCACAGCTTCGTATTGAGAACTTAAAGCCTGGCCTATACAGCGAACGACGAACTTTCGAATTGACGCGAGGCCACGTCACGTGCCATAGATGGTGAAAGCGGTGTTCAGTATTTTGCTACCGCCTTGTCAATGTGAATTTATCCGCTTGTTTTTGCAGCGTTCTCTTGGATGCGTGTTCGCAAATCGCGCGCACCAACCGAACACGCACACTAACGAATTAGAAACATTTTTTTTTCTTTTAAATAAATAAATGAACAAATGAAAGACAAGCATCTACACGAACGGTATGTACATGAGAACGTAGGAATGTAATGTGAAAGCAACTAAATGCCGCGGATCATACCAACAGCAACAACAAACAACGTGATGTCGAAGTAAAGTGAGCGGTTTGAAGCTCGAAGTCTCATATTAAATGTAGCCACCTGCGACCACAGTCGAGGTGCACGTAGCTATTTTCTCGAAATGGCAGGGCAGCAGCAGCAGCAGTTAATTCTCACGACATGTGAACGACGTATGCAGTATAATCATGTTCGCACGAGTGCACAACGTTAGCGCGAGCGTAGCCGACGTTGAACCGCGTGCGTCTTCCTCACGAATGCGCACCACCGTCCTGGGAACGCCTCTCCCCAGTGACGTCGTCAACCGATCTGCACGCGCCGTCGTGCCACCACTCGTAGACGGTTTGCTTGCGCAGCTTATCCGTTCTCGGCGGTGGCGCGTGCAACATGGCGCACAGTCGGCACCAGAAATAAGTGTTGATGAACTCTCCGGTACCCTTCCACTCGAAGTACTGGTTGTAGAGCGGCCGGTTACGGCTAAGAAGGACCAAGTACTCGGCGAGCTCTTTGGGAGACGCGAAGTCGTCCACGTGGATGTACGAGTGGTACGGAGCCGCGGCCTTGTACTCCTCGCGCGAGGCGCCCATCACCACGGGCACCACGTTGTGCCTGCGGTGAGGTGAGACGTTGGCCTGTGTCGGTATAGGGCCCAGGCTCACACACATATATATATATATATAGGGTTGAAAACGGTTGAAAAAGTCCGGCCCACCGGCCGAAACGTTAATAAAACAAGAATTTTGAACGTGTGTCTCTCTTTTCAACCCTACATTGGACCGGACCCATCGAACTTCAATCTGAAAAAAAAAACAATATATATATATATATATATATATATATATATATATATATATATATATATATATATATATATATATATATATATATATATATATATATATCCGTCGGTCGAAATCATCGTTATGAAATCAATGTGCACAGTCACCGCCACCCATCCATGCGCGTCTGTAATCAATGACAAGTCGCTCAGCCAATCTACCTATAGCGTTAAATGTGTTTGTTACCACTGTGTAACACCGTTGGTGGCATGCGTGTGGATACCTGTTTACCGAGACTATTTAGGGGCGAAGCTCCTTAAAGCGGCACCCGTTCGTCCCTCGTCGTAGTCGTAGTAGTGCGTAACCAGTCTTACGCTTTGACCTCCAAGGTGGTGCCGGTGGGAGATTTCTCCTGTGCGTTGTTGAACAATAAAAAATTCGCAGCGTGCGCGTTAACTAAAAGCCGAATTCTTCTGTCTCTCATTCCCCATTAGCAGCCATTTCGTGCGTCCCCGATGTATGTAGTAGTAGTAGTAGTAGTTAGTAGTAGGTAGCGACCGGCGCGTGCCTGCTGGAGCGCAGGCACGCGCCGAGGGCGAGCGCGTGGCACCTGGCGCTCGCCCTCGCCGCGAGCGCCGGGAGCCACGCGCTCCCCGGCAAACTCGACACTGCCCCGGCAAACGCGACAGACAACGTTGGCGCAGGCAGCGTCTCCTAGCGAGTTTCTTGATTGAGAAATACCGACTGCTCGCGTTGGAGAAGCGTTCACCGGCAAAACCCATATATATACACTGGATCTTGACTTGCAATGAAGTGCCGGTGGGAGATTTCACTTGTGCATTGTGCATAGTTGAACCGTGAGGATTCGTAGCATGCGCGTTAACTAAATTAATCCGGAACTCGGCACGATCTACGATGCACATCCCGAGCTTCGCCCACTCATCATCATTCACTCCGTGGATATGCTGTAATTTTTACCTAGACATTTGGTGAGAATGGAGTGCCCGTACTTTTGACACACGAAACCCTTGAAAGGAGCCACGACAACTGCGCACGCGCTTCCTCTCAACACGCTTTATAGTATTTATGTTTCAATACCATCAATCGCAGTGAAGGGAGAAGACGTCATAGATCGAGGCGAAATGCCCGGGGCCCGTGTACTGTGCGATGTCAGTGCACGTTAAAGCTTTTCCATTCTCCCGGGAGTTCCCTTTTCTTCACCCCCCGCGGACGCCGAGCCATGTTAATGGGCAGAGATGTACCCTCACCCGACGCTCGGTTGTGAGGGTAATCTCCTGCCTCGAGAAAGTGGCATCAGCTTGCCACTGTCTTCTTTCAGTCTCCTTCCCTTGTGATTGCCTCGATTGAGTTAATTGTCCTCAATCGAGAGACAGTTACCGTGAACTCCGAACCGAATCTCCTCTCGTTTCCAAAGAAGCTCTAGCAAATCGCAGATGTTGTTACAGCTGTTTGTGCAAAGGCGCTGTAACGCAGTTTAGATTATTATTATTATTATTATTATTATTATTATTATTATTATTATTATTATTATTATTATTATTATTATTATTATTATTATTATTATTATTATTATTATTATTATTATTATTATGTTCTCGCGACTCCTTGACGCAAGTGCATTCTGCTCGCAACTCTGACGCCACTACGACAGCTGCGACAAAAATACCTCCTGGCGTGTAGGTGCATAGGTGTATGTATGGTACGTGTACTGTATGTACGTACGAAAAACCGGGTTCACATGCTGCATTTAAACGACAGTAATGCTACTGGATGTTGGCAGTTGGCCCGGGCCCACGCCTTTGATATTGTTGATCGCAAAGCCTAAATGACCGGCACGACATCACATCAGTCCTCGTTAAAAACCCTTGCGAACAATAAGCGCTAGCGATATCGTCAGGATTGGCCCGTGAAAGTCGCCGCCTTTGCTGATTCCGGGTTCGGCTAAGTTCACTCAGTAGACCAGATACGCGAGAGACGTTTGCAGAATTGGTCGAAAAAGAAAGGCAACAACTAGACTGATAAAACCGCTTTTGTTGTATGCCAAAGTGTAAGGTTTAGTAACGGAGGCCTCAGTGAAGATGGAGAATTATAATCTCATGTATAGCCACGATATTTCGCGTCGCGCAGTGAAAAATCGCTTTGAACAATGCCAGGAATAGACAGCTATGCTCAGACATGCTGTAGATTCCTGGGGTTCTACGTCATGTAGTGGAGGTCCCCGGAAATTTCGACCATCCGGGGCTCTTTAACGTGTATACCGACATCACACGGGCCTCAGCATTTCGCCTTCGTCGAAATGCAGCCGCCGCGGCCGGGATTCGATGCCGCGACCTGAAGATCGGCAGCCGAGTGCCACTAGACCACCGTGGCGGCCGGGGCTGCTGCAGAAGCTGTAAGACACGATTATAAGTACAAACAAGCTATACGGGGTGAGTAGGTCTCGCTGCCATGTTTTAGAAGGAGTATCGTTAAAAGGAGCGTTACCATCAATCTCTCTTTCTTTCTTTTTTCTTTCTTTCTTTTTTCTTTCTTTCTTTCTCTCTTTGAAGTGGTTAGCGGTTTGAGGTAATGAAATGCCGCTGCGTCGGAGGGTGAGGGGAAAGGATGTCAAAGACAAAAGAAAATAAAGAAGAGGCAGTCTTATAGGACGGGCCCTCCTTCCATTCTCTTTCTCTTGCATTTCCCTTGCCCCTCACCTCAAATCAACCAGACCTTTCTCTCTCTCGTCACTCACATCTCCGAGCGTCTGGTCTTGGTACCTGGCTCCCCACTCGTCCATATCATGTGGCAATAAATGCACGCTGCCTTGTCCCGCCGCTTACATGTACACGTCTAGTGCTTCTTTTCTTTTTCGCATTTTCCTTATCTTCATTCTGATTTTTCAATTAACGACTACCTTTCCCCTGCGTCTAAGTTGTATCTGCATTACTCCACTGAATCCCGCTTTCACTCGCCTTGGAATGTTCCATCAATTTACTGCAGCGGTGTGTCTGGCGGAGCTTAATTTCCGGTCCGTAAATGTGCATACGCTTCCGCGTCTGTCCGTCAGCTGCGTATATATATATATATAACGCCCCCGTATGCATTATTTTCTGGCGTATGATACACGTCTCGTCAGTTTCATTATATGGTTAAACGCTTGCACACTGCTGTGCTGCCTATAAAAGTTAAAAAAAGAAAATGTAACGTTATTCGTTTCAGGAATAATTTCATTTCGTTGAATGGCTGTACTTGTTCGTCTATATGTATAGGCGAAACGGCTTGACAGCTATCTTTTTCGTTTATCTTTTTTTAATATTTACTTTGATGGTCATCCGCACTGCGGCTTCGCTGCCTGATGGTATTTTGTTGATTGTGCTTTCATTAGCTCATTGCGGCAGCGATGCTTTGTCCGGTGTCCGGGACGTTCTGGCTTTATTCTTCATTCCCTTTTTCTTTCCCTTTTTTTTGTATTCTCGCTCCACAGTGCGTTGTTATTTCCCAGCTGCGGCCACTATATAATGAGAAATGGTGCATGAGAGGCCTTCTGATTTTCATGAATCCACAGTCGCATATTCGTCGTCACGGGCTGGGGGAAATAATAATAATAATAATAATAATAATAATAATAATAATAATAATAATAATAATAATAATAATAATAATAATAATAATAATAATAATAGATGGGTTTTACAACAACATGATTATGAGAGACGGGCACCGGAAAATTTCGGCCACCTGGTGTTCTCTTGCGCTGACGTCGCACAGTACATGGGCCTTTAGCTTTTCGCCTTCATCGAAATGCTGCCGTCGCAGCCGGGACTCGATCCCACGACCTAGTAGTCGGTAGCCGAGTGCCGTAGCCACTAGATCACCGCGACAGAGCGAGACAGTATCAAAATTATGTGTTTCTTAGAATACTCTATCACATAGGTGCTCTTTGGTTATCCGAAAAATAATACAAAAAGAAAGAAATCTTTTTTCACGGCGTGAGTTCGCCAGCAGGTGCGCCAGTGTCTGTGAATTCGATGCACCATTTAGAGTAACGGGTATTCAGATAAAAGGTACGCATATTGCCCGAGTAACCGGTGCTTTATCACTCTATGGCGGTTAAATTTTAATCTAGAAGGTCACGCTCTTGTGCCAATTTTGCTAATAACCAAACTTCACTAAGCGAAGAGCAAACGTTTCGCGATAATGATATATGCTAATAACTATTACACTTTAAGGTTTTTAAGTTTCTTAAGTTAGCCAAGTATGTGTGGCGTTGGGTACTTGTATACAGTTGACTGGGGACTGCAAAGCGTAGTGTCACCAGTGCGGCGCTTATATACAAACTTCTCAACCGCAAGAGGAGGCCTGCGGGGGGGAGCAGTAGGGAGCCTGCATGAACTGCTTTTTTCCATGTAGGCTCCCTAGGGAGCAGTTTGAAAGTGGACATATGCGAGGAAAAGAAGGAAGAAGGGCTTATTCAAGCAAGGAAGAAGAGTACATATGCAGGCAAAAAAAAAAAAAAGCAAGGAAGGAGGGAGGAAAGAAATCTCGAAATGACATATACCGTAGAGCGTTGAAGAACTTTTCAGTGATGTAGTCCTTGCAGTTGGCATTCTCGAAAGACAGGTAGAAGTAGTAGTCGTCGTCCAACATCTGGTAGCACCTCTCGCTTTCGCTGCGAGGGCATTCGAGGGTACCGCACAGGCCGTAGATGTCCACCTTTCATGCGGAGAGGAAAAGAGAGAGAGAGAGAGAGAGAGAGACGTATCTACAGGTAGCAACATTAAATAAAAGAAAAAGGGGGGGGGGGGACGCGCCCCGCATCATCTCCGCCCTCCCGATTTGGTACTTGCCCTTAAATAACTAGAAAGGTATGTTATAACGAAAGGGAAGGGGTCAAGGGCACGTTCTTTATTTGTTAGAAACAACTTAATGAGCAAACAGACAATGAAGCCTAGGAAAGCATTGGGGAAGTTACTTGTGGTATTGTAATTGTGGAGAAAGTAGAAAGGAATTAAAGTGGACGAAAAGACAAACCTGCTTTCGGTGGGAACCGAACCCACGACCTTCGGATGTCGCGTCCGATGCTCTACCAACTTAGCTACGAAGGCGTTCGTCCTCCCGTCCACTTTATTGGGTACTTATGTATATCGAATCCTAGGAGTGTTAGGCAGCGCCACTCGTGGCCAAGGCGGCGTGTGTAGAACACACTTTCTTGCCATTCATTGTCTGTTTGCTCATTAAGTAGAAAGGTATGTTGTGTCGCCTGGGCGCTCAGGTTTTCCGTAGTCTGCTGAAAGGCCTCCGCGAAGCGCTTTCTGATCCATTGTTCTGTGACGATCGTACACCTGTTTTGAAAGTCTGTGCATAAGTTCTTATGCGTATTATTCTATGGCAACTTCAGCTTTAACTAACATACAAAATCCCTAAGCTGATACGGTGTAACACACCATTGGGGACGCGCGGTGTTTCTCGATTCAGCCCTTAGACGAAAAGCCGCCATCAATCTGCTGTCGCTGACCGGCTTTTCCACGAAAGTGAAGCGTCGAATTTGAGTGCTGGCTAGCTGTATCGGCAGGATAGTTTGGTCTCTACGCGTGGGATTTCAGGAAGAAAAAAAAATTCACAGCATATCCACGGAGTGAATGATGATGAGTGGGCGAAGCTCCGGAGGTTCATCGTATATATATATATATATATATATATATATATATATATATATATATATATATATATATATATATATATATATATATATATATATATATATATATATATATATATATATACACACACACGGGTGGGTGGCCGGTGAACGGTTCTCCAGCGCGAGCAGTCCGTATTTTTCAATCAGGAAACTCGCTAGAAGACGCTGCCTGCGTCAAGCTTGTCTCTCGCGGGTGGGGGCGCGTTCTCCTTCTTTGCGAGCTGGTAGCGCGGTCATCGAAGAAAGAGCGTTTCCATAGTCAACGCGCACCTTTCGCTCTCTCTCTCTCTCTCACAAGACAGCAGATGGAAGAGTGAGAGAGCTCGCGCGCCGGGAGGCACGCGCCGAGGGCGCGCCTCCCACACGTAGCATCATTCATTTCTTTGAAGGTAACGCGCTACTAGGAACAACGGACGGACAGACCCAAACCTTAAGGAGCTTCGCCCCTAAACAAAAAAAGGGAGGGGGGGGGGGGTGGCCAATGTTCACAACAGTGGCCCCTCCTCCTCCTCCCAAACACTGCACCCCTCATTTCGGCCAGAACGGTCGACGTTAAGATTGAGATTAAGACGGAGCCACCTCGAAGTCAAACTCGAACCCAATGAACTTCCAGCTCTCCGAAGCAAATGTCTGTTATACTCCAGCCTCGCTGGTGCTTGACTGCTGACCCGAAAGACCCGGGTTCGATCCTGGCCATGCCGGTCGTATTCCGATGAAGGCGATCTAAATGCGTACACTTGGATTTATGTGCTCAATAAAGAACCCCATGTGGTCGAAGTTGCCGCCGCCCTCTAAATCGACGTGCCTCATAATGATATCGTGATCCTGGCAGGTAAAAAAAATTGACGGCAGATCCACGAGGTGAATGATGATGAGATTGGGCGAAGCTCCTGGAAGTAATCATCGGTTAAACCGTGAAATTTCTTCCGTTAATTCGCCCGATAAAATTGACGTGAAACGATTGACAAACCTGTATCGCGATATGGTTTTGAATATAAAACCATTGCTTTAGAAAACACCTGGCGTCTTTCGTTAAGCAGCTGGCGTCTTTTCGTTTTGCTTTAGAAACATCTGGCGTCTTTTCGTTTTGCTTTTAGAAAACATCTGGCGTCTTTCGTTGGTTTATTTCATCAATCAACGGCGTTTTGAACAAAATTTTTATTGTTTAATCACGCACAGGAGAAATCTCACCAGGCACTACCTTGGAGGTAAACAATGGCTGCTAATGGGAATGAGAGACAGAAGAAGTCGGCTTTTAGCTAACACTTACACTTCTACTTCTACTAACGTTTCCTACTGGAACTTTCCAATGGCTGCTAATGGGGAATGAGAGACAGAAGAATTCGGCTTTTAGTTAACGCGCACGCTGCGAATTTTTTATTGTTCAACAACGCACAGGAGAAATCTCCCACCGGCACCACCTTGGAGGTCAAAGCGTAAGACTGGTTACGCACTACGACTACGACGAGGGACGAACGGGTGCCGCTTTAAGGAGCTTCGCCCCTAAAAAACGCCAGCAATTATTACAGTTGAACCTTTTGATAGCCACACTCCAGGGAGCGCTTTCTGTCCCTTACATGAAAGGTATCTCATCAGCAGAGTGCAAGGACTCCGGAACGTTTTTGGGGGGGTGCAAGTATTGTCGTCTTTGTACGCCGTGTTTATTATTTATGTGTTCTCAATATTTATCAATTATTATTTATATTATACATTATTAATTAGTAGCTTTTATATTGACATCCATTAATAATGTTTTAGTTCATTTTAGCTGTATTAAATCTTACATCCTCGCTCACTTTGCACCTTAAAATGGTTGGAAAGTCTGGAAGTACTGCACAACCAATAGCTTGAAAATTCTTGTCAAAAATATGATTGCAGCGTAAACGGGTGGAAAGTGTGTGTGGGGGGGGGGGGGGGAGGCCTGCACCCTCCCCCCCGGAAAAATTGTTCCCCCCCCGGTTCCTGAGTCACTGGCAGAGTGTCATATTTTCATCTTCTGATCGACCCTTATTTCGATGTGGGCACACTGCGCTAAACTTGCCTCAGAAGAAGGCTACAGCTTGATGCAAGGCTTTACTGTATAAACCATCTGTTAGGTGATTTTCTTGGTGGACTGTGTCGTTCAGGAACACAATGCACGTTTTCTCCGCCACAACTTCCTCGCACTGCTTGGTTATCATTTCCCTTTGGTTCGGCATTGAATGAACTGCAGGCTGCATTTAATGTTGACGTACCTGTTACTATCAAACCATTGACGAAAATGTAAGGATATTTTGTTCCTTATAACCAAATGTCCACACCAGCACGTTTCTTAGAAGAGAGATCCAATTAATGTGGAATTTAGGGCAGCCTACCATGTGAGCAAACGATACCTCTTATACTGTCTGTTACTGTCTGTTATATAAGTGCCTCTCATTAAGGTGTTCAACTGTAGCTGTTATGTATACCACCACAAAGAGGAATTCTCTCGAGATATAATCGAAGGATATTTTACACAGAGGCAGAAGCACCCAAGAAATACGTAATTGTGTCAATTAAGGTTGACCCTATTCTTTGATGCTCTTGCTTGGGCAAGATGGATGTCGTTAAGGTACGCTTCCGAATAAGCTTTGTTGGAAGTTGGCACTTCCCGTTTGCGTCCCTTTCTTGTGACTCCGTCTTTCACGCGCTAGCTATTTGACGGCGCGTGACAAAAGTGCGTACCGTTCTTCCACGTGAAGTAGGTACCATTCTTATATGGCTCTTATCTAACACGAATTCGAAATGAGACGAGATTGAAGCGTATGCTGGTTCCTTTATATGAGAGTGCCCCACAGCTCTTAATGCAAATTTCCTCCGTCTGGCGTTTGCTCAACACGTATTAACGCGCTGAACGAGGCCTGGCAGGCAATTTGCAAATTGCGAAACAAAAGTCTGAGATGTCGAGGCTCTATAATGACAAAGTTTATGAAAGCAAAAGCGCTACTTGTGTCTTTGGGAGGTGCCCTTGACGGCGTTGGCATGAACGGTGCAAAGTATATAGTGCAAAAGATATGACGTGACCCACCCAAGGACAGAAACGAACCAATGCATGCTAGCCAAGTACAAGAGGTGATCAGTAATGATTACGAAAGTTAAGTAATAATTTATTAGTGGCTACGGATGGGTTAAATATCCAGCAGGACTCAAAGCCAAGACCTTGATAGAAGTCGAGTCCACCACGTCCTAGGGCTCGAATACACGTCCTTGATAGGAGTCGAACCCAATACATTGCCTGTGATAATGCAGATTGAAGTGGATTAAGACGTGTAAGAGATGTCATGAGGACTTCGCTTTCGATTGATTTCTGGGACTTTACGTCCCACAACTACGATATGATTATGAGATATGGCGTAGTGGAGGGCTCCGGAAGACCACTTGGGGTTCTTTAGCGTGCACTGACATCGCACAGTACACGGGTCTCAACATTTCGCCTCCATGGAAATGCAGCCGCTGCAGCCGCGGAATTCGATCCCGCGACCTTCTGATGAGCAGCCGAGTGCCGTAACCCCTAGACCACCGTGGAGGGGCGCTTTCGCCTTTGCATCGTCTCTGCAATAGCTGAAAAAGACCTGGGGCCGAATTCACAAAACTTCTCTTTCGTAAGTGCTTTTTGCCATTGGTCGGGAAGCGTCTCTAATGATATGTCCAGCAGCGGCGTTGGCTGAAATTTTCTCTTAAGAGCTTTTTTGTCGTAAGTTGTTTTCGTGAATACGGGCCCTGGTAATTTTCCTATCTGCCTCTCGGTGAACTAGTTTTGAAGCGAATGTGAGCGGCGGCTCTGCTCACCTGTATGTAGTTTTTTAACTCCTGTGCGTACTCGAGACGGCGATTGCTTGCGCCGCAGTTGGAGACGAACCACGCCACCATCTTTGTCTTGTTCTGGGCGTAGTCGTGGTCGCGCTTAATGCCCTTCACCAGAGGATCGAAAAGCACGAACTTCTCGTACGGTGTCACGATGTCGGAATCCCTCCTGCGAACCCAAAGAAAGGACGACAGTTCTATACTGTTTGTCTCTGTTGTGGGACTGCACCGCATCTCAAGAGCATGAAACAGAACTGGGACGAACGTTCTCTTCCGTGATTATCCTGTTTCGTGCTTCCACCTCTTAACGCGTCACCTGTTGACTGCAACTTGTTCTTTGATGCGTGGTATCATTTGCATAGTATACTGGACATTTGTGAGGTCGGGTGGACGGAAAGTTTCGTGTCTCAAGCCATGCATGATTAACGTAATGCAAAACCGGAGCCGTCTTACACGCTACACCACTTGATCGGCTTACGTGGGGCGGCGCCTAGGAACGGGGGTTACAGTAAAGCTGCAGATGTACGCAGCCCGGGACTGGAGAGGGGAAGGGCGAGCCCCCCCCCCTTCCCCGTGAGCGACTTAAGAGGGGCGGAAGAGCGCCCCCGCTCGCCTTCCCGCTTCGTGACTGACCCCTTTGCAACAGACCAGATGGCTACTCAGCACTCATGTTGTGTCCGTGATCGTTTCTCGCGCCGATTGCCACAACCGCATATACAATAAACCAAACAGGCCAGTATTGTACACTTTAGCTATCTGAGCCCTTCGAATTTTCTAACGTTTTTAACTTTGTCATGGACACTGATGGAATACAAGCCGACCTTCTCGGAAGAATGATGGGTTTGTGCCGTTCTTCATATTACAGTCTCGGTGCTTGCGTTGTATACATGCTCCCAAGATAGTGTTGCATCGCGCTGGCACGCGACTAAGATGATGTGTACAAATGTTTTCCATCACAATTACTTCCGCTTTCGATTCGTCAATTTCTGCTACAGTACTGATGGGTAACAATTAATTAATTAATTAGACCTGATGACTCAAGGTACAAGCGGGGTGGCCAATATAAGTACGAAAAAAACAGCAAACAAAGAAGAGCAATAATGCGAGCACAAAAATTTTAACTCGCGCGATATCGCAATCGTTTCACTTCAGGAAGGGAAGGAAAGATGTCGAAGAAGGGAAGATGATCAGAAACATTGCAGTACAATAACCACCAGAACTGTCAGTTCGCAGAAGCGGATACAAATCAACAGACTACGGTACAAGACTACCCCGGCGGGTAGTGACAGAAGGGATACACGGCATCTTCAAAATGGATATTCGAGACGTTAGCGAATTCCTTCGCTAACGTCTTTTTCAGTTTGCAAGACGTCGTATGTAACTGCCAATGCCTGGCTTTTTCTTTTTTTATTTACAATACGTCTTTGGGAAAGCTGGTCTTGGAAACGGTTTAAGCGGAGTTTGAAGCATGCCACTGACAAGCAGGGATCGCTTCGGTAATCTCAACGCAGCGGAGGCTGCCGCCTCTGTACCGCTGTCGCGAGCCTCTGCAGATAACGTGCCGTGGTGCTCGCAGTGATTGCATTCGGAGACAACTAAGCTACGCGCTTTGTATTTCGCGTTCGTGTTGCCATGTGACGCCTCATTTCCAGCATAATGCAGCAGTGGCCAGCCCAGCTGTGTTTCCACGCCGGCTGTACTGCTTCGCTTGTGATGGCACCATGAAAACTGGTGCATTAGGCGTCGCAGAAAGGCAACGACGTGGACGAGTCAATGTCGCGCAAGTGGCCGGACGTGCATTGATGCCGCTGTCGCGCGGCATCTCGAGGTGCCACAAACATCCAACTACTTCTGTGAGGACACATTACTCTTTTGTGATACCTCGATTCTTCTAAAATAGGGAGCAGGCCCATTTTCTTTATTTTATAAGACATCTACAATACGTCTTTGGAACGTCTTTGAAAAAGCTGGTCTCGGATACTATACTTTGATCTTAGCCAAAAGGCCGATCAAAGTGCTTTTTTTAAATAATTACATTTATTTTAAAAAAAAGCTGGTCTCGGTCGGTCCCCGCGAGGACGTTTCGGAGACGTCTTCTGAGAACCTTTATAAGCGTTCCGGCCCTCGACGGTGCTTGAAACGTGAACCGCGCTAAACTAATCTGCTACACCCTTAAAGGGACTGTCTACCGCTCAGAAAATGTTTTAAGATTGTGGTAAAATTGGGCAGATCGCACGTCACATTTACGGGAACGAGCGCGCTTTCACCCCACAAAAAAGGAATTATGTTTTTAATTTCGCTTTGAAAGTGGTGCAAAAAACACCGCTAGCGACACCCAACAGCGTGTTCGTCATTTTCCAAGTGTACGAGAACCAGCCCACGCAGGTATGCATACTCTGCTGAAAAAATTGGCAGATCCCACGTGCAGTGGGAATCAAGGAAATGCGAAGCACGCATAAGGAACGTAGAATGGATTTGCATTGTTGTCTCGCTATATCGAGTTTGGTACATATGAAGTTAACGGAACGGCCGCAAGAGCACCAAGACTGTGGCATGTAAACCATGCCGCTCATACACGCATATCATGATTCTAACGTTATGACTTGTCATTTACGTTCATCATGCGGTCGTGTTGTGCCATAGCAATTTTGGTATACATCCCTTTAACGAAACGAGTGGCTTGTAGATCATGCCGCTAATGACATGCATGTCACGATTTTCATGTAATGACCTGTCATTTATGATCGTCATGCAGTCATGTTGTGCCAAACGAATTTTCGTATAGGCTCTGTGCAGTCGAGTTTTCCATGTGCTACATCAGCGCCACAATGCACTGCCTGTCGGAGAGAAGAAGCAAAATTGGGCAGAATGTGACAGGAAAATACGCGAACGCGATGCGCGTCTCCAACTCTATAGCAGCAGCGACCGCCCGTCCCACCTTGTTTCGTTTTATTTCCTATGAGACGCGCGCTCCAAACCTGCGGAAACTGTTCCAAAGGGCGACGCCGCGAGCGTTCATGTGGTTCGCAGCACGCCCGGAAAGCAGCGAAGAAACGCGCGCGTGTTATGACCTGTCATTTACGTTCTTCATGCCGTCGTGTTGTGACATAGCAATTTTGGTATACGTCCCACTAACGAAACGCCTGGCATGTAAATCATGCCGCCCATGACAGGCATTTTATGCTTTTCATGTTATGACCTTTCATTTATCTTCGTCATGCAGTCATATTGTTGCATACCAATTTTCCTACACACCCATGGCGAAACGGCCAAGAGAGCACCAAGACCGTGGCATGATCATGTCGCTCATGACATGCATGTCATGATTTTCATGTTATGAGCTGTCATTTACATTCGTGATGCAGTCATCTTGTGGCATGCCAATTTTTGTATACATCCCGTTAACGAAACTCGTGGCATGGAAGTCATGTCGACCATGACATGCATATCATGATTTTGATGTTGTGACCTGTCAGTCATGTTCGCCATGCAGTCATGTTGTTGCATACCAATTTTCGTATACATCCCATTAACGAAATAGCCAGGAGAGCACCTTGACCATCGCATGTAAATCATTTCACTCATGACGTGCATATCATGATTTTCGTGTTATGACCTGTCATTTATGTTTGTGATGCAGTCATGTTGTGACATACCAATTTGCGTATACGTTCCATTAACGAGACGACCAGGAGAGCACGAAGACTGTGACATGTAGATCATGCACTCATGACATGCATGTCATGATTTTTATGTTATGACCTGGCATTTATGTTGGTCAGGCAGTCATGTTGTGCCATACCAATTTTCGCATACATCCCATTAGCGAAACGGCCAGGAGAGACTAAGACCGTGGCATGTAGATCATGCACTCATGACATGCATATCATGATTTTCATGTTATGACCTGCCATTTACGTTCGTCAGGCAGTCATGTTGTGCCATACGAATTTTCGCATACCTCCCATTAGCGAAACGGGCAGGAGAGCACCAAGACCGTGGCATGTAAATCATGCCGCTCATGACATGCATATCATGATTTTCATGTTATGACCTCTCATTTATGTTCGTAATGTAGTCGTGATGTGGCATACCACTTATCGTAAACATCCGATTACCCAAACGGCCAGGAGAGCACCAAGACCGTGGCATGTAAATCATGACGCTCATGACATGCATATCATGATTTTAATGTTATGACCTGTCATTTATGTTCGTCATGTAGTCATGATGTGGTATACCAATTTTCGTAAACATCCGATTAGCGGAACGGCCAGAAGAGCACAACATCGTAGGCGGCTAGATAGATAGATAGATAGATAGATAGATAGATAGATAGATAGATAGATAGATAGATAGATAGATAGATAGATAGATAGATAGATACGCTCAAACTCGCCGAAGTTCGCTAAGAAATGCTTCGCATTTAAAACTATTATGTATGTCTTACATGCGTACTTCACCCTGTGAGACACCTTGTTATAGCGTGCAAGAGCAATTTGTTCTTTTTTTCGCTGCTTTCGGGGTGGCGCATGCGGCGCTGCCTTCGAATTCGTCTGCCTGCGGAGGCGCGTAGTACTGCGCTTGTCATGCATGCGGCGCTGCATCTCCGAGACGCACCCCCGCGCGCCGACTTTCCCTCGCCTCTCCTCCTCGTCGTCGCCTCTGGAATGTTGACCTTGAAGCCGGTTCGCGTTGAGATGCCTCCCGCGCCCGAAAGGGTTTCCAGGGAGACGATGACGCATCATGCGCGGTACCCAGTGTTGCTGGCATGCCTACACTAGGAAGGGAGCGACTTCGTGGATGAAAAAAATTGTGTTTTAGTAATTTCTATTGAGATTCTGGAGAAACCACTGCACGCTGGGACACTTCGAAAGGTACGCTTTCTGTTGAGCCAAAAAACGGTAGAGCGATGAAGGACGGTAGACAGTCCCTTTAACATGCACGTCTTCAAGACTGTGTGCTACCTGTGTCATGGTTGATTTAAAACCAAGGCTATAGCAATGACAATCGAATAATAGACTATTAAGCGACTTCATATCGTCAGGGATAGATGTATATCTCGTCTCACGAAAAGGGGCCTCAAACAGTAGTTCCTTCTTTAAAATGTCTTATAATTTGTGCTTATGTGTTGTGCATTGCAGTTACCCTAGGTTTGCATTCGGCCATCTTAATCTGCAAATCATTTTCAGGCCTATTGTCGTTTGCAGTATTATCAGATTTGCACTTATTTTAGTTTACGTATACCATATGGTTCTCTATAAAGGCATTCACAACTATCTTGCAGCGGCTACCTGTTCACGTACACTTTTCCAAGCTTCTCTCAGACATGCTCGTTGTTCGTGCTCTCTGTTATCTCTTCTGTACAGAAAATTCAAATCGAAGTCGTGATATTTCACGTGCATTATGAAGGGCAATGCCAAGCAATTAACACCCAAGGGACGAAAATTCTTTTTGAAATCGGCCCCGAATGAACGCGTGGCATGTGGAGCGCAAGTCAATAGATCATCGAGCCTATGAGCACTCTAGCGAGCTTATCGTCAATTTATTGACAGGTGCACTTGTTTTCGCTTGTTTCGGGGGTGTCGCGCCTTTATCACTTTCTGGTGACGCGCGTTATCGCTCGGCGCAGGGGCACGCCTAACTTGCATGATGCTTGTTTCTCGAATGGCGCCGACTATTCTACAAACTCTGCACGCACGACGTGCATATCTGAGTTTCCTTCCATATTACGCGCGAACATCAGTGACAGTACTAGAGTGCACCTCTTGGCATAAAAGTCGACGCATCTCACCGCTTTTCAGCGCCTGTTATCGACGACCGACGATCACGTTCGCCGCTCTTGTTTGGAAGTGAGAGTTGTTTTGTTTGCTGGGCACACGTTCGCCCAATAAAAGGAGTCTGATTCCTACTAGCCCGGATTCTACGTCCTTCATCGTCCCGACCATCGTCCCGATCATATCGCGTAATAATCCTTGTTTGGTTAAGGTTATGTGGGGTTTAACGTCCCAAAACCAGCTCTGAGTATGAGAGACGCCGTAGTGGAGGGCTCCGAAAATTTCGACCACCTGGGGTTCTTTAACGTGCACTGACATCGCACAGCACACGGGCCTCAACATTTCGCCTCCATCGAAATGCAGCCGCCGCAGCCGGGATTCGATCCCGCGACCCTCGGATCAGCAGCCAAGTATAGCCACTATAGACCACCGTGGCGGGGCCTTGTTTGGTTAAGGAAAAGACACTGCTATAGGGAGGGGGGGGGGGGGGTGTTTACCAGTGGTTGGTTTACCGTATACTTTCCCTGCGGCAATACCATGCCTTTTTAGGAAAACACCAGCGCAAAAAGGACGTTTACACGCAGAGAAGAACTGCACCGTGACCACAAGCGCTCATTTGAGCGCCTTTGGTGTGCAGTTCTCTGTGTGTAAACGTCCTTTTTGCGCTTGTGTTTTCCTAAAAAGATGCAGTACCAACTAGCCCATTTATCCATTCTAATACCATGTCGTCGTATAGTCGGCACGCAAACTTTTTTCACTCGGCAACACCTGCGCTAGCAGCTGTATGCGCACGGTGGCGTTATACATGAAAGTTGAAAGGGCCGGAAGCAAGACTTTCCGACTAATATAGCTATGTGCCTACAGCGAGGGTATTAGCGTGCCTACGGTACGGTAATCCTCACTGCTAAAACGCTCGATGTTCTGCAGCCCTTGCGGGACACGGCTCAGCGTCCGAGAGGGCAAGGGAAATGGGAATGAAAAAGTGGAAAGAGGAGGAAAAGCCGCAGTGGAGGGCTTCGGAAATTTTGACCACCTGGGGTTCTTTAACGTGCACACAGGCCTCTAGCATTTTCGCTTGTGTCGAAAATGCAACCGCTGTTGCAGGGACCGAACAGCGCCTTCTTTCGGACTCGCAGTCAAGCCACTAGACCATCGCTGCTGCATATAGCTTCTTTGGCTCATTTAACATGGCTGGCGCGAGGGGCTATCACTGGACTAGAGTTTACTAGAAAAAGGTTACCTTTTTCTAGTACACTCTAACTGGACACGTCCTTTACCTGTAGGTGGCCGTCCAATCGATTCCCGTGGCTCCTGTCTGGAAGAATGTGTGCATCGGGTTTTCTAGCAGGTACAGTATGTTCACTGGGCGTCCGGTGGTTCGGTGTTCTCCGCCAGCGTAGAAGTCCTTATAGATAACGGCATCCGCGACTGCGCCGCTGCTTTGCTCGCTTGAGAGTGCTTGGTAGCTCTGGTAGACGGTGCACTTGTCCACGGGACACCGGTCTCTCAGAAACAGCTCTCGTCCACTCAGGAAGTCGTACCAGCTGCCGAGCAGGAGGATTTTCTTCAAGGTCGTCGTCTCTGCGCACCAAAGTGAAGCGGATGTGACGAGATGCTGAGCGCATAACGTACCGAGTTCAATGGTGGGACACCAGAGCTACGTGTGCGTGCGTGCGCGCGTGTGTGTGTGCGGGATATTTCCTGCGGACTGTTCAGTTGGATACCAGCGTGCTTTCTCCCCTTAGTCCGTTTCCCATATATCGAAATTTGCTTCTTCTTCGAAAAGAGACGAAAATGGATCAGTTCTCAAATCATCATACTCGCTGTAATAAGGAAAGAAAGCGTTGAGCTCGTATACGGATAATGGCTGCCCGATTACTCACCATTCGATGCGTTATGCCACTCCCGGTGGACGGGAACATACGTGGCATCTGCAAAATAGAAAATTGCAAGATACCCTTAACATTAAAAAGAATGGCCGGATCCCACGCATAGGTGGGAATCGACGAGAAGCGAAGCTTTACCTCCGCGTCGGGAAGTGGTGCGGACGTAACGCTACACTTTCGAACGGACACAACGCGTATCGCGAACGCTATGTGCTGTGCCGAATCCCTCCCTTACAAGGTACACTTTTCGAGAGTTTTCCTCGCCGACAAAAGGGGCGCGCTTCTCTCTCAGGGACACCACCCGTTGTCGCTTTGTGCCTCCATTTTGGCTGTCATGAGCTCAAGTGCATATGGTCAAAATTTCCAGAACCCGTTAATGCCACGGCGTTCTTCTTTTCACTCTTTCGCTCCCTTTCCCCACCTCCACGGACACTGAGGTGTGCTTATTGCGCACAAGGGCAGCTGAAAATAACGTGATTTTTTGACGGAATGGTTATGTTCGTCAGTCTTGCTCTTCGGTGCTCACTACGTTCGTCACGTGTGAAACGTGACGAACGTCACGTTTCACGCGTGACACCTGCGTAGTTTCAACGGGCCGCCATGCGTCGTTGGCTTGTCTTTACTTGGCGTTCGCAGCGGGAGTTATACATTGACATGTAAGGAGTTGAAAGTTTGAGCGAGTATTAACAAGCGCAGTGTATGTAATCTGCAGAGAAATCGCTTCGAATGCATTATGGTTCAGAGGCAGCATGTGCATATCTATACGTAGTCCAATTCGTGGTTTCTCGCATTGGTTCTCTACGTCAGCAGTCTCACACAGGCTGCCCGGGGACCTTTCGATAGCGATCTGTTCTCATGCGGTCACCATTTCTTGAAACGTGACCGTAGTACATAAATTCCATATTTAAGAACTTTAAGAAGTGGCGCCCGGATTACGGTAATTCTGGGAACTGGTGTCGATACGCTTCTCGAATCCTGACGCATATTTCTCTTCACGAATAGCCCACGCACACATGACATATAGGAAAGGCTGTCTTCCACATGGTAACGTTAAGCTGTCACTTAATTTCAACTATTTTTAAATCGTTCGCATGCAGTGCGTACGAAAGTTACTGAGAAGAACTTGCGACGTGCTTGAGTTGAAGTGTGCAACGGCACATTGCTCACTGATGCTCTTGGGCTCTCCCTTGTATCCAGGGGGCAGGTACATCAGCTGGGCCACGATGCGATCGTCGTGTGGCGACTGCGGGTCGGGCCACACGCTGTGGATCCTAGGACAGCTTGCTCGATGGCCGAGGCCACTCGGTGCCGTTGGTGAAGAACCAGGGCAGCTTGTGGCTCGACCACGACGAGGACAGGTTGTCGTGTCGGTGGTCGGCTTCCTCGTTGTCCCTGCACGCATAGCGACACGGACAGCGACCGATTTGCTGTTGTCGCGTGTTTCGTTGTACGACGATAACTCGCAACCTTTACTGCCATCGTCTTATGCGGTCTGTTGCTAGGCCGTACATGCCGATGCCCGATTCCAGCAGCGCGCTTAGCTGTAAATCTGCACATAGCTCGGAGGAGGCACGACGTCTAACGATAATCTGCTCCCCTTCCCTGCTCAAGAACATAAATAAAGGCAAATCGGAACCGCTGCTCGTATAGAAACAATATTCTGTCTACTGGTGATAACTTAGTCGAAATCAAGAAGAGTACAGGACATGTAATGAGAAAGGGAAGATGCCCGATGGTCGTTTAGGGTAACACCTCAAGAGAAGACAAGCGTGGCAGAGGGCGGTCGATCATATTAAGAAGATCGCGCGGATAACGTCGCTGTAGCTAGCACAGGACAGGGTTAATGGGCAAATATTGCAAGTGGCCCTCGCTACTGTTCTGTGGACGTAGTTGGGCCGGTTATGGTTTTTTTCTCCGCCACCTAAGGGGAGGAGGTGGCGAACATACATGCCATGCTAGACGTACTTAACCTCACTTCGTTTAGATAGTTAATTAGTTATATCTGCATACTGCCCCGCAAGAAGAACCAAGGCGGATTAACAGAGGGAAATATCTCGTGTTACACGTGTTTATCCTTATTCCGTACGGAATAAGGATAAATAGCGGAACACAAACTTGATAGGTACAAGGCGGTTGACTGAAGACATATTGGAACCAGACCTTTTCATGTACTCGGAAATTTACCCAGATGACACGTGCAGGTTATTTGATTGATTTGTGGGGTTTAACGTCCCAAAACGCCGTAGTGGAGGTGTCCGGAAATTTCGACCATGTGGGGTTCTTTAACGTGCACTGACATCGCACAGTACACGGACCGCAACATTTCGCCTCCATCTAAATGCAGCCGCCGCGGCCGGGATTCGATCCCGCGACCTTCGGATCAGCAGCCGAGTGCCATAACCACTAGACCACCGTGGCGGGGCACGTGCAGGTTATGTAAGACAGCACAGGTGACTGTAAATGATATGGAATTGTGAATACTGCTATGCTGAAAATGCAGTCTCCTCAGAACGGACCGAGGCGTAGTCAATGATCTGTAGCTGAGCAGCTCACATATACAACAGCGACTTTCGGCTATCCAGCAAGCCCGACAGGAGGTCGCCAGACAAGGTCGCCTACCCTCCCCAACGCGGCCTCCTACGCGGCCTAGGCCCAGTCCACATTCTTCCCCATCATAAATAAAGTTGATCCACTCTCTCAAGCAGTGTTTGATGAGAACATACAGCACGTGACACGCAACCAACATGCGTCCCTCAAATTCATTTTTTTTTTTTTTCAATCTTAGTTAGCCTACTGTATTGAGTCATGGGCATGGACATTCACTACGCACCTAGAACCTATTCAACGTCTGCAGAAACGGGCTGTCCGATCTATTAACTTTTCGCGACGAATTGAAGCAAGTAAGCCAATTTTTGCTAAACTACAAGTCTTACCGTTCGATTTCTTACGCCAATAAGTATGGCGAAGTGCATTTAGCAGTATAGTTAAGGACAATTATCCGCTTAACATATTAGTATTGAGTATACCAAATCGTCCAAGAAGAAACAAAACAATTGGCAACTTTAACACACCATCGGCAAGAAATATATATGGACAGACACTAGCGGAATTTATTGGCAGAAAAATATGGAACGACATACCCCTTGAGGAAAAACAACGCAATAACGTTTGACACCGGTTAAAAGAAGTTATTCACAGCAAATTTCATCTGGGCTTGTATAGACCTTCATGTCACGAACGCAACCTGTAGATACTCACGTGCATATATTTTCTTTTTGTTTTTTCTTCGCTCAGTGTTTTTACCCTATGCTTTCTATATTTAGGTCAAAAGCGACATATCTCTTTGTTCTGTCCTGTATATTCTGTTTGGGATAATTTTCTTTCTGCTATCACTCATTTTTTGCGCTTAAATGTCACTGACGACCGAAACTGTCAATTACGTGTCTGCAAATGGCCCCAATACTAGCCTTCGGTTAAGGAGCCATACAGTGTTTGCAATCGATTTGTGTTTACTTCATGTCAATAAAGTTCAAAATCCAAACTTCAAATATGGAACACCCGCCGACCAGACCAAGCAGCAACCCGTCATGATGATGATGATGATGATTATACTTTCGCGTGAACCAACCTGAAAATTTGGCGCTCCATGATCCTACGGGCCCGCTCTGTCCTGCTCTCGCGCTTCTCCTGGTCGCCGCCGCGGTGGCCTTGTCCACTTCTGGTAACGTCCGTGGCCCTCGGCCGCTCCTGCTGCTTCCAAAGCGGCAGCCGGCCGCTCTGGGAGCTCATCAACTTCAGCTGGAGGCCGATCAGCGCAACGCAGCTCGACACAGCCAGGATCGCGACGCATCGGCGAATAAACCGTATGCGTCGCACATGATGCCACCGGACCATGGTATACAGGCAGCGACCTCCTCACAGAGCTTTTCGCTGTACGTCACGGGAGTCGAGCGATGATGCACGTATTGAGCGGAAAAGAAGAAAAAGAGGAAGTACCCAATTGTTCCTCATCGTAATTGTAACCGATCCCATGCCAGTGCGCAAGTTCCTCCAAGTTGTTCGACATACAGGGCTTCAGAGCCCGTTCTCTACTTCACTCGTGCGACAAGCATAGCCACAAAATTGATTTGTTTTGCATGGTGGTTGGGTACAAAAGATATGCACTTTTTTTTGTGAACTTCGTCATGGAATACATTTTTTTTTCTTTTGCGGAGAACAGAGATGGGTACATCGTATAGTTAAATATGGTTACGTGTGTTTTGTATGTTTCAATATGTTGCAGACGGGACACCCCTATTGGACACTCAACTATATGCGTGCCTCGCGTGTTCTATACATGTGCTAGGGTAAGTATTATACAACATTTCGAAAATTCCGTTCTTGTTCTTTTAGCTGTTGACTTGCGCCTGTCTAAATGCCTTGTCACGGGGCGGAAGGGGCATCATTATTATTTTTTTTTTCTGTGGTTGGCGTTTCCACCGCCTGTGCACGCCGGAGACACTGCTGCTATAATTGGCCTGTTGTTACTACGTCTTAAGTTTTCGTGTCAACTCGCAGCGCTCTGAAAGCACACCAGAGGTGCTGCTCGTTGTTCAGATCCCTTGAGTGCTGGCTGAGTGAGGGAAACTAAAAATTACGTCGTGAATGCCCATCAGACATTGTTATGCATTTTCAAACTTACAGCACTTCGTACTCAGGACGAGCACTCTGCATAATTAATTAAAAGTTGAAAGGGACTTGAAGACACTGTGCATTATCGCATACAAGAGGTCACACAAGGACGTTAAATGTTACATCTGTTGTGGCTCTACAATCAGCGTTGTATTATTACCCAAACTGTGTCAGCACTGAGCTAATGCAAACGTACTTGCGCTACACAATGGCGGGTCCAATTTAAGTTCCCCTACATCGACATTACTCACATTGTGAGGGTGGCGGCTCTTGTCCTGGATGTATGATGCACCTTACAGAATGTGCTATGGAGAGAGTCGCCTACTGGAACGCTGGGTCGCCGAGTTCGAAAAGACCAGAACGACTCGCCACACTTTCTTCTTCTTCTTCTCCGCAGTATATATATGTTGTGGCTCATGTCCAATACGGGGGATTGGTCAAGAGAGTGGAGGGTTGCTCTGATATATTTTAAGACTTCCTGGGCGGCTATAGTCAAGCAATGTTTACATTTAATTCAACATGATCAGTAATAAATCTCTACTCCTGTTCTTAAACCTCAGCCACGGCTCATACGTCCTGCGGCGGATTGACCAAGAAGCCGGCGGTTTCACAATTGTTTTAATAAATTGTATTATCAGGATTACCTTTATAGTTGTCCCTGATGATGCTAGGCGTAGCGTATAGCTTTCGTAGTCATACGTAACGCATACACCGTTTCGCACGTGGCGTTAAAAGCTGCGGAGGCCAGGAAGACTTGTAATTAATGTATAGCTGCTGTCGTAATAAGTTCAGTGTTCCTACCAGCAAATACGTGAAATCGTTTTTTTTTTTTTTGTGCTGAGTAATAAGCGAATACGGTTTGCCACACCTTACAGGGGCCCCGTAACACTTCTGGAACATGGACAGAAAACGATGCTGATCAGCCGCACATGCTCCTGTGAACATGTGGGCCCTGAACTGCAAGCAATGCATCGCGCTGCATTGCACCGCACGCACCAAGGAATTTGCAATTTGGCTTCAAATATAGCTGGGAAGCGCCGCCGATTCTTTCGACTCGGGAAACAAAGAGGAGTAGGTGACCTCCTTTTTTTTTTTTTAAATTTAAATGTGAGAACACGGGAATGTAGGCTACGTTAGAGCCGGCTACCCCTCCTTTTCCTTGCGGAACAACAAAATTGTTATCAGCATCATCATAATCATCATCACCACCAACAACAACGCCGCCACCACCACCACGATCCGACTAGGCCGCTTGAGGCAGAAATAGTACTGGTTGACCACGTGATTGTGAAAAGCGACTCTGCAGCGCTTTGTTTGTTCGTTTTGAGTTCGCCAAATAAAGACAGTGTATGCATCTACCTTTAAGAATACCGAGATAAGCGGCCTAGTCGGCGCTGCCTGTGACGTCACTTAATGAAAGAACAGCCGGCGACTTCCAGCTGTATTTGAAACAAAATAGCAAATTCCTAGGTGCGCGCATCGCAATAATATTTGGTTGCCACGTTCAGAAGGGCCTTGGAGGAGTACCGACACGATCTCCAGGCTGCGCGATAGGGTCATTTCTTTTTTGTTTTCTTGATATGAATTGTTAATGCTCTCCAGCCAGGAAACACGTGTATTTTTATTTGATTTTAATGTTTTCGCCATTCAGCGTCTGCAAGTGAGCCCCATCGCGAGGGACAGTACGACGGCGTGTGAACACAGTGGCCTAAAAATCGCAGTAATCGCAGTAGGTGTCGCTGAATATGACAGTGAAATATCATCGTGTTTGCGGGCACCACGTGCTACTGACAATAGGCCACAGAGTTCCTGCGACTCCACCACGAGTTGATGTTTCTCGAATGACTTCCCAAGGTTCGAACCAGGGCCCCACTCTCTGAAGCCAAGTGTCTTTACCACTATACGCTACACTCCCACGCTTGCAACTTGGGAAACAAATTATTGGAAGGAGCGGCAGCGTCGCAGCATTTCACAGCGTCGAACGTTTTAGTTTATTTTTGTTTCCGGGGGACATTTTGAGTACGCGCTGTGCCGAAGGTGGCAATCTCCTGCATCATCTCACACGGTCGTGCTAGTGCTGGCCGCAAGGAATCAGATCCCCTTTCCCATTTAGGGCAAAACTTTGGCACTAGGCAGTAGGAAGCGTGGCCCCACAGCCCGGTGAGACAAGACCACTGCCCTTCTTGACCAAGCCCGAGGTGCCGCGATCGCCAGAAGGGGCATGAACTGGGGTACCCAACCACTGCACCTGGATCTCTTCGTCAACAGAAGTTAGGCAGACTACTGTTGATCTTGGAACGAGCGCAGGAAACGGACTTTCTCTGTCCCAGGTGTGGTGGACCGTCGTACTTTTTTTTCACATTACCTGGTTCTGCTCAAAGTAACTACCAAACTTGAAGGAGGCAAATTGGGCTAAAAAGCGACAAGAACCTACAACAGCCCCCCTTGTCCTAAAGCATTTTATTTTATTTTTTTGAGCGTGCGTACTTCTGCAATGACGACATGCGAACCGCGAAACTGGGACTTGGCGGCGCCCCGCAGCTTCTGCAGTAACTGCATCCACGAAACGGCCAGTAGTAGTTCAAGATACGTTGTCCGTGCCAGCCTAGTGACGTGGTTTGTTGAAAGGAGATCAGGCACTTTCCAGTTGTGTTTCGAAAATGAATTGCTGTATCCCTGGTGCGTCCAGCGCAACAATATTTGGTTGAAATGTCCACAAGAGCCTCCACGACATAATGGCAGCGTTTTCATGCTCTGTTGAAATGTACTGCATGGCCCCTTAAAGTTTTATTCCACTCGGCTCCACGCTTTAGTAGTCTAGACGTTTGTACCACTTTAGTAGCACACCTTTATTCACCCATGTTTCTGACCCTTTAATTTAAGTAAGCTCTGCCGTGCACGTTTTTAATTGTGCACAATCGCCGTTAGGTGGCACGCGCCATAGCTTTAGCAGTCATCATCACGATTAAGAAGATCGTGTCTCGTGGCGCGTGCCAGTGAACTCGAGCGTTCGCTGTTGCGGCCAGCCGTGTTCCATCTTGACTGCTGAATCTCAGCGCAGCCCTCGTTTCCTGTTTCCGTCACAGCTTTCTCAGCGCCAGTTCTTAAGGTAAGACCTCTGCCTCTGCGTGGCCAGTAGCTGTGACCTGCTCAGATGTGTTGGACGGACTGTGGTTCGATATAGGCTAACCACAAAATTATGGTTGGCCTGTTCTGAGGAAGAAGGTAGCTAGGTTTGAGGCTTGGGATAGTTGGTTCGTGGTTTCAAGGAAAGGGAAACAGCGCCGAGTTTTTGACAAGACCCTAAAGGAGGACAAGACCACCATGGCGCCGTGGTCGTCTGGTATTCGTTTGTGTCTTTCAATAGTTAAGCTCTGTTTCACTCTATTCTTTGCAAGAAGATAGTATTTAATAAAAGGAAGAGAGGAGAGGTCGGCCTGGAGAGTGGGTCTTTTACTTCTCGCAGGGGTAATGTGAAAAGGGAGGGACAGAGATAGGGGAGATATTACAAGTGACTGTTGTTTTTTGCGGCCGTCTTCCAAGCGTCTATCACCGGGACGATGGTCTTTTTAACTATATTGCCGCGATTATGTGCCTCTGGGGATAAGGTTGGAAGCAGCGCGGGCCTATAGGGACTTGCCTGAAAACGAGTTTTGTACGTAATTAGCGCAAAAATACAGACGAAAAAAAAAAAGACGAGAGAGACAGAGCCCGGAGCGCTCAACTTTAACTGAAAATATATCTTTAAACATGGAAACTTCATGACCGTCTCAGCACAACATCGTAGACCAGCAACCATCCCTCCAATAACACCTGCCCCTCTTCCTTCATTCACTTTCATGTTCACTAATATTCAGCTCAATTAACATCGGCGTAACTCCCTTCACATCTGCGGTGATTAGTGTACAGCTTAGGGAATGAAGGGAGAGGGGCAGGTGTTATCGGATGAATGGTTGTTCTGCTGCGTCGTTGTTCTGCGATGCGGTTTCCATGTTTCAAGGCAGATAAATCTTCAATTGCTGTGCTGTTTCCTGTCTTAGTTCGCGTGTTTGTGCACTAATCACTTATGTACCAATCCGGTACATACCAATTAGCCCAATCCGCAACCTTAATAGAAAAGGGCGGATGCCAATTTCTGTCTTTCATAAAAAAAATGTGGGTGTAGAATCGCACAGAATAGTAGTCGGCGCATTTAGTAGTTTTTCCGTTCTTCTTTTACGACGTAGGCTCACTACGTCTTCTTAGGCTTCAAGGATGGCATCCAGAAGCCTCACACAAGGCGTCGTCCTTTTGAGCCTGGCATTCTGCTGCTACGTGCAGCGTGCATCCAGCTTCAAGGACTGGTACTTCGGTGTCGAGAAGGCAAGCTTCAACATATATAAATTTATGCATGTTTGTGCGTTCAAAATCTGATTTGATGTGAACAGCCTTTATTATAAACGGAACTCTGGCGCCGCTTTTGTTTTTCACCGGTTTCGTTTATCTTAAATCATTTATTGAATAGCTCACAAGGGAGACGTGCAGGAGACCAAGTCCATTTACCACGACCTGCTGTGAAAGATCATGCGTGACCACATACTATGCTTCCTACGCAGAGGACAGGCTGTGATATCTCTGTACGCAGTTTGTAAAAATAAAAGTAGGGTAATTGAATTTTTTTGGACGACGTCATCTTAACAAGATCGATTTATGCAATGTATCGGCAGATTTACGCCAAGTGTCACAATTTATTAAATGACACGATGCTCCAAATTTGTATTCCGAAATTTATTATCAAATAAAGATAGCCCAACCTGCGTACTACAGGACCATAATTTTACATTCCCCGAGTGTTTGTTACATGAAATTCGCACTGATATTATCATGGCCACCAGCTTAGGGCTCTAGTATCATTGATGTAAAGGAAAATGCACTTATTTCTGTAGCTCGTGAGGAAACAAGCATCTTATTTCAGCCACTACTGCGAACCTGTGCCCTAAATTAGCTGTCACGATAACGTAAAGCACGTTGAGAACCTGCGTATAATCAGAAAACATGGCAGCTCAATATGCATATCTTGAGCCTAGAGGAAAACCTGTAAAGCGACACACGCTTTGTAACATTATGGGCGCGAAAACACCGTCGGTGACGAGAATATTCTGCTTCTGTGGGTCATGGGTAATCAGTCAGTAGGCTTTCTAAAACTTCGAAAACATGCGCGCTCCCTTTGAAGGGACCATTAAACGGTGAACATAGCCATCAAACAGGGCCAATCAGTAGTTGCTCATATGAACGCGTGAACTAAATCAGCGCCTCCTCTACAATAGAGGAGGTGCAACAGGGAATTTGCAATTACGAGTACAGCTGAAAATCACCTGCTCGTCAGCACATGACGTCACTGAGGGCACCGACTAGGCCTCACGACCTTTCTCCGTCTTCTCAAAGATAGACACATACATTGCCTTCATATGTTAAACTCAGAACGAACAGATAAAGCACTCCAGAGGATCTTCTCGTGATCATGTCGTCACCCGATGCTGTTTCTGCCCCGAGCGACGTAGTCGGTGACCGCCATTGACGACATTTGTTGAAAGAACAGCAGGTGCTTCACGACCGCAGTTGACAGCAAATTGCGAATTTCCTGGCTGCGTGCAGTGGGTTTGGATCACGCGTTCACAGGATGCGTCAACGATTGAGCGGTTTGTAACTCCAGGTCCGAAAAGTGTTCCGAGGCTCCTTACAGGGCAACTCCGGCGGTTTTTTTCAACCTGTTCTGATATCAATGGCTTCCAATGTTGCTGATAGTCCTGTAACAGCCAGGATGGTTCAGTTTGCTCAGAAACGCACCAATAATTTTAAATAACCGAATGAAAGTCATGTTCAAATCGAAACCGAAACGGGCAGATGCTTCGTTCAGCGTGTGCGATGATCTCACAACCTCCCGTCGTCAGGAATGTGGAGCTGGTGCCAGGAAAAACGCCAGTGGCGAGGTCATCCGACGATACATTGAGTTATGCGAGCTTTTCTGATCTTGACAGCGACGATTTGAGCGCTGAAGTAGCGCCGATTTGCTTTTGACGGCCCGCTAGCTCGGATAGGCATCGCGGAGGTGACGACGTCAAAAACACAGGGTGGCCATCGTGAGAATCCGGTAAAGATTTTTAAAATTCATTTACAGGAAAACTAAATCACCTAAAACTGCATGACTTGACATATATTATTACAGTACCGAGGAGAATATGTATTGAAAATTTTATTGAGATCAGTGGACACTGAAGTATCGCCGGAGTTGCCCTTTAATCGTGCACGTTCGCCCCTTCTTTGTGTTCGTCGGGTGCAGGTGCCGGACTTCCGCATGATGGCGGTCAAGCCGCTGGCCTCGGTACGGGACTCGATTCTGTACACGTGCTCGGCGGCCTCGTCGGACCCGAAGCCGCTCGCCATCCGCTTCCTGATCAACTTCCGCAATCTGACCGATTTCTGCAGGGACGGACTGAAGTGCAAGGCGCCGCCCATCACGCGCTCGCGCTACAACGTGGTCCGAGGTCCACTGGTCATCTACGACTCGCAGGTGCGAATTTGCGTCACGTTATATACGTCGCCTGAATTCGACCTGCCCCGTCGACGTAATGTCCTTTGTCATTTTGGCCCCGCCACGGTGGTGTTATGGCACTCGGCTGCCGATCCGAAGGTCGCGGGATGGAATCCCGGCCGCGGCGGCTGCATTTCGATGGAGGCGAAATGTTGAGGCCCGTGTGCTGTGCGATGTCAGTGCACGTTAAAGAACCCCAGGTGGTCGAAATTTCCGGAGACCTCCACTACGGCGTCTCTCATAATCAGAGCTGGTTTTGGGACGTTAAACCCCACAAATCTATCAATCAATCAATCTTTGTCGTTTTGCAGCTACTGCGCACTCACTCTACGCGATGCTTGAATAGCAGAACTGACACGCTTTCGAGCATATAGGACGAATGTCACACGACCGACTTTCCCCCGGCGTTTGTGCAGCTCGTTTTCTACACCTTTGCTACTTCGCGACATATATGCGAGGAAATTTAATCGATTAACAGTGGCAGATTAACTGTGACTAATAACGACCATGTAAGTGATGCCCTCCTGTAGTTCTGGCGTCGCTAGTCAGACATTTTAAAACAATGTAACAGGCTTCGCGGCTTCTAACTTGTTTCAAATTCGATGCTGCACTTACTTTAATGTAGCCTATATTCAAGGTTCCCGCGCGAATGAAAGAGAGAAAAAAAAAGTGCGCTTGGGGATAAGGGTGGAGCTTTGATTGAAGTGGAACAAGTGAACAAAATGAGGGAAGAAAAACTATCGCATGTGCTGACCTACGCGTATTTTATATCCTTTGCATCTTCTTCCGTTCCTGGCGTGCATGGTACATTCGTTTCATACAGCAATAACAGAAGTACAATACAAATTTGTCTCAAAACAGGAATCAGTCATACTTTGTTCTAATGTTCTAATGACCTTTGTACCTTGTTACCTATCTTTCAAGAAAATCAATATAGTGTCTCACTGGCATTACGCTTCACAGCCGTGACTACAGCCTTCACATCCGGACTCATAACGGACTACAGCGACCGCATTCCGACAGAAAGAGGAGGAGAACCGCATGTGGTCAAAACAATTTGAAGATCTGAACCATATCGTCCACTGTAACCCAGTGCAGCGCCATGAATCTAAACATCACAATTAACAAAGGAAGGTCATCCAACTCGGATCACACCTTTTTTGGATCTTTGCGAAGTGATGCTTTCGCGAAATGGGCAATAAACGACCGTGGATCTTCACAAATGATCTAGGTGGCGATATGCGGCATTGCCCCCCCCATCCACCCCCTCTTACTCCTTGCGACGCCGGAGTCGGCCTATAGTTTCATTTGGTAAAAACCGAAGGGCCGACAAGCAAAACACCAGAAAAAGACGCCATGAGAAACATCGCTTTAATAAAATAATTATGCGCCTGAAGGCCCGTATGCGATGCACTGATACTATTGACGAGCACGTTCTTCTCGCCGCACGATGCCGCGTAAAGAATAGAGTAGCAACCCCATACACATCCGCACTGGTTAGTGCTCTACAGGCTATGCGCAAGCAGATTCCTTGCAATCGAGCGTTATCCTGTGTGAACGATATTGTTGAAAACCATCGTCGAACGGGGAATGCTGCTAGGGCTAACGTTTTGAGAAGGGCACATGTCTGCGTCAGGGCAACGGACAAGTGGGCAAGACCACTTATCGAAATGCTAGCTCTATAGCACCCCGTTTTTTAAAGTTCATAAAAAATTTTTTTTTATCACTTGAAGCTCCTATCTCCCCCCTGAACCAGTGCTGCTAGACTGGAGTCTCGTGTGAAAGTTCGACAAGACCGCAGCAGCCATAAGAGGCAAAGTGCACTATAGTGTTCGCTAATGAAGAGAGGCTTCGCCTTTAAGAAAAGAAGCCTGATTATAGATCCGCCATACGCAAACTGCTGACTTAAATCTGTTGCCGCAGCTCGAGTTTGGCTCGACCATTCCCGTGGAAGGGACGGTGTCGTGCGCCTTCGAGAACGAAGCCGGAGACGTGCTGGCCAACCTGTACGGATTCTTCAACATCAGCCAGAACATCCTACCGGTCAGCGTGAACGCCACACAGCTCTGCGTTCTTCAGCAGGGATGCCGTCTCGAAGAGAAGCACTGCCTCGGTCTCAACCATGAAAAGTACGTGCACGTGTGAGCATGAGTGTTCCGAACGCCGTTGGACTGCATCATTGACTCTTTGTCGCTATAGTCCTGTTCAAAGCAAGTGATCATCATCATCATCATCATCATTACGATTAACAGTAGCAAACTTCTGTGTTCTAGTTCTGGGCAGCATAGTAGACAGTCTACGCTATCAGCTTAGGAGACAACATCGAGCTAGGAGTCGCCGGAATGTTGGAACGCGCCTGCACTACGTGACCCCATTCGCATCGACGAGCTCAGAAAACTCCATCAAATTGTGGAGGTTTCGACTTCTTTCGTGCTCATACCTGTGAAAAATTCAACTTAGCTAACGTTAACCGCACATTAAACTACGGCTACGCCTTTTTATGAGCAAATGACCTTCCCAGAAAGTTATTGCGCCTCTTGCCAAGCCGCCATAATGCTTGGACAGCAATGTGGCCCTCACCCTTTTCTTACTTCGATGCTGTCTTCGCGAGACTTTCTGTTTAAGCCTCGCCTAAGATGGCCGCCGTCTGCTTAGCTGTCTGTTTTAGTCGTCTGCTATGAGTATGGGGACACACCCTTAATTGTTTTAAAGCTGTTGCGGACTGGCCAAGTTTCTGATCCACAGTGCCGTGTTCGTCACCATGGTGCGAAAGATCATTATACAAGTAGGGTTCCGCACACTCTTGCAGCTGCAGCCAGTGCCAGGTAGGCATGGGCTTCGATAGCTTCTACCACCTGTGCTTCGACCCTCGTCAGATCGGCCAGTCGTGCGTGTTCCTGCACCAGTGCACGCAGTCCGATCCGCGCTCCCTGTGCAGTCTCAGGGTGTGCCGCTGTAGGCCACGGCACGAGTTCAAGCCCGAAGGATGCCAACCCCAGGTCGGGCTGGGCTACCTCTGTGGACCAGGCACGTACTGTTCCACGCCGCAGGCCACCTGCGTCAAGCACGCCTGCGTTTGTCCGGAGGTGCGTATGCCTAGTTCCACTCCTGCGAAGCAGCAATAAACAGTCTGTCCTTCAACTATTCAATGCTCGCGGGTACCGGGTCCGCTGGCTTAAGTAAACAAAAGTGTACCGATGTCTTGTGGCGTTTAACTACACTTGAAAAAAAAAATAGTTCAGTCGCACCAGTCTTCTCGCCGAAAGGCAACAGCGAAAGCGCTGCGAATTGACGATAATCTCACTGCCACAGCTTTGCACCGGCCAGTTAAAGGAGCGCGCCCTGCAAAATTTTTCCATGTAATCCTCGAAGGACATCACCAAAGGAGTTCATTGACTTGCGATTCACCTTCCGAAAAAAATTCGAATACATTAGGTATCGGCGGAGCTCTTGGGGAGTTCTACCGTCCAATGCATTCACTCCCCTTTCGTCTCGACGAGCATGCTGGAAGTTTCACAGATAGAAGGAGGGGGGGGTTGAAAAAGGACGGTAAGCTATGCTGTCGCGTCCTTAATCTGGCGTCCTTAATCGCTTCCTTAATCTGGCGGCACGTACGCGTGCCGTCAGATTAACTGCATGGACAGTTTAACTGCGGGGTTTAACTGTAGCACACCACGGCGCCAATGGTAGTTCTGCCATCCCCTATGCAGTGCGCGCACTTACGGGATTTGTTAAAAGAAAAGCAGATGCTTTTCACCTGTATTTTCAAATTAAATTGCCAATTCTCTGGCGCGCGCAGTGCAATAATGTTTGGCTGACAGGCGCCTCCACGACTGATTGGCAACGTTTTCCGGCTATGTTCACAAAACTTTGCAGGGCCCCTTTAGGTGATGAGGTCTTTAGGTGAGACATGAAAGACAGTGAAATATTAGATTTGCGTGCCGCTGGTTGGTGTCTCCGTTATCAGTTGCACATACCCGCAAACCGCATTAGCTAATCTGTAATTGTTACCATCTGCTAGATGTTGGCGTACTGAGGAGGAAGTGAAATTCCACCAGAGTGTCGAGTTCTACTATAATGACGTCCTTTTGAGCCATTCAGAGATGTCGTGGCAGCTCTCCCTGAGTCAATCGGAATCGCGTCAACATATGTTAAATCCGACATCATGGCGGTACTCGACAATGTTCCCTTGAGCGGTATAAACGCAACACCAACGACGATAGCACCGCCTTGCGACGTTTCGGTTTTAACGGCAGCGCAAGTTATCGCAGCTAGAACCTGTTCGCGTAAATGCGGCATGGGAAACTCGGTAACGGTTGTGACGGCTGCGATGCACGGCTAGAGTGCATCGAGCGTCGAGGCATTCTGCTGACTCGTGTGCGTGAGTCTGTGGAGGTGCCTCTCGAGTGTAGAAGCGTGGATCAACTGCTTCGCTATGCGCGTCTCGCGTTACATCTAAACGCCGGCCGAAGACATTTGGGGAGGCATTGCCTCGACGAAGTGCTAGTCTCGCTGAAGGAAACGTGCGCTCGCATGCATGTCCACAAGCAGGAACAACGTGCAGCTGCGCATGAGCAACGTTTTGCACGAGGAACGCTGCAGGCCAGCGCCGCGGGAACAATCCCGCAGTTTGGGGAGCACAAAGCGGAAGCATACCGTCTTTGAAAACTTACATTGTATTAGCTTGTGTATTATTCCAATGTTGCTGTCAATTACGGTGGTTGTACGCCATCGTGCCGCCTCATTTAGGGTTACGGTGGTTGTGTAGCAGCGTACTTGCGCACCCTACCTCGCTTAGTACGAGAGTGATCGCACCCATGCATGCACCACTAGTCTCTTCTCTACTGACGTCACCACCGCCGTCTGCGACGCGCCCTTCTGCCCTTCTTCCGTGTGTATCAAACAGTTGCGCAAAACACGCCCGCCCGCCTTTCTGCGCATGGAGCAAGGGAAAAAATGCGGGCAGCTTTGCCAGGCTCGACTGGGAGCGGAACTTGTGGCCCACCTATCTTCTTCCGGCTTCTACAGCCTCACCTAAGCCACGTGGTTTGTCACTCAAGTAGCTGCCACATAGTTTCGGCGAGAACGTGTCGCCTGACTAGCTGTCACATCTCACAGGATTTCGATCACGTGCCTAGGTTCAAATTGACTTGGCGGGAAACGTCTAATTGTGATGTCCTCCTCCTTTTCCTTGTCACGCTCACGTCATTCCTCATGTGCGGTCAAGCGCCACTAAAATTTACCCCGTCCAAGCAGACTCGAGTGGTCTGGCAACTATGTGGACCTAATCCTACCCGAGATGCACTGCGCACAAGGCTTCAGCGAAGTCTGACTTGCCGACGATAGCGGAATTAAGTGATGTCACCTCCTCGTTGTTTTTCCTTCATGTGTCTGCGCAACGACAGCTGTTGCTTCTGTTGCTAGTGCGGTGTAGCACCGGAACAGGAGGAACGTAATGCACGCGTATCCGTTTTGCTCTCCTCCGCGCCTCTTTCGCTGGCACATTAAACATACATCCCAAATTGCAGGGGACCTATACCGTTCCAAGAACACAGAGCACTATCCCGTGCTGGTCCTCCATGATCGGTCAATACCAATTCCTGACGGATCCCGAATTGCCTAGACAGGAGCTGACCACTCAAGGAGGGCCAAAACGAAATAGTAGCCCGTATTCTTGGTACGGCATAGGGGCCTTAGGTTTCACAAGTTTGAAACCTCCGCAGATCATAACTTGTTTCCGTTTTAATTATCTTTTTTTCATTACCGAAACTACGTTCTTCGCTGGCGCAGGACCACGTGGCGGTGAACGAGACGTGCCAGGCGGCGGCGGCCATCGAGCTCAAGGACATGCTCGTCATCCTCACGTCGACCGCGATCGTGTTCACCGCCTTCACGTCGCTGGTGTGCATCCTGCTGCGCGACCAGCGGCCGGAAGACGAAGAAGGCAACCGGTCGCGGTACTCGCTCAACTCCATCAGATAGACGCCGATCGGCGTCTATCTACCCCGATCATCTTCGTCTTCTTCGCCGATCATCGTCATCATCGTCGTCGTCGGCGTCGTTTCGCCAAGGTCCAGCCATCAGCCGCCTATCTCATCGCCTAATCGTTATCATTCATCATGGGACCACAAGAGACGAGCCTTAGTGGAACCTGCCATCTCATACCGCAGGCCAAGATTTCGCGTTATATCAGGCGTTCGATAAAGGAATTAACGATAAATAATGAAATTATTCGTCTCTCCTGCGCACGGTGTAAGATATGTAATCCCTCGAGGACACTTCATGGCTTACTTGCAATACGCGGTTGACCAGAAGTAGTAACAACTCGCGCCTAAGCCTATAGTGACGGCAGCGCATACCTATCGGCGCTGCGATGAAACTTGAAAATATTTTCGCTCCGGTTGCTACTGCAACCGGTAATTTGCGGCAAATCCTAAACGCCGGTTCCGCGCGAAATACAAGTTGCTATATAAACGCTCAAAGTTTCGTCCTACCACTGATAGCCAGGCGCTGCCGTCAGCTGGGTTAACAGGTTCTGAACGCTGCTACTTTATCTGGTCGATCACGTGGCACGAATGTCTTCACATGAAGAGTATATATCTTACACCGTGCTCGTGCGTCAAGTTCACGACTCGATTCTGAGGAACGCTCTGCAACAGCGGACACCGGGCTGTTTTAAAGACGATAGCCTTTCTTGGGATACTTGAACGCAGAAATTTTGGTCATCTGTTTGCCTGTGTGTCACACGATTCAGCCACCCGGCCAAAGTTTAAGCACTTGCCTAACGCCCAGCCATCTTGAACTGGTAGCGACGTTCATACTTAAGAACATTGTCGATCAAAAAGCAAATCTTAGGCGCGACATCGATACGTAAGTATTAGCTGGTGTGATCCTTTACTAGAAAACACATAGATGCATAATTCTAAAGATCCTATGTGTTTGTTAGGCTGCGCTAAAAATGCGACGCTATGCACGAAAAAGGCCTCTGCCAACGATTTGGTGCTGCCACTTGGCAGTTTCCCAGGGATTCCGCACAAGCTGATGTTTCCCGACGGCGCTGCCAGATGGCGTCCATATCTCACGGTACGGCCCAGAGTTATTCAAGAACTATGGTACGGCCGGCGGAAGACTAGTGTCTTTCGACGACATTTGCAGGGAAGCACGCAGATACATGGCCAATTTTTTTCTGGACAGCCGAAGTTTCTTAATGCGCATTCGGGTCATACGGGAGATTTAATTACGAACATTCTTTCGAAGCGAGCACCCTGAAACAAATATTTTTGGTCCAGTCGGCATACCGGACCTAGTTAGCAATTTAGACGTTGCGCTCCTTCTCCGTCCTTGTGTGCGTGCTGTTTCGATCATGAACCACCGGACCAGAGGGGCGTAAATTATTGGCTAGCCGGAGCGGGAAGGCAAGAGAAAAACGTGGTTTCTTTCCGTGTGACTCACACTCGCCTGTCGAATGGGGTGCGCACCTACCTCCATTCAGTATATTGTTGTTTATTACCCTTTACGTTTAATAAATGACTCCTTTCTTTTCTGGAGTTATGCTCTGTTATCACATTTGCTTCGTACAATGATTTTTGGCGGCAACGTTATTCCCGAAAACTTCTTGATCTCATCTGCCCCCGAACTTTCTGCCGCCCTCAGCCACGCTTGCCTTCTCTATAGGTATCCCCTCTGTTACCCTTAATGACCAACAGAATTGTCTTTCTTTCGTATTACATGCCCTGCTCACGCCCGTTTCCTCTTTGTAATTTGTACTAAGATTGCTGGTGGTGTTCGCGCCAAAGGGAAATGTCTCGCTGCGAGCTAAAATAACGTTAGGCTACCTTAACGTAACAGGTAGGTATATATCAAGAGCTTCGTCAACTTTCAGCCGAGTTTTGTAGACATAATTCGGCTGAAATGGCTGAACATAATTGGCACGTGTAGCTCATACCGGACTGCACGAGCTTCTTTCTTTCTTTCTTTCTTTCTTTCTTTCTTTCTTTCTTTCTTTCTTTCTTTCTTTCTTTCTTTCTTTCTTTCTTTCTTTCTTTCTTTCTTTCTTTCTTTCTTTCTTTCTTTCTTTCTTTCCGTGTAACTCATACTCGCCTGTCAAATGAAGTGTGCACCTACCTCCATTCAATATATTGTTGTTTATTACCCTTTACGTTTAATAAACGACTCCTTTCTGTTCTGGAGTTATGCTCTGATGTCATATCTGCTTCGCACAAACAATGTTTTTTGATGATCTTATTTCTCCAGATTTTTTTTCAAGAGACAAGTAACCGCCATACGCAGGTGAATCGGGGGTGCTGAGCAAGAAACATAACGTGCCAGCGCTGTAAATAAATAAATAAATAAATAAATAAATAAATAAATAAATAAATAAATAATAATTAATTAATAAATAAATTGCGCCACGACTCGATTCCTTGCCCATGGGCATTAGTGGGTGCATGCCAAAGTTTGGAATCATCATCGTCCTGTCCCCATGATCACCACGTGTACGTCTTGCTGTGTGAAGCTTGGGAACGTGTTGACGAGTCACAGTGGACACCGAACCTGCAAAATAGATCCGGCATATGAGCGAATAGTAAGAGTAACAAAGTAAGTAGGCCTATGCTCATTTTTTTTTAATTGGCCTCTGAAACGTTGTGCAACTCTGTGCGCATGTGGCAGAACAAGTGCCGTTCTTCTTGACATCTCCTTGTTCGGCCACTAACGTCACTTAATTCTTGAGTCTGATTACCAATGCTCGTGTGAGTATATCACTCTCTTGTTTTGGATTTAGTTCTACGGGGCTACTATACTAGTTGCGTAAGTAACTGCCGTCGTCATAAGCCTCCCTACGCTCCTGCAGGGCAAAGCCTCTTCCATTATCCCGGTTTTGTGCTAGCTTCGACAACGTTATTCTCGAAAACTTCTTGATCTCATCTGCCCACCGAACTTTTTGCCGCCCCCTGCCACGCTTGCCCTCTCTAGGTATCCACTCTGTTACCCTTAATGACCAACAATTGTCTTGCTTTCGCATTACATGCCTTGCTCACGCCCGTTTCTTCTTTGTAATTTCTAAGATGTCCTAAATACACGTAAATAACTATGTGGAACCGACAGGTCATGACGCAGGACAGAAATATACACAGGGCCCGTTTTTTGTACTTTTAAACTGAAGTGCGATAATGGTGCGACAAACAAAGGAATGGATGGAAAGGCAACGTTACATCAGTGGGGAATGAACCCTCATGAACCAACGCATTCGTGTGCGATGCATTGTACGGCGGCGCGCTTACTATCGCTTTCTTGACCGTTTCCGTATGCGGAAACGGCTAACTATAGTTAGCCAGCGGAGTCACGCCGGCGCATACGGAATATTCTTTATGCCAGATGGCAGCGCGTAGCACAAAATCTCTCTAAAAGCTGCCATCTGCGAAGGTTGCGGGTTCGCCCTTCACCGGCAACGAGCTGTTTTCTTTTTAGTTAAATTTACATCCCCAAGATTTCCTTATTTTCGTTATTCGTCGGCTTCGAATGGCTGCGTATAAAAAAAAAAAAAAAAAGGGGGGGGGCCCCTCGATCCTCTCTTATTATTTCAATAACCATAAGCAAGATCTCTGCTGGGACATGGGGAATTCCCGTCCGTCGCAGAGGTCTTGTGGTTATGGTGCAGCTTGACCACTGACCCGAAGGATGCGAGATCGATCCCGTGCAGCGGTGGTTGCATTGTCGATGGAGGCGAAAATGGTAGAGGTCCATGTACTGTGCGACATCCGTGCAAGTTAAAGAATCCGCTAGAGTTAAAAATTTGAGGAGCCTTCCACTACGGCGTGCCTCGAAATATTATCGTGTCTTTGGTGCCTAAAGGCTCATATACATTATTATTAACGTGGGGAACCAGAATCACGTGGTTACACGTCAATACCTGTAGCACATTCGAGAACGCCACCATCAAAGTGAACCACGATAGGATCATGACAACCTCGCCTGGACACATTTCAGCGAGCCCCTCGCAATAATTATTTTCTCGAAGTTCTGTTGCATATAAGGAGAAAGTAACGTGTTTCCAGCATGCATGACTTGAACTCCATACGTGACCATTACGGTTACGGTTACGATTACGGTTACGGAGTGGCCTCGACCATTACGGACCATAAGGTATACTGGTCTTGGCGAGTTGGTAGCATTTCATAACTGCAGACGCTTTTGCGCGCAATTACAGGGCGTCGAAAAATAGGTAGTCTGCGCTTGCCTTTGTTTCCGCATTCTGCATTTTGTCGCCAAACCTTGCGCAAAACGCCTGCTCTTACGTCACGTACCTCTACTCTTAACATTGTTTCACCTATATTCTACTAACCTATCAGTCTTTTCTTTTTTTTTTTCTTGCGCGTATGTTGCGTCCTCACCTCAGTTCTGCACAGATAAACCAACTAGCCCAACAACATATGTTACTGACTCATCAGTGTTGTCTATCACTTCCAGTAACGTACGATGTTACTGGAAATGATACACTGGAAAAGCCGCCCCGCCATGGTGGTCTACTGGTTATGGCACTCGGCTGCTGATCCGAAGGTCGCGGGATGGAATCCCGGCCGCGGCGGCTGCATTTCGATGGAGGCGAAATGTTGAGGCCCGTGTGCTGTGCGATGTCAGTGCACGTTAAAGAACCCCAGGTGGTCGAAATTTCCGGAGACCTCCACTACGGCGTCTCTCATGATCAGAGCTGGTTTTGGGACGTTAAACCCCACAAATCATACTGGAAAAGTCGTCTGTCAGGTTACAGTAAACTCGAGTGACGTCACAATTTACACCGTAACGATGTTATCGCGTTCTCACATTATTTTTATCAACCATGACTTGTTTAAATTTCAACACCGACAACAGCCTGTCCCCTGTGTGAAGTATGTACTAATGCCACCACTGCTGCTTCCCCGCCGCCTGAGGTTCATACGTCGGGCTGGCACTTGCGGCCATCTCATCGTGGCGGCGCTGCTGACTGCATGCTGCACCGCACTGCTGGCGCCGACGTTGTCTGTGATCGCTGACGGGCTACCGTCCCGGAGGTACCTGTCAGCACTTGGACGACGTGCGGGCCACCAACACCACGACGACGTTCAAGGCGATGACGAAGGTCACCGAAGTGTTGTCAAGGGCGAGCGCCTTCGTCCGGCTGGGGCGTCAATCAACCGAAGGTGAGCATACCCCAGTGGTCTCGGAGCACGGCGCATATAGGTTTGGAGAAGAGCGGATAATCGGGCCAATTGGTAAGCATTCATGGTGATAAGTGCGCAAACTCAGCGTTTGTTTCTCCCTGCTGTGTCCTTGTGCTGAGTTTGCGCACTTATCACCATGAATATAGGTTTGGACCTGGGACTCAGAGAGGGGGGAGGGGCTCGAGAATTTTGATCGATTTTGGGGGTGAAGAGTGTTACCCATGGTGTTACCAGAACGCGGGGGAGTGTGGCATATGTAGTTATTGGTTAGCTGGAAAACTTTTTTTTTTTGGCGGGTGGGGGGGGGGGGGGTTGTTGGAGGCGAAGGGGGTGCTGTATAAATCACTGCTCAAAGAGTTATTTGCACGCCCCGTATGAAGGATGGAGGGGGAGGGGTGCATGCACCCCCTTGTTAGGCGCCCACTCAATTTCTAAAGATCTGTCACAAATTCAAAATATCTACCACTTCGCCACAACTTGCAGCCTCCTCCCCCCTCCTCAATGACATTTAGACGATCACGTAATTTGCAATTTCTGGGGGAACCTTTGGGTCCGAGTTCGTCTTGGAATGTCCGCTTCGGTGGGCGAGCTGTAAGTGCGCGTACTGGTACACTTGCTCCTGTCAAAGTTAATGATTAAGCAAGGAAGGCAGCATGATTTAGAATACTGATCTTTATTAAGTTTTTCACATTTTTGTATACCTAAGCATCGTCGACAGTCACACGACCCGTCCTGTCGTAGTGCCGAATTTAGGAAACAAATTTATTTATCTGAAAACAGGATCAAATGTGCGCTGACACGCTCCCTCGGTTTTCAGCTATGAAATTTCGCTCCTGCATTCACATTTGTGGTATGCGACAGCCTGAAAGAACGACCACATTCATTGCGATCCGCCGACGGTGTAATTTGACGGTACATAGAAGATAGGCAACCGCTCTGGAAAAACTTCCGCATCGTGCTACATGTGGGGGGTTCTCGGATATAATCTTCGAGTCAGCGCCTTATAATTCCTTCCAAATATTAAACACTTTTCAAGCTACGCACTTGCGACCGTTCAACTGTAATATGTGTCATGGCGTACTCGAAACTTCAGTTACTGATTTTCTTCTGAATATCCAATCATTCACTGTTTTGGTTGATAGTGCAAGTACATCATTCTTCGATCAAGGCGTTTCCAGAAAATATAATGAGCTATCTTTCTAAGTGTCACAGCTGTCCGCCACTAGTATTTTGAAAAGTTCTGTTATGTGTGTCTTATAGGCAAGAAATGTACACAGCTTCGGCTAGGTCGCACAAGGCCAGATCACAGCGAAGCTGTCCGATAGTTTACCGAAACAGGTCCGCACGTGATAGTCATGTGCTGTTTTTTTTTTTTTTGCGGAAGCATGTCACGTGATATTCATGTGATATTTTTGGCCGGGCACACCACGTGACAGTGCGTTACATGAACTTATCAGCACCATCACCACCATTTTCATCATCATGATCATGCTCATCTTCATCTTCAACTTTATCCTAATGTTTATCATCTTAATCTTTATCTTCATCATCATCTTCTTCCGATCACGTGTCGTTGCGACGTCATATTGCGTGATATAGCTTGATGCGGAGACCATACAAGGTTATGCTGGTAGATGTAGCGTCGCTTGGTTGCTAGGCAAGGTCATTTCAAGGTCATATTTTGTGACAGGACACACACATTTCGTGATAGTACAAACTCTGGCTGGCATAAGCAGCTTCGCTGCTAAAATATACTCGCATGGCAGGCACTATCAGGAGGCCGTCCACCGCCGGCACAGCGATATGGCGATACAGTCGTCAAGTCAGAAGCTACCCTGGTTCTTCACCAACGGCACCGAGTGGCCCCGACCATCAAGAAAGCTCGTGAACGTGTGGCCCGACCCGCTGTCCCCCCACGACGACCGCATCGTGGCGCAGCTGATGTACCTGCCACCTGACTATCACGGAAATATGAACAGAACCAGTGAGTATGAGCGTTTTCTATAGACCTTTCCCCAGGAGGCATGGAGCACCGCCATATCGGGCTGTGCACGGCAGTAAAAGTGCTTGTGTTTGTTTCCTTCCATTTGTCTTCGCCTATGTGCGTTGTTTGATAATAAAGACCTTCCAACTCGCCAAAATTGCTACTGCAAACCGTCGGCAGTGCTTTTTTGGTGGGTCACGCATATGTTGCACAGCCCAGCGGGGGTTATGGCGGCGCCCAGGGAGCCTTCTCTGAAAAGATGTATAGGCGAAAGGCTATGTATACATGTCTCATGAGTAAAGACAAAAAAAAAAAATTGGCAGATCCCACGTCCAGTGGGAATCAAGGAAATGCGAAGCACGCATAAGGAACGTAAAATGGATTTGCATTGTTTTCTCGCTATACCGAGTTTGGTACATACGAAGTTAACGAAACGGCCACAAGAGCACCAAGACTTTGGTACGTAAACCATGCCGCTCATACACGCATGTCATGATTCTAACGTTATGACCTGTCATTTACGTTCGCCATACAGTCGTGTTGTGCCATAGCAATATTGGTATACATCCCATTAAGGAAACGAGCGGCATGTAGATCATGCCGCTCATGACATGCATGTCACGATTTTCATGTTATGACCTGTCATTTATGATCTTCATGCAGTCATGTTGTGCCAAACCAATTTTCGTATACATCCCATTAACGAAACGGCAGTATAGCGCCAGGACCATGGCATGTAAATCATGCCGGTCATGACACGCGTGTCATGATTCTAATGTTATGACGTATCATTTACGTTCGTTATGCTGTCGTGTTGTGCCATAGCAATTTTGGTACACATCCCATTAACGAAACGCCTGGCATGTAAATCATGCCGCCCATGACATGCATGTTATGCTTTTCATGTTATGACCTGTCATTTATGTTCGTCATGCAGTCATATTGTTGCATACCAATTTTCCTATACACCCCACTAACGAAACGGCCAGGAGAGCACCAAGACCTAGGCATGTAAATCATGTCGCTTATGACATGCATATCATGATTTTCATGTTATTACCTGTCATTTATGTTCGTCAGGCAGTCATGATGTGGCATACCAATTTTCGTAAACATCAGATAAGCGAAACGGCCAGGAGAGCACAAAATCGTAGGCGGCTAGGTAGATAGATAGATAGATAGATAGATAGATAGATAGATAGATAGATAGATAGATAGATAGATAGATAGATAGATAGATAGATAGATAGATAGATACGCTCAAACTCGTCGAAGTTCGCTAAGAAATGCTTCGCATTTAAAAAATCTATGCCTTCCGTGACGTCAGCATGAGTGCTGGGTAAAGCAAGTTACAACTGTAAATTAAGGCGCCCTGAGGCGAATAAACGTGAAGTAATGCGAATTAACGTGACCTGCCTCGAATGGAAGGTGAATTACTTAAGAGAATCAGAGAGATGAATAATGTGAATTAATGTAAAATTAAGCGTGAAAACCAATATACAAATATTACATTATGCTGCAACACCAAAGACCCCAAGCCAGCTATACTTATTTTTCCATTGAAAAAAAAAAAGAAAAAAAATTCACAGCATATCCACGGAGTGAATGATGATGAGTGGGCGAAGCTCCGGATGTTCATCGTAGATCGTGCCGAGTTCCGGATTAATTTAGTTAGCGCGCACGCTACGAATCCTTATGGTTCAACTACGCACGAGTGAAATCTCCCACCAGCACTTCATTGCAAACCAAGATCCAGTGCCTATCTATATGGGTGGCCGGTGAACGGTTCTCCAGCACGAGCAGTCGGTATTTTTCAGTCAAGAAACTCGCTAGAAGACGCTGCCTGCGCCAACGTTGTCTCTCGTGGGTGAGGGCGCGTTCTCCATCTTTGCGAGCTGGTAGAGCGTTCATCGAAGAAAGAGCGTTTCCATAGTCAACGCGCGCCTTTCGCTCTCGCTCTCTCTCACACACAAGGCAGCAGATGGAAGAGTGAGAGAGCTCGCGCGCCGGGAGGCACGCCCTCGCCCTGGGCGCGTGCCTTCCGGCGCGCGAGCTCTCGAGCGCGAGCCTCCCGGCGGCGCGAGGTGGCTACATACATACTACTACTACTACTACTACTACTACTTACTACAGAGGAGGGAACGACCCACACCCTAAGGAGCTTCGCCCCTAAAAAAGAAGGCTGTACATTTACTGATTGTTGTTCAGTTGAGGAAATGACGCGAATTTCTGCAGCCCATGTAGGGAGCACTGCTAAACGTCCACAGGGGTAGGGGAAAAGGGGTGAAAGAGACAGAAAGGAGAGAAAAGCCGTAGTGGAAGGCTCCGGAAACTTAGACCACCTGGGGTTCTTTAGCGTGCACTGACAACGCACAGTACACGGGCCTCTGGCATTTTCGCCTCCATCGAAAATGCGACCGCCGCGGCCGGGATCGAACCCGCGTTTTCTGTGTGGCAGCCGAGCACTGTAACCACTACACCACCGTGGCGGTGTTCAGTACATTTACTCGCATATTGCGGATACATAATACCGAATTTAAAAAAAGTGAGCTTAGTGGCGCACGAGTCACCGTTCGCTTATAAGGCGGATGATTATAAGATGCGTAAATTTTTTTCAGCGTTGTCACGCTTACTAAGCGCCTTATCGCGATAAGAGTAGTGAATTCGGTATTGTGAAAGGGTAACCTGCCGACAAGAACATTCGCTTTTGATCTAAAGTGTCCCTTGCCATTCAACGGAGAATTCTTTAGACATCGGCAGCGTAAATGCCACCCCTTGCGCCTGCCTCCGTGGCGCAATCGGCTAGCGCGTTCGGCTGTTAACCGAAAGGTTGGAGGTTCGAGCCCTCCCGGGGGCGCAATTTTTTTTTTTCGAGAATCTGATTGATTTGTGGGGCTTAACGTCTCAAAACCAGCTCTGATTATGAGAGACGCCGTGGTGGAGGTCTCCGGAAATTTTGACCACCTGGGGTTCTTTAACGTGCGCTGACATCGCACAGCACACAGGCCTCAACATTTAGCCTCCATCGAAATGCAGCCGCCGCGGCCAGGATTCGATCCCGCGTCCTTCGGATCAGCAGCCGAGTGCCATAACCACTAGACCACCATGGCGGAGCTTTTCGAGAATCTTATGTGCCCCACGTATCATTATTAATCAATTTATATGTGATGGTATGATGGGTATACATAGTAATATGTGATAACGATAGTCATTAAATGAATGATAATGACCTTGAAAAAGCAAGAACGAGTCGTAAAACCACAGTAGTATCCAAGAACGAAGAAGTTATCTAATGGGTACAAGGAAGGTTGTAATGGTAATGATAATGAAAGTGGAATGTAGTAATCGCTCAATGAAGACCATGACTCAGGAAACACTGCAGTGCCTCGGCGAAAGAAAGACTAACACTGAAAAGCCCGTGGAATGGGTTCGTGTACGTGGTTACTAAGTGAGAGAAACGCTAGAGGATGATCGTGGAAGTAGAGGAAACGGGTTAGTCATGAGCACGACTCGACAAAAATAGCAACAGCTGAACGAAAAACTATTAACACTCAAAAATTCCTAGGAATGCCTCTGGTAGTCGAGCCAGGGACCTAATAGTAGTAAAAATTGCTGGGGTCTTACGCGCTAAGACCAATGTGATTGTGCCGTAGGAGGGCCCTGGAAACTTTCCAGGGGGCCTTTAACGTGCATTAAAAACGCACAGTTCACGGGCGTAAATGCGACTGCCGTGGCTGGAATCGAAACGCCGTCTGTCGGATCAGCAGAACCAGGAACTTGGGGGTTAGAACCCGGACCATGGTATGGGTACGCCCCAGTGCGTCAATTTCTCAGTGTAAACCTTTCTGCTCTTGATGAGAACAGCGCGGAAATTAAAAATGTGGACGAAAGGAGTAGCTACTGATTGAACTTTTCGTATAGTCGCGAGACACATAAGGACCTAGCCTTGAAAAAAAAAAAAAAGGTTGCGCCCTTGGGAGGGCTCGAACCTCCAACCTTTCGGTTAAGGGGTCGTGAAACGTTTTCTGAACATTTTGTACGAAGTGCGTATTCGGGATCCTGACCCTCCAATCAACAATATGCATTGTTCCGTTGCACCGGGTGCGTTGATTTAGAGCGATAAAAAACGCGGTTTCGGTTTCACTGCGCGCGTTCCCCTCAACTCTGCAGATGACGTCACCTTAGTAGTCGTCATACCTCCGAGATTGGCGCGCCCTCGGAGGCTATGGGAAAGCAAACCGTGCTGCCGCTTTTCTTCCGAATGGTGGCACCGCACGGTTTCCAAGTATTTTCTTCCTTTCTAGCTATCAAGTAAATCGATTCCTTTAGAGAAAACGCGAGTTCATTGTGCCTTTGAACTTAAAAATATCTTAACGCAACGTCACGAAATAGTACCACGCCGGCCGGTAGTATCGCATAGTCGTTTCGGGAGCTCAAGAAAGCTGAGATTTAAAACGGGCGTTGTTAAATGTGCACTGAATATTTCGCCGAAATATTTAGGAATCGGCTTGTCGAAATCGTATTGAAGCAGTGAAAATTACAAACCGGCATCGCCAAATTCTTTTCACGACCCCTTTAACCGAACGCCCTAGCCAATTGCGCCACGGAGGCAGAGACGAGGGCGGCATTTATGTTGCCGATGCCTAAAGAATTTTCTGTGACTGGCAAGGGACACAACGATGTGCTTGTCAGGAGATTAACCTTTGCCGTCTTGACGAAGACAAGTCCACTTGTCAAAACGATCGCTCAAGCTACATTCCTGTTATTCCTGTTCTCCGTCGTTTTTAGCAATCTGTTCATTGTATAAACGTTGTTGCTTTCTTTCAATAAACTTCCATTTGATAGTCAGTGCTCGTCCGGTGTGTTTGCTTTCTTTTTTTGTCCACGTTTTCAATTTCCGGCTGTTCTCACCGAGATGACTTACCACCAACTCGCTCAAATGCGTAAACCTTCTTTTTTTTCTTTTTGCTGAGTCATTGTCATATCTGCTGAGTCATGCTCATGACTATGAGCCTGACCGCCATGGTGCAAGCCACGTGCACTATAGACGAATACGCGTGCGTACGCGTGAAAAATATTGAGAGCAAATGTAAGCATAAAATGGCTCCCAACAAAGTAGAACTGAACCTCGTTTGAAGTCTCGCCAGTCTCGCCTTGGCCATACACCATTCGCACCGGCGTGGTCACGTAGCGTGGTGCCATCTCTCGAAAGGAAGCGCAATTCCACTATAGAGCGTAATATATGGCGCTAATATACCAGCACAAGCCACGGAGGCACAAGCAGCCCTGTCTCAGCGCCAAAGGATGCAGTCGTGCGTGCGGTGCCCTGTATCTGCCCCCGAAACTCGCTATTGAAAACGACAAATAAAACCTAAGTGTACTTTGAACGTGCTCTGAAGCTTTTCAGCGTACTCTGAAGCTTAACATTTATGTTAAGTCAACAGTGATATTGGGAACAAACGCTAAGAAGAATTTGTTTTGTAACTGTCCTGGGAAGTCACCATCGTACGTGCTGCGGTCCTGTACAAAGAGATGGGGGGCCAGCCACCATATTTTCTTCTACAATTTGGCTTGATGCCTGGATGTTCCCACTGATTGCCCGGATGACAACTCTGGCTCTGAAATCAAGGTCACTCACGGTCGCCGACAATAGGAGCTAAAAGCATTTCGTAGGTTTAAGAAAACCTGCGAAGATGGCTTCATACATCGCTTCCAAACGACGCAGGCCCACGCACAAAAGCGATTATGCTGGACGGTCCTTGGGATGACTTCATGGACGGCCGGAGGCGGTTCCTGCTCGACAGATGTCCCGTGGACGACTGCTACTTATACAACAACTATAAGGATGTAAAAAAGGGCACCGAGTTGGCCGCCGTTGTCTTCAAAGGGAGCTACAGTGGCCCTCCGTTGAGCACCAAGAAAAAGCAGGTGTGGATCTTGCACCTGCTCGAGAACCCGCTGCACACAGGGTACATTGTCGACGAGGGACGAGGCATCGACTGGGTGGCCAGTTACCGGTAAATTCGGTGTTGTGGAATTGTTCCTTCAATGCTATCGGTGCTACTTCGCTCTCGAAGCACCTCAGATTGTCAATCCCGTACTTTGCCTCGATAATAACTAAGCGTGATGAGAACCGATGGTCACAGGCTCATCCATCTCAAATCGCTGCACTAACTGGAGCGCTTTAGTGTTTCCGGAACCTTCTTGCAGTTTGTGGAATGCCGCATTACCGGACGTGTACGTATGTAAACGTCAGCAGGTGGGCCTGTGGTGCCATCCGGAGGCGTAGAGCTCAACCAGACTAACGCCGATCTATAACTGCGCTACGCTGCGTGAAATGCAAATAGATTTGTGCGTCAAAATTGGACTCCGGTCGGGACATAGGGATTGCGCGTTCTATTCATTTTTGTTTCTCTTTCAGCCATCTGAAACATAAGCTCAAACGCGTTGTCGCTGGTGTATTTCTTTGTTTGTTCGTTGCCACGCTGACGTTTTCCTGCAAGCTCTTTCTTTATAGTTAAAGGCGGAAAAGGAATTTTCTCTAACACACTGGTTTCAGAGAGGTTGCAGGCAGCTTCCAATGAGTGCGTATAGTTTTCACATTGCGGTGACGTACACCATAACGCTTAAAAGTGGTGCAAACATATAACGAAGATCATGATCTTCGCAGAGCTTCTATTGGGGTGCACCGCAACCGCATTCTGTTGTAAACAGCCTCGATAAAAGGGCGCGACCATTTGTTCAAGAACTCTTCCCCTATATGAGGAACGGTTCTGCCTGCATATGATTGGTTACTATACTACACATTCGTGAAATTAGTAGCCACTGCTTTTTCCGGAGTTTTACTCAATTGAATGCAATGCTTCTGTTTGTCCATATAGCGAAAAACCTAGCCGTGCAAGCGCGTTATGTGGGCACTGCCCTTCACTAATGAATCTGTCAATCCCTAGAGGGAGGTACGGCATATCTACCGGGGCGCACAAATTCTTGGCTACCCGGCAGCACAGAAGCGCATGTCCATTGTTTTCATTTTCATTATAGTTAACGTAGCGCCACTTATACATCCGCATTGCATAGGCAAAACATACCAGCCAAAACGCGAAATTACATTCTGAGTGTCAGGGGTTTATATTCGATTCGGGGAGGGAGGTGGGGCTGGGGGGTTTACCCATGTATTTACGAGAACATGGGGCGGTGTGGATAGATAGTCGTTAGTTAGAGGGAACATTTTAGGCATGGTGTGGTGATCCACCAGGGAGACGTTAGGAGGCTGTTGCGGTGGTGTATAAATCCTTCTTGAATGTGTCCAAGCAACCAGCTGGGTGTTAACAAGACCGAAGGTAACTTCGAGTCTGTAGCCTCGCTTCCTGAGTTGAGGAGCAGTTGCTGCGTAAGTTATGTGTTCCCAATTCCCAAGATGGGAGCTCCTTCCCCCTCGAAGGCTGTAAAAACACGCTTCTCTTTTTCACCTGACCTGCTACTATACTGCTGCTTGAAAAGACGAGGTCTGTCTGTAGATACCTGTTACACGGCCAAAAACAAAAGACTTAGGTGTAAGTGCCTAGGTCATCTCCTGAACTTGGAGAAACAAACTGCTCTGCACGCCCAAGAATTAACAGGCGAGCTTCCACGCGGTATTTTCCGCACTTAACTGCAACACCCTAAGCGTTGTCTGGAATGCGTAAATGCCAGCCAAGACGAGCACTGGCCGTATGTTCCTGCTGCCCTTTCCTCCAGGCAAACCGAGCTTCTCGTACTTCGTTCCACAATTAAATACTTTATTATTTGTGAACTGAGTTGCCTCGCTACCTGGGATGGTATGACCTCCTAGTTTGCTATGAACAACAGCCGGCCTGTCATTACATTCATTATAATATACCTCACTATAAGCTGTACAAGAAACTGAAGATACCCGGTGCGGCATGGCCGCCCATAGTTTGCTATGAACCAGCCGGCCTCTCATAACATTCACTACATATAAAAACACAGGTCTTAATGGTCTCACTATAGGATGTACAGGAAACTGAAATTGGATATTTGGATATTTCTCTTTTAGGGCACTGGAGCTCTGCATGCTAGCTCTGCAACGAGGGCACATCGTGTCATTGACTATCCCCAATGCACACGTACATTCTGCTAGAAATTCTTAAAATTTATTTTATTCACTCATACCGTAGGCCTGCCGACCTTTACAGGGTGGGTACAAAAGTAGCACTTCTATAACTGATATAATAAAACAACTACACAATTCTACAATCACAAAATATGGTAAGATTGTACGGCAAGGAGGGAACACGAAGAAAACAAGGTGCTTGAAAAATACATAAACATATACACATGTATGTCAATCGCATTGGCAGTGGCGCGCGGGAAACAGATGCGACACTGAAATTTTTTCCCGTCACCATAGGGAACGTTACCGCGATCGACAAGTGAGAGACACGTCAGCGGGAAGTTCAATGAATTCGCACGCTTCAGGCCGGTTACGTGTGCGATACCTGACGAGTGTCGCCGTACAGATGTTGGTGAAATAAAAGCGCATCCAGTCCCTATGTATTCTGAGAAGTTCGTAGATTACCTGAACGACTTCTTCGCGAGCGCGATGCGAATGTTGAGGAAGCTCAGTCTCTTCAACGCAAAACCGAAACCGAAAGAGCTGTCGAAACGGTGCCGTAGCTATGCCCTCGTATCTATGGCCGCATTATAGCCACATATGGTCCAGTGAGTTTCGTTTCCTCTATGTCTATCGCAGCAGTGACTCGGAAATTGTGACGCCGTACTCGAAATTCGTGCTTTACGACCCCAATGTGAAGAATATTAGACATCATTACGACTACGTCCAGAACAAGACCAAGATGGCCGCCTGGTTCGTCTCCAACTGCGAGACCACCAACAAGCGCCTCGAGTATGTGCACGAACTACAAAAGTACATAGAGGTAGGAAAAAAGTAAGATTGTTCCCTATATTAGACCAGTATCTGACAGCGTATAAGTTCACAATGTACTTCGCTACCCATCACTCGACGAAAACCTAGAATGGCGGTAATTCTATAGAATACTTCTATAGAATACTACAAGATGAAGTAAAAGTTGTGAAAGAGGAGTTTGGCATGCTTCTTTTAATAGCCACAAAGCTACAAGAAAATCCATACAAATTTCCCCAGGAAGAAAACTTATTAGTTACCGCACAATTCGTCCCTATGCTTCTGAGCATTTATATATGGCCTGCGGGAGAAAGCTCATAGTGATGACACTTGTTACTTTATTCCGTCAAGAATATCAAGTATATATAAGATAAATTACATTCGTCTCAGGAATATTCATTGAATTAGCACTGGCAACACCATGATGACAAGTCAGATGCCAGAGACGCTTAGAGATATTACGCAAGCATTCGTACTAACAAGCAGAATATGCGTTTCGTTCTAGTGATATAGGTTTCACATGTGTTTAGCGCGCATTGAAATTCAGGTTGTGGAAAAGTGGAACTCGGTGGCTAGATCTCTTGGTAGACACATTTGGCCTCTCGTGGGACGCCTGTGAAGCATCATTTCAAATTTGTTACATTTTCATCCATATCCTGATAAAGAGAGAGAGAGAGAAAGAGAGCGAAATTTTAGTCAATAATAAATGGGGATCACTCCTAGCGGGGTGCTCTAGTCGAGAGCCCTATACTGGACTTAGCCACCTGTCCAACCTGGTCTATGGGCGATTTCTGGCCGGCCAGGTCAGAGCCGGGCAGACCGAGGAGGTTTGTCTTTTTTTTTTTAAAGCTTCTTGGGGCAGACGCGCCTTCCACACAACGTTTCTAGAACCAGGTAACTGGTTCTAGAAACGTTGCCTTCCACTGATCCAACTGGCGTTACACTGTCGCATCTACGTCTTTCAGTTTTAAGGGCTGCTTTAAGCAGACACAGGTAATGTGAAAAAGTCTAGGGCTTCCTCCGTAGGGTCAGAAACCTCGAGAATTTTGGTTTTCTGTATCTGCCCAAGATTTAGTAGCTAGCAGTATAAGCTTCTATTGACGAAGAGATGCAGGTGCAGTTGTTTGTATACCGTCTATTTACCCTAAATGGCGTGTCAGGAATTCAGGGGCACGCTCCATTTAGCATGGGGTAAGGCGACAACAACCCACCCCACGTGCATTAAATTAGGTTCGACCAGCTGACCGGCAATCGGATCCGCGCCCGATCGCATGCGAGCAAGTGACAAAGGACAGGAGACGCGGGGGCTGACAGGAAAAAGTGCTGGAAATAATATCGCAAGAACACACGGAGACAATGCAACACGCACGAGAGGTAAACTTATTCGAGAGACAACGTGACAACAAACAAGCTCACGCGTGGTCTTAATAACAAAAATAATAAAGAATAATCAATCGACAGGAAAAATACTCGCGATAATTCACACTTGAACGCTACTCGGACATATTAATGCAAGTCTAAACACACGATGGTTGATATAACAAAGGATTGAGGCGCGATTGGGTACAGAGAGCCTTAGTGAGAGAAATGAGAGCCGCTGGGCGCGGAGGCTTAGCTGCGGTGGTCGCTTGTGGGAGGTCCGAGCCGTGGTCGTCGGGCTGCTGGTTCGTCGATGTATGCGCCGTGGCCGAAGATGAGCAGGGACTCAAACCGCGGTACCGGGTGCGATCTGCCGGCTTGCCGACCACCGTTGCCCCCGCCCCCCCTCGAACAACGTGCCCTAATAAACGAAGAAAGATATTCAGGGTGTGGCGGGCTACAGTCTAGGGGTATACCACGCTGAGTGTACGTTTCGCACTATAGGAGTACGCGTGTACTGCTTCGCAGCCAGAGCCAATCCGCGCATTTGGATCGAGTCTAAGTATGAGTATGTAAGGCTGTTCCTTTTACGTCTTTATGCCTGGAATAGATCCTTTAGCGTAGTCGGGGGTTTGTGCGAGACTACATCCCATCACTCGAATTTTATAACGTTGAGAAAGGTGGTGTGTCCTCTCGTTTCTGTTGACACCGGCGTGCGCTGCACACCAGGTGTGATGTGTTCTGTGAGATGTCCTCCTATGCATGGTTTCAAGAGAAATCTAGGGAATCTTTTTATTTCCCTCTTATTAACCAACAGGTAGACATTTATGGCTCTTGCGGGCGCCATAAGTGCCCGTGGTCGCAAGGCAAGAAGTGCAACGAGTTGCTGGACAGAGATTACTTCTTTTATCTTGCCTTCGAGAACGCCAACTGCAGGGACTACATCACAGAGAAGTTCTTCAACGCCCTGCGGTACGTGCCCCTTGCTCGTCTCAGCTAAAAAAAGTAAGCATCTTACATGCGAAAAGTAACGGCGTCAGGTAATCACAGATCAAAGAGCCCGGCGTCTCCATCTAAATCCGCTGTGGTAGTTAGAGACATGCTGCATTGTGCTGCGCAAAACTAGGTCGTATGTTCGATTCTCAAACAACGCAGAGGGCTGTCAACTTCCGATGATAAATGTTCGCGCAAACTATGCACTGTCCACATCTACAAAAATGCCGTTAGAGAAAGGTCCGGGTGGATTACCAACGTTGTTTAAAGGGGTCGTGAAAAGAATTTGGAGATGCTGGTTTGTAATTTTCACTGCTTCAATGCGCATTCGACAAGCCGACTCCGAAATATTTCGGCGAAATATTCAGTGCACATTTAACAACGCCCGTTTTAAATCTCAGCTTTCTTGCGCTCCTGAAACGACAATGCGACACTACCGGCCGGCGTGGTACTATTTGGTGACGTTGAGTTAAGATAGTTTTAAGTTCAAAGGCACAGTGAACTCGCGTTTGCTCTAAAGGAATCGATTTACTTGAAAGCTAGAAAGGAAGAACATACTTGGAAACCGTGCGGTGCCACAATTCGGAAGAAAAGCGGCAGCACGGTTTGTTTTCCCATGGCCTCCGAGGGCGCGCCAATCTCGGAGGTAGGACGGCTACTAAGATGACGTCATCTGCAGAGTTGAGGGGAACGCGCGCAGTGAAACCGAAACCGCGTTTTTTATCGCCCTAAATTAACGCGCACGGTGCAACGGAACAATGCATATTGTTGATTGGAGGGTCAGGATCCCGAATACGCACTTAGTACAAAATGTTCAGAAAACGTTTCACGACCCCTTTAAATTATCCCGTGCTCATGGTATGTCATTATGGTACGGTGCCCAGCAGTTCGGCTTTTCCTCTGAGAGAATAATCTATCTATCTATCTATCTATCTATCTATCTATCTATCTATCTATCTATCTATCTATCTATCTATCTATCTATCTATCTATCTATCTATCTATCTATCTATCTATCTATCTAGTCAAATCTGTCTCGTCTGTCTAGTCTGTCTCGTCTGTGTAATCTGTCTAGTCAAATCTGCCTCGTCTGTCTAATCTGTCAAGTCAAATCTGCCTCGTCTATCTAATCTGTCGTCTGTCTAGTCTGTCTCGTCTGTCTAATCTGTCTAGTCTAATCTGTCTCGTCTGTCCAATCTGTCTGTCACTTGACATCCTGCAGCCACAACGTAATCCCAGTGGTAATGGGCGCCTCCCGCAAAGAGTACCGGGCCGTGGCACCGTACCATTCGTACATCCACGTTGATGACTTCGCGTCTCCCAAGGAGCTCGCCGAGTACTTGGTCCTTCTTAGCCGCAACCGGCCGCTATACAACCACTACTTCGAGTGGAAGGGCACCGGAGAGTTCATCAACACGTACTTCTGGTGCCGACTGTGCGCCATGTTGCACGCGCCACCGCCGCGGCCGGAAACACGTCGCAACCAAGAAGTCTACAGGTGGTGGAAAGACAGAACGTGCACGACGGTGGACCGTTCATCTTGAGACAGAGAGCTAAGCTTGTATCGGCCGCCAGAACCTGCGCAAGGTTGTTTAGCAGGACGCCATGAATGTCCTTGCATGCGTCGTCCGTCCAGCACATTTTCATTCCTGTATACAGTAAACCCTATGCTAATAATGGAATCGCATGAATCGCGCAATTATCTTTGTCGAACGTTTCGTTAAAGGCGCCTTAAGGCAGTGTAAAGAATCCACAGTAAATTCCGGAAGTGCGTTCTAAAGGCCATGGCGCGCTTAAAACTTAGTGCGTTGTATCGAAGTTACTTGCATTTGGTAGAGGCGACATGGTATTACCGAAATTCAGATAACGTCCGGCCAATAAAGTCTTTTATCTGTGTCAGCTGCAATTGCATGGAGCCAGGCAGCGAGGTGTCCTTGGCAGCGCTTCGTGCCTGTTCAGTCCACAAGAGGAAAACGAAGCTGTAAGCTGCAACGAGATGTCTTGTGCAGATCTGAGCTTCCCGCTCCGTATACCGACCGTGGCACATTGCTTTACTCCTTTCCCTTTCTCCAATGATGCACACCAAATGCTGTTTGATGATGATGATGATTACTTTGATGTTTGCGACTGAAATTTTGTTGATTGTGCGCGGTAACTGTAAGCCGTATAGCAGCCTCTGCAGTGCCACTGACCCCGTCGCGCCAACTTCGTTTCTCTGTTTGAGCCGCTGCGCCGTGACGGATCTCTTTCTTGCTCTACTTTGTTAGTCTAGGCTTCGTCATAAGCTGGTCACGCTGTGGTCGTTCACTAAGAATCGGCTGCAATACCCATACAGCGCGCTTCAGCTTCAAAATTCAAACTCGCTGTCATAAAATGTGCTAAAGAAAATGGGAACCGTCATGCGCTATACAATCACTCTAAAGTGAAGGCGAGTCGCATTACTGGCGTTTTGGAAGGCCGCTGACCGCGCCCGCGACGATCATTTCGAGTAAGAATTCTCGGACAGCTATTTTGATTTTTTTCGATGTATGGCCCGCGTCAGGCCCAGTTACATGTTATTTTTGACGTGCTCGCGAAATCCTAGTGTAATTTGCACGCCCCCTTTTAAAGCCCTGGGTGCGCTAAAGAACATTGCGTAAATTAAGCGCTGAAATTAGGTATAGACATAAATGCATATGTACGCATGCGCTCCTCTTTCCAGTTACCATTTAAGTTTCACGCACTCAAGTAAAAGTTTGCCGATAGAACGCCGAAGTATTTCGTAGGGCACCTTGGCAATGAATATTTTGAAAATGGCAACACTTAAGAAACTTGTTATAGTGTGTCCATAGTGTGCACGTCTCACAAGCTATAAAGGTAGGGCTCACCAACGGCCAATTGCAGTACGTGCTGTAATAACTCACTAATTCGCGTGGCAGTTTGTATAGATATCTGCCGAACCTGAGAGTTTATATTGAGTTTTTTCTTTTTTTTTCTTGGGAACACCATTTACTTTTTACTTGAAGTAATCGTAGGAAGTGACCAGGATGGTTTAGAGCTATCTCGATGACAAGCATACGGCGAATGCCCATAAAGGCGCGGCTAGAAGCTTCAACGGCAAGAGGCACTGAGATAGCTAGATACAGGAACACAGCTTCAAGAGCTCGCTAGTTTTATCGAGGCGGTGCAGGCGATGCAAGAACTTCCGCTCCGAATGGCGTAAAACGATAAGTGGCTGCTTCAGGCCTGTACGATAATAAAATAAAACGAATAAAGTACGCACATCACTCTCCAAACGCTTGAGCATGCGATTTCTTTATCTCTATTACGGTGTTATCATTCAAACCGTCTCCTCGACGCGGAGCGCACCATGCACTGAAGTTTGCATGCTGAAACTCTATAGCTTGGCGAAAAGGAAGTATAATATCGGACGTTTCATGTATATAGGACATCTATTCCAACAGTAATTCTCAGGATATCCCTAGGAATTTCATGCCAAAACTACCGTGCAATGCGAACTTGACGAAGGTAACTGACTTTATTACTGATCCAAGACAACAGTCATTCTTGTATCTGACCATGCGTCACAAAAGCGTAACGAATGTCATAAATTAGCACGTCACAAAAGCTTTAAAGAACGTTTTGCCCTGTCCATTCGTGTGCTTCCATGTGTCGTTGAAAAGTTAATGAAAGGTAACTCGGGCCTTGATTATTTAATAAGTCTTGTTCTATCGGCACAACCTTGGTCAGGTTGTTTTGTTGCCATGAAGGATAACCTTTTACACTGGCACCTACTATAAAAATCCAACTCCTACATCGCACTATATGTTCTACAATAGCAGATGCTGTTGCACTTGCTGTTACGTTCGCTGATTGTGAGATTGCGCGCTATGATTGTGAGAGACGCTAGTTCAGGGCTCCCGAAATTTCGACCCCCTGGCATCTAACAGCGCATGAGCCTTAACATTTCGCCTCCATCGAAACGCAGCCGCCGCGGCCGGGATTCGATCCCGCGACCTTCGGACCTGCATCGTGTGCCCCATAGCCACTAGACCACCGTGGCGGAGTTTGTTGCATTCGTCAGATGCACATAACTACATTCCGTTATTTCGTGCATTACGAAGTTCGCGTCCTCGTTCTCACTGTTTATCGGTCATCATGCAAAGAACCCGCCGTAGCTTAGCGGCTAGGTGTTGACTTTCAAATATCGAGGTCGCGGGATCGAACCCCGGCCATGGCGACCGCATTAAAATGAAGAAGTGCAACTCGCACACACGCACGCGCACACACATACTCATTTACTTAGATTTAGGTGCACGTTTTAATTTACTTCGTAGCCCTCCGCTATACAGGACATGCCTCATAATCGTGTCGTGGTTTTGGCACGAAATTAATCGGCTACGATTTGCAATCATGTGCAAAGCTCTGGTCGTCTGGAAACGCATCGACTGTCGCGAAAACGCCTTTTCCTGTACACAGATTTGTTTTTGGGTTTATTATCCAGCATACGTATACCTGTAGTACTCAATTTCTACGTCCATCTCCATCTTCTCCCATGTGCGCCACAATACATTTCAAGTATTTTCGTGTAATGACTCCATTCTTGAAGTCCGCCGCCTTGCTATTTAGTATCCTGGTCGCTTCGCTGGAGATCCGCCCTCTTGTGTTGTTTCTCATTGCTGGTTTGGAATTGCTGATAATTCTGCTCTGACCTCTGCTGAGTATGGCGAGGATCCACGTTTTCCTTTTTTTTTCTTTTCTGGACAAGGAAGGGGCATGGAAGGGGTGGGGTGGTTTCTACAAAGCAATTATGATTGATTACGATAACGAAAACGCGGATGCCTACGGTAAATAATAATCTTAAATTTATTCTTGTTCAAGTGCATGTTCCCATGAGATAATCAGCCGGAGAGTAAGGCTGCATGAGTTGGACGAGCGCCTGTGCTGCATAACAGCGCTTTTATGAAACAACGAAGCAGAGAATGGATTGGAGGGGTGTGTCAGTACATGCAGACAGCTGCATGCCACTGGCCACTGGCCGTATACAATAACGTATTAGTGTAACCCGACGCACAATTGATTATGCTCGACTTACCACACGAGGATCGCCAGTGAATAAATTTGCCCCTGCAAGAAATTCGAGTCTACATCGCTTGCGAGTCATGTCTCGCGCGCGGTGGCGTATTCGGGAGAAAGGGAAGATCTCTAATTCCCAACGAACAACACCGATCCCACCTATTGCACGAAAGTCCGCCGCTTTCCCAAATCGAGGGAGAAAGAAGACTGCCCCTAACGGCTCCTTGTGGTCCAACGCAGGGGCGTGAGAATATCCGAAAATTTCGAATAAAGAATCGAATATCGTTCTATTCGATGTGTTACTCGAAAAAATTAGTACATATTCGAAATGACGAATATATTTCGAATAGTTGGCGAATACTTAGCACCGATGAGAAAAACTTCGAGGGGAAGGAACGTTGGAATCATGCGAGGGATTATTTTTTTTTAACCATTTAAGTACCTCAAAGCATAGAGGCCACAACAGCAGCATGTAGTCCTACCTTTTACAGGACGCTATATCGATCTCCAGGTCGTGATCGAAAGCGTGATGAATGTAGTGTAATCACCATGATATCATTAGTTTTCTTCGCCGAACTCTTAGCGACACTTCGGTATTCTAACATGCTCTCGCGCACGGAAGAAGGATTGCAGGAAGGACAGGGTTTCGCGCCCCAATTTTGAAGCCTGTTGATGACAAATTACGGCAAATATGCATCGGTCAGTCACGTGATTAGGCAAGTGGTAGATTAATGTACAGTCAAGTGCCACCTACGGTTACTTAATATTTCAAAGACTCTAGTCACTGCCGCGTATAAACCTACGTCACTTTTCATAACTGTACTTTTCTCCGTTTAAATCTAATCATAATGTTTTTCTTGTTAATGTGTATATATGAACATTTCCTTTGATTAAAAATGTGCAATTTTCGGGCTCTTCTCTGAAAACTTTTGCGTAACTATACGAAAAGTATCCGCATATTATTCGATTCTTATTTGTATTCGACGCGGTTTCATTACTGTTCGAGTCGGTTCTAAGATTCATCATTTGCACACTAGTCCCATGTATCCGTGAAGGAAAGAAAAAAAGCTAGGAGAATAACGCCACCGTCTTGAAGCCTAGTCGTATAAAAATATAAAGGAGGTACCGTGGAAAATGGGCCCCGTTCACGTTATTGGTAAACGGTAGATTTATGAACGGTCAAGCACTACCGAAAGTTACCGTGTCCAATCAATTTCAAGCGGTCCAGCAACTCTATGGGCCTACTCCTAACCTGGGGGCACTGCGCACAAGACAGCAGAGGACGCTGGCTTGCTGAGGCTAGCGGTATCACGTGACGCCGCCTCGTAGCTTATTTTCCTCTATGAGCGTATCGTCGTCGCTAGGTGGCATCTCCATGTAGAGAGGGTCTCTTTAAGCCGGCCGTTCCATGTAGGCTCCCTACATCTCCATGAGCCTAAGGGCCGGCTTAAAAGAGCTCCTCTCTTAAAACACGCTCTACGCTAATTTATGGCCCTTGATTATGTAACTACCACACAATGTACTTGAAAAAAAAGAAAAGTCATGACACTAGGATGACAATGGCGATTTTCAAAGGACGTTATGATTATAAAATGTGCGCCAATGTGCGCCAAGAATTCGATGAAAACTTAGGGCCGGATTCACAAAACTCACTTACGAGAAAATTTTCGCGTAAGAGAAATTTTTCTGCGTAAGTGGATTCACGAAGCGAAGAAAACGTCGTAAGAGGACGTGGTTCCCACATCGGCCGCTGCTGTAGCGAGCGCTGGGGTTGCCGATTAATATATCAGCGATAGTGATGCATTTGCGACGTAGGCGAAAAAGGCTCGTAAGTGGATTCACGAAGCAAAAATGGTCGCCAAAACAGCGTAGCTAAGCGGAAATCCTAAGAGTGGTCCGGAGCACTCTTACGAGCAACATGGTGGCGTTGGAACGGGCAACCGCGGCGGGTATTTGGGTGCCGTAGGTGATACTAAAAAAAGAAATTATGGCCATGTAAGCTGGCTGATGATTTTCGCGTATGTACAAGGCTCACAGCCTTGAGGTTGCTGTTGCAATTCTCTTTTACGCATTGGACAATCTTGCCACTAGCACTTGTCCAGTAAGCTTGCTGTTGGAGTTATTAGAGGTGCCTATTGGGTATTTGCAGCAAAATAACTTATGCATGCAAATGCTTGCGATTGGATGAAGAATGAAGAGTTGCGTGAATGGTGCTTGATGCCAAAATCGGTGCGGTGTATGGTCAATATTTTTTAGCTTGTTTTTGTTGCGTCTCCCAATAAGGCGTACAAGCTGTGTTGCCGTTGCAGCATTGGTCGCACATGTACCACCATAAGGGAACGGACAAAATTCTGTCGCACACTATTGGAATGGAAGTTGAACAGTAGGCTCCAGTCAGCCATTCACGAACTCCTTATGTCGTTTACAGCTTCTCTAGCTGCAGTGGTCTTTATTATTTCCCAATAGGAACGCTCACCCAAATGCAGCTTCCGCTGTACATTATAGGCTGATTTACTGAAAACATATTGCTTCAACATATCCGCACATACAAGATATGTGTGATTTTGCGCATAAACTGAGAAATAAATTGAGTTTAATAGACATTCACTGTCCGTAAAAGAAAATGAAAAGGTTTCGCTATGGCAAATACTTAGGACGGAATGCAAGCGCCTAAAATGCACGCGAAAGCCTGTGCTAATGCAGTGCAATGTCACCTCGACTGCACTCGCGCATTTGACAATTAGTTTCTTTTTAATTGGGCGTCAGAGTCTCAGCAAAAGGCCGCTTCGTCCCTTGAGGTGCGTATTGTGGCTGGAATGTTAACCTAACCGAAGTTATCGCGTAGTGATATGCCGTGCATCACATCCAAGCCTACGCCAGGCATCATAAATATCGTAGCAGACGACGACAGCAGACGACGGTTTGAGCGAGAGGCCAAGCATGTGATTGGTTAGAACGAGGCAACTCTCTACAGCAGGCCATTTTATGACGTCACTAAAATGATGTCACTCACTTCTTTCACCGCGCACTTCTGTGGTGGTCGTCACATTATCCCCCTCGCACATAAGAGAATTTTTCATATCACCGCAAAGAACACGGAAGTATTTTTTAAGAGCTCTCTTAAGGCGAAAAGAGCATCATGGCGACGTAAACACAGTATGTGGGTGTTGTTTCGTGGTAACGTTTCTTGCTTGAGCTCCTCTACGATTCCATGGGATGTGTTGTTAATGCCGTCGCTTTTCCGGTGCGTGAAAGTTTTGTGAAAACCATCGCCAGTGTCTCTATTTGAGCGGTGAACACTGTTGAAGCCTCTGCCTTTGTGCTCGTGAACAGGGAACCGCGGTCAGTGTGCCGCCGTGGACTCACATTTAGGAAGCCTGCATTGTGTGTTTGAAGACCGGTCAGTTCGTTTGCCCTGCTTTGTGGTCGTTTGTTTTTGTGGCGTTCGCCGTTTCGCATCGACTGTGTTTGGGCGCGTTACTTCAAGGATAACTCCGTGTTTAGAAAGATACGACCTAGGCGTGTGCGTAGGTGCTGTGTTGACACTTCGAAGTCTTTTGAAGAGGCAGAGACCATGTGGAAGCAGTGCAACAGGTAACATAATTGTAGACTGCGCTACGCTTTGCCTTTGTGTCCTTCCACACCGTCACTTTGCTTGCGTTAGCGGCTAATGTGCGGAACCTGAAATAACACACGGATACGTTCTGTTGTGCATTTTTTATTTTATTTATTGACACTCTATGGCGTACAGGCCAAAACAGGAGTTTCAATATTAGGCACAAATGCAGTTGTTAATAAAAAATGCAAAGAGATTGTAGTTTCTTTCACGGAACTTAAAAAAACCATAAAAATTCAGAAAGAAACGTAATGAAATAAGTGCACGAGGGGCTATTTAACGACATACATATCAACTTGTTCAGCAGAACACTCAACAAGACAATGCTTTCGAATATATAAATTGCTATTCCGACACTATTAAACGACATTAAGTACAATCGGTAAAATCATTCAGCAAAGCCCTTTCAAGGATTTTAACCTCATTGAACGTTGCAACATCGTGCGGTAACCTGCTGCACGCATCGATAGCCTACACAATAAAGAAGTTTTTAAAAGAATGTGTGTTGTGTCTCAAAGGCTGCACGTAATGTCTGGGGCCACTGCGTGAAAGTGATGTGTCAATAATTAATGTTTTGGCTATTTCGGTTTCATATTTCCCATACAATATCTGGAAAGGAAACATTCAGGCTGTTGAAGCGCATTCTTTCCTGCACATTAGGAATCGATGCTTGCGCAGCTCTTTCAACGCCGTTACCGACTGAGTTCGTTTGAATGAGTTAAAAACAAATTGTAAAGCCCTATTTTGAACGCGTTCACATTTAGCAATGTTTCTGCGTGTGTGTTGTTTCCATATCGGACATGCGTATTCCAGCAATGGCAATATTCTAGTCTTATATGCTACAAGGTTTACCTCAGTTGTCGCATGACTTAGGTACGACGAAGCATCCACGGTTTATTTTGTGACACTGTCAAAAGCGCAAAGATTTCGGTGGCGGAAAAATTCGGCTTCAGCGCTTTCGGCATGGCGATGGCTAAACAGCAATCGGGTATGTCAGAGGCGTCTGAAGTTCGCGCACACACGGAAAATTTCGTTTCGGCTATTGAGGAGCTTAAAATAGCAGTTGGCCAATGCTCTCACGTCGCTGGCGATAAACGCTCTCTCCCTCTTAAGGCGCTTAGCACTCAATGTCCGGCATAACGTAATAAAAAAGAAGTAAATTAACTTGTGCAACGAAAGGAAGCCATGGAAGGCTCTTTCTGCGCGTGCGCACAAAAAAAAAAAAAGGGGGGGGGGGGGAGGTGACGTCTCGCTTTTCATGATTTCTGGGGCTTAACCTCCGAAAACCACTCAAGGATTATGATAGACGCCGTAGTGGAGGTCTCCGGAAATTTTGACCACCTGGGGTTCTTTAACGTGCTCTGACATCGCACCGCACACGGGCCTCAACATTTCGCCTCCATCGAAATGCAGCAGCCGCGGACGGGATTCGATCCCGCGACCCTCGTATCAGCAGCCGAATACCATATCCACTAGACCACTGTGGCGGGGCCTTGGACTCCTTTTTGTTACTTCTTAACTGCATGCGCCGTCATTTACAAAAGCAGCACTTACTAACGTATTAAAGATACAAACACTACCTAAATTACCGAATTTTCTCAGTGAGTCATGAAATAGCTGTAGTATTCAAAAATCTGATAACTAATTTATTCAAAGTGGGCCTATTTATAAGCATATGTATCTTTCGGTATGTCGGATTTATTGAAATCCATCCATGGCTTCAATTTCACACATCACGTGGAGGATGCATTTTTGGAACTTGTTTGTCAAGCCGAACAGCTTTTATATGGCCTCAAAAGCTGCATCGATGTTTGTTCTAAGATTTTTTAGCGAAACAACAATTTACGTCGAGCTACAAGACATTATCATGTAAATAAGAGTACTGCGTACGAACGACCCGAATCAATTGCGAGGCAGTGCATATTCATCAAAATGCATCTGAAATGGCAGTGAAAGGAGCAAACCTTGAGTGACATCTGCCCACCTTTAATATTTTACCTTAATTGCGGCTTCATGATTCCGGTCGTGTTGTTCGGCGGCACCTGCCGGTGTCACCAAGGGCGTCATTCTTTTTTTTTTCTTCTTCGAGCTATCGTCGTTGATAAAGCGCTAGCGCACGGGTTCAGGCTGACCACGCGGGCGTCTGCTGCAGCGCGATGTGCATAGGCACTGTAGCAGACGCCCGGAACAGGAAGATGAGGTGCAGCGAGGATCGATTCGCGATTATAACATAAACTCGACACCAGACGCTTTGAGTGCTGCGAGGCTATCATGTGACCACACATCTTTCTTTTGTTGTCGTTCCGTCTGCTTTCACGTTTCCTCCTTGCCCTCAATAGTGTCGAATATGTTAAATGCGCACCCTTCCTATCGCATGCCTTGTCGCTAAGAGATTTCGTAGCTAAGAATATCGCCCGTAAGAGAAAGCTTTGTGAATCCGGCCCTTATTTACTAGCTGCGCTTGTTCCGTGCGAAACGGGAGCGAACTCTTTAAAACAAGAAATCTGGAATGCCTTCGATGTTATTGTACTGGTGCGTACAACGACCCTCACAAAACGCACGCACATATCGATGTGACGAAATACACAGCACTATAGCCTCTTGTTGAAAGAATTTGCCTATGCCGAACTGCTGGCATTCAGCCGAGAGCTACGAGTGTGTGCAGACTGTGCACAAGCACCAGCACCACACTGCTGATGCGATGGCTTTATTTAAAATATGTAAAGTGCGTCAGAAACAGCCATGGAGGAGCGGCAGCATGCTTGCAATTACTTGTCCCCACTGTGCCCTGGGTTCCATTCCTATCCCCCTAAGGCATGATGCTTGTCAGTGTTTCCTCGCTTGCTTTGAACACATTTCTATCGCACGCTGCAACAAAAACGGTGTCTTTCCTTTGTTTAACTCGCGCAATGTGTGCCAAGAATTTTTCAGTGTCCATCTTGTTGGTCCTTGGTTGACATAAGCTGCAATGTTAACATCCAGTCGCCTGTGGCGAATGCCCGGTTAACTCGGGCCGACAACTGCAGGTATATGAGCCACAGTTGATCGTATTAGCGTTAATCGTGATGTACATACGTGACGGGCATATCATTGTATGTCTAGGTCAATGAGTTATGTCCGTCATGCATCGACACCTTACCATCCCAATCTTGGCATGTACCAAGTGAACGAGACGGCCGAGAGAGCGCAGGGACGCAGACAGACAGACAGACAGACAGACAGACAGACGGACGGACGGACGGACGGACGGATGGATGGACGACCATGCTCAAGTACGCCAAGAAACACTTCGCATGTAAAAAAACGTTTAGTAATAACAACACAAACACGTGGTAACAAAACGATCTACATGATTAAAAATGCGAAAATGTTCACCTCATCACAGCCGCCTGGTTTTGTATAAATGGCTGCGGGTGTTGACTTTCTTGGTGCTCCACGTATTCTACCGCGCTGTTTTGTTCCCCGCGCTTTGAACCGACAAGCACAGCTTGAATTGGCGCAGTCCTTAACCGAGAATAATAAAGACAGTACAAAGTTGCGGGAAACAAGGAGAATGTGACTCAACGATGGAAAGCGAAAGTGCACGGGCTTCCCATGCCTCCACGCTCGGCTGCTGTGCTGTTTCACGTGTCCACTTCCAGTATCTGTTCGACTCGTAGCAGCACAGTCTCACAACACACACGAACAGTTGCAGCAAAAGGTCGACGCAGATCACTAGGTGACACGTAAAGCAAAAACGCGCATGAATCCAACGCACAGAGCGCCGTCAAGCCTGTGGTTGACGGGTAACCGTCCTGCACGCGTCATTTCGCCACCACTCGTAGACGCTTCGCTTGCGCAGTTTGTCCACCGGCTGCGGTGGCGCGTGCAACATCGCGCACAGTCGGCACCAGAAGTACGTGTTGATGAACTCTCCAGTACCCTTCCACTCGAAGTACTGGTTGTACAGCGACCGGTTGCTGCTAAGCAGGCTCAGGTACTCGGCCAACTCCTTGGGAGATGCGAAGTCGTCCACGTGGATGTACGAACGGTACGGAGCCGCCGCCTTGTACTCCTCGCGCGACGCGCCCATCACCACGGGGACCACGTTGTGCCTGCGGTGAGGTCAAACGAGCTTAGACGAGGCAAGAAGCTTAAGCCCCATGTTCCCACATTTAAATGGAAAAAAAAGAAAGCAAGGCTCATGTCATAATACGACAGCCGTGACAGACATGGCATATGGTCTCAACACCACATGGATAGGACCCGTGGCAAGACCTAAGGCTCAAATTGAGGTATTGGCCTGAACATGGCCCAGACACAGACAAGACGCAAGCCTCAACACAAGACTCACGACACACAAGCGCTAAATCTCAACGCGGACCTCGGAATAGACAACACCCTAGTGCCGACATGGGTGTTGACACGGTGCTCGACCTCTCAGAGTGGAGCCTAGCTCAAGTACATACTCCAGAGTAATCTTCAGCCCCGCCTCGGTGGTCTAGTGGCTATGGCACTCGACTGCTGATCCGAAAGTCGTGGGATAGAATCCCGGCCGCGACGTCTACACTTCGATGGAGGCGAAGTGTTGAGGCCCGTGTACTGTGCGATGCCAGAGCACGTTAAAGAGCCCCAGGTGGTCGAAATTGCCGGAACCTTCCACTACAGTGTCCTTCGTAAACATGTCGTGGTTTTGGGACGTTACACCCCTAGAAATCAATCAGTCAACTTCAAGACGGAAGACAAGAGAGGCCCATGACTCAACCCAAGGCACTCAACACATACAAGACAGACAGGCTGGATATAGAAGACAACACAGGTGTCTTGCAACGCTGCACGAAAGATATATATATATATCTTTCCTGGTGAAGGCCGGTCTCCGGCTGAAACGTTGAATAAACGCTTTCCGCATTTTTGTTGCCAATTCCGAGGGTCTACTACTCATCTCTTTCTCTCTCTCTCTCACACATTTAACTGACACGGAAGTGTTCATTCAACTTGTCTAAATCAGCACACAGAACTGACGTACCGCAGGGCGTTGAAGAACTTTTCGGTGATATAGTCCTTGCAGTTGGCGTTCTCGAATGAGAGATAGAAGTAGTACTCCGCGTCCAGCATCTGGTAGCACCTCTCGCTCTGGTCTCGAGGACACGAGAGAGGTCCGCACTGACCGTAGATGTCAACCTGCGGAGCGATCAGACAATGCAGACAAATCTTAGTTTTTCACTCTGCCCACGGCGTCACCTAAGCAAATATGATGTAATTAGGGGTGTGCGAATATCAAGTTGTTTATTTCTAAGCGAATTCGAATAACTAAAACCAACAACTGCGAATCAAGTCGTATATATGTGGAATTTTTCGAATACGAATATACTACTTTTGGCTTTTGCAAAGACTTTCATCAACGTTAGGCGGAAAAGGAAGTCCACTGCATGCAGCAAACAATGTACAGGACACTTACAGATTAAAACAAGTCTTTCACTTGACAGTACCACGCCTGCAGTTACTTTGATATGTTATCATAAAGAAATGATAGCTGTTCGATATGTTTGAAGACAGCGACACTGGTGCCCATTTCGCAATTTCTCGAGACTCCGAAAAAACTCCGCTCACTAGACACGCTAGTGCCGATGTGTTTCAGCAGTTGTTACCTCTGGTGACTGGTGTACTGTTGCCTGAGACAGTCTGCAGGCCCCTTCCCTCTCTTAGCACGCCTCCCCGCGTGACACTGGTGTACAACGGCAAGGCTGGTTTCGCCGCGGTACATTAGTGTCATGCGGCAAAGTTGTACTGCGACAAAGTTGGCTCTGCCGCGGCACAGGAGTGCCATGCGGTGAAGCATTCTAAGAGTAGGAAGGGGCCACAAGCTCTCATGGGACATTGGACATTTTTAACGCGATAATGTTAAGAAGCTAGTTTCTCAGAAAATCCAGTGCAGGCGCCGGTGTCGGCGTCGGCGTCCACGGTTAAAATAATCATTTCGAACAACCACCGTTTCGCGGAGCACGGAGTTCTCGTCATAGCTCCGATACTTTAGTGAACAAAACAGAAATACGTCAGAAAAAGATTGCAAGCTACGACTTAACGAAAACCAACGCACACTATGGCTTGGACTGTAATTTGAATGTACGAGAAAACGTAATTATGTTACGAGAAAATTTCATCATTTCATAGAGAAGGTCATTTTATATAAGAAGGTGCTAATTTTTTATGAATATTCTATGAGAAGGCGATGCCCAATGGCGCTATAGCGTTCCGTAGTTAAAGGCTACGTTTAAGCGTCCTCCAAGTTATTGTCCCTTTAATTACAAATGCGCTCACGCGCCGTATAATTATGGGTACCAATGTGATTGCCGATGTCTAAACACTTTACTGGAAGTCATTCAAAGCTGTTTCTGACGGCCCGCCCCTGAGGAATAACAGAAGTAAAGTAAGCGAGTTCTTATTATATCTTGGGTGTTCGAATATTTCGAATAGTAAATGTACCTTTCATATCAAAACGAATATTAACTAGATATAATCAATCAACGGGTATGAAGCGTTCCAAATTAATTAAACAAACAGCGACAGAAGTCTAAGCCCCGGTACAACAGTTTTAAAGCAACACATGAAATGAAACGTACAAGAGAAAGAATCTCTGGGCTTTACATGTAAGCACTTACACGAACGTCACATCTGCGCCTACGCAAGTAATGCGAGTCCCGTATTACCCGCACACTAGGGGTCATTAACCAAGGAGCGCTGCAGTGATGCTACGTAAACTCTAAGAAAAACAAAATAAACATGTGACGAGAGAGATGAGTAGAGAAATGTAGAGAAATCTCAGCATCAAACCGAATAAAACTAAACACGAAGCATTTGCTTTCGCAGGTGTATCGATGGCAATTATTTTCACGCATCCGTGGCTGCTCTATAGAGCAAGCAGAACACCGCTTCCGCCCTTGTTCCGTGTACTCCTAACTAAACTGCTGTTACTCTTGAAGATTCCAACAGGAACGAATGTTCTACGGGTGCCAATACCGGGGAATACCCGATTTACATAGCGAAATATCTCATAGTTTCGTATTCTAATTTTCGAATACTCGCATCCTCTGACAATCTCTGCCCCGCCACGGCGGTCTAGGGGTATGGCACTCGGCTGCTGGTCCGAAGGTCGCGGGATCGAATACCAGCCCCGGCGGCTGCATTTCGACGGAGGCCCGCGTGCTGTGCGATGTCAATGCACGTTGAAGAACCCAAGTAGTCGAAATTCCAAGAGCCCTCCACTACGACGTCTCTCATAATCAGATCGTTGCTTTGAGACGTAAAACCCCGGAAATCAATCAAATCATCTGACAATCTCTGGCACCCGCAACTGGATCTGGTTATATGAACGTAGCGTAGTAATTAGTGGACAATATATATATATATATATATATATATATATATATATATATATATATATATATATATATATATTTCTGTGGGAAGTATATTGGATAAGGAATAAGCAAGCGCTTCAGAACGAACAGCTCGGTCAGCTTCAGAGTGTTATTTTTCTTCGTATAAAATAACAGATGTATGCTATGATGTTCCCGCCTCACTAGATTTCGCCTCCAGTGGCTTTGTTTTAGTTCTCTTTTTTTTTCCATACCTGTATGTACTCGCCTAGCTTGCGTGCATATTCGAGGCGGTTGTTGCTGGCACCACAGTTGGAAACGAACCAGGCGACCATCTTGGTTTTGTTCTGGCCGTAGTCGTAGTTGCGCTTGATCGTCTTCACCAACGGGTCGAAGAGCACGAACTTTTCGTACGGCGTCACAATATCCGAGTCCTTCCTGCGCGTCAAGCGAAACACGGAGAAACAACAATGCCCGGCGTTAGTACCACTCAGTACTCGACTACTACTCCGAGTGGAGCCTATAGCTCAAGTAGATACTTCAGAGCAATCTTGCTAACAACTCAGTACACCATAGACGTGGTATCTCTCGTATAGTGAACTTAAAGGGCCCCTCTTCACCGCCCCGTATGGCATATTTCGGTTACGTACTCACTCGCGTAATTTGCGCACTTTCACGAATCTAGGGCTTCAAGAAGGGGCTGCGCCAATTACGCGGAAATATCAGGAATACGTGCGAATAACCTGAAAATAATACTCCTTACACGGACCATACATAACAAAATCAGGTACCATAGCATAAACGAAGGTAGTTGTTCATTTATCAAAACGCATGTACTTCAACTTGCCAAATCAGATTGTGTTCTACTCGACATCCCAGAAGTCCGACTCGGAATCTTCGTCGCGAGCGGAGGCATTGTTCGGGCAGCGGCATGCTCTGTTGTCATGTCCTTCTTCAAACGCTGAGACAATGAATCTGAATGTCGCCGTATAGAATATTCCGATTACGATTGTACTGCTGTGCACAGTTCTGTGTGCTTTCGCACGGGGCAGCGAAGAGGAAAAGGCGAAGGAATACACCACTGCATTTTTAATGTTATTTTATTTTATTCTATTTAACCCTCAGGTTACACAGTACATTACAGAGGGGAGGGGCTATCAAACATGCATGAAACGGTCTATTAATAGGCAAAAAATAATAATATAGAACATAACTAGGGTTACACAAAATACCAGTAGTACATAACCTAATAAGCACATAAGTACATTGATTTAGGCGGAGGTCATTATAAAGCACATGCACGAGCACAGAAGCGGAGGGAGACTGCGCCCGCCTGCTGCGTGCGGCTGTCCAAAGTAGCAAAAAACGCGGGTTCGATCCCGGCCGCGGCGGTCCCATTTTCGATGGAGGCGAAAATGCCAGAGGCCAGTGTACTGTGCGTTGTCAGTGCACGTTAAAGAACCTCAGGTGGTCTAAATTCGCGGAGCCCTCCACTGCGACCTTTCTCTCCTCTCTATCTCTTTCACTCCCTCCGGTGCCCTCCACTGCGACCTTTCTCTCCTCTCTATCTCTTTCACTCCCTTTCCCCCACCCCCACGGACGCTTAGCCGTGCTCCCGACATGGGCTGCAGAAATGAGCGTCCTTTCCTCAACCGAACCACAATGGTGATGATGATGATGATGATCTTGCTGTTTGCGCGTGCGCCGGCGGGATGAATAATACGCGAGTATTTATTTATTTTTTTTCAAAAGCGTTGTTAGATGATAGGGGTGCGTAAATTACGTGAAGCCCCAAGCTTTGCGGGTAAGTACGTAAACACTATTTTTACGTTCTCCGGAAGTTATACAGCGCGAGAAATAAAGTGAACAACGTTCAGTTTGAAATTTGAGCGTCTTCCACGGCAAGTGGCGGCGCAGCGGTCAATGGCAGACATGATCCTGAGCGCGCAATGTACGCACTGCGCTTGTCGGCTCAAAATGGCCAGTCCTGGTGGAGGGCGCTTTAATACACGACCTTCAGGTATGAAACTGGAAACCAGGGGGATTAATTCTGTTCTGTTCTGAAACTGAAGTGTGAGAGGAGCCGTATGGAAGAGAAAGAGAGAAAGAGGGCGCGCGGGAGGGGGGTCTGCTGAATAATCGCCTCGTCAGACCCTGTCACTTAAACAAAAAGAAACTGAAAAGTAAAGATAAACTGCTAGAGCAATAGAAAGTTGAGTTAACAGGTGCGGATTCATCGTTTCAGAAGGCAATGTATGCTGCCGCGCACACGAGACACACAGAAGACCGTACCATGCATGACAACGTCTCGGTGTGTCTTCTGGTTTGTTCTTTCGAGTCCTTCTTAGCAAGCCCCGTAGCCTCTGCGTTGACAATTAAAGTTGAAATTTTCTTCTGCAATACCGCAAAAAGGCCCGTTGCATAGAGGACACTACATAAGACAAGGGGAAGTTTAAGAAGAAGGGGTGATATAAAAAAAAAACTGGCAGATCCTGAATTTCCTTACTCGATCGTCGTAAGGTCATGAACTCCGACTTCATCAGCTGGAAATAGTCAATATTTTGCCCGTAAAACCGGCACGTAAGTGACAGCAGCTCCGACAGAACCTTTACTGAGTTACAGGGCCTCAATATGAGAACAGCGGATGTCACAAGTACACATGTTACGTCAGCGTACTTCACAACAACGTACACTGGCGTTATAAGAACGTCATCGTATGCGCCATTATGATGTATACATTGACGTCCGTGCACACCACTAATCTCTACCTACATCGGGGACATTATGAGTCTTGCCGAAGAAATGAATAATCAGACGCGTAACTTTCTGTTTCTCTCCCACGTCTTTGAAAGGTGTTCTTTCTTCAAGTTTAGCTCGTAAAATGGTCTTTCTCGCGGGGAAAGAAAATAGCTATAGGACAGGGCATCACGTGACAATCTTGACGCCTAGTCATAAAAAATTTAAGGGAGCGAATCATGCGAAATAGGCCCTGGTCACGTGATAGGCAAGCGGTAGATTCGTGTGCGGTCAAGCGCCATCTATATGTTACCGCGTCCAAACGGTCCGGCAACCAAGATGACTTAATCCTACCCAAGAGGCACCACGTACAAGGCGTACGTACAGGGAAGGTTGACTTGCCGAAGCTAACAGAATCGCGTGACGGCGTCTCCTAGTTTCCTTTTTTTTTTTTTCCTTCTTCTTGATCCTGACCTAAAGATGTGGTCTAAAGGATTCTGGTTTACTTAATTCATAGATAAAGATCTTGTCATTAAGATGGTCCAGCATTGGACATAAAAAGAGGCTGGGGAGGGGTGGGGAGTGGTACTGACATGACAAGATGGGTAGCGTTATTTTATGTGCCTTCAAAAGTTTTCGCAAGCATCGTTATTTTCTTACCTCACGCAACGGTCCCTTCCACCGGTCTCGCTATTTTATGCGCCTGTAGAGAACCTCGGCTAGAGTGCACTACAACCTCGGCACAGAAAAGAGGCGAAGAGAGTGAGGGAATAAAAGAATGCAGAATGCTCTATGGCAAGTTTGTGCCGTACACGGCGCAGGCGTACGCACTTCTGCCACCTCTACCGCCCAAGCGAAGATACCTCCAAAGTGGCGACTCCTGGAGATACATATAAAGGGCACACAACAGTTCATAACGTGAGTACCTGTAGGTGGCCGTCAAGTCGATATCGTTCGAGTCATGATCGACGTACGAATGCAGGGGATTCTCGAGCAGGTACACAATCCACAGCTGGTCGGTTTTGTTCTTTCTTGAGCCGAAGCCGTAGCCGTCTTTGAATATGACGGCGTCCGCCGAGGCGGCGTCGCGCGAGAAGGCGCTGCCCTGGTAGACGCGGCACTTGTCCACGGGACACCGATCACGGAGGAACAGCGACTGGCCACTGAGGAAGTCGTACCAGCTGCCGTCCAGAAGAATGGTCTTCATGGACGAGTCTGCGTTGACGCAGACCGTATACACCGTAACTATAAACTTAATGGGACACTAAATGTGAATTACGATTTTTCTCGCGTAAGTAAATTACCTTTTCATATTACCATAAGCACCGCTCTCGCGACGAGAAGCAATAGCGTGACGTCATACGGCTTGACGGTGCCTACTATGCCCTACATAACTATTTACACGTAAACGAGGTATACACTGCGCACCAAAGAAGCCAGAGACTTAACATGGCGTGTTTCAGACAATTTAAGCGAAGGAATGCGGCAAGAAAGCGCAAAAAAGGAACGGGGTGCATGAAGTCATCTCCTCAAAGTCTTGGTGCGGGATTCAAAGATGAAAACAAGGTGAAACTTTGATCTTGATTTTGTCTAACATTAAACATATAATGGCGAAACTAACGACATTGGAGTTCCTTGATAATCCCTTAGCCTAAACCCCCTTTAGTGTTTTACTTCACTGTCCCTTTAACTGAGAGACAGCTGGAAACCTGGAGGCTTGCGAAAGGGTTCAGCTCAGACTGAGGACGGCGCAGTGACGCGGCAATGGAAATGATAATGAGTGTAACGTTAATATCTGTACGTACTGTTAGTTATGTAACCCCTTTTTGCGCAATGCCTCAAGGAGAAGCCTGTAAGGTGCAATGTTTCCGAGAAAGTAAAAAGAAAAAGAAAAGTTAATCATGGTTGGAGGGTTGAAGCTGGGACTAATGCCTTTCAATAACAGCAACATCAGAAATATTGCAACCCGGCATATCTCCTCGGCATATTACGAAACAAAAAAATTCGGCAATAAAAGTCTATATTTGCGAAAATCACGAAATGTGAAACATTGGAAGTTACGTTTTATCATAAACATCAAGGGTGTTGTAGTTGGAAGCGCTTACCATTGTGAGAATCATGCAGATCGACATCGTCAGGTTTGTAAGTTGTGTCTGAAAAACAAAAAAATGAACGACCAGGCATTTATTGGATTCTCACCGAATCGGTCACGCATAGCCGAAGAATCATGCATCCGTTAATAAGTAAACTGGTTACCATATTCCTATCAATATAAATTATCAATTAGTAGTTTAGAGTTTTATTCGTCTGTCTGTCTGTCTGTCTGCCTGCCTGCCTGTCTCTCTCTCCATAATTGCCCTTGTGCAAATTTCACGGTCACATTAAAGGGACCATCATCGGGTCGCGTTCATAAATTACAGTTTTGAAATAAGGCTTGCTTGCATGGGCCTCTTAACCGATGATTAAAAATTTTTATAGACATTCCATTTTGAACGGGTTTGCAGAAAGGAACTACTCAGTTTGTTATAATCAGTTTATTGCAGTCTTTACTGCAGGTTGGCGCAGAAATCATTTGCTATAGTCTATCGTCCGTTTCCTTCTCCGTACAAGTCTCCACTGGATTGTACAGTCATGTCCAAGTATGTGACCGCTCCAGTTTCATAACTTTCCTTGTTTCTTTTTCATAAATATAACTACTACTGTTTATCTCAACTGCTGATCACTTAAGACTGCATTCCTTTTTGAAAGCTCCCGCAAGATGCCTCTGAAAATGTGTATACGTTCCACTGGCTTTGCTGGGTAAATATCCTATCTTTGCTTTCCCATGCGCCGAGGGGATTCTGGGACCTTTGATGCGAAAGCATTATATGCTACATGAAGTGCAATATTCAGCCTCTGTCGATGTTACCACCCGATGGCGAGAAGGCTTTCGTGGCCTAGAGGTGTCGTCCTCGTTTTCTCATCACATAACGCCAAGTGACATGACGCCAGTGATGAGGTAATGCGACAATGACGCGCACATAAACTACGAAATAGCACGGACGTTGACACAGCCGCGTCACACCCAGATAGGCGGTGGCTTTCGCATTAATGCACGCAAGAAGAGTTAACGCTTCCGCAACTTTCTGTTGCAGCACACGCGGGCGAATTTCAGCTTAATGATTCAAAAAAGAAAGAAGACAGAAATGGTTTTGGGGTTTAGTATAGTAGCCGCGAAATAAAAGCGAATCATATGTGATGCCATGCCATGTGCGAGGAGTCTCGCTACTCTCTTTGAACGTGCAACACCCACAATATATTGGGACGTCGCGGCGGTCTAGTGGTTATTATGGTGCTTGAATGCGCACCCAAAGGGCGTGGGTTCAAACCTGCCATGGCGGTCACATTTTCTATGGAGGCGAAAAAATGCTAGAGCCCCGTGTACTGTGCGCTGTCAGAGCGCGTTGAAAGAACCCCGAGTGGTCAAAGGATTCGGAGCACTCCAGTGCGGCGTTTCTCTTCTTCCTTACCCCTTCGGGGGCTGAGCCGTGCTCTCGACATGAGATTATTATTATTATTATTATTATTATTATTTTATTATTATTATTATTATTATTATTATTATTATTATTATTATTATTATTACAGAAAATAGCGCCCTTTCCCAAACCGACCCACAAAGATTGAACCAGCTTCGCTGACCTAACGTCAACAAGACTGGTCCAGCAGCTAAGCTGGCGACATCACTTTGCTTTTCGATCTCTGAACTAGCGGAGAGGAATGTGGCTCGTATGGCTCACTGATGTTCTTGGGCTCTCCCTTGTATCCAGGGGGCAGGTACATCAGCTGGGCTACGATGCGATCGTCGTGTGGCGACTGCGGGTCGGGCCACACGCTGTGTATCCTGGACAGCTTGCTCGATGGCCGAGGCCACTCGGTGCCGTTGGTGAAGAACCAGGGCAGCTTGTGGCTCGACCACGACGAAGACAGGTTTTCGTGTCGGTGGTCGGCTTCCTCTCTGTCCCTGCAGTGAAGTTGTGCAGCAACGCGCGTGACCAGGACCGTCCAAAGAAGTTCGGCCATTGCGCTGAACTACAGCGCAAGCAAAACATATATTTAAAGTTAATTGCGCTTTCGAACGAGCTACAAGACACTCACACAGCAAAAGTTTCGTGTACCTCTTGTTCATAATTCGCAAGTGCGCTTCACTGGCAATGCACCTTGCCTTACTATATGGCGACAGCTTGTCTATTTAAATTTTCCCCAAGTGACTGCTGCGGCCGTTTTCGGAATGTTCGATTAGGAGGGATGCGTCACATTTACATGCCCATCGCAGAAAACTGCGCTTGCCCCGCTGTTGCGCGATCCTGCCCCTAGTAGGGCACGCTGCATGCAGGGAAGCTAGCTTTACAGTTAGAAAGGGTTATATTGCCTAAGAAAATTGATTGCGTTAAATATGAAACGATTGACGATTCAAAGTTACTAGTTACTCCGCGTCGCGTTTCTACAAGCTCGAGACAGTCCTTGTCTCGCGATTCGTCACGTTTGAATGCTTTCAAAAAACATCGCCTTTCACTTGCCGAGTAATATTTCACCACAGGGACAGGAGGACGGGTTCTTCGTTGCGTGTCTGTTGACGTGATGCCTTGCTGGCTCGCGAGAACTTTGCGTACACACAGATTCCCACGCTGCTTGAGTTCAGCGTAATTCTTAATTAATGATAGTTGCCTCGGCGCTCACGAAGTCCCGTGATGATACTATAGTTGCAACGCGGCCCTCTGTGATAATGCAAATCACGAGGAAGCACATGGAATATGTAGCGCGGCTGAGCGCTGGGACAGAAGACGACGAGAGAAAAATATATAGGGTGGCTATTTCAGAATTATACTACTATTATACTGATTCACCAAGGAAAAATTCAGACAACCGATTTAGCAATACACAAAAAACATATCGCTGTCAAAAAAATAATAACGGCGCCCTGTTATTTTTTGTTGGCCGGCTTGGCTGTCTCTTTTAACGGGGGAGCTGTTTAGGGTCCCGCCATGTCCGCAGTCCCCTGTTACGCACAAGGCAAGGGCGGGTCCACTCTTGCCCTTGACCAACTACCCACGCTCTTGCCCTCAACCCACTGATATGTGATAGTGTTTATGTGAAGGACGATGTAGCAAGAGAGAAAGATGAATGTTTTTACGTTACCATGTTAAGTACTTTGTAAATTTTACACTAGCGAATTGCCGCCTCTTGTACTGTGTAGGATCCCGGGGTTCGACATAAGTAATTCATACCTTAACTGAAGCAGTTAGACGCCTGCGAGAACGACCGATACGCATGATAAATGTTTTTGCGATATTACGAACCATGTAAACCCCCAGTTTTATACGCTAAAACTCACCTTTCGATTTCGTACAGGGACTAAGATTAGCGGCATGCATTAACAACAGTAAAAGATACAACGAACTCTGCTTCCTTAAACTCGGCACTTCACAGGTTCACACCAGGAATCAAAATTCACATAACTTCAACAGCGCACATATAAAAGAAATACCTACGGCAGACGACTGCTACAATGTTATACTGGACCTAAAGTCTGGAATGACATTCCTTGTTATATCAAGAATTCGCGTAATTTTACGAGATCACTGAAAAAGTATGCAGAAGTATATTTCCGGACTGAAATTGTCGGCTTCATGAACATTTATGTATTTCATTAGTTGTTTTTCTTTCCTTTTGTAACCTATTGAAAATGCCAGTAGCAATACTAATCCGCATTCTAAAATTAATCGTTATTCATTCTTATATTTAATCCGAAGTGGTCTAATTCTTTTCGTTTGTTCCCTTTGGTTCAAGTGAATGGACTCACAATGGCTGATCATGCATTTTTCTCGTAACAGTTTCTCATACGTACCCTACAGTTAGTGCGTAACTTGCAAAATGAAATCCATGTAACAATAAAAAATTGTGAATTACGAAAGGTCTTGGGTTACGCAGTACTTCAGCTTACTGCCACACAGCCTTTCTCCGGCTCGGCTGTTTACTCAAATTTCACAGACGTGGGACTGGCTTTATTTGTATATTATTACTATTTAGCTTGCTTGGCACGTTGTTTCGGTATAATCGTGACAAACCAATCTGCTCAATCTTCAACACTACCGGCTTTCAAATGAAACCGGAGGCTTCGTCTCATTACGTTGTTCGTTGGACCGACCTGAATATCTGCCGCTCCATGATGCGGTGCGCCCGCTCCGTCCGGCTCTCGGGCACGTCCCGGACCGAGCTGACCGACATCCAGGGCAGCGACGTGCCCTGCTTAGCGGCCAGGTGCAGCTGGAAGGCGACCAGCATGCCGCCGCTGGCCAGCACCGCGGCCACGACCCAGTGCCGAAGACTGCCCACGTGACGGACCAACAGCCCGCAACGGAGCAACCCAGGTGCCATGCAGCAGTAGGGTGGCGGCTCCGCAGGCTGGTTACGACACCACCGCGTACAACGCGTATCAGGGTATAAGGCGCACAGTACAACGCAGGTATACAGTCATCTCCAAACGTAACACGGGCTTAGTTGCTTTGCTTACTGCAGGCTGATTATAAAGGCCAGCTGCGACGGCATTTCACTTTGGCTGAATTCTTTTTGCTTTAGCGGTAGATACTATACCGAAGCAGTCCTGGCAAGGTGGCAGGGTCCGTAAAGGCATTTGCAATGGTAGTTGGCAGTTCGCGTTGAACGCTCAATTGCGGAAAAATTTAGAGTTGAACAGTGCCGACAGAGAAGCCACCACCTACAACTCTGTTTAAAAGCAAGCAGATGAGCACTTGGAAAGATAGTGTTTTTCCGATACCGAAGATGCACGTAAGGCCACCGTAGTGACGCTGAAACATCTGTTTGCTGTCTGTCTGCAACATTACAAAACATTAAATGTCATATGCAACGGATGAAGCGCTGCTAGGGTACCTTGATAGAAATAAAATCCAGGAATAATTAGAGCCAAGACGTTAAATAAATCAAACAACCTAGGTGTCATCTTCCTGATGGGCTTATAGATTGGCAACTGGAAGTTGTGGATCGTAACTTATCTTCGGTGAATTTTTTTTTCCAAGTTGTTGCGCGTAGAATGGACAATCACAGGAAGAACAGCAAGGCAGACAGAAAGAGCGCAAACTATCAACTGATTTATTTGCTCTTGAAACAGCTTATATAAGCATGTCCAATCGTCACACGGATAGGAAAGAGGGTTGAAAGGGGGTGAGAGGGGAAGCATACAGTTCAGAAAACCTCACCGTCACCGCACCAACTCGCCCAGCAAGAAGTTCTTCTTCGGTGAAGCAATGCTAGTTCTGAGGTAGTGCTACCGTACAAAATGTTTGTATGTCGTTCTGAGGGACAGTTCTGCAGCACTCTACCATAGGGTACAATGCAGTGTTGTACGGAACGTCGTTCCAAGGAACGACGTTCCTGGAACGAGTTCCTTTTGTGAGGAACGAAGCAACGACGTCGTTCCATTTAGGAATGGTGGAACTGTAACGGGAACGCGTTACATTTACGAAGGAACGGCACAGGGAACGGCGTTCCTTCTATCCACGTTCAACTCCACGACGATCGCACCTACGCAGCACATCATGCAGGGCGGATAGGCAGGGCTACAACAAGCCCTCCCTGAAGTCCCCGTTTTCCTGCCGCCACTATCGCTCCCTCATAGAAAATCACGCACGAAAACACCATTGTATTGCGGTTTCGACTACTCGACGAGGGCGACGCCTCCACTTCACTGTGGCTGCACGACGTCAGGATATCCCTCTACTCTTTGGCGGTGGCCGCTTACTATGGCCGCTGGACGAGTAGATTCCGGCTGTCAGATAGCCCTGCATGGGTGTACGGCAACGCGGAAGGAACTGCGTGCAACAGCGAAGTTCCTTTGGTCCCTTATGATCCCGCCGCCTGGGCTCCCTCCCTACTAAAACACTGTCAACGTCTGCTTTACTATATCGCCTCTCCGCGCATTGGTTCTGAGAAGGCGGTTACGGCTATGGTTGTCAATACTTTCTGTGCGCCAATCTCTTCGAGGTATTTTAGTTGAACTGAACGGGCCACGCCTTAATTTAGCGTCAACAGCCCTATCCCTTCGGCAAAAAGCAGGAACGAAAGGCTTTTCGAAAGGATATGCACACGTTTTAACGCGAACGTATGCTGAACATGCTCACGTGCGTGCGGCCGTGTTTGTAATGCTGAGCGAAGTTAACATTGCTCTAACCCGGACATGGTTAATCATGTTCGGTGATGCCCAAGTTTATTTCTAATAAAAACTATAATTTTCATTGCTACCATTACTACGCGACCAATGGGTTAGCTACACAGGCATAACCAAACATTTTAACGCACCGCACCCCGTCCACTTTACTGTACAGCCTCATTTGCTGTATACCAATGTCCTTTTAATTATACTTGTATGGTGTACGTCATTTTTGGTGGGCGTCCCGTGAAATTATGTATGTGAGGCTATTTATTTTCTTATTTATTTCGTGCACCACAAGAGCATTTCACCCTTGCCTTAATGTCGGTGTGCCTACGAATTTAAGAGGCAAATAATGCTTATTCCTAATGCCACGAAAGAAAGAACGAAACAGTCCCGCGTTATTTAATTCGGCGGTAAACGCAAAGGATAGCAATATTATAATTCCTCACACCGACGTACGTTCAACGCAGCTATAATCAACAACAAAAGTACAGTATTGTATGTCATAAACACTTTAAAGTGATGAGAACTAAGTAAAATAAAGATATCCAGAACTGCCAATTAGTTTATTGAAATGCTACAAGGGCCACCAATTTTGAGCAAAATCGTTTAGGAATGGGAATGCTGGCGACATCGTGGAATCTTGTTCCAGTATTTTCGCGCAATGCCATATGGGTCAGGCATAAACCTTTCTATACTATCCTAAATCAAAAAGTTCTATTGCTAGCCTTAAGTGTCAGACGCACCTCTGTTACATTCGTTTGTGCATGTGAATAACTACATATATTTGCTCGTTGGAGACGCAGCATCCTGGCTATAAATCTGAAGGCTGAAGTGGAAAGTGCCATATGTGTTGCACTTGAGCGCCAAAGTTGCAGTCGCGTTGTCCCTAGTATATTCAGTGCTCCTTGAATATATTTGCCTAGGAGCCTTTCCTTCGATATTTGTCTCCAGATAACATGCCGCCGATGACGTTGAAATTCCTGAAATACACATAGGTCGACCTAGGATTTATTATGCTCACTTTATTTTAGATCACGATTAATTTTAAATTTTAAAAATCAAATGTAACGTTAATGTAACGACACGTTCCAATTTTCGAAATGTAACTGGAACGCGTTCCTTTTATATTAAAGGAACTTGTAACGGGAAATCGTTACAAAATTGTGAAGGAACGAGGAACGAATTTTCGTTCCTGTTATGGAGGAACGTGTACAACACTGGTACAATGTACCCTGAATACTTCACTTTTTGCTCTAAACAACATAGAGCCCGCTTTTCTATGTTAGCCTGGCTGCTACCATGATTTGCATTCATTATGTGACGCAATGCATTCATCAATAATGACGCAATTGACGCAAGTGTGACAAGTGTAACGCATCAATAATGACGCAATAATGACGCAAGTGCGACGCAATTTGCATTCATCAATAATGTGACGTCATGCTGATAGCTGCATGCTGTTAGTGACTGGGAAGTACTTGCTGCGCGGCGGTAATGCAAAAAGTGATGCGCGATATATAACGATTGCACTTACACGGCAGAAAGACTATCCATATGCTTAATTAATTTGATTGGTTTCTGGGGCTTGTACGCCTCAAAACCACGATCTGATTAACAGATACGCCGCAATGGAGGGCTCCAGAAATTCGACCAGCTGGGGTTAAGACTCTCCAAATGCTCCATTTAAGCATGCGTGCTCGAACGTGCACGCATGCCACGCTGCTTAATCTCGTCTCCCTTCAAGTGGGATTTTATAAGCAACCTTTTTGCTTTCTCACGATACTATGGCGTCGGCGCAGTTGCGCAGTCACACCTTCTGCCATGCTTCCTTTCTCATTTTTTCTAACCCCCACCGGTGACGGGTGCGTCGGTGCATGCGGTGCCCATCAATCGCAAGCACTAAGTTCGATATATCCAATGGTGAGTTTGTTATATGTGCTACATTTCACATGAATAATGCTAACACAGCTTCGCGCTTGTTCGATATAAATCATTATTTGTTCTAGCCCGGGTTCGTTATAAAAGAATGAGAATGTATAAGAACGTGCAGCTTCTCAACATGGATAAGACTCGGCGCGCAAGGTCTATACCGCAGCACGCTAAAACATCTCAGAGGCATCAGGCTGGAACTTGCGTCAATTACCAGGGGCACTAGCCCTAAGACTCTGAGCAACTTCCTTCGCTGTGGTATATATAATAAACATTTTTAACTAATGTACCCGATAAGAAGTTACAGTTGACCTTTGAGGGAGTTCTTGTGCATCAGCCGTAAGTTTCAGTGACGCAAGGAACTTTACCAGACAGCCAACAGACAAATATGTGGCGAAGGCTGTTGGTATACAACAGGCCGTACATACACTTTTGTCAAGGGCTGTGCAACGCGCGCAATCTATGTGAGAAAGCCAGCGAGATTAATTGTATGCAGCGGCGCAATCAATACGGCGCCGTTCACCTAATGGTTAGTAACATTTTATTATTTTACGAAGCGCGAAGATGGTCTGGCCAGTATGACTGCAACGGAAGGTGTAGGAAGCCAACAAGTGATATGTCTGCGACATGAAAGTCGTCGCGCGACTTCATATGGGCAAGATATATAGTCATCGTGGTGGAACCTGTAGACGTAGCGGCCGTGAAGACGACAGCGCACCGTATACAACACGTGCGCATTGCTTCAGTTGTATAAAGGGACCGTTTTTCACCGATTTGTTGTTTGTTGCAAGATGCGCCTGTTGTGCCAAAGCTATCAGTTTGGCATGCCATACAGCAACCGAAGATCCACGGTCACGTCAGCAGAAACTTTATATACCACGCAAATATTTACGAAGTGCCGACGGGTGAGTCAGACATTGCTCTATAATCCCAGTCGGCAAGTGCCGTGCGCCAGCATATAGGCTATAGAATTACTGAATGTGCGAGCATATACTGTAAATCCATAGCACACAAGCATGCTAAAACCTTATATAATCATTTTTTGCACTTAACCTGTGGCGTATACATGCATGAATTACACGATGCGAACTAACTTGAGGTGTCGTCCATAGCTCAACAAGGGAGTAAACGTTTATAATAGCCTCTGTCTAGTAGCAGGAAGCCAATACCAACTGCACGTTCAGCTTGCCAATCTACCGATAGGCTGACCAATCGGTTAGCTGCTTTCAGACGTGAAACTGCCAGTAAGGATGACAAGATGTCGGGATCGTTGAACTTGGTTCTATAACTGCGCATACAGAACACGAGAACACACTACTGAGGCACACAAATATATACTTCCACACCTTAGCACAAGTGTAAAGTATACGAACCAATCAAAGAAACAACACTCACTCAACTGAAGTCTTCCACTAAAAGATTGTACGCGGTTGAGCTGTAGCGTCGCCACACACACCGTTGCGTTACGAGCACCGATTCTTCTTTTCCTGTCGATTAGCAGCCTGTGCCGTTCCGACGCGTGCGCTCGAGCGCTTTACCAGCACTTCGTCTTTTTCGCCGACGATGTGCGCGTGCAGGAGCGTGACTGCTTAGGCTGCCGAATAGGCACGCATTCTTTTTTCTTCTTCTTTTTTTTTTCTTGCGGGCGTTTTATAATTTATGGTCTGTGTGGTTTTACGTTCCAGAAGCTCGATCAGATTACAAGGCACGACGCAGCTGAGGATTAATCTTCACCGTTTGTTGTTTTCTAGTGGTCGCGCATAAATGTGTGTACACGGAGCGCCGTTTTGCGCTCTGTGTACACACATCTATACGCGACATCTATATTCGAACCCGCGGCGTGCAGCTCAGCAGTACAACACTATATACTACTGAGCTCCGCGACAGAGAGAAAGTGAATAACAAAATAATACCAACACGCACCAGACTCGAACCAGAACCTCGCAAGTGCAGCGGCTGTGGATATATAGCGTCGTCCTCGAAGACATGGTTCAGGATTTCCGAAGAACCTCTCGGGCATTTAGGTGCTTCACTTGTTTCTGGCACGAAATTTAGATCGTGGAAATGGGCACAGTTAAAACAAATAACACTCATTCGCTTCAATGTCTGCGTCTCCCATTTTCTGCTAAGCGCGTCAGAGACATCTGACGGACGGGCGGATGGACGTATAGATGGACGGATGGATGGATGGACAGACGGGCGGACGCGCCAGCGTTCCATACAGTTACGCACAGACAGGAACAAGACCTAGCTCGTGCACAAAGCAGAACAGCTCCTCTATGTCAGCCGAGGAAACAGGTGGCAAATTTCCCTGCAGCAGTTCCGCCAGTCGGTCCGAACTTGTAATCTTGTAGGGATCCACCGGTGCCAATCTCGTGTGCCGATTTCGGAAGAAAGGAAGGAAAAATTTTATTTCTTGCGAGGTTTATCGCTAAGTGGGTGGGGTCCTCAGTCCAGGGCTCCACTGGCCTTTGCGGCTCGCTGGGCTTAGTCGAGCAGAGCCAACTGGCTCTCCCGATCCCTGCTATAGCAAGCCAGGCCTCCCACTGCCGTCTTCGAGGTGGTGTCCCCAGAAGGGGAGAATTGATTTCATGGGGCCGCGATTCGCATTCCCACGTGATGTGGGCGAGAGTGGGCCGTTCCCCACACCACGGACAGGAGGCCGCGTACATGGTAGGGTTTATGTGATGTTTCCTTTGTAATTTGCTGTATGTGTTTGTCTGTATTCGACGCCAATCTCGCGCCTGTTCTCCGGTAAGCTCCGCATGTGGACAGCTGTATTTTGGCGTTCGCCTCTCTGGTTCTCGAGGATGTCGCGTGGAGTCGTGGGAGGTTCCTCAAGGGTGGCGGCCGGTGCTCGGATGCTTATTTCGCGAGCAAGCCGGTCGGCCCTCTCGTTACCCTCCAGCCCCGCACGCGCGGGGCACCAGATTATTGCATGCGAATTTTGTAGTTCGTTGCCAATAATTCGCAATGCCGCCCTTGGAATCGCCCCAGCCTGAAACATACGGCAAGCGGATTGGGAGTCAGTAATCACAAGGGCCGAATCATTCCGCTGGTCTGCGCATTTGATCGCCATAGCGACCGCGGCCGCTTCAGCCGTACTAACTGAAGGGGTTTTTATCGATGCTGTTATGGTTATAGTTCCGCTTGTGGCTACAATGGTGTAGCAGTGACCGTGCAGTCTGCAGGCGTCTGTGTAGAAGGCGGCCGGGTTGTTACCATAAAATTTTTTGTAGCGTCTGGGCCCTGGCCTGTCGCCTGCCGGGGTGATATTTCGCGCTCATATTCTTAGGGATGGGAGATGCGATAATTTGGGCTCTAATTTTGCTGGGTAATAATGATGTCTCCTCGCCAGCGTGTTGCGGTCTTAAAGGGTAGCCAATCTGCTGAAGTAGAGCTCTGCCATGTTCCGTAGAATTTAATCTTTCCCTTTGTGATATCAACACTGCGGACGCGAGTTCCTCGAAGGTATTGTACAGACCTAGCGCCTCAACTTTTTCAGTGCTAGCGTCGGTGGGCAAGCCAATCGCTACTTTGTACGCCGCTCTTATCATTGCGTCAACTTTGGCTGTTTCGGTATTGGTTAATTTTTGGAAAGGAAGACTGTAGGTTATTCTGCTTATAAAAAAAAAGCATGCACAAGGCGTAACGTCTCCTCCTCCCTGAAGCTTTGTCTTTGTCGCGTGACTCGGTGTATCATGCGCGCTACGTTCGTGGTCGTTTTCCTGAGTGTATCAATCGCGTAGTCTACCCTGCCATTTCTTTGTATCCACATGCCGAGGACTCTTATCTTTTGCACCTCGCGAATGGGTTCGCCATGGAGTTTGAGGAATATCTGGGGTGTTGCGCGTTTCCGGAATATTTCGCTTTTAGTCTCACAAATTCTGATTTTTCTGGTGCGCACCGGATGCCTGCATTTATGGAGAAACTTTCTACTTTGTCAATTGCTCTTTGAAGGACGTCCTGTTTTTGGCTAAGAGCAGCTTGCCATGTACCCAGCTTGCCATGTGTGCACCGGGAGCAGTGGCGTTTCAGAACGCTAGTGGCATTTCAGCGGACGGATTTCTGGAACTGCTTCACGTGTACCTCACCTCAACAATTGTGTGTTTCAAGGACCACCCCTACATACAAAAACGAGGTATTTGTATTGGGTCTAGCGTAGCTCCGGCCTTGACTGAAATATACCTGTATGAAATAGATTCTTCGCTTTCGCGTGTGCTAACTGACTACGTATAATTCGTGTCTTTAGATACGTCGATTTTCTTTAAATTCTTTTGAATATTCATTCTTACAACAACCTCACTGACATAGCACAAAATGTACTTGAAACTTTTAAATCTACAGCCAAGAAGCTGAATTTTACTTTTGAATTGCCAGACATGTTCGCAGTTCCAGGACATTAGGCCATCTTTTAATGATAAGTCCCTTGTGTTGGGCTTACCAACCGCGGACCAAGAATGCCCTCCTACCGTATGTCTCATGCCACACTAAGCTGGTAAAGAGGGGCACTGCTAAGTCCTGTTTAAGGTCTTAGCTTGTTAAGTCCTGCCATCGTACAGTCCAAGATAGTTTTTCTTCTCAGGTTGCCCGACTTCGAGATGCTGGTTTTCCGCATGAATTGTTGACACCACTGAAGACCCTCTTTAGGTATTCTGACGCTCCTCCGGTTGTCAAGAGAGCTTTGGGAAGGCGTGGGTTTGAGTTGTTACCTTATATTCATAAGCTGCGAAAATTCGGACGTGTACGTTCTTTTCACAGCTCCATGTAAGTTGTCATGCTTGTGTAATCTTATCAGCGGTAGAAAGAAGGACAGCTGCGGTGAAAACCATAGATTGGGTTTTGGGGCGCGCAAAACTAAGGTTGTGTACGAGATTCCCTTTAGTTGTGCTTGAGTTGTGAGTTGAGGTGTACAGGAGCACTCGCCCGCAGTTAAGTTGGATAGCGAAAAACATTTGGCAATATGCACTGCAGGTCCTGTGAAGATTGCAAGACACTTTTAAATGCGAAGCATTTCTTAGCGAACTTCGGCGAGTTTGAGCGTATATATATATATCTATCTATCTATCTAGCCGCCTACGATTTTGTGCTCTCCTGGCCGTTTCGCTAATCGGATGTTTACGAAAATTGGTATGCCACATCATGACTACATGACGAACATAAATGACAGGTCATAACATGAAAATCGTGATATGCATGTCATGAGCGGCATGATTTACATGCCACGGTCGCGTCGCGTCTCCAAAAGGGGAGAACTTTGTGGAATATTTCTTATCGCGGCGAGCGCGCGCGCGGGACAGACGTAAGGAGAGAGAGGAGGCGGAGGGTACACTACAGCGCTCCTCGCGCAGTGAGAGAGAGAAAGAGGCGCCGCCCCAACGAAGAAGGACCTAGAATGGGCGAGAAGGTTCCCAATTTTGTGTGTGCTTGAGCCACGTGGGCCGCGCCGAACTTTCTAGCACAGCTTCCCAGGGCACGGCCGGTCTGGACGAGCGCGCTCGCTCTCTCTTTTACGGCCTGAGCAGCTGCCACGACTACAATGGATCTGTTTCTATACAGGACGACGGCGCGTTCCGCGCGAGGGCGTCGCGAGCCAACCCCCCAAAGTGCGTTGCTCTGCATGCGCTTCGTATGGTAAACCAGCTGTTCCCGGCCACTTTACCGTGCTAATTATTTTTTCCGCATGTAGAAAGTGGTGGAAGCAGTACAGGTGCGTACAGTACAGGTGCGTGTGGGGACAGTCTGGCTTTCTAGGTACTCATGCACTCGGCAAAAGAAGAGGCACACTCAGTGCTACTAGCAACAAGAATGGGTTGGCTGGTTGGTCAGACTTGACCATCTTATATTTGATGGAGGCGCAAATGCTTGGGGCTTGTGCGCTTGGATTTAGGTGCACCCTAAAGATTACCAGGTGGTCGAAATTCCCGGACCCTTCCACCACTGCGTCCTTCATAAACATAACGCAGTTTTCGGATGATAGACGGCATGCTGATGCAGATGTCCCGAAGTGCGTCCTTCTGCTTAGTTTCTACAATGAGACGGATTTGCTCAGCCTTGTGGCGAACCGCTCAATTGTGTGATTGTCAAAATGTTTCCCGGAACCATCATATGAGGTTGTGAAGTTCTTCGAGAAGGCAGCGAAATATCTTTACCGAAAGAAAATCCTCGAGACACTGCAATTTACTGTTCAGTCATATCTTGAAGATTCGCCGCTTCTGGACTATCCGGAAGGTGTGGACAAGAGTCACGCCAGAGTGTCGGCGCACATCATCTCTGAAAAGTTTCTCCGGATTCTTCTTGTGAACTACACAAAAAAGTTAACAGATGAGAATGACAAGCCTTCTGGCTATATTCACAAGCCCACGTGGAAACATTTACGGCTGTGAACGATGTGACCACTTTAAACTAGCTGTAAGCATCACGACAGTGTTTTACCAGCAGTGCTTTCTTTTCTTTTTCAGTTCTTCTTGTGCATTATATTATTTTAGTACCAAGGACAACATTCTGTATAATGCTGAACGGTTTCTGTGAAAGTTCTTTATTTTTCTTCGCCTGCGGCGTACGTTATTGCATAAAAAGATTTTTCTCGTCTCTTTACTTGCACGCTGAAGACCGCGCCTGGACACGTGAGAGCTTGGGAATTTATATGCATCCAGGGACTCAGCGTGCTGTGGTGCGAGTTTTATTATTATTATTATTATTATTATTATTATTATTATTATTATTATTATTATTATTATTATTATTATTATTATTATTTTTATGTTCCTTCTGCTGTGATTGCGACTCACGGCTACTTGTGGGGAGTGTGACTTTCCCCTTTTCGAGGTATTTATTTTAATAATAAAGCAAGAATTGCGACAGCTTGAATAAAAATGACCATATTTTATCATTTTCAAGTACATTAATGGTTGGCATATGTGCATTTGAAGTAAACGTTTTGGAAACCAATTTCTTTCAAAAAAGAATGTTTTGTGTCATTTGTTCTGACGGTCGGTGACGAATCATGCGGCCGAGCCTTCTGAGCGCGACGCGCGCTTCGCTAAGTGCTCTCACGAGCGGCAGAAGCGGGCGAATCAGTGGCTTGTACCATGCATAGCATATAGAGGAGCTTCAGAAAGTGACACGGCAAGTTTGAGGCCGAGCATTCCCAGCGCGCGCTAGCCTCCGCTACGGCCGGGAGCTGGTTTAGAGAGGGTTGGCTCGGAGCGCCCCCGCCAAGTTGCGGCGATAGGTAGCAACAGCCCCCCGTGCGCAGGCCGTAAAAGAGAGAGCGAGCGCGCGCGTCCAGACCGGCCGTGCCCAGGGCAGTCGTAAACGGGCCGCAAGGGAGAGAAGAAGAGTAGAAAGAAGAAAGAAGAAGCAAGAAGTCGGGCGTGACTCAGACGCTGTTCCACGAGCCAGCTGACAAGCCCACCTGCAAGCTCAAGTTGAGAAGACGCCCAAGTGACTTGGTGAATAGGACTCTCTTGTGTCTTGTTCTTTGTTGCAGTGCATGAGCTTGTTCGTGTTTGTTGGCTTTGTGTAACGTTGTAACCCATCTGTGTTTGAGTTTGTAAAAGCCGTGTTTGTGTACGTTTTGTGTAACTGCCTATTTGATGAGAATACATTTGTTTTGTTTGATCACCCTTGGCTCTGACTCGGTCTTTGAACCACTGCTGGCGTTTTGCTAGTGTTCTGAAGGGGACCAAAAACCTTATTGTCCAAGCTTTCGTGGGATTATTTCCGGGGGATTAGTACGTTAGTCCTTGGGATCTTTTCCGGCGATTGCGTCCCGTACCTCCCAGCACGGGTTTGGTGACAAGCGCATACAACGGGAATCGATAAGAAACTTTCTTGAGCAATTTCGCTCTGTGAAGGTGGATGACCGGCGAAGATTTGAGCAGCACATGACACACATAGGTCACACAATTTCGATGAAATGTGACTGCTAGCTCATTTAAGAGGCGGCGTTGATCGTAGAGAAAAGCAAAACCACGCACGCAAAGATCTATTGTTGATCGATGGTCACAACTTGCCCTAATAGGCGCGTTGCTACTCGGGAGTGCGCAATAGGCGGCAGCCTCCCCGTTACCACGAGAGAAGCGAAATAAAAATGGAGAATGGCAACTCGTCTTTCACGACGTCAGCAGACGGCGCCTCCCGTCCGTAACTCGCGGGGTCGCTCGGGGCGTGGAATAAAGGGGAGGGGGGGAGAGGGTTGCACCGGAAACCCTCTTTCCCATGCTCTCTTTCCGGAGAGGATTGCTTTTGCGCAAAAAAAGTCACGAGGAAAGCTACAGCTTCGCTGTAGTACAGCTGAAACTGAAGCACCGACAACCGCAATTATTGACACAGTCATTCTGAATCTCGGAAACTGCGATGCTGCGTATTTGACATAGTAAACAGATCGCTAAAAACGATGGAGAACAGGAAATGTCGCTGAAGCCAACGTTTCGACAAGTGGACTTGTCTTCGCGAGCACGGCAAGTGGACGGCAGGAAAAGTCCACTTGTCGAAACGTTGGCTGCAGCGACATTCCATCGTTTTTAGCAATCTGTTCATCGATTCGAGGCATCTATCCTTGAGCTTCTCGTCTAGTTTACATGACATAATGAAATACAGATAGACTGAATGGCTAGTAAAATTCCAATGCCCGTATTCAATCAGCGCTCTTAAAAAAATAATAATGAGCTGTCATAGAACAGCGACATCTTGGGACAACCGGTAGGTTTAGAAGCCTCGTCGAAGCTTCTAACGATCATAATACGTAAAAAAAAACTATAGAACCGACTTGGGTGACGTTCGTAAAGACTCAAGCATGTCAGAGGTTGGATTCGGTAAACCCCGTTAGTCTACGAACCTGCCTCTGGTTAACGGTTTTCTCGACATGCAAGAACGCAGGCAGGTGTAAGTTTTGAGAAACTTCACTTCTCGACACAAATGCAGGAGGAGCCAGAGCATCGCAGCAGGAACACGCCGGGAATCTCCCTGCAACACGTCGTCAACAAAGCCAGGAAATGAAGCCGATCAGTCGTAGAGGCTGCTGTGAACACGTGAGCCAAACGTTATTGCACTGCACGCACCAAGGAACTTGCGATTTGGTTTCAAACATATATCTCGAAAGCGCCCGCTCTTCTTTCAACGTGTGACGTCACTATGTGGCGCTTGGCTTTCTTTTTCGTTCATCTTTAATAGAGATACGCACCTTTTTCTTTATTTGTTGAATTCGAAACAAACAAATAAGTGTATCAGATGGTATTTCCGCTATCATGAAATCATTCAATGCTATTTCCGCCTCAAGCGACATAGTCGGTTCCTCCGGTGACGTCACATGTTGAAAGAAGAGCGCGCGCTTTCGAGCTGTGTTTGAAACCAAATGGCAGATTCCCTGGTGCGTGCAGTGCGATACATTCGGCCCACATGCCCACAGTAGCCTCTGCGACTGAGCGGCACCATTTTCTGGCTATGTTCGAAAAGTATTGCAAGGCCCCTTTAACCATTCAATTTGACGATGAGGGATCGGCATTTATTTATTTATTTATTTATTTATTTATTTATTTATTTATTTATTTATTTATTTATTTATTTATAGTGTAAATAAGTGTAGGAAACTATAAATCTGCTGGGCCGATAGTCGAAGCTATGGATGTCCATCATCGCGCGATGTCATAGCAATACTGAAGAATTGGAGCGTTATATTCGAGTAATGAGTTTTACAATTAAGCTAAACGTTGCAGATATAATATGTGGACATCTGTAAGATATATGCATCACAGTATTAGGCTAAAGGTTAGGACATCGGGCCGGCTATGTTAACGTCAAGTGGCATTTGTATTTCATTTCTTTTTTGCACTTTAGTATTGTGCCCCTCTTTTAATACTGCCGCATGAAACCTAAACGCATCGCTGCGCACTCTACGAATACATATATCATGTATACAAGGTGAACTTACGGTTTCGCTTGCGGGCATGTTGTGCTCACTCAAGCTTAGGCGCGTTGCGGTTGTATAGTACTCTTTCTTTGGAAGATAGCCACACGTATACGTTAACAGCAGGCAACCGACAAAAAGCCTTCTTCACCGCGTACAATCGCGTGAAGCGTGACCACCTGGCCACAATGATATGCTCAGTTTGAAAGGCACGGCAGACACTTAAGACTTACTCATCTCACTCGCCTCGCAGCCGCAACCACGAAAAAGACAGCTCCGCGAGATGAGGGAAGACAAAAGGAGTGTTCGAAGAGAGGATGCGAAAGTTGACCGGCGGGCGGCAAACTATGCGCTGTTTCCTCCATAACGACGACGCCGCCGCCGACACCGCCTTGCATATAGAAAAGCACTTGAAACAGCTGTCTCGGGGGCTCGTAACTCGCGCCGCAAGGCGCACCAACAAGCCGCCGAAAAAGAAAGATCCAAAAAAAAAAAGAAAAAAGAATGCGTGAAAGTGGGTGCGTGCGTGTATTTCAATGGAAAGCGGAAAGTATAGGGCCGAGCTAAGGGAGGGAGGGGGGAGTGAGTGTAGGAAGGCCTCCGCACACACGCGCTCCATGCCGCGTACGAGGCCCGCCGCGCGCAACGAGAAACTGCTGAGAAAACGAAATGGCGCAAAAAGCGACTGCGGAGAGAAACGAAGGACGTGCACTTCTATGCTGCTTTTAAAGCGTATAACGCATATGCGCGGACTTGACGTTTTCGAAAACCTTCAGGTTGCGATGAGGCCACGAGTGCCGTCGCAAATACGTTCCCACTTCCAGAGCTAAACGTTACAGAAGTCTCCAGCGCCACAGCAGGCACTGGGGGTTGCTTTTACGCCGTTCGTGTCACTCTTTAATGAGAAACTGATTTACGGTAGCTCGCTCTCTTTCGTCACACTAGTATGCGGTGAGAATTTGGTCGACGACTGCGTACGACGAGTGTGTGAGGGCGATGGGATACGCCGCGCTGATGAGGACAAGGACTTCGATGCACTCCTAAGACTCTGAAGGCAAATTGTGCGAAGAACCTCCAATGAGAACAAATAAGGAACTCGAGAGTTCGAACACTAGGCAGGAAAGGCTGAAGAGCAGTGTCACCTATCCCGAGCTGTGAGACCCGGAGGTCGTCGCCGAGAAAGATTCCAAGAACCGACGTATCAGTTCCCCGAAAATGACCCCACCAAAGCTTGGACAATTAAGTTTTAGGTCCCTTTGGTGCGCTAGCAAAACGCCAGAAGTGGTTCAAAGACCGATTCAGAGCCAAGGGGGATCAAAAGAAAACAAATATATTTTCATTCAACAGGTAGTTCACAAACGTGCAGCAAAAACGGCTTTTCAAAATACATACATTGGCTACAACATAACACGGAACCACCTAACACCAAATATGCAAGCTCATGCACTACAATAGAGAATAAAACACAAAAATATTCCTATTCACCAGGGCACTTGGAAGTGATTGAATGATTTCTGGTGTTTCACGTCCCAGAACCAGCTGCAATTGTGAGAGACGCCGTAGTGGAGGTCTCCGGAAATTTCGACCACCTGGGGTTCTTTACCGTGCACTGACATCACACGGCACACGGGCATCAAAATTTCGCCTCCATCGAAATGCAGTAGCCGCGGCCGGGATTCGATTCCACGACAATTGGATGGGCAGTCATGTGCCATAGTCACTAGACCACCGTGGCGGGGCTACTCGGAAGTGTCTCCTCAATATGAAGCTTGACGGTTGGTTCGTGGACCAGCGTTGTTCAACTTCTTCTTTCTTTCACTGTGTCACAACATCTCACTGATGACAGGCTGCTGACGAAAGGTCGTGGTCGATTCGTTAAGTAGTCTTCGGCCAGCATTCGAGACGTTTCGGCGCTCATCACGTGATCTCGGCACGCGCAAAGCCGAGAGAACACTCTCGATTCAACTGGCACCTTCCTCGCTTCGGAGGCGCCTCTTTCTCCCTCACATGTCGCGGCTAGCGTCGGCGCATACTCTCCGCTTCCTCCTCTCTCCGTCTGCATCGCGCGCACGCCAGCCGGGATGTCCGCGTATTTCCTTAACATATCCGGAGCAATGCACAGGACACGTTCTGCGCCGCCATTGGCCGCACGCGAGGGCCACGTCGTGGAGCCGCCGCTACGCATTTGCGGTAAATGTTTGTTCACAGCAGTCGCACATGTCCCAATATGGCTGCGCCCCATGGTAGCGCTAAGACGCGCAGTGCCTGCCTCCTCCCGTCGTCGTCGTTCTGTAGGAACCGCGGGGTTGCGTCCACTTCGATTGTTTTCTCGCTGGTGGTGGTTTTCAAACCTACGCCAGTTCAGGGTGAACACATGCGCTAATAGACGCTGGTTTGACGCTTGCTGTGTGAGTGCTAGGTGCTGCTCTTTCATCCTTTTTTTTTCTGGGCGCTGAGAGCGTGGGGGGAGCGAAAAGAAAGAAAGACGTCGGATGCGGGCGCATGTGTGTTTTGGTTTTTTTCTCTTTCGGGGTGAAGTAGAAATATCAAGGGGCTACGAGCTCGGCGCTCGGGGAACTATTATTACTAACACAACTGCTCCGAAGGAGCCGCAATGTTCTTTTAAAAACGCAATCGCGTTTGGTCTCAGCGGCGGGCGCGCTAGCGCCCGTCGCTGACGCGCCTGGCTCTGGCAGTAGTGACACGAGCAAAATAGAGCGCCGAAGGCGCACCGCGAAGCGGCAACGTATGTCAACGGGCCCTCCAGTGCACACGGGCGAACCACGGACACGCTTAAAATAGCTATAACAGGAAATGCGCCGGCAGCGATAAAATGCCGGCAGCCCTTTCCGAGCAGGCTACTCTCTGCCGGCTGCCGGCATGTGCGACTGCAAACAAACATTTACCGGAAATGCGTAGGCGGGCTTACGTGGCCTCGCGTGCGGCCAATAGCGGCGCAGAACGCGTTCTGTGCATTGCTCCGGATATGTTAAGGAAATACGCAGCCGGGGATGGGATGAGTCAATGCAGCTGTCTAGTAGATTCCACAAATCGCTGAATCGCGCCGCGTACGCTTCGGTCAGTCGTTACATGCGTTGAGACTTCCGCTGCGCCCCCCCCTTCCCCTTTTCCCCTTTTTTCTTCGCTTGGTTGTTTTCGGCGCGTCATCGGCATCGTCGCTAAAGCGATGCCGGACTCTCCGACGAAGTGGGCACTATTTTGTGACAAATAGTTCGAAGAGCATTGAATAGGAACTCTCTGAAGAAAAACCTGAAGAACAGCACGAAGAATGGTCTAAGGGATCGTACAAACACTAGTGCGAGGAAAGTCTGAAGAACAGTTTGGGGAATACTGCCATGTACAGTGTAGGAATGACAGTCTGAATAACACTGGGCAAGAAATTCTGTAGAACAGTGTCTGAAAAAAAAATCCACGCATATCCACGGAGTGAATGATGATGTGTGGGCGAAGCTCCGGAGGTTCATCGGTTAAAAACCGTGAATCTTTCGTAAATCTTGCCCAGTACATCATCAAAGACGTGACAAACACTGTGTGTCGCCATCTAGCGCTCTCCTATCACACTAGAGCACGCAGCGAGCGCCTCCGCGCCATCTATTGATCAATTCACGTACTAGCTAAGCAGCACCGCAGCGCTCGGACAGACAGGACAGACAGACAGACAGACAGACGGACGGACGGACGGACGGACTCCCATACATCTGAATGAAAGCGAGGATGGATGGATGGATGGATGGATGGATCAATTAAGCTGTACCCTTTACATCGGGCGGCGGCTCTACGCCACCTAGCTGTAATGTCTCGTATTATATATGTCTAACTGTCATTCCTGCCTTGATTTTAGCCACCAATCCGACAACCTCCTCTTGGTCTTTTTACCCTCTTAAAGTCTATTCTGCCTTCACTATCCGTGAACCCCAGTGCTTTAAAAAATTGATGGCACCGCAGCGCCATCACGCCATCTAGTGAGCACTTCACGAACTAGAGGTGGCTACTACAAACGGAGGATGGGCAGACCCATGGCATAAGGAGCTTCGCCCCTAAAACACTGCTAAAAACAACCTTTGACGAACAGTCTTTAAGACTGGTCTGTAGGATCGTCTGTAGACAAGTACAGCCCTGAAGATTAGTCCGAAACGTGCGACTCGGTGAACATAGCGTACGAAGAAAAATCTAAACTGCCCACAGAAGGTCCGGTGAAGAATACACGAACGATAGCCTGAAGAACAATCCGAAGATCTACGCGAAAAACAGCCTAAAGGGTAGTGCGAGTCGAACATGACTTACGTCAGCCCCCCCCCCCCCCCCCTTCTTTCCTCTGCACCCCCTCCCCCACAGCATTCTCATTGCTCGGCGCGCCTTTACTTCTCCGTTTACGTCACTCCAACACGTTTCCCCCTGTTGAGCTTTCTCTTTTCTCCCGTTAGGCCACGTGGCCAGCTTTCGGCGAAGTTACGACGACGAAGGCACAGGTTCCGCATAAACAGCTTCGCTGTAAAAAGGCTACTCAAAGCTTGTTGCATCAGCGCGCTCACGGAGCACTTTAATTTGCGGTAGAAGCGTCTATAGTTATAGTCCCGATTGCTTTCGCCGGGAGTGCTCCATTGAGAAGGTTTGGGATAGATCCTTTCGAGATCGGTATCGTGGAAAGTGAGCTCTTTGATATGAAATGAGCAATGACGGCTTCTTAATGCCGATTGAGCGTTTACAGGATGATCACTGGCGAGTGAAAACCCGTTGCACTCAGAATTGCTTCTTCAACGGTTGCATGTGCGTGTTATTTCACGTACGGCGATATCAAAGACACTGCAGAGTGATCGGGAGGATCGGGACATGCAGAAATGAACCAGCTGTGGGCTGTGCAACGTGATGCGCTTGGCCAGTGGTTCTCAAATGGGGGAAGGCGGGGTTCGCGGGATGCACCCCATACGCCCGCGACCCCCCCCCCCCCAAAGAAAAAAAGAAGTGTGGCTGATCCATCGGTCACAGGAATCGGTATAACACGAAAGTGAAATAAGTAGTTGAATGTTTATTGTTCATTGAGGTGAACTTGCCATCGGCGTTTCGCTGCTACGGCACCTTTCGACGTGCGTGAACCCACGTTCACGCATCGCCTCAATATCAGGGTGTTGAACCGAGCCCGAACCTAAAACCGTACCCAAACCGGAATTTCAGCGGGGACTGGACCCGAACCCGAACCGACATTCGCGGAACGAGCTTGAGCCCAAACCGAACCTGAACCGAAGAAAATTAATATCGGTTCGGAACAAAGCGGTACAAACAGCTACGGAGCCGTGATCTAACAGCACCGCCTCGTCGCTGCTATTGATCTCGGCCTTTCTCTGCGTTGGCCGTTATGGGCTTATTTATTTGACCCATTTTATTATTACGACTGTCCCTTCTTTTTCAGCTGCGGTGGTCTAGTGGTGCTTGAATGCGGACCCGAAAGGCGAATGCAAATCTGGCTGTGCGGTCGCCTTTTGATGGAAGCGAAATGCTAAGGGCCGTGCACTCTGCAATGCCAGTGCACGCTAAATAACCCCAGGTGGTCAAAAGTTCCGGAGTCCCCAGTACGACATGCCGGCCTTTCCACTAGCTCATCCGTTCCCTTTGCCCCACGACTCTAGCAAGCGATGTCTGCAAGGGATGCAAAAAACAGCGTTCGTTCCCTAAGCGATTCATAACTACTTTTATTATTTCTCTTCGGAATCACCTTTGACAGTCAAAGCCAATCGGCACGCTGTAGTGTAGCGTGAAAACATACGCTGTTTTCAACCCAAATTTAAATTTCTGCATAGCTAAGAACATCATTTTCTAATAGACTTGCGAAAATATACTTATTGCCAACTGCAATATTTATACCGGCAAGTGCTTAACGAGTACGTGCTATTGAAAAAGGCCAACCGAGTCTGAGATCTGTGTTGGTTTTGCTGGTTAACTCCACGACATTCGAGCGCAGCCTTTAAGAAGCTTGCGAGCAAGCAAGTATCCCCTTTATGCAACCGATCAATTATCTGTTTCAATATAAACGGGGCTTATTTTGTCTTTTTGCTTGTTCTTATTGAATTATAATTGTGAGTCTGCTCAGTGGGATGCACTCCACAACAGAAGCATTTATGCCGAATATAACTGCCCCTTTTTTCATCACTAAGTTCAACGTGACCCCCTGGATACAATGCTGGTGTGGCACCACATGTACTCTATTATGCAGGGCGTTTGTTTTGTTGCTGGCAGACTCTGCAAACCTTTCATTTAATTTCATTTTACTCGCTATTAAACAGTTATTTCCTTTTAACGACCGTTACCTGACGCGGCTTAAAGGGGTCGTGAAACGTTTTCTGAACATTTTGTACTGAGTGCGTGTTCGGGATCCTGACCCTCCAATCAACAATATGCATTGTTCCGTTGCACCGTGTGCGTTGATTTAGAGCGATAAAAAACGCGGTTTCGGTTTCACTGCGCGCGTTCCCCTCAACTCTGCAGATGACGTCATCTTAGTAGCCGTCATACCTCCGAGATTGGCGCGCCCTCGGAGGCCATGGGAAAACAAACCGTGCTGCCGCTTTTCTTCCGAATGGTGGCACCGCACGGTTTCCAAGTATTTTCTTCCTTTCTAGCTTTGAAGTAAATCAATTCCTTTAGAGCAAACGCAAGTTCACTGTGCATTTGAACTTAAAAATATCTTAACTCAACGTCACCAAATAGTACCACGCCGGCCGGTAGTGTCGCATAGTCGTTTCGGGAGCTCAAGAAAGCTGAGATTTAAAACGGGCGTTGTTAAATGTGCACTGAATATTTCGCCGAAATATTTCGGAATCGGCTTGTCGAATGCGTATTGAAGCAGTGAAAATTACAAACCGGCATCTCCAAATTCTTTTCACGACCCCTTTAAGAATTTAGCCCTTGGAGCATTCGTATGTTTTTTTTACTCGATTCACTAATGACCAGCATTAGAAAGACGTGCAAGAGAGAGCTAGAGCTCAAGGATGGACGTGTCAGAGGTGCGCAAAGGCTTGCCTTGTAACCGCCGTGCTCATAACATAGACTCGTTTCCCACTATGCCTGCTTTAACTATTAAAGACGACATTCTTTCTTGGGATACTTCAACGCAGAAATTGTTGTCTGTCTGTCACACGAATCAGCTACCTGGCCAAAGTTTAAGCACTTGCCTAACGCCCAGCCGTCTTGAACTGGTAGCTGCGTTCATACTTGTGACCGTTGTCGATCAAAAAGCAAATCTTACGCATATCTGAGGCGCAACATCAATACGGAAATGTTAGGAGGAGTGTTCCTTTACTAGAAAATACAGACAGACAGACAGACAGACATCGGACATCAATGTGGTCCTCAGGAGCGACTCTGAAAGCCCCTTACAGGGGAGGAGCCGCCGCATAGACACGTAATTCTAAAGACCCTAGCGTTTCTTAGGCTGCACTAGAAATGCGACGCTATGCACGAAAAAGGCCTCTGCCGACGATTTGGTGCTGTCACCTGGCAGTTGCCCAGGGATTCTGCACAAGCTCATGTTTCCCGACGGCACTGCCAGATGGCGTCCATATCTCACGCAGCGTAGGGAGCCTACATGAGTCATGCTGGCTCCCTAACTCAGCGAAGTACAGCCGCCAGATTTCGACGATATTTGCAGCGAAGCACGCAGATACGCGGCCAATCTTTTTCATTATGTTTCGCTGGTCTATGTGAAAACATCATTAGCGATTTCAGATGTGCAAGCGGGCCTTTCCTCAGTTCGAAAAAAAGAACTTGCTTATGTACCACGTGCGGTGCAGCATAGTATCGGAAACAAAGATCAAATTACGAAGTGCAAGTCCTTTAGTGCCACGTCATAAAGGCTTCGAGTACGTCAGTGGTCCTTGCCATTGTCCGGCTGTGTTAAATTTCGAGTGTTGCAGGATATTGCCCCTGATATCCTATGATGGAAAACTTCATGGCTCTCTTTTCTTTTATTGCGATAGCAATTATATGGACAGTCTCGGCTGGTTTTTGCCGTCCCCGTCGCCGCCGTCATGAACCGTATATGTATATGTATGTATATATAAATATATATATATATATATATATATATATATATATAAAAGTCCCAAAGAAAAAATAATTCAGATAAATGCTTCCGAAGCGCGGAATCGAACCAGGGACCCCTCGCTCCGCAGCGTGTGGCGCTAACCACTACGCCACGAAGAGCAGATCCTTCACGGAGCTAACGGCGAGTCTTATATACACACGCTTTACTGCTGGCAGGACTCAGAGACGCCAGGCGCTTATAAGCGTTTCTCCATTACCGGCGAGATGGCGCGAGGAGCGCAACGGCCGCATTTAAAAGGCGTCGGTCAGCTTTCACGAGGCTCTTCTTTCAGTTTGGCAGGGAACGCGTCGCCGCCGACGGGTAGCTGGTTAAGGCGTGGGTCGTGCGTCCCCTGTAGTAGGTAGCCACCGGCGCGTGCCTGCCGGGAGGCACGCACGCGCCGAGGGCGAGCGCGTGCCTCTCTCTCTCTCACACACTCTTCCATCTGCTGTCTTGTGAGAGAGAGACAGAGAGAGAGAGAGAGCGAAAGGCGCGCTTTGATGGAAACGCTCTTTCTTAAATGAACGCTGTACCAGCTCGCGAAGAAAGAGAACGCGCCCTCACCCGCGAGAGATAACGTTGGCGCAGGCAGCGTCTCCTAGCGAGTTTCTTGATTGAGAAATACCGACTGCTCGCGTTGGAGAAGCGTTCACCGGCAACCCATTATATATATATATATATATATATATATATATATATATATATATATATATATATATATATATATATATATATATATATATATGCACTGGATCTTGACTTGCAATGAAGTGCCTGTGGGAGGTTTCACTTGTGCATAGTTGAACCGTGAGGATTCGTAGCATGCGCGTTAACTAAATTTATCCGGAACTCGGCACGATCTACGATGAACATCCCGAGCTTCACCCACTCATCGTCATTCACTCCGTGGATATGCTGTGAATTTTTTTCACCGTCCCACACATGTGAGCATTTCGAGTTTGCAAGTCCAAGCGAGACAGACGCTCCCCTCGGCTGGCCGTTGCCAATAACGCAGTTTTTGAGCAAAGTGGAACGCTTTCAAGCGCCAAAAACACTTCCAACTGCTGACACGGACGCGTACGCTGTCGCACGCAATGCGCGGCGTTCATTTTGACGAGATGCACATTCGGAATGATCGTATCAGCGGCAATAAACTACCGAAAATACCAACGATGTATATCCAATCAAGCAAATGAAATGAGCAATTTATTTTACGTACTGTTCCTAATAGCAGCATTGCTTTCAAGTTCGTAGACTCGCTGAAGACGGGCGGGTCACTGCGGTGTCGAAGTGGTATCGTTGTGTCGGACCAACTCGCGCTGGTGGCATCGCTTGCACGCCGCAGAACTCCTTTCCTCGAGATTGTAATCATACAGCATAATATTTTGCAACACACCACTGTTTTCGCTTCACTTTCTACGATGAATTCACACCAGCCGACAAACACTCGCTCATGCTCGCTTACGCACTGCGACGCGAACCTGCTTGAATCGAGCGACGCCATCGTAGGTGACATCTATGTTGCGCTATGTATTGTGCAAAAGTTAGCGTTCGTGGACTATATACATGCGAGAGCGCATCAAAAATGTGCGCGCTTCGGCTCCGTAGCTTTCGCTGTGCTGCCACAGAAAGTTGTCGCTAGGTGTAATATTTGCGGAGAAAGAACCTTGCCCTTCCGCTGTCTGCTCGCGCGGTTGTCTCGTGGTGAGAAGAAGAGGGATGTTTCAAGCTTTCACCGTGATGTCCGCGCTGATGTTACGGGAGCGTACGAAAGTCACTCGAGCTCAAGGCACTTCTTTCTCCGTGCTCAAGGGACGCCGCTAAGCCTCCCCTAGCTTTGTATGTGTGGCCGGTGTGGCTTTGTGACACACAACGTATAAAGCCCTTCGTACCAGCACGCGCTGCCCACGAGGGGCGCTCACTTAGCAAGTGCATGTTTGCTACAATTAATATTGCTCCTGAAGCTGCGAGCCTCACTTCGTATAGCATTAGTTTCTTGCTATCGCATTCATTGCTTCGCACTTGCGGCGAAACTGTGACTTTTAAATGCGAAGCATTTCTTAGCGAACTTCGGCGAGTTTGAGCGCATCTATCTATCTATCTATCTATCTATCTATCTATCTATCTATCTATCTATCTATCTATCTATCTATCTATCTATCTATCTATCTATCTATCTATCTATCTAGCCGCCTACGATTTTGTGCTCTCCTGGCCGTTTCGCTGATCGGATGTTTATGAAAATTGGTATGCCACATCATGACTACATGAAGAACATAAATGACTGGTCATAACATGAAAATCTTGATGTGCTTGTCATGAGCGGCATGATTTACATGCCACGGTCTTGGTGCTCGTGGCCGTTTCGCTAATGGGATGTATGCGAAAATTGGTATGGCACAACATGACTGCCTGACGAACATAAATGGCAGGTCATAACATGAAAATCATGATATGCATGACATGAGTGGCATGATTTACATGCCACGGCCTTAGTGCTCTCCTGGCCGTTTCGCTAATGGGGTGTATGCGAAAATTGCTATGGCACAACATGACTGCCTGACGAACATAAGTGGCAGGTCGTAACATGAAAATCATGATGTGCATGTCATGAGCGGCATGATTTACATGCCAAGGTCTTGGTGCTCTCGTGGCCGTTTCGCTAATGGGATGTATGAGAAAATTGGTATGGCACAACATGACTGCCTGACGAATATAAATGGCAGGTCATAACATGAAAATCATGATATGCATGACATGAGTGGCATGATTTACATGCCACGGCCTTAGTGCTCTCCTGGCCGTTTCGCTAATGGGGTGTATGCGAAAATTGCTATGGCACAACATGACTGCCTGACGAACATAAGTGGCAGGTCATAACATGAAATCAGGATATGCATGACATGAGCGGCATGATTACATGCCAAGGTACTTGGTGCTCTCGTGGCCGTTTCGCTAATGGGATGTATCGAAAATTGGTATGGCACAACATGACTGCCTGACGAACATAAATGGCAGGTCTAACATGAAAATCATGATATGCATGACATGAGTGGCATGATTTACATCCACGGCCTTAGTGCTCTCCTGGCCGTTCGCTAATGGGGTGTATGCGAAAATTGCTATGGCACAACATGACTGCCTGACGAACATAAGTGGCATGTCGTAACATGAAAATCATGATATGCATGTACATGAGCGGCATGATTTACATGCCAAGGTCTTGGTGCTCTCGTGGGCCGTTTCGCTAATGGGATGTATGAGAAAATTGGTATGCACAACATCGACTGCCTGACGAACATAAGTGACAGGTCATAACATGAAAATCATGATGTGCATGTCATGAGCACAACATGACTGCCTGACGAACATAAGTGGCAGGTCATAACATGAAAATCATGATGTGCATGTCATGAGCGGCATGATTTACATGCCAAGGTCTTGGTGCTCTCGTGGCCGTTTCGCTAATGGGATGTATGCGAAAATTGCTATGGCACAACATGACTGCCTGACGAACATAAATGGCAGGTCATAACATGAAAATCATGATATGCATGACATGAGCGGCATGATTTACATGCCAAGGTCTTGGTGCTCTCGTGGCCGTTTCGCTAATGGGATGCATGCGAAAATTGGTATGGCACAACATGACTGCCTGACGAACATAAATGGCAGGTCATAACATGAAAATCATGATATGCATGACATGAGTGGCATGATTTACATGCCACGGCCTTAGTGCTCTCCTGGCCGTTTCGCTAATGGGGTGTATGCGAAAATTGCTATGGCACAACATGACTGCCTGACGAACATAAGTGGCAGGTCGTAACATGAAAATCATGATGTGCATGTCATGAGCGGCATGATTTACATGCCAAGGTCTTGGTGCTCTCGTGGCCGTTTCGCTAATGGGATGTATGAGAAAATTGGTATGGCACAACACGACTGCCTGACGAACATAAGTGACAGGTCATAACATGAAAATCATGATGTGCATGTCATGAGCGGCATGATTTACATGCCAAGGTCTTGGTGCTCTCGTGGCCGTTTCGCTAATGGGATGTATGCGAAAATTGCTATGGCACAACATGACTGCCTGACGAACATAAGTGGCAGGTCATAACATGAAAATCATGATGTGCATGTCATGAGCGGCATGATTTACATGCCAAGGTCTTGGTGCTCTCGTGGCCGTTTCGCTAATGGGATGTATGCGAAAATTGGTATGGCAGAACATGACTGCCTGACGAACATAAATGGCACGTCACAACATGAAAATCATGACATGCATGTCATGGGCGACATGATTTACATGCCACGCGTTTCGTTAATATGTATATGAAAATTGGCATGCCACATGACTGCATCACGAACGTAAATGACAGGTCATAACATGAAAATCATGATATGCATGTCATGAGCGACATGATTTACATGCCACGGTCTTGGTGCTCTCTTGGCCGTTTCGTTAGTGGGATGTGTACCAAAATTGGTATGGAACAATATGAGTGCATGACGAACATAAATGAGAGGTCATGCATGTTATGCTTTTCATAACATGAAAAGCATAACATGCATGCATTGGCGGCATGATTTACATGCCAGGCGATTTCGTTAATGGGATGTATACCAAAATTGCTATGGCACAACACGACAGCATGACGAACGTAAATCACAGGTCATAACATTAGAATCATGACACGCGTGTCATGACCGGCATGATACATGCCATGGTCCCGGCGCTATACTGCCGTTTCGTTAATGTGATGTATGGGCTCCGTCTACTGACTCAGTACCGGCTCAGTATCGCTGACATTGGCCGCTTGGGGCGCACGTATGAGACGCGCGCGCGTTCGCCCATAGCGCGCGCGGTGGAAACCGAGGCGACAGCGACGCGCGCGTTTCTTCGCTTCTTTCCGGGCGTGCTGCGAACCACACGAACGCTCGCGGCGTCGCCCTTTGGAACAGTTTGCCGCAGGTTTGGAGCGCGCGTATCAAAGGAAATAAAACGAAATAAGGTGGGACGGGCGGTCGCTGCTGCTATGGAGTTGGAGACGCGCATCGCGTTCGCGTATTTTCCTGTCGCAGTCTGCCCAATTTTACTTCTCTCCGCCAGGAAATGCATTCTGGCGCTGATGTCGCACATGGAAAACTCGACTGTACGGAGCCTATACGAAAATTGGTTTGGCACAACATGACTGCATGGAGATCATAAATGACAGGTCATAACATGAAAATCGTGACATGCATGTCATTAGCGGCATGATCTACATGCCACTCGTTTCCTTAAAGGGATGTATACCAAAATTGCTATGGCACAACACGACTGAATGACGAACGTAGATGACAAGTCATAGCGTTAGAATCATGACATGCGTGTATGAGCGGCATGGTTTACATACCACAGTCATGGTGCTCTTGCGGCCGTTTCGTTAACTTCATATGTACCAAACTCGGTATAGCGAGACAACAATGCAAATCCATTTGGCTTTCCTTATGCGTGCTTCGCATTTCCTTGATTCCCACTGCGCGTGGGATCTGCCAATTTTTTTGTGTGTATGAATTTCAGTCCTGGTGAACTTCTGAATGCCGTCACTTGAGCAATATGCTGCTTGGAGTGTTTCAGGCTAGCATAAACAGCGCCGTCGAAGTTAAATATCAAGTTTACTGCGCCTAACCGGTTCGTAAACCGGTTCAAAGATTTATCTTTCCGAACCGGAACTGAACCGAAGCGAAATGTGCTCGTTGAACCCGAACCCTCATTTTTTTTCAGTTCGATACCCTGTTCAGTATCATCCATTACCAACCCCTTGTTGTAATTGAAGTAGTTTACGCAATAGCTGGACAGAGTCAACAGTAAATGCCGCTCGACACAGGCACCAGTCATGTTTACTTTCGCCACATTGACTCGTCAACGTCGTTGCCGTACTTGGGCGCCTAACGCAGCAGTTTTATTGTTGCCATAACGCTCGAAGTTTAGTCGGCGGGGAAATGCCATCCACGACGGAGGGTGGCCGGTGCTCTGCCACTACGCCATCGGCGCTCATGCTCGAAGCTGTAGAGCGCCCCTTATATTCCTTGTTACCTCGCGTCTTTCCTCGATGCTGTCGTCCGGCTCCGCGCGCGTGCACCGAGACGCACTTTGGAATAGGCCTGGAACGGTGCCGCCATCCAAGAGAGGCGAAGTGAACCTGCTTCACTTCGCCTCTCCTAGATGGCGGCACCGTTCCAGGCAAAGTGTCCCTCGATGAGCGCACGCTGAGCCGGAGAGCGTCCAAGAAGAACGAACGAAGAGAGATAAGAAGGAATATAGGGCGCGTTCGTACAGCGTAGAATTGAAGATCAATGACGTAGTACCTGTTGAGATGCTCCTACTAATGGCTATGCACAGTCTATGGAAAACTCCCATGTTGGATAGAAATGCAGAACCGACTGCATCTTCAAAATCTCATTTTTACAAGTGGCTTTACAGATAAAGGACTTTTAAACCAGGAACAATTCCAACCGGGCTGGTATACAATGTTCATGAAGTGTATTGGAGTTTGTTTGGACTTGTGAAGTCCATTCTGTGTATTGTTTGTTATACACTTATTGAGGCTTCGTTGGCTAGCTTTCGTTACTTTGTTTAATAACAATGTAATAAATACCATGAACGAAAAGCGCCAATGGCGTAGTGGTACAGCAGCGGCCAACTTTCATCGTGGAGAGGGGGGCGAGTTCGATTTCCAGCGCATGAACGGAAATTTTTCTGCGTGTTTTTTTTTCTTTGTTGTTCTTACATCTGTCTTTTACTGCGTCACATCCGTTACGGAAGTAACGTGTGGGATCGTGGTGGACCCAGGTATAAAACACTTTCGTGTTAAAATGTTTTTGATCGTTGTTGAAACCCAGTTTACTAAGTTGACTTCGCCGCATGACACTACTGTGCCGCGGGGAAGCCAACTTTGTTGCAGTGCAACTTCGCCGCATGACACTAACGTATCGCGGCGAAGCCAGCTTTGACGCGTACTACGAGTGGGAAGGGGCCCACTGTCACAGTCCACAAGTGGCCTCAGTCACTACATATTTACCAGAGCGCGTCCTAACCCCAACGGTTCAACGACCCCTTGTGTCCAACGGTCCACAATTAAGGGTCCCCAACATTTCAGTGTCTGAGAACCGCTGCGTTAGGCTGTTCACATGCGTGCTCAGTCTCCACCCACTTCGGTGGCGAGCACTGCCAGGCGGAGCGCGATTTGAAAAATGCGTCCGCTAAAACCCGATGCAACTCGCCCACTTCACCACAGGCACCAGCACATTTAATTTATCACTTTGGTCTTGCTTAGCAGCAGCAGCGAAATTACGTTACGTTGAAATAGTGGGTACACACGCTTCGTTATATTGCGGTAAAAAGTAAACACACCGTGCTATGGCTAAAGTGACCGTATCCCTAGGACTTCAAAGCGGGACGCAGTACGGCGAGGAGGGGGGAGAGGGGGTGGCGACGAGGAATATTTATTATACCTCGACCATGTGCAGTTTCTTGTCCTCCACGAATTTTTCATGGCCATCAAGTACCTTATCGTACTTATCGCTTAAATAAATCTTCCTCAGGCATCCTTATTTGCTCATGTGTCCGTGGTACTGCTCACATGATGTTCACCTTGAGCAACAGCACTCAGTACTTTGTAGTGCGGTGAAATGAAGCTGCGCCTTCTGCGCAGCCCGTATCTTATCATATAAACGAAAACACCCTTTATACTGCTATGTAGGCGAGGTGGCTTGCAGTCTAGCATATTCGTCTGAACACTGAGACTGGGATAGATAAAATATGGTGGGGCACACCACAAAATTTCATTCCTTCCCATCTCAGAGCTGATGTGAAAAAGGCGGGCGTCGCGGCTCGCGGGCAAGTTGTTCCTTGACAACGCGATGGCTGGCTGTAACTTTTTGCACGTTCCGTAGTTTCGACCGAAAGCGGAACAAAATTAACAGTATCCCACAGGCAGGCTGCAGGACAGCGGGACCACACTCGCAAAACCAGGACACGTCCCGACTTCATCTGTGGCAATTCAGATATAAGCCAAATACTTCGTTATGCGAATGTTCGTTATATTGACGTTTAAACTTTCAGCAGTTTCAGACTGCAAAACTAAAAGCCAGCATTGAAGTATGCTGCAGCATACATTTGCCACCCGAATCCCATTACGAAGCCTAATTAAGCCGGTGATGCAACTGGCATCTTTGAAAGAACTTGCAGCTGCTCCGTATGCAGGAATAAAGATATGCAAAGCCAGTGTGTGCTGAATGACCAGTTTTAGATGAAACAATCCATGACTCCACATGCCCTGTAATGTTTTCATCAAATGACACTGTGCTAACGATCCTACATGAGGCCACTATTTGCTTATGGCCAAATTACATCACAGGGTGTTAATTTACAACAAGTATGTATTGTGGACACTCAGTCACAGCAATCATTTAAGAGCAACGCCGGCGATTTTTTAGTGTGCATTGATATCAATGGAATTTTAACTATATATTCTCTTCGGCACTGTGATACGATATGCCAAGTCAGGCAGTTATGTCATTTAGTGTTCCTGTAAATGAATTTTAACAATTATTAGTGGATTAATTCCCACGCAGGCCACCCTGCATTTTTGGCGTCATCACTTTCAACGCTGCCAACCCGTGACAGTTGGCCCCCGTCAAAAGCAAAACTGCGATACTTCAGCGCTCAAATCGTAGCTGCCAAGTTCAGATAAGCTGGCATACCTCAATATGACCTCGCCATTGGTATTTTTCTGGCACCAGCTTCATATTTCTAATGACGGGGATGCTGTGACGTCATCGCATACGCTGCACGAAGCGTCGACCCGTTTCGGTTGGAACAGGCCTTTCATTTGGTTATTCACAATTATTGGTGCATTTCTGAGCAAACTGAACAACCATGGCTGTTACAGGACTGTCAGTACCATTGGAAAACATTGGTATCAGAAAATGGTGAAAAAACCACCGGAGTTGCCCTTTAAAAGCACCCCCCCCCTCTCCCCCCATTGTTGAAATAGCAGGTATGATGAGCGAATACTTTAATGATAGCAGCTTCAAATGATTAGTGTTTTCTTACGCGTGAAACCATTTTTACTCAAGAGTATGCCCATGTCCACCGGGCTGTTCCCCTATCCCATCACCATCACATTCCTCCTGGGAGACTGCGCTGACCAGCTCAGCGCCGCAGGAGCAGCGTCGGCTGATCCAGCGAGCACGTGGAGTGGCGCGAGCCAATGGGGCCCTGAACTAAGGGCTCCACCCTACGAGGAAGATCCCTCACTTCGTTAAAATAAATGTTTGCTCTCTCTCTCTACTCAAGAGTACTATATACTAACATTCGAAAGCTTCTGCCGTTATGAAGGATTTATTGAAAAGGCTAATACAGAAAGTTTACTTGTCAGTGATGTATACAAATACATCCTTTAGGGCGCAACGATGAGTGTTCATTGGTGGTTCAGCGGGAAATGTTTTTACTTCAAGGCAAATATGAAGCTGACGTGAAGTGTTCAAATGCCATTACATAGCGTTTCTTTCATGCCACGAAAACACCTAGTTTGGGCAAAAATCATATTTTAGTGGTCAGCATGCCATAACTATTTGAACCGCCCGCTTGAATGACCTGGTGACATATTTGCCATTTCCTCTCTCAGAGGCTAAGTACAGAGGCATAACAGACTCTAGAAGCCAGCAGGAAAGAACGGGGCAATGAGCAGATGCCACTGTCAGCAGCCGCAGAGAAGCCTGTTCCATGCCTGTTCCTATGGCGGCTCGCTGCATACCATAGCTACTTTGACAGCCACGGTACTCCATAGCCAAGGTCCCTTGGCCCGCCTATATCATGGAGCCAGTGCTGCAAGATTTGCCCGCTTGTAACACACCGACCTAAATTTCTCAAGGACTAAAGCGCTGTTGAAGAGTACTGACATTTTAGACGTTCCCAAGACTATCGATCTATCAAAGTTTTCGCCTTCAGTGTCCCTTTCAGCAATGGCCAGAATGCTCCAATGAACTTCACATCCACCCAAAAACCTCCACAACTGTGCCTCAACCTTGTGCCTGGTAGCATAGTTAATTAGGTACAGCCAAACAAATTAACATGATAAATACCACAGAACTTCACATCCACCTAAAGATATCCACAACTTTGCCTTGACCTTGTGCCTGGTTGTCTAGTTACGTACAGCTGAACCCATCAACATGATAAACACCACAGAGCAGTTTCTGACCTCATATAAGTAGGTCACGTTTTTATTTTCTGATTTCTTTTGTTTTGATATGGGCCATACTCTAACTGGCCACAAAACACTACAGACTGTTAAAGTGATTATGTATACCATTTGCCTTATGTTAGGCAATTTCCTTGCTCGTGGACTGTGCCACTTCGCACACACTCTGCAACAAATTTGTCAAGTTACTCTAATTTCAGTTCCCTTTGCTTCCAACATGAACTGCAGCCACTAGCCAGGAGTGCTGCATTTAGAGTTAAATATGTATACTGCAAGCAAGACTGTCAACCAAAATTTAAGGATATTTTACCAATTGTCCTCAATGCAAGCCTTTAGAAAAGTGGTCTAATGGGGCAGCAAGCCAAGTTATTGAACAATGTCTCTTAAAAAAGCACTAAATGGGTCAAAATGCAACAAAACATTGTAATCTATGTAGTGTGACCTCTATGCGAGTCCGCTTAATTGTTCTCCCCGTCCAGCACCCCATAGGTGCAATGTATTTTCACGCAATATGGTTTTCGGACAATTATTTTCCGGTTCACACGAAGATTGCAACAAGATTCCGCTGTATACAGTGGTCATTATTTGTGCATTCCCAACACCATGACCAAAAATAAAAACATCAGTCGAAATTCTTGCTAGCTGCACGACCGAGAAATACAATTCAGTTCAAGGGAAAGACTGTCCACTTTTCCTTCATCTCTTTCTGCATTGTCCTTCGCATAATCACTATCACATAGAATGGGCTCGCCCCCCCCCCCCCATTATTATCTCTTTCTGTATTGCTCATTGCATAATCAGTATGATGCAGCAGTGAGCTGACGGCGAAAGTGTGGGTAATAGGTCCAGGGTAAGCATGGGTCAGCCTTTCCTTCTCGTGTGATGGGCTTACCAAATGGACATCGCTGGCTCCTAAACAGCTCCTGTTAAAAATGACCAAAACGTTTGTTGCAACAAACCACATAGAAGCAAGAGTGCTAGGCAGATGCCTTCTGTTGCAGTTGGGAACACTCCAAAGCACAGTGTGGTGTACAGTAAGAACAGTCCACATTTTTATTTCTCCACACCAGTGCGGCAGTATCACTTCTTGGCGGCTGCAGCCTCTTCTTTCTGGAGGGAAAGCAGCATCTCTGCCTTCTTCTGCTGTATCCTCTCGGCACGGCGGTTGCGGGCCTCGCGCACCTTCTGTCTCCTGGCCTCCGCTTGGTCGCTGCACAATAAGAGGCAGGCACATAAGCATACAATACAAGACTAAGGAAGCTGCAGAATAACAGAGAAAGGCACCATTCGCAAGTCATGTCTAAAGCATGAATGAAACAAAAGCAAATGGTTAGACCAAAGGCCATACTCAGAGTCTACCACTTTTGGTGATACTTTCTCAAGATTTGACGATACAGCGTAAAATGCACTCTGCCATCAATGGGTCACAGAAATTTCGCTATCAGCCAATTAAGCCATGCTCGGTGACAGAAATGCCACTCCTTGGTGCCAATGCAGCCAAAGCCTATCTTGTGTAATCTAACACAACTGACAGGTGTTGCCAAAATTGGGTCCCAGGTGAGAGAAACTAGACACGGATGTATTTCCAGTGAAAGTAGCATTGGAATTTCTTTCCTGAAATTTGTCACGGAAGCAATAGAATTTGGCAGTGATTGGGCATACACTTCTGTGAACATACTGTTTGTAGCAGCTTCCTCTATAGCAGGGCAGTGCATCAACAGTTGTGCTGATGGCAATGCATGTGAAATGCCTATGAACTTTTACAATAAAAGGAAATCTTAAACTGCTCACTACCCATGCTTTCCATGGCTTCTTACAACAGTAGCCAAACACAGACTCCTAAATTCAGCACATTCTTTTCACTGTGTACAGTTTGGACATGCATCACTAAGGCCATACTAATAAACCGATCTGGTCCGTATCTGTCAATTTCCCGACTGTTTTTGTGCCCCTAGCAAGCTTCATAAACAAATCAACCTTACTTATCCTTTGCATACTTAGCATTTGTGCTCTCAACCTGCAGCTGATGCAAAAAAAAAAAACAAAACAAAAAAAAACGAGAAAACGAAATAACGATAAAGTTGGTATGCGAATACAGGCCTAAGCCTTAAACCGTTCCGCCTCTGGTACTTATCGCACTTTTTTCTTACAAAAAAGAAAAGGATGACACTGCAAGTGAGTTTTTTGAAGGCCCTGCAATTCTAAAAAGAATGAAATTGAACACAGTTTAACCCTTGTATGAGGTGCACACATTGATTACAGGCTGCATGCGTTGAGGAAAGCTTGGTGGTTACAATGGGAATCCTAAAAAATGGACACCAGTTGTTTTGGCATTTGATGCTGTATAAAGGACCGAGTTGGAAAAGAACAGTACCAAAAGGTAGTTAAGCGAGTGCAAAAGAAAAAGAAGAATATTGCTAACAAATACTATAGTTTAGTGGTGCCATCTCATTTCTACCAGTGCTGAACACACCACCATCTTGACATCACTAAAGCTCAGTTTAATCTTCGCAAGCTGCCTCCTCACATGTGATGAATACATAGGTAAACCACAACAGAGAAACAGAGAGCAGTATGACAAAATTCACAATACGCAGACTTCTCATTAGCAAGTGTCGCTGCACTACTTCCGAAGCAATGCTGCTAGTGGAGCACTCGGCTCGCTTTGAAAACCGCCACCATATGGAACCACTAGATTGATTGCCACTTCTTTGCTACAATAACTAGGATTGTAAAGAGCGGCAAATGGGCACTCATTTCGATACTTATTAAACCAGAACTGCACACTGAAGCAATGCGCATCTTCATACGCCCATGGTGATAAAAAGCAAGCATTTCACTGATCAAGTGAGCCTCCAAGATTGCGCCAGACCAAAGCAAAGTAGAATGTATCTTGTAAGAAATGAATCAGTGCGCCTGCTGCTGCATAAGTTCTGCATAATGTGCATGTCGAGCCAAGGATTGACTCTCACACCTCAAAGCCACAGGTTCTATGGCATGCTCGTTAACAATATGGCTGGAGAAACCATGGAAACAGCATCCAGTTTGTGCCCTCTGATATCGTTTAACTTGCACACTGCTCCGTAGAGAGCTTCAGCAATGTCAATGCCCCGGGAGCAGGAGCCACATCTCAGAGAGAAATTTTGGTGCCATCACCACCTTCATCGCTTTATCTAGTGTCGAGTCTTCGGTGACTGTGCAAGGAAAGGCAGATGTCTGGAATCATTCATGAATGTGACAATTATGGAATACAGCGAACCTCAATGTCTGCAGGCCACCAGCACCACAAGGATTAACAGAAGCAGTGTGCATAAAAAGCATAAAGAGAGGGAACGTGTACCAGCGTGCAAAAAGGACAGAAAAAGCCACTCACTTGAGCTGCTTAGACCTGGCCTTCTCAGCCTTCTTCTTGTGGATGTACTCCATAAGGACACGCTTGTTCTTGAACACGTTGCCCTTGGCCTTCAAGTACAGGTCATGATACCTATGCGCGACGAAGTGACATACATCAATGAGCTATCATAGCTAATGAAAAAAAAAAAAAAGGGCTTGGAGATGACACTACTGCCACTTATGTCCAATTCTGCACCAGTGATGGCTTCACATCATTAATAAAGACATATATACTCCTCACATCAACACAAATATTCATTGTACAACTCAATGTAAGTCAATTGATTTGTTTGAATTATCAAGAGTCTACTGTAGTAGGCTATGTGCACACAGTGATGCAAAGCAGGATAACACAGCAAATGAATTTCCTGTAACATGCACCCATTTTCTACAAGGCTGCTTTTACAAAGCATGCTCCCTGCACCAAGAGCCACTAACCCAGCTAGAATGACATTTTTTGGCAGTAGAACAAGCACTAGCCAAATTATGCTGCAGGAGTTCCCCAACAGGCCAACAACTTGAGACAAAGAACTGTACTAACAGGTGCTTGTCGATCTTCTTGGCCTCCCGGTACTTCTTGAGCAGCCGCCTGAGAACACGCATCCTGCGGATCCAGATGACCTTACGGGGCATGCGGGCATTGGCCGTACCCTTCCTCTTGCCGGGGCCACAGTGCCGACCTTTGCGCCGAGCCTCCTGGTTCTTGCGGACACGGGCACGAGAGTGCACTGCCACAGGCTTGCGGATGATCAGACCATCCTTAATGAGCTTCCGGATGTTCTGGCCTGCGAGGCAATGTCAAACGACACCTCAAGACGAAACTGCTGAGAAAACGATACACTTAGCTACTGCCTTGAAAATGAACATCTTACGATCACAATGAGACCTAGTCAATAATATAGCTGGTTTGCAGAATGTTGCTGGAGCAGCTGCATAGGGAGAATCTCTGTCCACGAGGCCAAACATGTCATCGCGACATTGAACACATATCCTGCTGTTATGCTTGCACAGACGCCAATAACATTGTAATCACATCCTTGTGATGAGGTGATAGCCACCGAGCTGAGAGGATGAACTCGTGGCATTGTGGCCGTCATGTTGGAGTAGATGGGAAAACTGCATCCATGATGTTACAAAAAAATTGTACATATCATCACAGCTACTGCACCAGCCAAAGCTGCGCAACCTTAGTGATCTTCTACTGCAATGTAAAACCTTTTGTCATATGCATGGAAGTCACGTGCGCATCTGTACTTTTAAAAATTGAGAGACGAATCCAACATGCAACAACACTGCTCATGGCAGGTCCTTTCACCATGATAAAACATAGCACCCTCACTAAAGTACCATAGTGAAACTACAAATCCATCACATCGACATGGTGATGTGAAATGGCAGCACTTTTCCCGTTCTGTTCAGCCTGCGCATTATACAACTATGACAGTTTCTGTACACTGCACAACAGACAAACACTGCAATGCAGATTTGTTCTTCACGTTCTGTAGTATCCAACCCAAAGTTAAACAATCTTCACACTGTCGATCACAATGAGGAACGTGGTGCACTTTCTGCCCATTTCACATCAATGTAACAATAAACGTACTCTTTACTCCATTCTGCTTTCACAATGTCGTATACTCAGTCTCGGCACACGCAGGTCATCCAAGTTACTGCGTGCAGACCTGGCCATGCACTAATGAGCGTCACGCTAGAAATAGCTGCATTGCCTAATATGATCACCGGTACTTTATTGGTGTTTGTGATTGGCACGAGAAAACACTGGCCGGACAACCAACAATGCACTGTATAAAAACACCCTGGCATACATTTGCACCCCCATAACAATGAACAATACTTCGTCGGCGAAAACACAGCATCTGGATCAAACAGGAAATGCTAAGTGTAAGGCATGAAGACTTTTAACCATGGCTCATGTTTCATCAAAAGACATGCGTCCGGCAGACTTATACGTAATGGCAAGTTGACAACCAGATAAGGAAAGAAGCTACTTATATTTAAAACCTCGCTATCTGTAAACACTACATTCAATTTTGATTAACACGACACCTGTAATGCTAGTGGGCGATGCAATCCACAAACGATCGTCTAGCATATTGCTTTAAAACATCCCGCTCCGATGAAAGACGGCTTCAGTAAAGCAGCTGCCTAGCGCGAGTTCCCACAAAGGGCGACGCACATGTCAAGTACTATCCCACAAAAGCTAGCGTAGCCGAAAGCTTTCCACGATGCGCAAGGCTACCACAGTATCTCTGCAATTACCATGAGCACAGAACCCAAGAAGGAACACCAACGTCAGTGAAGTTCACTTACGGGAGTTTGAGTTTGCGATCTCGTTAGTCTCATTGGGATCCAGCCAGACTTTCTTGCGGCCGCACTTGAGGACGGCGGCGGCCAGCCGCTTCTGTAAGCGCAGCGTACTGCAGGCAAAAAGAAAACATGTTGACGTCTCACGCTGTCATGCGCTCTTCTGCGACAACGCACGCCATTCCACACACGCACGCATTTGTGCACGGGAAATGTGGTAGGGCTGGCAGCTAAGCCTACCGCCACATCATGTGCCTCCGGCTTCTCGGCGAAACGCAATTTTTGGAGCACGTGCGCTAAACGAAGCACAACGAATGTACGGGTGAACACAACTCTGATCTTTAATGTGTGTTGTGTGTCATGCAGCAACATCTTTACTCGTTTTATATACGAAAATTGGCAGACAACTCACCTCATGCTTGCAGCCGAACCACGCGCAGTGTGAAAAGATTGAGCACAGATCTGATCGGAAAGTAATCCTCCGCCGAAGATATAGTTCGCAAATTTCACAATGTAAAGCGAACGTTATGCGTGTCAGATCATAAAGTATTAGCTTTTAAGACATTTTCAAGGTAATAAATACATCTCGAATTGAGTAAAATAAGGTTTTACTACAGAGTGTACAAAAACGTAAGGTCTTGTCTCCGGTTTTTGTGTTAGTGTTCTTGCGCACTAGGATTATGCCAGTTTTGCCAAAAAATTACAGAACAAATGCACAGTGGGCATCAGGAGCTAAAACACCTTTTTTTATGTCTTTTAGAGACGTGTATTTTGTTTACACAGTCGCTTACTTGAATGTTAAAGGCATAGAGTTTCTTACTTACAATATATGAAACTTGCTATCATCATCACGAGGACGATTCCGAAAGCAGCGGTCGCAGCGGCTGTAGCGGCATCTTCTCCTCATAGCCTGCGCTGTGAGGGGGTGAAGCTGGTGAAGGCTGTGAAGGTCGAAGGGACGGCGAGTAGCGCATTTCTCGGGGTGAATACAGTCGCATATCGCCCCGCTTCTATCTCCGTACCGTTCAGCTCTCACCTGCCGGGCTCCTGGGAGCTGCAACGCTCTGGCGATGGCTGCGAACATGTCGCACGAGTTCGCCTCCGCGGCTGAACTGGGCAATACCGTCCGCGAGACCCGAGTCGCCCAGGGATCGCAGAAAGGAAAAGTGATCGCCGTCTTCACCAGCGGCGGTGATTCGCAAGGTAACGCAAACGTATCTCTCCTATCGTTCGCCCTGTTCGCGGGCAAAGCTGTATGTCACGGATCGCTTATATGTGATTTTCTTCTTCTTTTACGCCGTGTTCTACCGCCCTTCATAAATTCGGTGCCGTCCTTTCGCAGTGGCGAGCAGTTACGTGACAGTCGGCGCGTACATCTACGCGCCGGTCGCACGGTTCTATATGCGGATGTGCCATTTATCGTGCGTTCTTTCTATTGATGCCTGCGATAAGCGCGTTGCTCGGAGATCCCTCTGCATGCCCGAAAGAGGCGCTCATCACCTGTCACTGTTCATTCATTGACGAGTGTACTGTTTCCATTGGCACCTGCTCTGTTATTAGATGGATACGCGAGCTGTGGTCATCTTGCTAAGCTTAAGAAGGCTCCGGAAGCCCTTTCACGCGCATTTAAATCAAGTTCACTGGTCAAAATAGTGCGAGAGCAACCAATTCACCGAATTCCGTCAGCCGGCCGCGCTCTTCGCACGTTTGCGCCATCGCGCCGGCTGAATAACGACTCGCAGCTTATTTTCAATAGTGGCGCGAGTTTTTGCTATCTACTGCCTCGACTTTTGTTCTTGAGAGGCACGCGATTCTCTCTTGTCGTCTGTTCCTGTGCTCGCGCAGTAGCAGACGACGCGCGCGCGCCGGCCTGCAGTAATCTTGGCCCAATCTTGGCACCGCGTCCACTCCCCCCTGTTGCATGTATAAACACACGGCTTTCAGCTTGAGGAGCTGAAAGCCGGGAAAAAAACGACGGGGCAATGATTCCTTAGATGACAGGAGTTGAACGCTCTCCTGTCGCTGTCATCCGAAAGAATAAATTTAGCCGTGTTCGTTTTGTAGCAAGAGCGCGCTGTTGTCTTTGGCGCTTACTGACAGGATTCACCTTGCCGGTGACCTTTTGGCGCTCTTGCGCTTCCAAATTTGTCGGCCGTTCCGCTTTTGGCTTCGGGCGTTCCTTTTATCTATAGCTGTGTTTCCCGCACGTAGACTCCGTCATTTGCGCTTATCCATCAATCACCACGCCCCCAGGCTTCGCAGATTCCATATCCTGCTATTGTTTGGTTGTGTTTACTATGGCACGCTTATGGTTTCGAAAACATATGCTTGTTTACCCCGCAGCTAATCTAAAATGTAATCCGCACCTCCGGCTGTATGTAGTATCTGTATACAAACGTGACGTAATAGCACTTCGGTGTTGCACAGTTGTATGCAAGGCCATATAATTAGTTGTTTATCTTGTGAGAAAAACTAAATCATCGATCGATGTGCCTTGTTATGATTGTTTAAATTTCACATGATTATTTGTAGGTATATACATACATATAAAAACAGAATTGTCTTATCACGTTATATTATTGTCTCCTCTCTGAGGGCAAATCTGTGCACAGAACACAAATGGCTTCTGTCCAAGATCCAATTCCCCCAATAGAAATGACCTCCATTTCCTTCTGGATGTGGCCTTGGAGACCGTGTCAGTTTCACAATTGCCTGTCATCCCCCAATTTATTGTTTCTCTCAGGGCTTCCACACATTTGCTTGTTTATCTATTGGGTGGTGGCATTAAACATGTGCTGATATTCAATTTTCTCCTACAAGCACTGGGCAATGAGACTGCAGCCATGCACACAAGTTGCTTTTAATCACAATTGGCATAGTGATCTGTTGATCCCTCTGACAGATTGCCTGATCAATATTTATTTGGTGCCCAGTCAATGTTCAGAGGACTTCATGTACACCTACATGCCTTATAAGCAATATGCACATTCCTGAAGATCGTGTATGTTTAAAAAAAATAAAACAAAAAAGCACATTCTTTCTATGCATGTATTGCACAGAATGAACCCATATGAAAGGTTATGCAGCTGCTTATCTGACACATTTATTAGTGTGTACCCTGTCGTCTGTTCTTATTAAGTTTCTTATTAATAGTAGTTCGTATATAGAGATGTATATATCAAGTGCAGTTTATAATCTTGACCTATTGGTCTGTTTGGGATTAAAACACACACAAAAAAATTAATAGTGTCATTGTCCATGGTCCTTGTTGCATTACACATGATAACATGCCTCACCAATTCAGGAAAGATTACAGCTATAAGACAGTGAAAGTGCTTGGCCAGCTTGTTTTCTTATGTGGGTACTAGCTGTATATAATACATATATACTGCATTCCAAATTAGAAGAAAAGCTCAGGGGAAGATGGAGGCTTGAATCGATGAACAGATGTCACAGACTCCTGCAACATTCCCTGTTCTACATCGTTTTTAGCTATCTGTTCATCGATATATACTGCATTATGTGATGAAACCACGTACATTTACATAATCCATGAGTAGTAAGATAATGCTGCTGCTTTTTTATTTATTGCAAGTTGGTTCGAAAGCAATTGTTTCCTGTTTGGCACTAGTTCAATAAGTACAAGGAAGAAGCCAGCAGGAAAATGAAAGCAATAAGGAAAAGGAGAGAGCTCTGCATGTTTAATTTTTTCCCCTTTTTCTTCTGTTGCTATTGTGAATGAGATAGCTCGCCTTCTACCGAAGCCAAGTAATTTATGGAGGAATGTCATCTTTTTTTCATTTACATGGTATATTCTGTTTTACTTATATTCTTTCTATTTATGGGCTAGTAAAAATGGGGAAGGGGTGGGGTGGGAATACAGCATCTGGGTCGAAACCCAGCGCACATCAAATGCCCACATTTGTTTCATCTGGCTTTCATGGACCTTCATGCATACATAAAAAAATTTAGACTATCTTTGACAGCTATTGTCACTTCTTTACTAGCTGTACTCTGATAGCGAGGCTACACACACCTGAACAGCCTAACCTTAACCAACTGCCATGAAGTTTCACTTTGTTTCCATTAGTTGTATAAATGGACTATAATTGAGCTACAGTGGCAGAATGTTTCCATTTAACCTAATTGGATGCTAATGCATACATGCCATTACTAAAGAAAGCTGCGTTTTCTGCAACTGCTGACTGGTCTTTACTGTCCTGTGATAACTGTATAGCTCTACATGTGTAGCCTAACCATCTGCAACAAAATTTTACTTTGGCAGTATTGGCAATGAGTTAGCTGTATACGATATCGAGACAGTCGTGCAAAAGCTTCTTGGCTCTTGTATAATTATTGTATTAGCAGCCTTGAAATAGCACCTGTGCAAATTAAACATGCACCTGGTAGAGGACATTTGCAGTGAGCTAACCATATGAGGGTTGTGCCAGATGAAAGTAGCATTCCTTTTCTTCAGTCTGGTTTCTAAATCATTTGTGGCAAGTGGTAATGGCAGTAGTTATTCTTTCAGAGATAGTATTCATGTGCAGCCAATTTAATAATAATAATAATAATAATAAAGGATATTAGGGTGAACAACCATCTGTTCTTTATTTTTTTCAGTAATAAACTGTGCATCTCTGTGAATGCCCAATCGTAGCCCGCATTTTCTTGCTGTATTACGATTTAATGGTTTCTGCAACACTGCTTTCTCTGCATAACTTACCGTCCCTTTATTTGTAACCCACTGCCTTCTACAATGCATTTTCATTAGGGTATTTGAAATAACTAAACCCCTTAAGTTCTCTTGCTTGCATGATATGCTATAACAACATGGTTGGAACACTGAAATGTTTCTGCGAATTGTGGAAGAGGTAAGTCAATGAAAGCTATGATGGAATGTCTACAGCCAACAAGTGTTGCCTGGTGGGTTGGTCATAAAACGCCAGGATGTGACTGTCACCAGGTGTAAGCTGTCAGATACTAAGATAATAGCTTTATTCGCATGTGTTCATACCTGTAGATATGGAAAACACATTCTGTAAATAAAGGTGCCACATGAGGGATGTGGTACTTTTCTAGACTTTTGTGATTCAACAGTTGACTGTTGCTTAGCTGCCCAATCTCATTGTTGCATAATTTATAGCAGCCAGATTTTTTTCTTATCTTTCCAAGGTACTATCAGTCAAAAATGAATTGCTGTCAAAACTACGGGACATGGTCTATTTGCATTGCCTCTGTGATGTTTCGGTTTTCTCAGGCACTGGCACATTTTGTTGTTGCAATGTAAACGGCTGCGGTGTAGCATGCTTTTACCCTAGAAATGACGATGGCTCATAGCTGGGGCTAATGCATATTTGTTTACTGTATGAGTTGCTTTATGCGACTGTGGCTGCATTTTGTCCGCTGCCGACATTGCTTGCTTCTCTAAAGAAGCATATTGGTGCACACAATACCACAGTGAAGTAGTAGACTTGAGATATTAACTTACAGGGGATCTGAGTATTACACCAAATTAGAGAGGCCAGTGTGTCTGCTTGCTTTTTCTCGCTAAAACTTTTTGCCAACCAAGCCATTGTTGTGTGCATGTGCTGTTTATTCCAAACACTTCTGCCTGAATTCACAAACATGTTGGCGTTGTTATGCAAGAACTTCATTGCCAACAAACTATGTAATAAAATATCAAAGAAGCCCAGCACATGGCAATCTGTTATCTGCATTAGCTGATTACCTCACCTTTTTTTTCTTTGGTGAAATATAGCTTGGGAGGCAACTCCAAACAAAAAATTCCAATTCATTCCTATTGGGCCATTTTTATTTTATTTTATTATGTCTTGAAAGGTCCTGTATGGAGCCTCACATGACGGGTGGGCAACATACCATGTTATGGGTTCAATTCTCATCCGCTGTTACAACATCCTACTAGGAGTACTGTGTAGCACACAAGGAGTTTTGATGCGCCGAACATTGGGTGCACATTTAAATGGCTCCAGGCGGTTAACACCAACTTTCAACTCTCAAGTTTAACATCTCTCAGACTTTTTATTGCTTTTGTTCGCCTTCATAAAATTAATGAGCCACTAATGCCATTGTGCGTAAGGTTTACGATGGCATATTTCAAATCTGCTTTTGACTTCAGCCTTTCAAGTTGAATAGCTACCATTCATAACTGCATAATTTCTGAATGCACTCTTGCACAGAGACAGTGAAACACGTTATTTTAAAAAAGAAACAAGTTTCAAATTATTTCGTTGTTAGTCTATGAATTTTTTCTTGTGCCACGGAATCGAATGCTGCATCTGGCTTTTTATTTTTTTTTATTAAGGTACTGATCTGACAACTGACAATCAGCTTTTTTGTTTTTGCTTCCTCTGTTTTTTACTGAGCTGCTGCATTCTGCTGCTAAGAGGAAACCTATATCATTCAAAAACTGTTAGAACATTGTTTAAAATTTTGTAAAATTTTGTCTATTTGTGGTCTGTATTGATTTGGTTCCATAAGAGTTTGATTCCTACTCAATGCCTTCGCTGTTCTTTCTATCCATAGTGTATAACTGAATCTAAAGATTTTACATGTGCACGACCCTGTCTCTTTTATTCATCCCCTTCAATCACAAATTATTGAGGTTGTTAGTAGTAATTTGTCGAACCAAATCAAATGTGAAATGAAAATGTATTGCTAGAAGCAAATTCAACCACTACTTGGTTCATTCTTTGAAGTTTTTAAATGCTTATGAACCCCTATGAATTATGATGCATTGCCAATTAATTTTGTTGTTCTGATGCACTGTGGGCTGCACTGAAGGAAAACCAAAATACATAACAGGAAAATCCTTCACATATTTTCTACAGCATCTCTTAATTACAGGGCAATCAAATTTTGATTTAGTGCACAGCCAGTCACATCTTTCCTTTTCATAAAAAGATCTGGGTCACCAGCTCAAAGCACATGCACAAGCTCAGTATTGATGGCAGGCATTGCAGGCAAGGTAAAGCAGTCCATTCAGTATTCGCTAACACACTGAACATCCACTCTACTAACGTTGCTTTTCGTTCCAATACTTTACAAACTAAAGTGGACTGGGTGTCAAAATACCTTGTGTGAAGAGTTACTGGTTTTGTTCTTTTCACTAGTGCGTAGAACTAGCAAAAAAACATGTATGAATGTGGATGCTACGAGTGAACTCTTTGTTCACTTCTTTGCACAAGGAAGGATTTTTCACTGTGGAGCATTGTTGTCAACCGCATACTGTACTGCTCTGATGCAGGCATGAATGCAGCCGTGCGTGCTGTAGTGCGCATGGGCCTTTATCTGGGTGCCCGAGTGTTTTTCATTAAGGAAGGCTACCAAGGCATGGTCGATGGTGGCGACTCCATTACCGAGGCCACCTGGGTCAGCGTCTCGGGCATCATCCACAAGGTGACCGACCACTCTTACCAGAAAACTTAAACTTGTCAGTCAATCTTCATTTATTCAGCAGAAAGGTGACATGACACTGTTTGTCAAATGAGTTCTGCGGAAACCCGCAAGGTGGAGTAACGTTTATGAAAGGGAAAGTTAGCATCCACCTGTTTTGTAGCACAAGGCTACAAGGAAATCCATACGGATTTCTCATAAATGAATGCTTCCTAGTTGCCGAAAAATTCATCCTGGTCCGAGTTTCGAACCCGGGACCAACGCCTATCCGGGGCACTCGCTCTGCCAACTGAGCTAACCAGGAGAAATCCGTATGGATTTCCTTGTAGCCTTGTGCTACAAAACGGGTGGATGCTAATTTTCCCTTTCATGACACTGTTTGCTGCATGTTTGGAGCTATGCACTCCCCCCAGCTACAGGCTATTTGAGATTCATACCTGCATAACACTTGTAAAGCATAAGTCAATGGGCACTGAATTCGTTGTGTATCATCAAGAAGTTGTCAGGTTACTGCTGAAGTTTTCAATTTAGCACAGAGGTGAGCAGATACAGGGCAAAAATAACACTGACTTGAGTGTCTTCATGCTGATTGTGCTATATTGAGTGCTTTAGATGATAAAAGCAGCATGTATAACACGTAACGTAAGGTGATGAACTTAACGCCGAGGCACTAAAGGGGCCTTGCAACACTTTTCCACGTAATCCTTAAATGAAACCACCAAGGGAGGTCACTGCTTTATGCATTGCCTGCTGCAAGAACTTTTCAAACCTGTACAGTATTAGTGGAGTTAGAGAATCAAATTTGAGGGCAGTTTCGCCACCCAAGAGTATTCACTCTCCTTTGTACCGATGCATGTGCTGGAAGCTACATATTCCACAAGGCTACACACAAGCTGTGAGAGTCGCTGTGGGAACTTGACAGCTCCCCATGGCGTTCACGGTGACTGCCTCTGTGAACCATGTAGTCTGTGCCTGCCCAGTATTGTTATTTGTTGAAGGACGAGCATGCACGTTCCAACTGTGTGTTGAAACCGAATTTGCAAATTCCCTTGTGCATGCTGTGGAATAACATTTGGCTAACATTTCCATGGGATTCTCCACAACTTATTGGCAGCATCTTCAGGCTATGTTCTAAAAGTGTTGCACGGCTGTTTTAATGTATTCATAAATGAATGAGATCAAGAAATTGAAAAAAAAAAACAACTTCTCTAACGGCACAGAAATTACTGTTAACTGCTACAGAAACATGATTTATTCTTAAACCTGGAGTACTTGAGATTCTCTTTTTATATACATTCGTGTCCTAATGTTCAGATTGTTTTTTATGCACAATACCAAGAGTGATATCATATACAGTTAGCATTGTTTTAAAAACTGTTACATTATAGCGATAAATTTTGCAAGATTCACCTGATCAGATGCAATCTGCAACCTGCTTTTAATAGACGTAGCAGTACTAACTGATTTCACGTTTAGGCTACTTGTGCTATTGTTGGAAAATGATTTGCTGTGCTAGTTCAAATGCAGTGAACAGTCTTGGAACAGTTGCTTCCACAGACAATCAGATATATTGACTGTATCATGCATGCCTTTCAGTGATCTAAAACAATTTACGACACTATTTGCAGTGCTGTAGAGTGCACTATCAAAAACTTAAAATTGTACAGCGCACGTGCCACATTTTACAAGAGCAACATAATCGTGGCAACATGTTTCTCTTCACAAATGTGTGATTGAGTGTTACTGATGATCACTAACCACAAATTTTCTGGTAATATCACGAGCCAAGGATTTTGCGAAAATATTTCACTCTGAGTAGCAAACCATTAGAGTAACATTAATCTTAGAACTATCAATACTGATAATGTCAGTTGCCCCTTTTACATTATTGGTAGTTTAAAACTTAAATTTATGAACAATGCAGTCATCCTGGTAACGTTAAATGAAGCATGTGATAGCAGTGGACAGCAAACACTAGCAGTCATTTAGCCATTTTTAACCAATATAAATGAACATTTAGTGAGTAGCATGCGAGTGCTAAGGAGCGCTGGTAGTGAGCAAACAAATACCATAGTTGAAGTCATGTGACTTAGTAAACAGCAAAGCCAACTACTCTTTAAATTTTTTTTTTTGGGGGGGGAGGGAAGGCAGCCACTCTTCCTGCCCCCTTTTGCACTGCCCCTGTTAGTGAAATGCTCTATTAGACTGCATTCCCTTCCAGATCTACCAATTCTTTGTCAAAAATCGAGCATCACACTGAGGCCGAGGGAGACATGGTCTTCAAAATGTACTGATATTTTCAACAGCTGATTTGCCAATAGCTTTGCATTGCTAGTTCTTTCCTCGACTTGCCTGTTCTCCATCTACCTGACCTTGCCAAGAGGAACTTACTTCCCCAAAATGAAAAAGGAGCCTGCAGAGTCACACCTAGTGTAATGTCTCCATAGTTTAGTTGCTTCAGCAAAATGTCTCCCAGAAACACCACTTGTATGAGTGGAGGTGCCGAAATGGATGCGAAAATAAAACTCATGCCATGCAGCTGGGAAGTTTGCACACCTGTGTTGTATTATGTAGTGATCTGGAACAATTGCTTTTCTCTGTGTGGATCTCTTGCATTGTTTTGTGTGCTTTTCAGTATATAACGTATAAGTAATTTACACCAACCAAAATCTTCAATGAAAAACAGTCGATTAGAAGCAAAGCCCGGCGTTTTGGGACCAGCATGGTATTTTCGTCAGGGGTGATTGAAAGACCATCAGAGCATACTTTTAGGTGTTTATTGTCTAATGTTTTAAGTGTTTACTGTTAACAAAGCATTTTAGTTGGTGTCATTTATGTTTCCATCTACAGGCTCTTTGCCAAATGTTCACATTTAGGCTGTTTAAGGTAATATTTAGCCCATTAATGCACACTCTATTGATCATACTTAATTTGCTGTGTTCTTTCCCCTTTCCACTTTGCAAGGGGTCTGTATGAGCAGTTATTATTATTATTATTTTTTAATCTTGAAACCTTGTCCTTAGGCATAACACAATGACATCAAAATAAACAAATAAGTTAGATTCAGGGATGAAATCCAGAATCGAATGGTGGTATGGTCCATCGATCTAGATCAAGCAGTCGACCAGGCCTTAGGCCTGTTGCACGGAGGTGGCGAGGACGGCTGAAATGTAGGCCTGGGCAGGTCCACAGCAGCCTCATTGCGACATTGTGGATTGCGGAATCACAAAATGGGCAAGACGCACCATAGGAACTGCGGTACTGTTGCGGCCAGGATGTGGTCACAGACGGGGTAACTGTAGCTCTGACCCGAATCCTCCTTAACGTAACCTCCTTTCAGCGGATAGCACTTAAAAAGCGGCTACATTTCGGTCTTTGTGAAGTCACACATGCAGCGTAAGTGAAGCTGACTGAGCCGTTGCCTCTAGCTCACTTCCTTCACTTTCACAGGGTGGCACTGTGATTGGCAGTGCCCGCTGCACAGACTTCCGTGGGCGTGCTGGCCGCCTCAAGGCCGCCAAGAACTTGGTCCAGCATGGCATCACAAACCTGGTTGTGATTGGAGGTGACGGTTCGTTGACTGGTGCGAACCTCTTTCGCCAGGAGTGGGCGTCCTTGCTTGACGAGCTCCTCCAGAATGGTATGCACTTACCTGTCAGAACTCCTAGGCTGAAAAACAAGTTTTGCCACCCTTTAGAGGGTGTCTTGTCTCTGGACATAAACCGTGTCTGCAAATTCATTCTTGAAGGCTGTGCATTTGTTACACTTTCCTGTTCAGAATGCTGTGTCACATCGATGACACACGTGCCTTTTGTGACCTGAAAGTACTGGTAGTGTGGTAAAGAATACCAGTGCACACGAGAATGGTCACAATTGTTGCCCAAAGACGAGATATGTTGAGGCCTACCATCAATGTGAAGAGTAATTTGGTATGTTTGTGCGGGGTACAGCCCTGGTGCAAGATGTACATATATGTGGGTCATTCCACGCCAACTTCCCCAGCTGTGGCGCTCGACAAAAATGAACTTCTTTCGAAAAATTCCAAAAAATTGCAGGGAAGTGAGCCTTACTTCCAAAGCACTTTCAGGAAATATTTTGAGCAGGAAAAATTTTTTAAGCTCGTGAGGGTCATTTCAATTTCACAAAACTGCGGAAGACAAGGCGCCAGAAAATAAATTCCTGGAAATAAACCAATGCGCCAATCGTTTCCAAATATGCATTTCTGCATTCTCATAGCATTTATCTTCACTTATAAAAATGTTTCACAAACTATGTTCCTGTTCCTCACTGCTTAGCACCAAGGTGAAAATGGTAAAATTGCAGCGTTTTTGGGAATTTCTTCCTGAAAAACTATTTCACAAGAAAACCTGCAAATATTTTTGTGCAACTGCACATAAGAGGTACAATAGTATAAAAAATTATTTTTGTCTATGTGCTGTGCAATGGCTCTGAAATAAATCTATAAACTTGACAAAAACGCCATTTCCTCCTATCTTTGGGCATCAATTGCACCCTAAGGTGGTCCATGAAAAAATAATCAAAACAGGGCATATAGTTGAGCAATGTAAGCGCTTTCGAAAGAGCAAGTTTCGTCGAGGTAATTTTTGTATTCTTCGAGAAAAAAATTTTTGAAGTTGAGTCCCACCACTGTCCTTCTATTGCTCCGTGCATCGTCTTCTGAGCCTTATGGCTTGCTGGAGGGAAACACAAACCACCTTGCCTTGCCACGTAAAATGAAAGGTAGCGCGTGAGCAGCTTGTGGTTTTTCTATCTTTTCGTTCCTAGTTCAACTTCCGTTTCCTATATAAAAAGCGATAACAACACAAGGACACATTTAACTGTACGCTTGGCTTAGAAACCACCGTGTCTCCATAACAAACAACGGCACCTTTTGCGTGCTTCTATGACAATGAGAAATAATGAACAGTAAAGCGTATGTACTTGCGAAGCATAAGAACTTTCAAAGCACAACTTTTGTCAACGTAATTTGTGTTTTCATCAAGAAAAATATTTCGTAATTGTTTCCTTTTTTCTCGCTCCTCAGTTTGATGTCCCCTAACAGTATGTTGTCGGGCAATACAAGTCAATTTACCTTGCCGCGTAAAATAAGAGATGGCGTGTCCGCAGCTTATGGCTTTGGAATCTTTTTGCTCCTACGTCAACATTCTATTCTTATATCAGAGGCAATATCAAAGGATGACATTTAACCACACGCTTGGCTTAGGAACCGCGATGCCCCATTAATAACAGCGGTACATTTAGCGTGCTGCTTTGACAAGCAGTTCGCTGAACAGGAAACGAGGAAGAAAAATGGGGCTTCGGTGTAGCCTCTAATAGTGAATCCAAACCACGAAAACACAAGTCCTTGCCTCGATGGACAGCGCAGCACGTGATAACCCGCCGCGTATTCATGCTACCTGTACGTGGTCGGCGACCCTCACATAAGGAAACCACTAAGCTTTTCTTCACATCAGGATTTTTGCGGTTGCAAGCCGACTCATCTGCTCGAATAGAATGCCTCAGTGTGTTAACATGCATTGTTTCTATATCGCGAGCACGTTTCGCCTTCTCAATCATAGCACACCACTGATACTTGCATAGAACAAAAAAGAACAATTTGATTGCAGCCTGACCATCGCCAACCGTCGTTTACTTCAGCCGTCTTTCTTTTACCTTGGACGCCGGCTCTTCGTCTATCCTTGCTTGCTTGCATAACAGCTGACCGTGAGACTTTAAATTCGTGCTCCTAGTGGCGTGCGTAAAACGCTGAAATTGATTTGAGGCCCATTGTGAAACTACACGCGTAGGAGGTTGCATATGAATATTTACATTAGCACGTGAGGTGCTCACTATCGGCTTAACTCAGTGTTCGTGAGGGTCGCGGACGACGTACAGGCAGTGTTGTACACGTTCCTCCAAAACAGGAACGAAAACTCCTTCCTCGTTCCTTCTCAATTTTGTAGCGAGTTCCCGTTACAAGTTCATTTAATATAAAAGGAATGCGTCCAGTTACATTTCGAAAATTGGAACGTGTCGTTACATTAACGTTACGTTTGATTTATAAAATTGATAATTAATCCTGAGGCAAATTAAAGTGAACATATTAAATCTCGCTTCGACCTATGTATAATCGAAGAATTTCAATGTCACCGGCGGCATATTATCTGGTTACAAAGAAACATCCAAAGAAACGCTCCGGGGCAAATATTTTCGAGGAGCATCGAACATGCTACGGACAACTCCACTGCAACTTTGGCTCTAGTCGATTACAAGTGCAACAATTTCCACTTCGGTCTTCAGATGCGCAGCCAGGGTACTGCGCCTCCACTATGCAAATAGGTAGTTACTCACATGCACCAGCGCATGTAACAGCAGTGCATCTGACACTAAAAGCTAGTAATAGACCTTTTGATTTAGGATAGCATATGCAGATTTTGCCTGACCGATGCCTCTGCGCGCAAATACTGGAACAAGATACCCCAATGTTGTCAGCCTTCCCGATCCTAAACGATTTTGCTCAAAATTGGTGGCCCTTGTAGCATTTTAATAAACTGTTTGGCAATTCTGGATATATTGCTTTTACTTAGTTCTCGTCACTTTAAAGTATTTGTGACATACCGAACTTTTTTTGTTAACTATAGCTGCGTTGAGTGTATGCCGGCGTGAGAAATTTTAATAATGCTATCTTGTGCGTTTACCGCCGAATTAAATAGCACGGGACTGTTTTCTTCTTTTCTTCATGGCATTAGAAATAAGCATTATTTGCCTGTTCACTTTGTAGGCACTTAAAGCAAGACTGAAACGCTGTTGTGGTGCAGGAAATAAATAAGAAAATAAATAGCCTCACATGCTTTGACGGGACGACAACCGAAAATGACCTACACCCCACAAGCATAATTAGAGAGTTTTCGAATAGGGGCCCCAAACACTTTGGGGCCCCAAAGAAATAGCGTCGACACCACTGCGCATGCGTGAGACCCAAACTGCCTTTGGGTTTTGGGTTGGGCACACTATTTCTGGAATTTACCGTGAGCCCCAAAGCTTGCCCCAAACTTTTTAGCGTAAACAAACATGGCGGCGCCCATCGAAGCGGCGGCTCTCGCCTAGGACAAAACTGAGCTGATTTCTGGTTAAGTGACGACTCAATCAATCAATAAATGATGGCGTAGGTCATCGCTTTCTTCCATCTCACGCATGCAACAAAAAATGGCCGTGAAATAGCCCGCGTTTTTAAGATCGGTTGTTGAATTGAGAGCTAGTAGGCTTAACTTGACCGGTGGCTCGAAGCTGGATTACCTTGGCTCATGACACCAAATTCTTAAGACTCGCAGAACGATGGGGATTACAAATAAATTCATTGCCACTGCACGCTTTAAATTGCAGTTTTAAAGTTTGTAGCCTTGTGCTACAAAACAGGTGGATGCCATTTTTCCCTGTCATAAATGTTACTCCACCTTGCGGGTTTCCGCAGAACTCATTTGGTTTTAAAGGGCACGCTTATGAAAGGCAAATGCGTTTATTAATCTTCAATTTTTACTTGTCGTAGCCTGCCTTTCTGGTCACTTTGGCGCTGCAAGCGCAAGACGCAAGGATCGAGCGCAAAACCCAATTCGAAAACTTCTACTTCTTACGTGATCCCAAGTTAGCACACGCTAAGCACTTTGGGGCCCCAAACTTTTGGGGCCCCTATTCGAAAACTCCCTATTGACTAATTAACAGGGCATTCCTGCGTAGCTAACCCTTTGGTCGCGCGCTAATGATAGCAATGAAACCATAGTATTTATTAGAAACAAACTGGGCATCTCCGAACATAATTAACCAGGTATGAGTTAGAGCGATGCTAACTTCGCTTAGCATTAAAAACATGCGCGCATGCACGTAAGCATGTTCAGCACACGTTCGCTTTAGCAGGTATATACAGCGTGTTTTTTTTTAGCTGCAACACAGTTTTTAAATTAGAAAAACATAAATCGCGGGAATGCCTTGTGTACCATTCGAGTGTACGGGTTGGCGGCTTCTAGCGTAACTTCTGCATAATTAGCGAAATTACGCTAATTAACTTTTTAATTATCAGCAATTGGTGGCTATAGTAAATGAGTACTTTGGAGCCTGTCCTCGACACTACCTATCCCAACGATCGAATTTTGAATAGTGGAGTGCATGTCGGAGCGACACGAACAATTAGTTCCCCGTGGCAGGCTCCTTGAAACCGAAATCGGCCGGGAAAAGAGCGTCTGTGACGTCGATGTCGCCGCCCCCACGGCTTTCGTTACTCGCCACTCGCCTGTGGTCACCGCCGCTCCGGCCGCTCTGGCTGCGCAAGCAGCTTGCATTATCTCCTTCCTATCTGCGGCGTTGGTCTAAATGTACCGCTGTTATTAATGGGGCATCGCGGTTTCTAAGCCAACCGTGTGGTTAAATGCCTTCCTTTGATATTGCCTCTGATATAAGAATAGAATGTTGACATAGGAACGAAAAGATTCCAAAGCCATAAGCTGCGGACACGCCATCTCTTATTTTACGCGGCAAGGTAAATTGACTTGTATTGCCCGACAACATGCTGTTAGGGGACATCAAACTGAGGAGCGAAAAAAAAGGAAACAATTTCGAAATATTTTTCTTAATGAAAACACAAATTACGTTGACAAAAGTTGCTGCTTTGAAAGTTCTTATGCTTCGCAAGTACATACGCTTTACTGTTCATTATTTCTCATTGTCATAGAAGCACGCAAAAGGTGCCGTTGTTTGTTATGGAGTCACGGTGGTTTCTAAGCCAAAAAATGAAATAAATAAATAAAATATACTCTTCAGGCGTGGGCACTTTGCTTACCTGCAGGACGTGGTTGACCTGATAAGTGTTGGGTGTCGTTGCGCATTCAATGGACGTACACAGGAAATAAGAGGCAGAATAAACGGAAAGAGCGCAAACTATCAACTGGTTTTTATTGAATCGGTCATTGCATATAATATACATGACCCAAACAACACGAGAGAGGGAAGAGAGGAGAAGGGCAGTGAGGCATGCTCGTGAGGCATGCTCGATCACGAGGAGAGAAGGAGCGAATTTGCCAGCGCATTGTAGCTCTTGTAGGGGGTGTGAGCCCTTATTCAAACAAGCAAAAATACTAGGCAGAAGCAGGGAGAGAGTAGCGCGCGAGCTGCTGGAAGCCTTCCATATCAAGGATGCTGGCGATAACTGCGTCAGTGATACATCTGTTGCCTTATACAGAGCAGAAAGCGAATTTCTGCGCAGTTTTTTGACGTGAGTTTGTATATATTGTGATTCCTCCTCACTGCCCTTCTCCTCTCTTCCCTCTCTCGTGTTGTTTGGGTCATGTATATATATGCAATGACCGATTCAATAAAAACCAGTTGATAGTTTGCGCTCTTTCCGTTTATTCTGCCTCTTATTTCCTGTGTACGTCCGTTGAATGCGCAACGACACCCAACAATTATGCACCAACTCACCCAAGAAGAAGTTCTTCTGAAAGACCTGATAAGGGAGCAACAATATGCGTTCCAGCCCAGTGATGGCAGCACATATTTATTGGCATTGTGACGAAACTTCTAGAATGAAAACATGTCTGCTGTGTGGTTCCTGTAACAACCAGCGCTTCGTGGCAAACTTGAAATGATGAAACAGACAGCAAAAGGAGGTCACCAGCCAAGGAGGGAGGTGCCTGGTGTGAAAGTTTGTAGTTGGTCGGACACACATGAATGCCGTTGTATTGTCTCTGAATTAGTGTTTCTTGTGAAATACAGGTTGCTGTAGCAATGTGAGAGCAAACCTATTCTGTCTTGAAGTCTCATCTTGCCTCCAACAGAGAGGCATTGCTGTCACTGGGTGACCGGGCACTCGGCACTGCTACATTATTTTATCAGTTGTGTCGTACAAGTGTCCTCATATAAAGAGTATACATATAATCTTACACCGTCGGTACAGCTCAAGTGTAAATTCACACACAACTTAAGTTTTGTGGACACCAGTGTCAACAATAGTCTCATGAGCTCGCAGGGAACTGCACACAGCCTCAACGACAGAACTACAGCAGCTGCATCTCTTCTTTTATATCGCATCCCTTTGCTTCAAATCTTAAAAATTGCACGTGGCTCTGCCATCGCAAATGCCAAATAGGAGTGAAGCTGTGGGAAGCCAACCTTGCTTAATTTAGCTTTTGCTGGGCTTCTCACAACTTACACTGGTCTTTGGCGTTTGCAGTAGCAGAGTCATGTGGTCCCCCCCCCCCCGCCTTTTCTTAACATGACAATGCAGATTGAAATGCTGAGACAAGCAATTTATCTCCTAGCAAAGTCACAGTAGGTTGGAAATCTAGCATGTGAAAATCAAAGCATTTTATTGTTCATTGAAATCCTAATCTTCACATTCGTTGTTACCTTCTTGTTCACATTCATCAAGCACATCTATTGAGCGTGATCATGTATTTACCCAACGCAAGCATGATTTTAGCATGCTTCAGCTTGCCTGGCCCTTGCTTCAGGATCGGATCACTGTTGCCGCATCCACTCGTGCTTTGCTTCTCAACAACACCCCAGTAGAGCGGGTTCTGCCTCGGGAGACCTGTCTTTTGCCATCGCTAAGCAAATGTCATGTCTCTGTTCTTTGCACTGCGAGAGACACAGTGAGCTGGCAGAGCAAGGTTTTTATCGGAGAGCGTGACGTGACACGGCATCCAGCGTGCGCTGGATGACGTCACGCTGCCTATGCACATGCGTCGTGCCCGATGATGTCAAATCACTTGTGCGCATGCGCCATGCGCCATCAACTCTCGCCCTGTGCTCCTCCTCATCCCCGCCTTGCTGTTCTCCATGATGCTATTTTTAGCTCTGCAGAACTTGGCCACGACGAACAAGACATTCAAGCAAATTTCTAACAGCTTCCCTGTAATAATCTGTATTCGGCTTTGTCCTGTCATGTAGTTAGAGTTCTGCTGGTAAAGTAATATAGCAAATTCTCTTTTATTTGTGTCGCCCCTTGCAGGCGGCATCACTCAGGAACAAAGGACCTCTTGCAGTCACCTCAACATTGTTGGCATGGTTGGTTCTATCGACAATGACTTCTGTGGCACTGACATGACCATTGGAACTGACTCGGCCCTTCATCGCATCATGGAGGCCGTTGATGCCATAACCACCACTGCATCGAGGTGAGTTCTCTCCTTGTGTTCATGATTGGTCGCATGGCTCTAGCTTTTGTGGTCATTGTAACCTGTCATTGTTTCTGCCTTCAAATTTTTTTCCCATTTTATTTATACATTGTTCGTACTGCTGTTTTGAATGTGTTGGTGTGGTGAGCAAGCTAGGTAATATTTGTGTTGTAGTTGAGTTTCGTGATTCACTTGAATGGTAAATGCCTTGCACAAACTTCTCCAGCACAGTTAGAGTGTAGTGATAAATATTAGATAATGACCAATCAGTGTAATCAATTACTTTATATACTGTTTATCATCTTTCAACTGTAGCTATATTGCTTTGGGAAGGCATAGGACTGCTTGTACATTGCTAGATTACCTCCAGAAACTTAAAAAATTAATGTTTCGCATAGAAGAACTGAAAATTGGCAAGTTTTTCTGAGTTCATACTGGAAAAGAGCGCAAAGCAGAATGAGGACACAAAGAAGAACAAAATATTACTTTTCAGATGGGCATATTTAATGTCACCTTGAGAAGAGAGATGTCATATGAAAGGCTGTCACATGACTGTGTATTCAGACAATAGAGGTTCACGTGAAGATGAAGTCTTGAATTGATGAAAGGATCGTTGGAAGCAATAAAAAGCAGGGAATGTCTCCAGAGCCAACATTTCAACCAGTGACCTTGTCTTCATCAGGAAAACCCCTGCTTTGATGAAAAGATGTTGAAAATGATGAAAATCAAGGAATGGTTACTAGAGCCAACATTTTGACAAGCCAGCTTGTCTTTGTCAGGGAAATGGCAATGGTTGTCAGAATTGTCAAGGCATTGACTATAGAAGTATTCCCTATTTCTCACCATTCTCAACCATCTTTTGATCAGTGACCATGTATCGACACTAAATGTGTGGCTCACCTGTTTCAGAGGTCGCTGTACCCAGCCGAATAAAAGTGCATAAACTCACAAATAGTCAAAGCTCAGTGTTTTTGCACATGTTATTTTCAGCTGCATTTATATCATTTGTTAAGAGTACTTTTCCAGATAGCACCTTTGTTGGATGTGACATGCCATTGTGCATGTCGTGTCCAACACAGGCGACATTCAACTTATAAACTTATGCGTAAAGCTGCAAATGCCTTGGAGGTATGGGTGCATTACATTCTCCGTCATTGTGTGTACCACTACTTCTTGTCTTCCCACTCTCTAGTCACCGGAGGACCTTCATCCTTGAGGTCATGGGAAGACACTGTGGGTAAGTTTTAGATGTAAGCTCAAGCCTGTACAGGTAAGTTCCTGTAGAGGCTTGAATTTGTACTACTACTATGTGTATTATGTGCTGACATCACTCAGTGTTCTATAGCTAGCATACTCTGTGCTTTAAAGGGGCCCTGCAATCCTTTTCCACGTAATCCTCGAGTGGCATCACTTAAGGAGCCTAATGTCTCTTGAATCACCTGCAACAAAAAATTTTTCAAATCCGTAATGTATTAGCAAAATTACAGCATCAAGTTTAAGGGGAGTTCTGCTGTCCGAGCATGTTCACTCTCCTCTTTTCCCGACGAGCAGGCTGGACGCTAGGCAGAGGAATGTGAAAAAGGGGCAAGGGGTCACACTAGCGTATGGCATGACTTTGAACATTTTCTCTTCTCTTTTCTTTGAATGTATTGGTGCTTCCACAGTGGCAATGAGCTTGTGGCCAGAGTCACTGTGGGGAAACGGCGCCACCCCGCAGCGCCCGCGGTAACTGCCGCAGGGCCAATGACAGTTCTCAAAATTATTTCGTAGTCCGTGAAAGCTATGATGTGCTTTGTTGAAAGAAGAGCGGGCACTTTCCGGGTGTGTTTCGTAAGCAAATTATAGATTCCCTGCCGTATGTAGTGCGATAATATTTGGCCGACATGTTCGCGGGAGTCTCCATGACTGATGGGCAACGTTTTCTGGCCATGTTCAAAAAGTGATGCAGAGTCCCCTTGATCTCGTTTCGCATATCTCCAGCAGCACTGTAGATGCCTCATCCAAGAAGTGCAATGAATCTTCATTTGTGTCACCACGTGGATATTCCTCATTTCCAACGATTCCAACACCGATTAATACCTGTGTCACATGAGCACATCGGAAGGCCTTCAAGTCGACAACCTTCGCAAAGTCTGTAACTGTATCGACTCACAGGAGTTCTGGCGCTGCTGCATGGCAGTTTTGAATGGCCATTGAGTCGCCGAGTGATTTCGCAACAACATGGCGACAACCAAAGCACCCACTTCAATTCTAATTCGCACTAGTTGCTTGCTATTGACGCCAATGGCCAGAAACATACTTTAAATTGAGCCTCCCCTTAATCTCATGTACCAAAAGGGACAAAGTAATTGCGAAGTTCTGCAGTCATGATTCAGAAAATGTGCCGATTTTGGCACTGCTAAGCCTAAGTCCCTCATGTGAGCCTCAAAAGTGGTTTGATTCTTACACACCAGATGGTGCCACACGCAGTTTTTAAAGGAAAGAGGAACTCCGCAATAATGAAGCATAGAGCGCTGTGGGGTTACAACAGGTACGAGGTAATTCGAGGTTTGTGGAAAGGTGTAATGGTGCCAGCACTTACATTCGGAAACTCAGTGGTGTGCATGAGGTCAGAGGTACAATCAGGGCTGGACGTGAATCAGAGGACGGTCGGACGTCTCGCACTGGGAGCCCATGGGAAGACGACAAATGAGGCTGTTAAGGGGGATATGGGATGGTCTGACTTTGAGGGAAGGGAAGCTCAGAGTAAAATTAGGTACGAACAGAGATTAAGGAATATGAAAGAAAGTAGATGGGCAGCGAAAGTATTCAGGTATTTGTATAGGAAGAACGTTGATTCAGAATGGAGGAAGAGAACTAGGAGGCTTACCAGTAAGTATACATCCAGTAATGAAACGGATAGGACCAAAAAGAGCGTTAAGAGCATGGTCAGAGCGGCGGAGAACTCGGATTGGATAGCAAGAATGGAGAAGAAACCGGCATTGAACAACTACCGAAAAGGGAAAGACGAAATCAAGAGAGAAAAATTTTACGATAATTCAAAGGGAAGCGCTTTACTGTTTGAGGCAAGGTCCGGTTGCCTGAGAACCCGAAGTTACAGAGCGAAATTCAATAAAGAAGGGGACACATGTACGTGCTGTGGAAAAGCTAGGGAAATGACAGATCATATTTTGATTGAATGTACAGATGTCCACCCAGGGGTAGCTGTGGACACTACCCTACAGGAGGCCATGGGTTTCAGGAGTAACATGGGAAAGCTGAACATGTCGGCAATAGAGATAAGTAAAAGGCGCTTAGAGCATTGGTGGCGCAAAAGTATGGAGCAAACAAAAGCGCAAGGTAGTTCGGGTAAGATTGTTACATCACAGCGGAACGATAATAGATAAAATAAGTAGACGAGGAGAAAAATTAGTTGTGAAAATGTGTGTGATTCGGGAACAGAATTGTTTGTAGAGGAAACAGAAATAAAGCTAGAGCTTGGTGGCCCGCCCCATTATAAAGGGGACGCTCCTAATGTCCATCCATCCCACCAGCTGCATGGGATTTGTTTATTTTGATAGCACTGACAGTGTGTTCGTCCTAGAACTCATGCAATAAAGTGAGAACGTTGGCCTCTTGGCACATTTCCAATATTTTTCACTGGTGTATGATTCTACTTATTGAGACAATGACATAAATATTGTTACGGTGTTAGAGCGCCAAGGAAGAAGAAGCTGTTAGCTGTGTGAAAGTAGACGAAGTGTGCTTCGAGTAACAACCACCATATTGGCTGCTTGGCTGTTATCCTCCTGTAAATACGTTGTAAATATATTTGTACCATTTTGGTGGAGGTGCTGGGTACGACGCAAGATGGAACTTCGCAGTGGACATGTCCTGAGCAGCTCCGTCATGTCAACGGAAGGAGACGCTGCCCCCTGTGCTCCAACCGCGAGTCCGACAAGTCAGGCACTAGCTTGTCGTATTGACGCAGCCGCGCGACCCTGGGAACTTCTGTGGTACCGATGGCGTTGACGTTGATGACTGGATTTCCAAGTATGAGCGTGTTGCAGAGCAATATCGGTGGGACCCCACATTGATGCTCGCCAATGTCGCCTTATACCTCTGCGGCACAGCGGGCGTCTTCTTTCAGTCTCACGAGGAAGATCTTACCAGCTGGGACGCCTGCAAGGAGAAGCTTCGTGACCTGTTTGGCAAATCTGCCGGCCGCCAGCGCGCCGCTTCGAAAGATCTCTCCTGCCAGGCGCAAACCTCAACCGAATCGTATGTCTCATACATACTTGACGTTCTTGCCCTTTGCCGTAAGGTCGATGCCAACATGACTGAGGCAGACAAGGTGAGCCATGTGCTCAAAGGCATTGCAGATGACGCTTTCAATCTGCTGGTGTCTAAAGACTGCTCAAGCATAGACGACATCATCAAGGAATGCCGGCGTTTTGAGGAATTGAAGAGTCGCCGCATCGCCCAGCAATTCGTCCGGCTTCCGAACACTGCCACGACGTCATCTTGTGAAGACGTTCAGCCGCCGCCCAGTCAGCCGCTTACTACTGACAGCGCAGTCCGCATTGTGCGACGCGAATTTGAGGCGGCGTCCTCGCCATCCTTCCTGACGCGCCCTTCCGAGGACCCTCGACCAACCATTTCGTTCATTCAAACTGTTGTGCGGGAGGAGCTTGCTAATGTAGGGCTGCAGCCTGTGTGTTCGCTCATGCAGCCACCTGTTAGTCCTATGCCATACCCTTCGCGAACACCGGCAACTTTTCGTCACTATCGTGACCCAGCCCAGTGGAAGACGCCGGACAACAAACCGATCTGCTTCTGTTGTCATGGTGTTGGACATATCTCCCGGTACTATTGCAATCAAGGCTTTTCGTCTCGCTTGTTCGGCGCATATTGGCGTGACGACAACCGGCCCATGCAGTGTGCAACTCGTGACAATGGACCATCCTGGTGAAGCGACCACATCAGTCCGAAGCTTCAGCCGTTCGCCCTCCCCGCATAATCACGACCATCGCTCCCGCTCACCTCTGCCCCGTCGCTACACATCCCCTCGCCCATCTGGATGCTCTCCATCGGAAAACGGACCGATGCAGCTCCCGGAGGTGACGCTGCATTCGTCCCCAGACCTGAAAACCCTCTCCTCACCCTGACTACGGACCAAAACCTGCTTGCTGTGGAAGTGGATGGCCTGCCTGTTACTGCCCTTGTTGATACCGGCGCACACATTTCTATTATGAGCTCGAACCTTCGTACAAGGCTAAACAAGGTCCTAACGCCACCCGAGTGCCAATTTGTACGCGTGGCTAACGGAGGAACTCCCGCCGTGCTTGGAATGTGCAACGCACGTGTGCGCGTGGCCGACCGCCACACTTCTGTCCTGTTCCATGTTCTTCAACAATGTCCTCATGACGTCATTCTCGGGCTGGATTTTTTATCTGACCATTCAGCCATCATCGATTGCTCAGCTGGTGTTGTACAGCTGGACCTGCCTGATTTTGCCGACGCCCCCGACACAGTCCAAAGCAAGCTTTCGTCTGCCGAATTTGTTCGCCTGCCAGCACAAGCACTAGTCTGTATCTCCGCTGAGCCGTGCCCCACTGTGCTGGATGGTGACTATGTGGTCTCTCCCTGCCGTAGTGTTTTGCTGTCGCACAACGTGTCTTTCCCATACACTGTTGTCACCGTAAGGGCAAATAAGACATGTCTTCCACTATTGAACTTCGGTCGCAGCCCTCAAGTTATACCTCAAGGTATTGCTCTTGCCACTTTGTCGCCATCGCATGACTGCGAGATATCACCGTTTTTACCAGAAGTGGCCTCTGCCGATTCCTCTGCTCCACATAGTCGAACAAAGTTCAGTCATCTCCACTGGAACACCGTGTAACGAAGATGATTGCCTCGGATCTTTTGCCTTCCCAAGTCAACGACCTCTGTGCTCTGCTTGTCGCATACTCTGACATATTTGACTTTGACGGTCGGCCCTTAGCTCAAACATCGCACGTCAAGCACCGCATACATACCGGTGATGCAGCTCCGATTCACAGGCGGCCTTACCGTGTGTCACCATCAGAGCGCCAAGTTATTCAACAAGAGGTCGACAAGATGCTCACAAAAGGCATTATTGAGCCTTCTTATTGAATCTGTGGTCCTAGTTAAGAAGAAGGACAATACTTGGCGTTTTTGTGTAGACTATCGGCACCTAAACAAAATCACCAAGAAAGATGTCCATCCGCTCCCGCGCATAGATGATGCTCTCGACTGCCTCCATGGCACGACCTATTTCTCTTCAATAGATCTGCGCTCCGGTTATTGGCAAATCGCCGTAGACGACTTGGACCGCGAGAAGACCGCGTTTGTTACACCTGACGGCCTCTACCAGTTCAAAGTGATGCCGTCCGGATTGTGCAATGCTCCATCCACGTTCGAGCGAATGATGGACACCCTTCTGCACAACTTTAAGTGGTCCATCTGCCTATGTTACCTGGACGACGTGATTGTATTCTCACCAACTTTTGACACTCATCTCGAGCGACTTTCGTCCATTCTTTCACTGTTTCGTGAGGCTGGTCTACAACTCAACTCGTCGAAGTGCCGCTTTGGACGCCGCCAAGTTACCTATCCTCGGCCACCTTGTTGACTCTTCTGGCGTCCGCCCTGATCCGGACAAAGTTCGAGCTGTCCTTGACTTCCCTGTACCGACGTGCGTCAAGGACGTCCGCAGCTTTGTAGGATTATGCTCCTACTTCCGACGATTTGTGAAGAACTTCGCTGACATTGCCCACCCTCTGACTGATCTCCTCAAGAAAGACGTTCCGTTTTTCTGGGGATCTGAGCAAGCCTTCGCTTTCTCACGACTCATTACGTTGCTCACTACTCCACCAGTTCTCGCCCACTTCGACGCGTCCGCCCCTACTGAAGTCTGCACCGATGCAAGTGGCTATGGAATTGGCGCTAAAAGCCCAACGTCAAGCAGGTCATGATAGAGTTCTTGCTTACGCCAGCAGGCTTCTTTCCCCAGCAGAGCGTAATTACTCTATTACCGAGCGCGAGTGTCTTGCGCTTGTATGGGCAGTCAGTAAATTCCGCCCTTATTTATATGGACGACCTTTCACCTTTACAACCGACCATCACGCCCTATGCTGGCTGTCTGCGTTCAAGGATCCGACAGGCCGCCTGGGTCGCTGGGCTCTACGTCTCCAGGAATTCACCCACACTATAGTATACAAGTCCGGCCGACTACATCAAGACGCCGACTGCCTGTCCCGGTACCCCGTCGACGCACCAACTACTGCATCGGACGACGAGTCAACTTGCATTTTCTCGCTCTCCGCTTTCGCCAACATGGCTGACGAGCAGCGGCGTGACGCGGCTCTACGAGACATCATCAGCGCCTGCATTCTGCCTCGCCAGACAGTTGGCTTCGCAGGTTCGTTGTCGTCGACGGCATCTTATATCGCCGGAACATGCTCCCCGTGGGACCGGAACTACTACTTGTAGTTCCCACTCATCTTCGCTCCACCGTGCTCCAGCAACTCCATGACGTTCCCGCAGCAGGCCATCTTGGCGTTGCTAGGACGTATGACCGTGTGCGACAACGTTTTTTCTGGCCCGGTCTCTACCGCTGCATCCGCCGTTACGTTGCTTCCTGCGAGTTGTGCCAACGCCAGAAAAAGCCCGCTGTACACCCTGCCGGGCTTCTTCAGCCCATAGATATACCGGCAGAGCCGTTTTTCTGTGTTGGTCTTGACCTTCTCGGTCCTTTCCCTCTATCCATCACAGGAAATAGATGGATTGCCGTGGCTACTGATTATTCGACCCGTTATGCCATCACAAGGCCTCTCCCGACCAGTTGCGCTACGGACATCGCCGACTTTTTAATTCAGGACGTCATCTTACACCACGGCGCCCCTCGTCAGCTTCTAACGGACCGAGGTCGTTACTTTTTGTCAAAAGTAATCGACGAGTTGCTTCGCTCTTGCGCCACAAAACACAAGCTCACTACGGCCTACCATCCCCAAACGAACGGTCTCACTGAACGTTTGAACCGCACCATCACTGACATGCTCGCTATGTATGTTTCGACCGATCACCGAGACTGGGACGCTGCACTGCCCTTTGTGACGTTCGCATATAACACGTCTCGCCATGACACTGCTGGCTATTCCCCCTTTTATCTCCTCTACGGCAGAGAGCCCATCTTGCCTTTCGACACGCTCCTTCCAATCCCTGCCCAGCTATCCACTGAGTATGCTCGTCGCGCTGTCACTACAGCTGAAGCAGCACGCCAGATAGCCCATCGCCGCCTTTGCGAGTCGCAGCGGCGCCAGACGCATCGCTACGACAATTGCCACCGGGATGCACACTATCAAACGGGTGACCTTGTCCTCCTGTGGTCTCGTTCTCAACATGTTGGACTCTCTGCAAAGCTGTTATCGCAGTACTCCGGTCCTTACCGCATCCTCCGACAAGTAACAGACGTGACTTATGAAATCACGCCGCTAGACCCTACCACGTCTACCGCATCTTCTGACGTCGTCCACGTCACACGCCTGAAACCATACCTCTCGCCCACCTCATTATGAAAAGCGCCGGGACGGCGCTTTCGCCACCGGATGTCGATGTTACGGTGTTAGAGCGCCAAGGAAGAAGAAGCTGTTAGCTGTGTGAAAGTAGACAAAGTGTGCTTCGAGTAACAACCACCATATTGGCTGCTTGGCTGTTATCCTCCTGTAAATACGTTGTAAATATATTTGTACCAATATGACCGTGGCCTCCAAAACTAATGTACACGGGAGCTGCCGGTGCACCAAGTCCCGGAGTTCGTGTCGCTTCTGCTTCCATCGCTCAACAGCCTTCGAAGTTTCGAAGGAGTTGTACGGTGCTCCGTTGACTCTATAGACTATGGACTCGACGGCCATCGAAACCGCCCATGTAGCAGCTCAAACTTGACCTTTGTGTCGATGGAATGACGGTTCGAAGGCTTTCGAAACGCTCGTGTGACACCAGCATTAACTTGGTGAGCACACCCTCTCTGCACACGATTAAATTCTCTATATGCTACATTGAAACCTGTAGGTGCGTGGAGGGCTGAAGTTGTCATATGTAAACATCAATGGCCTTATTACCACTGTTGTCCCTCCCAACAGCCACCATTGCTCAGGGGTGGAGCCAGCACTTGGCAAGACAGCATTAATGCAACAACTGTTGTGCACTGTTACAGTACTGCAGCTTAATAAAGCAGTGCGCCTATGTCCATGAATATGGCAGGAGAGCCATATTCATGCCCACGTGCTTCGATTTGTCAATCACTCCACCCTTGCACTGTCAGTTAGTTGCTAGCCTCCTGGTTAGCTCAATTGGCAGAGCGACTGTCGCAGACAGGTGTTGGTCCCGAGTTCGATCCCCGGACCATGACAAATTTTTGGTCAGCTAAGAAGCTTTTGTTTCTGAGAAATCCATATGGATCTCCTGTAGCCTTGTGCCATAAACAGGTGGATGCTAATCTTCCGTTTCAGTCACTGGATTCAGAGAATTGCAGTTAATTGTATGTGTTGGCACCACTCTCCCTTGGGCCTGCCAAGGAGAATCTTGTGCCTTCGTTATTTTCTATCATCAGTATGCAACCTTTTGGTTTATTATTGTGATTGTTTGTGCCATTCTCATTCCTTCCTGTGTTAGTGCTGTGAATTGTTGCCTTTATACAGTGTGGTTGTAGAGTTGCTGGTGCATCCTCTTTTTCATCTTTAGGAGTAAATTTTACTTTTGATGATTATAATTTGGTTGGTGTCCCCTTGTTTTCACCTTTAATTTCATCCCAACCAGACAGATCTCTGTCAAATGTTCACCTTTAAATCCTCAGTGTTGCACAAAACATTTTCAATGCTGAAACTTTAAATTTCTTGTAAGGCATCACATTAGTTCTCCAATATTTCAGTGGCTGTTATGTTTTAGATTGAAAATGTGCATATTTCATTTCATTTCATTTATTATACACCCCAGGGCCAAGGGCATTAAAGAGGGGGTGTGGAAAATACGAAGAAACAATAAAAATACAGTTGGTAACATGAATGTTAAATAGCTCCTGAATATACAATGTTAGCTAAGGCTTCGTGAAATTGTTCATAAGTAGGAAGGCCGGCAACGTCAGCCTGAAGGTGGTTCTAGTCACGCGAGGTTCGCGGCAGGAATGATTGTGAAAACTATTGGCATTGCATGGCAAAAACTGACCTTGCAATGATGATCAATGCATTGCGATACATAAATTCTTATCTATAACTTTTTACAATGGCTTAGTAACTGTAGTGTTTCACGGTTGTTGTGTGCATGACAAAGGGAAGGGTTCGATTCTCAGTTTGCAATTTGATGTCGGTGCATGTTAAAGAAAATAACAGTAAACTTGAGGGTTCGACATTTATTCGAATGACTTTGTTACATTCTTAAATTCTTTGTCTCCACCTTTTTTGAAATCCAGGTACCTGGCCATTGTGGCTGCTTTGGCCAGTGAAGCCGACTTTGTGTTCATTCCCGAATGCCCACCTGACAGTGACTGGCCCAATACTCTGTGCGAAAAGCTACTTAAGGTGAACTGACCCTCTACATGAATCAAGTTTGCTGCATTGTGGCAAAAAAATTTTGCATACCTTACTTTCTTCCATACTTAGCAGGCAACTATGCCAAAGCTCTGACTGCACACATTGCACTGTGCACTTCTTTTTTGATCTGCAATGCTTTGAATTGAATAACCACTTTATAAGTGAACAAATATGTCAGATGATTCAACTTGTGAGAGTAGCATTCACGTATTATTGTTGTTTCAGTATGCGATGACAATGCTTTGGTTATGAGAGCAGGTCGTGATTGTGCTGTAGCCGCTGCTCACAGCAATGAGTTAATTCTGCTCTGCTGGTGTTAAATTGCCCCTGAACCACCCCCACATATTTTTAAACTTTTCAAGTTAACACACGCATCTAGTTTAGAATGCCGTCACAATGAACGTTGCCAAATGCGGCAGCGCTATGCACCGCGGCCGCGCCACAAATTCAAAAAACAATCTCGTGCGCCTCTCCGGGCTTTACCGGCATACCAAAGTTAGCCGTGATGACAGCAGCATTGTTTTGGTGACGTCAACAGAGGCAGAGCTCCGCTGATTGGTCGAAAAAGAACTTTGACTTCCAGTTGGACACACTCTCCCTGCCTTTCTGCTCTTTTCCTCCATGCTGCTCTTCCTCGTCGTGTGGTCGCTGCTTGTGTATGCGCGCTTGTCACATGACATTCGGAGGAGCACTCGGCGAGGAGGTCGCACCGGCAAGCGACTGTCGTGTGGCGCAGGAGAAAGCGAAACAAACAAGAGCCTCGTTTTAGTAATCACACATGTGTAACTCCGCTATTACGGCACTGTTTCAAAAAATTCTTACGGCTACGTGTTTGTTGTGGACACTGGCACAGCAGCAACACATCAGCTAAATTTTTACCTCTGGGAGGTTTAGGGGCCCTTTAAGACATATGGCAGGAAATAGGTACTAACTAGAGACCAACCAAGGCAGTGTTGTGTGGATTGCACAACAATGCACAGTTGCACATTGTACAACACTTACTCGACAGTGCCACTCCTGCAGTTATGCAGTACCATGGCCTGTGACAGCTTGTGGCCCTTTCCCACTGTTAGAATGCTCCACCGCATGACATTGTGGCAAAAATGGCTTCACTGCAGCACATAATTGTCATGTGGCAAAGTTATACTGCAGCAAACTTGGCTTTGCCACGGCAGAGTGGTGCCACGTGGCAAATCCAACTAGTACATCACCATGAGACAGCGAAGTTATACTACTGCGGCAAAGCTCGCCACGGCACATTAGTGCCATGCGGCAAAGCCAACTAGTAAACTGGTCTCAACAATGCCAAAAACACTTTTATTATTATTTTAAATTTTTTTGAGATAACAGATCCCTCTACAAAGTGGCTTCATGGATGCCCATTTCAGAACCACTGCTTTAAGGGATCGAGTGGCACGTGTAGTTGGGCTGCTTCTAGAAGCACTCAAAATCAGTGACTGGTGACAAGAACTCGTTATTGCCTCTGCTTTTGTTGTTCGTTGGCGCTCTCACGCCGTTCGAGAAATACCCATAAGAAATGAGTGGTGCCCTGATACCACCTTCACCATTTACCTATCATTGTTCAGGAGAGAGAACATGGCCAGAGACTGCATATCATCATCTTGGCTGAAGGCGCACAAGATAGGGATGGGAACCCCATCACGGCTGAGATAGTCAGAAAGGTGAGTGCCCGCTGCTTGTACCTTGCTTGGTTTGTTGTCTGTGCATTATTCTTATGTTCTGACCTTACATTCCTGCTTAAATGCTCATTCAAGTGGGACATGCTAGAGAGATCAATTTAGCCTACTTAGATTCTCCAATGTGCATATTTATTTTCATAAGAGAAAAAACTGAAATAATTATTTAATGTTAGATGTGGCTAGGTAACAGAACTGCAATAGTGACAAGTAGTTATCAACACCATGGTTCTCCCCTTGGCGAGCAGTGGCGTAAATGCTGCCCACTGCTTTCGGTAGGCCACCACTACTCCGGCTGACACCATCGAAATTTGAAATGCGCGATTGAGGAACCAAAAATGCCGACCACAAAGCCATGGAAGGTTGTTAGGAGCTGCTCCTTGAAGTCAGGAGTGATGGTTAGTGCCACAGAGTTGTTAACTAGTTCCAGTATTTATGCACTGCAATTCGAACTAACATATTGTCACTTCTGACCTTCCATTTCATAGCTTTTCATTAACAAACATCTAGCTGCACTTCCTACCACCTGGTTCTGCAAAGAGTAGTCTGAACAGGTGGCCTTGTGGCCTCCACGAACACCAACACCAGTGCTAGTGCTTGAACACAAGCACTGCTGCTGCTTTTGTCTAAACCTTGGAGTTCATTCCTATGCATTGCAGGCAACTGATGCATGTAATAACTGCCAGAAATGAATGATTAGATATTGCTATTGTTTCGTTTTGTTATATTATTTCTTTTTTTTATTTTTTTAGGAGCTTCTACATGTTGCTGCACCACAATATTGTGTATTTTTAATAACATAACACCTCACACCCCCTCCCAAATTTATGAGGAGAATGCTGCATCTCCATTTAAATTTATGCAATTTACACCTTACTGTGGCACATGTCTCTGTTCGCGAATCTCCTGGCAGAAAGTTTTTTCAGATATGTCGTGTATAAGTGGAGTCAAAGCACAAAATGGGTGCTTCCTCTGTCCTTTCATTGCCACGCTCGTGCCGCAAGCTACACAAGGGGTGGCATGGCCCAAAACTTATGGTGTCACTTGTTATGGCCTTGAGCACTTTCTTTTTTTTTTCATGCAACCGCACGGGCTATTAGGTACTTCTGGTTAACCTGTCTACAGCATTGGCACGAGAGGGCAACCCAGGGACAGCTGCGGCATATTGTCACGTGGTAGTGACGCACACAGCACTCAAGGCGAAGCACGCAGGACTCAAGTGATGTCAGGCGAACTGTTTATTGGGCGAACTTGTGCCCAGCAAAACAAAGCCAATGACAATGCACAGCAATAGCGACGTGAAGAGCCGTCGGTCGACGGAAAGACTGACAAGCGGCATCAATGCGTCGGCTTTTATACACGGTTCATAACGCGTTCTCGCATTATCTCTGGAATTCCAGAAGTTACTGAAATGTGCGCGTCAAGCATGCAAAGTTTCAAGAATGGTCGACACGGTTTCAGAAGTGGCATGCAGGATAAACGCGGCCTGCGTTGCGCGTAACAGAAAGTGATGACGGCGCTCCCCGCTATCAATCAAAGCGAGTGCGTGTGTCACTGGGAAGCGATAACGGCTTTCCACCTAAATCAAAACAACCGCACGTGTCACTATACTGTAAAATACTGAGCCACTTCTCTTCTTCTGTCCCATCAACGTGAGAATAGCGGAGGGAATGCTTTGTGGGGGAAGCTCTTGCTCAGACCTGCCCCAAAATTCAGTATGGCGGCAAAAAATGCCATTCCCCTTCCCCCTGCTTCCCACCTCCTCTCCCCTCCCCCTCCCCAAAATATTTAGAAAGGTAAAAGTGGAGTTCACTTGCACAAAAAGCCCCCTTTATTAAACGGCAGTCAATCTAATTGCTCTCGAATCTGCCAAAGGAGTCTTCAGAGTGGGATCTCCGAAATGAGTGTCTGCAAGCCTACGCGAAGTTCTCGTGCTATGGCATCGATGTCACATTAGCAATTCCACATCCCTTGAAGGGACACCTTACTGCCTCTGCCATGACAGCTGCCCACGCTTCAGACACAAAGTTGCGAGCATCCTGCCACGACGGCTTTCTTGGGTTGCCTTTCGACGTTCTGTCCGGTTCTGTCTATTCTTTTCACTGTGTTCGAGGGCATGTCATGAAGTCTCAACCACACCTGGCACAATCGAACAAACAGCAGCAAAATTGCGAGCGTTGTGGGGTAATATAGGTGGCCTGTTCATGGAATAAATTTTAAGTTATACTAGAGCATAACCAGCAGTATTTCTGTCACGGTTTCGGTCTTTGTAGCCTTCGGAACGATTCGCCAGCGAGTGGGGTGTGTGGGGGGTGGCACTTGTTTGGTAGTGCACACAAACCAGAAATCCTCAGATCGCCGGAGGGGGCCCCTTACACTGGTGAGGTTGTTATTTTATAGTACATGAAGCAACATGTGACTTCAGATATTTTATGTCGATGCACAATTTGTGATACGGACCGGTACTTGCGGCGCCCCCTTGCTCCCATCTGCCATTTAGTTGGCAGGGGAGGAGTAAGCCACTTTTGGCTGTCTTTGACACAAAATTGTAAATCTTTCTGCATTGGGCAATGCAATAATATTTGGCTCAGAGCTCCACAGCAGCCTTGCTTACAGATTTGCAGCATTTTCTGACTGTTCAGAATGATCTACAGGGCACCTTTAGGTACAGATTACTGCATTTCTTGCTGGAAAGTTACGGATGGAGCACCCACTGGTGGTGTAGTAGCATATCACGCACACTGTAGGTTTTACAAATTTTATGTGTAAAACTGCAGTAGGGACCAACAACTGGCCAAAACTTGTGGTAGGACATTGGTAAGTTGGAAAAACCATGAGTTATAGTGATGGAACCAAGAACTCACTCGCAATACGGGTGGGATCTGTATTTTTAAATTGAGTTTGGAAATCACAGAAACCAAACGTGGCGTCACCTCGTGGCGAAGCCTCGATACCGGCTTTCTGGAGTCTTTTTAAATTGGTGCATGTTACGCACTGCTGCTCAGATCCGCATAAATCGGGCTTAATATTACAATCAGTACCAGGGTTCTTCCTGCTGTGGGAGGCAGTGGAAGTGCCACCCACCACTCCACTTTCCTGTTCACTGCTGTGGTTCAGCACCCACTGCTTTCGAAAGGCTACCACCACTGCAACTTGCCAATTTAATAATTGAAATGTGCGTATTAATAACCAAAATTTGTGGCTGTATGCATGCAGCACCACCAGCGGGCTGCATACATGCCAATGCCTGGTTGCGCAAAAAGGAGCCTGAACAGGTGGCCTAGTGGTCGCAGAGATTGCCAACAGCACTCGTAATGGAAGCTTGAACATCTTCCCCGCCCCCCCCTTCACCTTTCACAAAATGTCCGCTGCTCAGTATAATTTTCTAGGAGGAACGCTGGTCATTATATAAAAATGCATCCCCGCCCTATTCTTTGCTTATTGTGCAGTAAAAGTAGTGCATGCTGAGAAGTGGCACTCTCTTTGCGGCAACTGAAAACCCGTATCTAACAGTGGTGCATGCACGCAGCGCCTCTCGGGTACTCTGCACATTTTGTTTCTCGGCAGAACCTGGTGCACAAACACTTGATGGCTGTCGGCTGGTGTTTACGACACGTTTTCCTTATGCAATGAATGCAACAGCAATGCATGATATAAATATCTTTTGGATACGATCTCATGTAACTCTACAAAACGCTGGTGTAAGAAAATATGGCTGCTCCAAGGACACTTTTCACAGTGTGTCCGTGTTGGAAGCAGAGCACGTAGAAGGGTTGCAATGAACGCATGATATAAAACTCTTTTGGATACGATCTCGTGAACTCTACAAAATGCTGGTGTAAGAGAATACAGCTGCTCCAAGGACACTTTTCCCAGTGTGTTTGCATTGAGAGCACAGAACATAGAAGGGTTTACGAGTCGCCTGCTGATGGTTGTCGAGATAGCATGCGTGCAAGTGATGGTGACCATGCAATTTCCACAGTTGCTGCATGAGCAACAGCACCCCCCCACTCCCTCGTTTCATGCTCGTTAAAGACAGACAGGGCGTTTCCTCTCCGCTGCAACAGCAGGCGTCCCGATCGGGGTGATGTTATCGTGTGCACCCTCCGAGCGATGGAGGTGGGGTGGGCTTGTTTGATTTCTGCTTCAGCCATGTTCGTTGCCCCACTCGCATGCTTTTACCCGCAGCTAGAATTAATGTACGATGTGTGGGTGGTTGTTATCAATTTGGACTTTATACGAGACATGACGGCGACGGCAATGGCAAAAACCCGTTGAGACTGACCATATAAATGCTATCGCAATAAAAAAGGTTTCATGGCATCTGTCTCATTCCTATTCCATGATTGAACGCTGACTGGCTAGCTTTCCATTGTAGTAAGAAAACATGTACTTTAAATATTGATTCTCAGTCCCTGCTGATTGACAGCATGTCCAAAGGCTGTAAGAAATGAACCAGAAGCTGTCATAGGAAGTTACTGAAGGCAGCAGGATGGAGTATAAAAAGGTAAGAAGCAGGTGCAACAGCAATAGTGGGCCTCCATGTCATGGATTATGAACCGTGTTATTGAGATAAGTTTACAAAGTATTATATTATTATATGCACATATGTAATGTCCCCATCAAAAGAAGAGGAGGAAGGGAGGAGAAAAGAGGAAGATTGAATGTAAATATTAAGTGGTTGATCAGTCTAGGATCTTTATATTATATTTGGCGCAGCCTGACAGGTTGTGTATAGAAGTATGAGTTGGTGTTACATCATATTGTGGGTTACAGAATGCGTTATTGAGATAAGTATACAAGTAGCTATTGTTATATGCATATGCACATTCTTTTTGCATACTACGCAGTTGTAACAACCTTTTGTTCTGTGTTTGGCAGATTGTAGTTGACAAGCTGAAGCACGACACTCGCATCACTGTGCTGGGCCATGTTCAGAGGGGTGGAAGCCCATCTGCTTTTGACAGAATTCTGGTGAGTGACATGCATTTTGTTTGCATGCGTATTGCTGGCAAGAACGTACTGTCACATGGTCGTGCCGATGAAGAACGCAACAGACCTCAAAATGTTGTTAAGTGGACTTTATTGGGTGAACCTGTGTCCAGCAAAGCAAAGAAAATCAAACTGCAAAACGATAGCGGCGTGAACAGTCGTCGGTCGACGGTAAAAACTGACAAGCAGCGAAATGCATTGGCTTTTATACACGTGTCATTACGCGTTCTCGCATTATCTCTGAGCTTGTAGAAGGCAATGAAATGTGCACGTCGGGCATGCAAAGATTTAGAACGGTCAACACAGTTCCCAAAGCGACATGCAAGATAAACGTGGCCTGCGATACACATAACAGGAAAGCGATAATGGCAAACCTAAGCAACTGTGCATGTCATTACTGTGGAACTACCTTGCACCAATGCTTCAGTGACATGAAAAGTTAAATGACATGCTGAGGTATCTCCTTCATACCATCCCATGCTCTATTTAGTATTGTACTGCTGCAGAGTCTCAATTGGCTGTAAACAATTTATACAAGAGCGCTTGTGTTTTTGTTTTCTTTTGAGGCCTTATGCGCTGTATGAGAAGATAGGCAGAGAATACACATTTTGTTCTATACATGTTCGCATAAATGAGGGGTCTGCAGACCCCTCACGATGTTGCCCAATCAGTTTTACCATGCTGCCATGAATAGTCGCGTCCAAACAAAATCATGCGCTTTACTTTATAACTGACTCTGTATGATGTAAACAAAGGAAATATGATATCCAGCTGCATGTCCACAAGGAAAAGCTTGTTCAGGCCAAAACCAGGAAAATGACTGGACCTCAAAGACAAGCTTGCAGGCTTTATTTAGCGATTTGCCATTGGCCAAGCTTTTCACATTAACAAGCGGTGCAATCGAAGTGCGTGCATAACCGATCTCAAACCCATAAATATGGATCACAACAGAAGAGGAAATGCTGGAAGAATAAATTTATTATTCTATAAAGGCAAGTAATACTCGTGTCTTTGTTCTGATTGCTGACACAGTGACGTGCCAGAGTTTCTTTCTTAAACCAATACATTCGGACACATTTTTATTGCCAACCCGCAAAAATTGGATGTGTGTTAGATTCAAGAGCGTGTTAAACTTATGCAGGTATGGTACGTTGGCTATTATCAGAACAACTCACACTATGAGCTCGATGCGTTTATACAAAATTGGGAAAACCAGTTTGCGGTTTTAACTCGTAGTAGTGTTGATCGTAAACACCTCTTCCTGATAGTTTTTGGAGTGCTTGTCTTGTATCGAACTGGATGAAATCACCGTTCAGCAGGCTAACATGCAGCAGTTAAAACATGAACTGGATTCTTTTGAATGCAGGGCTGCCGAATGGGTGCCGAGGCCGTCCTGGCCCTGTTTGAGGCCAAGCCAGACTCTGAGGCTTGCGTTGTGTCCCTGGATGGCAATCAAGCTGTGCGTGTCCCACTCATGCAGTGTGTAGAGAAGGTAGGTGCCAACACTGTTGTTCAGTGACCGACGTTTTGCTCAGAAGGGAGCCAATGGCTTTACAGTATAGTGCCGTAAAGTTGGAGCGTAATGCAGTTTAATTACACTACATTTCCCCCTATTCCTCCAGACAGTGCTAATAATTTCCTATATAAGGTAACTGGGATTTGTCAGCTCTATGTAAGTGCCCTCAAAAGAACTTGATGTTTGCCCTTTACAGCCCATACTCGTTAAGGTTTAGTCACTACACATGTCAGATCAGGTCAGTGCTTTCCCGCAATAAGGGCCCCTTTAGCAGGCGTGTTAGATGTGGGGAGGCGTCGTATGTAACGAACAAACAACACGACAACTATTAGTGCATTGAAAAACAGGTAGGTACGCTGTACAAACAAATACACATGTTAAATGATTAATTTGTGTAAGAACGGGTAACTAATCTTGCAAAGCTGAGGAAACGTAAGCATTGAGTGTGTGGTGACTATTAACAAAGACATGGTCAGTACAGGAATTCCAATGGACCTTTCCTAAAAATCCCGTGAGCCACCGCGCGTCGGCGCTGCGCATCACGGGAAAAAATAGCGCCGAGCTCCGTCGTCTGCTCCGGCCGCGCTCGCAGGATAGTACTTGCAGGCGTTTTGGGGCAGACGAGGCTCGTCGATTTACGCGATCCATTTGGAAAGCACCCCGCGGTTTTCATTTCTTCTTGCATTGTGTGGTTTGTCGTAGGTTATGGAGTAAACATCAAGCATGGCAAAGGCAGTATGCCATTGAACACACATTGCCGGTTGCCGTTTTTCGGAGCCTAGGAAGAACCCGCGCTCGTATGGATTGAGTAAGCTCATGTATTATCTCTGAAACGCTCGTTCCTCGAACACCCGATGAGGGAATATTGTTGGCAAGCAGTCGATGTAGTCTTTGCGGCCGCTTGGGCTGAAGTGTGCCCCACCTGTCTTACGTGCAGTGGACTGCTGACGCGAAAACAGCCTTTCTTGTTCTTGTCGGTTTAAGCGCTAAGCGCACATACGGTGCGATCTTGAGTCTAATACGATGCCCGGTGCCGTGCGCTCAGGCGTGCGACACACGCTGGTTCCACACACCCAGGGCGACGAGCGATCTGCACGTATAGGCAATGCCCACATCCAGCGCGTGGGTTACACGCTCGTAAGACATCGTGTCCCCGTCATTAAGTACAAAATAAACAGTTTTGCACAATCCTGCTTTGTTCTGTAACAGCACTGAATAACATCGTCTATGAAATACTGCCTTTGCGAGCGACAAACACATCACAACAGCTAAATGTTAGTGACAACTCGAAGAGTAGGCCTAGCCGCAGGCCGACGCCGTAGCCGTCGTCGTTCGCATGCGACTGATTGCAATCACTCGCGCGCTTGCCACAAAGTGCTCATTTTTGGCAACACGATTAACATCCCTGCTCATATGTCGTGCATTAACACATGCGATTAGTTTTCGCGAAACCTACATGTGAAGCTGAATAATAGAAACGAAGCGAGCCGCTTCGGTGAAACGGCTCCCGCCGATGTTTACTGTCGAACCGCGGCCACCGCGGCCGATCACGATCTCTCGAGTGCTCTGGAAGCGGGGGCTACTTTGAAGATTGACCTGCTGTAAGCATAACATTACTCAGTTGGGGTTTATTTCGTGTCACAAACAAATCATATTTTCTACGCGGTTCTACCAAAGCACCCCCGATACGACTGCGGGATCACATTGCCAGACGTCGCAATGGACTCGTAATCGGACCGTATACTTAACCCCTCTTCGGATTCTCGATTTTGGGAAAGTAATGGAAGATGTGCGTATGCTTTTTTGTGTTGTTCTCGGATCCAGCAACACAGCACATCGGTCAGCAAGCCGACAAACGGGGCAACATATGCAACGGAGACGGCGGGGCTAGGGGCTCGCTCCCCGCCTGCGGTCTTTTTTCCCATAGTGCCTTGCGCGCGCCCACCAGGGGAAGGCGCGGCGCTGCGATTTTAGGAAAGGTCCATTGGATGCTGTTTGGGGAAATCATGGAACAAAGTCATTGTTCGGCTTAGAACATAATGGCGGCTGTAGACTACAGTGCAGTGGTGTATCAGCAACGCTACATCCCTTGGCTTGTACAAGAATTGTACAAGAACTTGAAAGCACTGCACACTACCAGCAGACTAAGGAGCATTGGACAGGGCTGTTAGTCTGGTAAGCACCGCACATGCTGCACGGGAATGGAACCAGTGCACAAGAGTTAGAGGAAAAAGCAAGGCAAGTGACCATCTTGCTAAGGTGTGCTGTAGAGAGCCTTTGCTGAAGCCATCACTGTACAAATCAAACATGTCACTATAACAAATGCCTACGGTGTCCCCAACAGCCATGGCATCCCAAGTACTCATGGTGTTCTTTCTTGTAATCTCTGTGTCTGTTTCATTTACGCCACGCTGGCTTCAGCAAGTATCAACAAACTATCTCAGTGACAGGTTATATGAAGAGCGATTTTAATTTTCAGAGACTTGCGCGGCATGCTATCATTTGGCACAAGCCAGTAAGTATATTACAACTTTGTGCAATGTGTTGCCGTGCAGACTCAAGCTGTTGCCAAGTGTATGGCCAACAAGGAATGGCAGAAAGCAGTGCAACTGCGTGGAAGGTAAGCGATGGCAGCCATTGTTGTTTTCATACTCGCTATGTAGTTATCCCAATAATTCCATAAAACTTACAGACCTGGGCTCGTCTTAGGAGATTAATTCAGGGCCCCTAACCTTATGTGGCGGAAATACAGAAATTTTGCAAATCCAAATTAAGGAATCTGCAAAATTTTGTCAAAATTGAACAGGCATAACATACGTGCAACAGTTAACTTACCTAACAGTCTCAGGCTTCAAATATACCTGCATTATTTAAAACGAACGGGAGCTATTGTAGCAGACCATCAGCCGTTCGATACTTGTGGTACACAATGCCACCACAGCAATTACATTATCTGTTCGTGTCAACATAACGAACATGCATTGACAGGTACTTAAAGAGCCCCTTAACCACCCAGAGGTCAAAATTTAGTTGTGGTGTTGCTTTGTGCCAGTGTCTGCAGCGAACACGTAGCCGCAATAATTTTTTGAAACGGTGCTGAAATAGCGGAGTTACACGCGTTTGATTATTAAAACGCGGTGCGTGCTTGTTTCGCTCTGTCCTGCGCCGCACCGGCCGCTTGCCGGTGCTACCTCCTCACCGAGTGCTCCTCCGAATGTCATGTGACATACATCGCCAATGACACGCAGTTGTTAAGACTGTCCACTTCCGGTTGACGCGCCTCCGCCGGGTTCCCGAGTTCATGCACATGTTTTGTTGGTGCTGTGCCAACGCTCTGTGCTAGTGCTATCCATCGCGTTCTGACAGTTGCTGTAGTTTCTAGTCGGCTGTACCTGATTTGCACTTGCGTAACGTAGCGCAGTTACGAATTCACAAGCGTGCACACGCAAACACCACACAAACAACACACAGCAAGGGAAAACAAGCAGGCAGGGAGCGCATGCATTTGCTAGCAGACTAACCAGAAGTCGAAGTTCTCCTTCGACCAATCAGCAAAGCTCAGATTGTTGTGACGTCACCAAAAACCACAGTGTCGTCGCGGCTAACTTTGGTATGCCAGAAATGGCTGGTGAGGTACACAGGATTGTTTTTTGAGTTTGTGGCGCAGCTGCGGTGCTTAGTGCTGCTGATATGACATTGTTCATCGTGGCGCCATTCTCAACTTGATGCGCATGTTAACTTGAAATGTTCAAAAAAAATGTCGGGGGTGGTTTAGGGGCCCTTTAAGGGCACTTGAAGAAAGTACTGTGTTTCGATGCAATGTAATGCTCACACATAGCTTTTCTTTTTTATTTCCAAACATTAAATTTTGTTTAGGTATCATTATGAAGAGGGTCAGCTTACCTTCATGTGACAAAATGTGACATGTAGTAAGAGAAAGGGCTTCACCCTACAGAGGCAACACAGTAAAATTTGCTCCTTCCAAGAGCTAATAACACATAAAAAGGGAATCTGAAAAGTAGGCTCATGACAAGTGGCCCATTACTGCATAGAGCATGCTTCGCTGCATAATACTCGTGTACTGCGCTGATGCTAGCACTTGCATATGGTGATGAATCTATATTCGGGTACAGGTCAAGAAAAAAGTGGCATTTGCCCGTCAAAGGCCACTTGCAGAGCGGTACCACTGGCCACTCCAGCCAGTGGTACCGCTCTGCAAGTGGGGTGTCGTGGCAGACCGCCTCCTTGCCGCGCTCAAGAGAGGCACGGGAGAGTGCAGCGCAGAGGCGGTCTACCGTGACATCATGCCAACAGAGTGTCACCATTGGCTGGAGGGGTCCCTTGACGGGCAGACACCACCTTTTTCTTCAACCTCTACCCAAGTATAACGCTCATGTACCGTGGCAAAGCTACACTTGCATGCTGCAGTGAAGTTAGCTCATGCATATGCACAGTTGTCTGTTGGTGCATTATTTAGCACTTGACTGTTCTTTCTTTAGGAACAACATTGTGGAAGTGCACTAGCCATTCAGTCATATTTTTTGCTCATGCTTGGAAGTACATTTCTATGCAATTCGACATAGTATTATTAAAAATACTTGAACATGATTCGAAAAATATTGATTTCATTTGCACTCAAAATTTTGCTATTCACGCAGCTCAAGCGAGAACAACACCACCACTGCTTGTTTCAAGATACTGCAAAGCTCACTTGCCACAATTACGAACTCATAAAAATCGGTGAACAGATCGCTAAAAACAATGGAGAACAGGGAATGTCGCTGGAGCCAACATTTCAACAAGTAGACGTGTCTTCGTCAGGACAGCAACTGCCTTCTCGAGTGTTCGTTTCTGTGCGCTTTGCACACTCTCCCCCATCCACTGAAAGAGAGGAGGAGAAGGGCAGCACGTGCGAACTTAAAAGAGAGGAGGGGGGGAGGGGAAGTTGGGTGACAGGTGTTAGCGTAACTGATACAAATGAAAAGAGCGAAACCTTCCAGAAGGATCTGCTAGTGGGATACTTGGTACATATCTTGGAAATGCACTGCGTGCGCAGTGCAAGAAAGCAGGACGAAGAATGGAACACATACGCCAAACACAGGCATTGCCCATGTCACATGTGTCCCCCTCCCCGCCATGCCCTGCACCTTTGTGCCGCACACACTGTGCGTTTCCCAGTGGCGCACCAACGGGCGGGGTTTCGGGAGTTCTAACCCCCCCCACCTCTGAGGCCGACCTAACCCCCCTCCCACTCCGTAACTGCTCCTATGTCCTAGATGAATGTGGCGGTAATGTCGCTGCAAAACACCGAAAATAATAATAAAAGTAATCATCATCATTGATGTTACTATTATTTGGCATTTTATTTACTTTTTTTATACACACAACAACTGTGTAATCGCATGTCCGGCCCTTCGTCAAAAATTGAACCCCCCCCCATGGCAGAGATCCTGGGTGCGCTACTGGCGTTTCCAACGAAAGCTTGTTGCTAAAAAAGTGATTACACTTTTTAACGCCATTTTCCTCGTCAAACTGGATAGGGATCAGCACTTGAAAAGAGACTTTCGGGAAGAAATATTGTCAGCTTGTACAGGCGAATTACCTAACCTTTTGTTGTCTTTGGTAACCCCCCACTGTATCTAATGGACTCGTGGGTTCCCTTTGAAACGTTTATGCCTGTAAGCCGGAGGGTATTGAGCTTGTTGATCAGGTACGATTTCCCGTATTTTCTGTCCCTCTATGAGCGGTAGTTTGCCTGAAATATATAGAATCTGAGTTTGTCAAAATTATGACCTGCCATATTAAAATGCTGTGCACCTGCCTTCAACAGGTTATTCGCGGTGTCCACGGGGTGCCCGTTTAACATTAATTGGTTGACTGGTTTCACCAATGTATTGCTTGTGACAGAGTGAAAATACGAACATGTAAATAATGTTTGTACTAGTGCGAGTGAAACTTCGTTTTATATGATGGACATGGTCACTTCCCGTGCTTTTAACTTTAATGAATATGCTTGCAATTCTTACATCTGGGACGAGAGCAAGTTATTGCGCGGGTGGTGCGGTGAGGGTTTACTTTGGCATGTACTAAGTCCCTAAAGTTTCCATTACGGTGGTAGGTGACTTTTGGTATTTTGCAAAACGGCTTTTCTAAGACGGTCGTTGCTTGTTAGTATTGGATAGTATTTACGGAGAACATTATTTATGTTTGGAAATGCATTGGAGTAGTATTTTCTTATGAATGCTAGCGGTTGGTTGGTCTGTGCTTTAGTCTCCATCTTTTTCTATTGCTGGTGTCTATCTAGTTTACATGTGTCGTTGTATGCCTTGTTGAGAGTGTCGTGCGGGTGATTTCTTTCAGCTAAGGTTGCCTTTATATTGCTAAGGTTCTGACTGTAATCCATTTAATTGCTACAAATTCTTCTTATGTACCTTGCCTGACTGATAAATATTCCTTGTTTGCAGTGTCACAGGTGATGATTGTAACTGAGGTATTGCTGGCTATCCATTGGCTTTCTCTAAAGTGCCATCTTTAGTTTTATTTTTTCGATGGACACCGTCGTGTCAAGGAAATCAATTTTACTAGAAGAGTAGTGCGTGAAAAATTTAGTGCTAGGATGAAAGTTGCTGAAATACTCAAACATTGTGCTTAGTGCACTTACATCATGTTCCCAAATAGTAAATATATCGTCTATGTAATGGAAGTGGGTGCGAGGGTTTCAGCGGCAACGATTCCAAAAGCTGTACTTCTAATTGCTTCATGAAGATGTTAGTGCACGTCGCCGTAGAAAGGGTTCCCGTGCTGGTGCCGAAAATTTGCAGGCAGGTAGTCAAGTCCGAATTCAAAGTAATTAAGTGTAAAGACTACTTTCAGTAATGCGATGTTAACTTCAGCCATGTTGTGCTCACTTGCTGTTCTGTATTGCATCATACATGAAAAGAGCAGAAAAATTCTGATCCTGCTGATCCTCCCGTGATAGGTACATTCACGTATAAAGAGGAGACGTCTAAAGTTACCAGCATTGCCTGATCCAAGAGTGTTTGCATTTCATTAATAGACTCTATGATCAGCAGAAAGTGAGGTATATCCTGAATAAACGGTGGAAGGATGGACGGTATATCAGATAGGTGGTGATTTAGAAACTTTGATAATACCTTCATCAGGGTGTTGTTGTTGGATACTATAAGGATAGGGTGGATCGGAAATCGTTGGGAGAGGCCTTCGTCCTGCAGTGGACCTAAACAGGCTGATGATGATGATGATGACAACTATAAGCCTGTCCAGTATTTCAGTGGAAAGTGGGTCATCTATGCTAACCTTATGGATCCTAGGAAGGAGATGGCCTGCTTGTTTACTTTTAGGCATTAAGAAACGGCACTCAGATTTCGTGATCAACTCGCTGGCTAAAATATCTGTTATCATACGTCGTACGTTGTTGCTGTATTCCACAGTTGGGTTGGAATCTAATTTTCGGTAATCTAGTTTCGGTAACAACTCACGACGTTTCCGTCTGTGAGTTGTTTCA